>JAOPSE010000034.1:8230497-8830497 GCA_029449295.1 Zea luxurians
GAGCTCGCCGGTCTTGGTGATCGGTGGAGAGAGGGAAAGGGTTGAAAAAGACCCGTCCTTAGTGGACTCCTCAACTAGGGATGGCAATTTTACCCACGGGTTCGGATATCCGCCGGATATCCGACCCGTCGAGTTAGGTTTCGGGTACAATATTTCACCCGTGGGTCTTACCCGTACCCGACCCGAGATAACATCGGGTCAGGTTCGAATACTGTACTTTACCCACGGGTCCCCCGCGGATATCCGAAAATATGTAAATATGAGCCAATTATAGCCCAACTGCAGGCCCAACTTCAACTAGCCTAGCCCGCATAGGCACAGTCGGTCAGCCGCACTCTGTCTCGACCTATGACCTGCCCACCCAGGCACCCACTGCCGCCAACCTCGAACGGTCTCGCACTCTCGCTGAGCCTGGAGCCGCTGACTCACCCAGTCGCCTTGGCTCCAGTTCGCACTTGCTGGCCCGCACGGTCAGGAGCACGAGCACGCCCGCACGGCAGCAGCCAGACGACACCCAGCCAGCCAAACGACACCCAGCCCACAACAGTCGCAAGGACAGCCAGCCCACAACACCTGTGTAGTAGTTTGATTTATTTGTATATGATATATTTGTGTAAAGTCTAAACGCTATGTCAAATATGATTTTATGTAGCTATATATGAGTGTCAACAGAGAGTTATGTGTCCCTATGTAGCAGTTTGATTTATTTGTGTAAAGTGTAATTATACCCGTGGGTGTCCGATACCCGCCCGATACCCGATAGGTACGGGCACGGGTACAAAATCCTACCCGCGGGTATAAGTAATGCCCACGGGTATTGTCGCGGGCGGATATTTACCATACCCGACCTGTTGCCATCCCTATCCTCAACGGGGACTAGGCCTTCGAGGGCCGAACCTCGGTAAAACAAATCTCCCGTGTCTCTTGTGTTTATGGCTTGTGATTTGTTTGTTCTCTTCCTTTCTAAGTTCTCTTGCACTACTCTTTGCTAATATTATTTTGTGTTGCTTCAAGTTAAATTCTCATTTAGAGAAGCAACTCCTTGCAAGAAAGAATTAACTTGTGTTTATCCTCTTCTTATCTAAGCCCTCTTGCATTATTCTCCACTAACATTTCTAGTAGTATTGCTATTGATTAAATTCCGCTCTCTTTGAAAACAATACTCGTTGCAAGCAAAGGACTTAGTTTTATACTCCGATAATTATGAATCTTGTTCTAACCACTAATCAGGGGATCTAGTTTGGATTTAGAATTATAATTTTCAGGTTTCGCCTATCCACCCCCTCTAGGCGACTTTCAGACGCGCTGCCCTCTCTGACTCTCCCTTGCCTTGGCGCCGCTTGGGCGTGGGTGAGTTCCCAGACTGGATTCAGAGAAAATGACGGAAAGAAGGCTAGAGAAGGATTCGAGAGGTGAACTAACCAAACACAGAAATGACTTGTTCGTTTTGCTCTCAATCCATGTGGATTGGGTGCGATTGAATGACTTTCAATCCAGAATAAGTTAAAATCTTTTATAATTTTTTCTAATTATATTTAATCTATATAGGATAGGAATAATCGAAAAAGGTCTAAGTGTGGGCCGGAAAAAATTTAGTCTAGAATGATCCTTGTGGTTTGGGCCGCAATCCGGGTCGATCCTGGACGAACACCGAACATAGCGCTAGCGGTTTAGTGTGTAGCGGCCGGAACTTGGTTCCGTCATTAAAATTGGTGACAGTGATTGGTGTCGTCCCTTTCTCTCCATGTGGCAGACTGGTAGGCATGATATTGTTGGAATACCTTCGCCACATCGAGTTACTTATTATCCTATTTTCTTATATGCCTTCATCTGGCGCTAACTGCCATTGATTCTGTCCATGAATAAGGTGAGGTTCCTCTTGGCAGCACGCATTGCCTCACCCGCCGTGACTGTTTCTCGCAACACATTCACACTCCGCTGCAGACGCCGTCCCTCGTCGCCTTCCATGACTCTCTCGATGCAGTCTTTCACATCACCCTGTCCACTGGTGGCCAGCTCCACCCCGACCTTCCACACGTTAACAACGTAGGCGCAGTTGACGAAATGGTCTGCGGAGACAGGGTAGCAGATCATGCGGACCCCTTGCCGCACAGCTTCCAGCACCGAGTTCCAGCCGCAGTGCGTGACGTAGCAGCCCAGGGCCTCGTGTTTCAGAACGTCCTCCTGCGGCGCCCACGAGACGATCTTGCCGCGGCCGGAAACCTTCTCCGCGTAGCCGTCCGGGAGGCCAGCTCGCCACGACGGGTGGCTCTTGAGAACCCAGAGGAACGGCCGGCCAGACGCCTCCAGACCACGCGCGAAGCCCCTTATCCTGTCAGGCTGGATCGGCGCAGCCCAGCTCCCGAACGACACGTATATCACCGACCCGGAGCTCTGCCTGTCTAGCCAGTCCATGCAGGTTTTGTCAGGCTGCCACATGGTGGCCGTCTTCTTGGAGGCGTCGGCGTTGAACAGCAAGGGCCCAACGTGGAGCATTTTTTGCTGCTGGTCCTGCGGCAGATCGTAGTCGTACTGCTGGTCGTCAGGTGAGTCGCCGCCGCCGCCGCCTTCCTTGGAGATGGAGTTGACAAGGATGCAGCGCAGGCTCTTCGCACGGTCCAGTGCCTGGAGCCAGAAGGAGATCCTTGATTTCTGCGGAAGCGCGCTGTCGAGGAGCCATGGAAGATCTTTGAATCTCAGCTTCAACTTTGCCGGCAATATGTTGAGATCTCCAATGTTCTTGGTTCCGTCTGCTGGCAGTAGGGTACCTAATCCGTTTAGTTTGCGTTAGCACATGGCTTGTATTAATGAATATACTCCAGCATACATGACCATTCTCAGTTCTCACGAGAAGAATGCTCTAGGAATACCGGATTCCGAGACGAAGCCCTTGGCAATAAGCTCCGGGATGACCGCCACGGTACGGTACGTGGCCACCATCCCGACCCAGAAGCCGACGACGGGCAGGCCGAACCGCGCGGCCACGGGTATCGCCCACGACGCAAGGAGGTCGACAACCAGGCACGAGACGCGGCGGCCGGCACCTACGCCGCGCCGTGCAGACTGCAGCATGCCCTCCAGCTGGGCTGGCATGCGGTGCTCCATGGCGTGCAGGAACATAGCGGGTCCGGGGGGCTCGTCGCTGCCGTCTTCGTCCGCTACTCCGCAGGGTATGGACACGAGGGCCACCCCGGCGGCGGAGTACTGGCCCATGCGGCGGTGGATGAAGTCGGGCACGGCGACGGTAGCCGAGATGCTGCCGTGCCCGCGGTCCACGATGGCGCGCGCCAGGTGCAGCATCGGGGTGACATGGCCCTGCGCTGGGAACGGCACGACAACGATCTGCGTGAGCTCGGCAGCCATACCGCCGTGTGCTCTGTGCCTCTGTGGTCGTGGGCCTTATGCGGTTTCTCTCAAGAAGAAAGAGGGCAGGATTTAAATACGTACGAGGCCGTGGATTGGATTTTATATGTCTCGTATTTTCGCTTCGTCACATATATTAAATATGAATTCGTAGAAATGACCAAAGTGTCTAGAGATATTTTATTATAATGTAATATCAATAAAATAATGAAAGAGATAGCATGAATAGATAGAGATATGTTATCAAGATATTGCACCAAGCACCAGATAGGCAATGTGATTGTTCTATGGCTGTCTGTCTATCTATCTATCTACATTATTGATATCTTTATACAATATTAGCATATGGTCCGTGCTAACATTACGATTCTATAGGGGGAGCAGAGGTCGATGACGACAACGGTACGACTAAAGGGGAGAAGAGCAAGTGAGGGGAGAGGTTAGGGGTATCGGGGTCGCAGGCCGGGAGAGGAAACCAGATGAAGGATGATCCAAAACAATATTATTTATTGAATTTGAGTGAGTAAGAAAAATAGTTACCCAGCGATCTAAACCATTGGTTTTGATGATGTGTAAAATTTGGATGCAATTTGTTTGGATGTGGAGTGATTTGGTTGAGTGTGTTTGACAAAGTTTAAACTAGTGAATTATACAGTGGTATAGATGATTGTATCAAAATCTATCTATCTGCCTAACTATATCAAATATTAAAATATTAAATAGTGAAAAATCATTTCTTCCATCTCTTACATAAATCTATCTATCTATATATCTACATCTAATATATATACTAATATTATATTAAAGATAGAAAAATTCTTCCGTCTCTCACCGTCTTTCTTTCGGACCGTCTGTCCATTACTATTCTTCCTTCTCGGTCCGGCATCTTCCATTTATTTTTCTCGTTTGGAGTTTAGAGCTATACAATGACACATGTCATGGTTTGACCATCTGGCACACGGCGCACAAGTGGCCATGTGGCTTGTTTTTATGGGCCTTGATTTTTTTTAGTTTAGGTTGGGCCAAGCCCAGTTTGATCCAAGAAAAATAACTACCTCATTATTATTGACATGATCAGTGTACAATATATTGTACTTATGTTCTATTGCAACGCGTATGCAAGTTTGCTAGTACTATTAATAAGGTCTAGTTTAAGAACTCTATTTTCACAAATAATTCTTACTTTCCTAATGAAAAATAAACTATTTTTCCTTAGAAAAATAGAAATTCTTAAAAAATGAGGTTCTCAAGCTAGCTCTAAAAGGAGCATTTTTTTAACCTCCGGTTTTCCGTCATTCACTCCTATAAGGACGATGGCACTTAGCAAAGGTCATTAAGAGGACCTCCAAGGATATAGTTAAACTGATTAGTATCGGTAAAAATAGAAAATCGAGGATCAAAACCTGATCCAACAGACTCTTCTTCTTCCTCGCGGCTCTATCCTGCTCGTCATCCCATTGAGGTCGCTAGGTATCTTTAGTCAACCTGTCCGCCTCGCCATCTCCCTCCTTCCGTGCGCGTGATCCACTTCCCACACATATTTCTCGCTCCGCTCCGAAGCCCTGCCATTCTTGTCGTCCTCGCGGGCCGCAAATACCACTAGATTCATTCAAGTTTTTTTTTCATTTTAGCATATATAAAATCTGTTGTGTTGTACTTTTTGGTTAATTATCAGCAAAGTACGTTCAATATTTCCAAGGCATTTTGTACGTAGTACTTTTTTTATTAATTGTCAACAGTAAAAGAAAGACGCATAAAATGTAGATTTGTTTTTTTATACAAACACATTATTTACCTTATTCAGACCGATTTTGAGGTGATTTGAATATTCATAGACATTGGAGAGTCTGTTGGTTTACCCCCATTCGTTTAGATAGTTGTCTATTTTTATAGTTCTTATATAACTCTAAATTTAACTAAGATTATATCTAGACTCTTGGAGTTGTTCTAAATGATTTTGGAAATTGAATGAAAATATGATCATTTGGACTGATATTAGTACATAGAATTTTGGTTCTATGGATGCAAGAATGAACATGGACGGGGTAACGCTGAAGATGAAGTGAAACCTCAGTAAGAGACGATTATGATATTTCATAAAGACCGCCCTAGAAGATAGCTAGGGAAGGAGTCCTAGAAATCTGGTTGAAGAAGAACAACTTACCAAATAAGGACATTACACCTTCCTATATTCTCGTGAAAGCTAAAACACATGCTAAGCTCGTTCCTCTAGTTACAGAATGATATAAGAGCATGTTTGAATGTACTAGAACAAATAGTTAGTTGGCTAAAAATTATTAATGAATTTTGTTGGCTAAAAATTATTAGTGAATTTTGTTGTCTAATAATTAGTTGATTTTAGCTAGATTGTATCAGCTAATAAACTAATAGTTAGTCACAGTATTAGCTAGGGGTGTTTAGATGTCTTCAGCTAATAGCTAAACTATTAGATATAGAGGTGTATCAGATCCAATACAGACATATATTACTCATTCTATATTTGTTTTCAGATTTTCTTTTCGGATATGATATTACCGATTTGTGACGGATAAGGTTTGAGTAGATATCTATATCTTAAATGTCTAACTTTGAGTATATGAATACAGATAAAGATCGGATACGAATTGGATTTCAATCCTCTTAGACAGATTGAATTCGAATATGGACGGATATTATCCGTACCATTTACACCCCTAATTAACTAGGTTGTTTGGATGTTTTCAACTAAATTTAGCAAATAACTATTAGTTCTGGTGCATTCAAACAGAACCTAAGTAAAAAATGTTGCTATCTAATATTGAAATTTTCAATGTTTTTAAGTTATAATTTAAGGATGCTATGAACTTTGAAGAGACTAAAAATATGTTTGGTTGCTGCTCTGCCAGGCAGCTCACCGGCCAGGGCGCCAGGCAAG
Source organism: Zea luxurians (assembly GCA_029449295.1). NCBI lineage: Eukaryota > Viridiplantae > Streptophyta > Magnoliopsida > Poales > Poaceae > Zea > Zea luxurians. The sequence goes on from JAOPSE010000034.1 coordinate 8,236,775, forward strand.
CATCCCAGCCCCGAGCGACCGAAATCGGACGTTTGAGATGGATGCCTGGGCCAGGCAGCGGACAGGAGCCATCCAAACAAAATTACGTGGACTCAAACTCATGGTATGTGAGTGCACCATGCTCAAGAGCCTCTCGTCTTCGAGTGCAAGACCATCAACATGTACACAATAATTGGTTCATTCGTTGTTTGGTAATACTTAAGTGGCCACTCAGACTAGGGGTAAAAACAGGATGAATACAAACAGGCAGTAGGTAATTCTATATCATATCCTAATGTATACAAACAGGCAGGCAGTAGGTAATTCTGTATCATATCCTAATGTATTTTAATCGGATTCAGGATCAGATACGGATAGTTAGAAACGGAGCGAAAACAGATAAAGGGATCGGATATTTGTTCAGATGGATAATTGATGGATACAGATATTATTTGGTCGGATATAGGTTACTTGTCAGATAATTCATGAATTACTTATCATCCATAGTGCACATATAAACAATTACAAGCAAGCATTGTATAGAACATAGATCAACATAACAATATAACAATAAGTTATGATCATACAATAGTCCAACACAATATTTCAAACATAATGACAAGATTTAAATCACACAATAGTCTAATACAACAAAATATAGTTTTTAAACAGCATCTTGTGGATTTTGTAGTCCAACCATTTTTTAGGATTATATGTGGACATATGTTGCGCTTAAGTAAATTTTTATGGATATTTGTGTATTATTAATTTCTTTCTACATAAAATCCTCAAAATGCAATTACATTGATATGATATTCTAGTTTTAACCAAAAATTACAAATGAGTTACCAATACTAGCTAGTAAACATTCTATAAGAAGATAACCTCAAGTCTGCACATGAAAATGATAAAGTGAATTGTTTATTATGTTGAAACTTGAATACTTAAAGTGATTTCACGTCTAACTAACGCAATAAGTAGCAGTGAAATAGAAGAAACATATGCATTTTATGGATTTTATGGTCTAAATATTTTTAAGATTATATGTGGACATATGTTACGCCTTCATAAAATTTCATTTTTTAGAGGCTATTTATGTATTATTAATTTCTTTGTGTAGAAAATCATCAAAATACAATTAAATTCATAAAATATTCTAGTTTCGACTGAAAATTGTAAATAAGTTACCAAAACTAATATACATTCTATACTAAGATAACCTCAAATCCCCACGTGAAAATGATTAAGTGAAGTATCGATTATGTTGAAACTTGAATACGTAAAGTGATTTTACGTGTAACTCGTGTAATAAGTGGAAGTGAAATGGAAGAAGCATGTGCATTTGTGAATTTTATGGTCCAATCATTTTTAAGATTATATGTGGATATATGTTATGCCTCCATAAAATTTAATGATTTTTTGAGGCAATTTATGCATTATTAATTTCTTTTTACAGAAAATAATCAAAATTCAATTAAATTTATAAAATATTCTAGTGTTGATCGAAAATTGCAAATAAGTTACCAAGACTAATAAATTGTCTATAAGAAGATAACCTTAAGTTCCCATATCAAGATAACCTTAAGTCCCCACATGAAAATGATAAACATTATATTAATTTGATAAAAATTTGGACAATATTTTAACAATTTTGATGTAAAGATTTGTGTAAAAATGTGATGTACTACAAAGTTGTAGATCTCATCAAGCTCTATGATTTTCATATAAACTTTATGTTCATCTGATTTCATATGTAAAAGTTATGATTTTATAACAATAATATGAAGAAAAAGAAAAAACGGGTACCCAAAATCCCGATACCAGTATCCGACCCGAATATCCAAGTATTTATCAGGTAATCCTCTGAGAGCACCTAGAGGGGGATGAATAGGTGATCCTACAAAAACTTAGCTGAAACAACACTGTCGGTACCTTGGATCAGGGGTACCCCTTACTACAGCATGAAGACACGGTGCCCACGCGACTATCTCTAGTCGCGTGGTGAACAGCACCTAACTCTACCACGTGGATGGCTCCAGGGTCGCTATATGGCCAGAGAAAACAAAACACTCCAAGATGCTAACAGTGGGTCCGGACCCCCATGGGGGAGTACCAGACCCCTGTACATGTAGACCGGACCTCCGGAACAAGGTCCAGGCCCCCCGTGAGTGCAACCCAGGCCTCCGGGTCGGGTCCCGGACCCCTCTACGCGGGGTCCGGACTACCCACAATCAGATCCCGGGACTCTGAGACGGAGAATACCCAGGCCTTGCATAGGCAGGGGTCCGGTGCCGACATGTGTCCAGGCCTAGCCTGGTGCGGACTTGTCCGCATAACGCTACTGCTCCCCGCCCAGGCGGAGATCCGATGCTGCCAAGTGGCCTATCGCCCATGACGTAAGCCAGCGGGCGGAGCCTGACGTAAGGCCTCTAGGCCATGCTGCCTCTACATTTATTGCGGAGAAGACGCGCCGCTTGACTATTCCGCTGACAGGCGATGTGCCCCTTCAGCATTTAATGTGTCCTGTCCACTCAGCTGGCAGGCGGCGTCTAGGCCATCCTGCAGGCGGCGTGCCTGTCCATTCCATTGCTAAACAGTATGCCCGTGGTGCGAAGTGCACTGTGCGCATCCATCATCGCTCGTACGTTGCCAGGGAAGCTTCCCCTGCACGCCGATACTACGCAGATCGCGGATATCAGGGTGTGAGGAAGATTGCACTGGCAATGAGCATTAGTTGCTCCAAGTATTGTATCTGTTATGTCCCTGGGCCCACATGTCGGGGCTCAGCACCCTTGTACGTGCCCCCCTTGGACTATAAATGGGAGGACACATTGCGTTACAAGCGATCCTGGATAGACTTAGACCCAGCTCAGGCTCACAAGTTCAGGCAAGCTCTCAAGCTTAATACATCACACAGTGGAGTAGGGTATTACGCTCCGGCGGCCCGAACCACTCTAAACCCTTGTGTGTTCTTGTGTTCATTCATCGCTTCGCAGACAGGAAAAACGCTTAGGCCCCTCCTCATTTAAGGATTTAGGGCGGGTGCATTCCGCCACCCGGCCGGAGATTTCCTCTCCGACATTTAGCGCGCCAGGTAGGGGGCCTTGGCATTAGGTTTTTGCTTATTTTCCTGCTCGACACCATGGTTCACATCGTCGAGCACCACGACTTCATCCCTGAGGATTTCCCCATGGAGGAGGCTGCCTCTTCCATGCCATGGGCCTCTAGCCGCCCTGTGCCCGGTGCAGCAGCTGTTGTGTGCTCTGCGCGGCAGCACACTCCTGCGCAGTCGACCAGGGTGTCAAGGGCCGCCCCCGGTGCGTTGTCCGCAGCCAGGGAGCTGTTGTGCTACCCACTTAGCTCCACGACCTCGTCGGGGGCCATGAAACAGTGGCGTGACGACGTCGACTGGCTACTCGACATGGCGCACTCTGGCTCAGCCAGGCCCAAGCCCTGTTCGTCCCGGCGTCTGCATGAGGCGCCGGCCTCGGTGCGCTCGCCCTCTGTGAGGGCTGCGCCGACCGAGGATTTGTGGGCGGAGCTCAACCGCCGGCGGGCGGGAGAGGGCGCCACAACCTCCCTGGAGGAGCCAGACGATCTGCGGGCAGAACTCAACCGCAGGCGCGCGGGCGAGGATGCTCGCGTCTCTCTGGAAAGGGTGCGTGAGCATCGACAAAACATCGAGGGTCGCAACCTCGATAACGACTTCGCTGCGGTAGCACCGGAGACCCCGGCGGGCGCTCGGATCTTGACGGGTGTCCCGTTGGCCGGCGTGGGCTGCACCGCGCTCGTGGATCATCTCCACGCAGCGGCGTGGCCATCCAAGTTCTTGCCGCACCTGCCAGAGAAATATGACGGTACATCCAATCCGTTGGAATTCTTGCAGGTTTACGTTACGGCCATCACAGCAGCAGGTGGGGACACCACCGTGGTGGCAACATACTTCCATGTTGCCCTGTTTGGGCTGACCCGGACTTGGCTCATGAACCTTGCCCCAGGATCGATCTACTCCTGGGAAGAGCTCTGCGCACGGTTCACAGCGAACTTTTCCAGCTCTTACCAACAGCATGGTGTGGAGGCCCACCTCCACGCAGTGAGGCAGGAGCCCGGGGAAACTCTCCGGACGTTCATCTCCCGCTTCACCAAGGTACAAGGCACCATACCTCGTATTTTAGATGCTTCCATCATCATGGCTTTCCACCAGGGAGTACGTGATGAGAAGATGTTGGAGAAGTTAGCCACGCACGACGTGGAAACTGTCCCCACTCTCTTCGCACTGGCCGACAAGTGCGCCAGAGCCGCCGAGGGTCGTGCATGGCATTCGGCGCCACAGACCGGGGCTGCCTAGACGGGTGGCTCGGGTGTCGTCGCTCAGGATGGCAAAAAGAAGAAGAAAAAGAACCGTGGCCACGAGAAGCAGTCGTCTACCGCTCTGGTCGTAGCAGCTGCGGCCGAGGGCCAGAGCGAGCGCAACAAGCACCTACGGCCGTAGAGGGGTAACAGCGGCTCATGCCTTATGCACCCCAACGGTCGCCACAGCGCCGCGGAGTGTCGCGAGATCATCGACCTCACGAAGCGCGTTAGCACGCGGCGTGAGCAGTCTTCCGGGGACGGCACCCCACCTCGTCGCTGACCTGGCAAGGAAAGGGTCAACGATGACGAGGTGGCCGCGGCTGAACCGGACCTCGGGTATCAGTCACCTGAGGGGGTCCTGAAGGATGTTCTTGCCGGAGGCTCCAACTCTAGTGATGACAACTAGACGGGCCACCAGGGGACCCCTTACTCCCAGGTCTATGGGGCCGAAGCCTGACTCCCCCCGGAAACCCTTCTGGACTCCCCATGGATACAGTTTTTTGATAAGTCTATGCAGGAGCGGCAAAATCTATGCAGGAGCGGCTACAGTGCAAGGATGCAGACCCCATCATCGAACTTAGATGACAGGCAGCGACCTAAAATGCACGTTGCAACCTGGCGCCCAGTTGCTGCTAACGGCTCGTGCATAGTAGGGAACCCAGGGTTGGGACCTAGCCCTAAGGCGAGTACTGAACCAAGAAGGGTTCTGCAAACTCTCCCCCAGCTGGGAAGGACCCTTCAAGGTGATGAAAATGTGTTGACCCGGGGGTAACCACCTTGCTACAACTGGAGCACCTCTCCCCAACCCCTGGAGCATGGAGCAACTCCGTAAGTTCTACCCATAGGAGCAGGTCTGAGGGGTTGAGTTTTTCTCCCTTTTGTAACTAGGTTGTGCATACGTGTACGCCAGCCTGGTGAGGTCCGCCCTCATCAGCCCGGTCTGCTAGCCTGCACCCATGCACGTCGAGTCGTAAAGAGGAGATTTACCCCTTCAGATATGCTTCTATGATAGTTTTATCCTCCTACTCCATGGTCTTACCCTGCAGTTTCCAGATATTAATTTTTATCTAACCCACCCATACAGTTCACATCCCGTCTGATACGATGGCATCCGAATTGAATAGCCAGGCCTGCAGTTTAGGACCCCTCTACGAAAGCAGGAGGGACCGACAGCCTGGGGGCCAGTTCTAGAGAACGAGAACCCATTCCATGGGGTGGTCCGGAGCTGTGTGGTCGCTTAGCCTGGTTCTGTACCCAAAGCCTGCACACTCCACCACTCCGTGATGGGTGCCCTAGTATTTGGAGCTATGGTCATGTGGGTCCAACAACCTGAGGTCCGGCTCTAGAGAATGGACACTTGTCTCCTGGGGTGGTCCGGAGCCATGTAGCCACTCAGCCTGGTCCTGTACCATGAGCCTGCACGCTCCACCACTCTGCGACGGGAGTCCTAGTATCTAGAGCCACGGTCCAGGGGGTCCGGACGCACAACTTGGCTTCCCAGACTAGATCCTGTAGGTCCCGTGCATGTGTCAAAGGATGACTAATGTCAGACGATGGGTCCTATGGGTGTACTACTAACGTTCCCTAGCCAAAGCTGTGTACAGGTCCAGGTCCCAGTCGAGGCTACCTCCTAGGGGCCATTGCCATCTCTTTCTTAGGTATGCTGGTATACAGCCTCGACACGTCGAGCCTGCATCCCAGGGGGGCCAGGTACCAGGGAGGAGTCAGCAACACCACACACAACAGGGACAAGTGGTACACAGATAAGTACTACTACTGCTTGATAAATAGTACTCAAAAAGTACCTTACAAAAGCAAAGTTATTACACTGCCTTCAAGCGGAGCCCTAGCTCCATCTCTACAGGTGCAAACTACTCGACACCAACAGGGTCACGCTGGAAGCTCGCGACCACCATCCTCGCGGAATCCTCCCAGGTGGCTTGCCAGCAACGGTGACCACCTCAACGCGGGCGCCATGGCAAAGAGGCCCTCGCCCCCGTCTTCCTATGGGGGTGACGATGAGGCCATTAAAGCCAAAGAGTTGAATGCACGGCGGCAGACGGTGCTTGTAGCCTAGCCGGTGCCGCGTAGCCGAAGTTCGCCTCCTTCACAAGGATGACGAACGTCCTTTCCTCCGAATGCTGGAGGAAGAGGCGGGCCACCAGCTCGTGCGGAAGGAGGAACCGCAGCTCAACTCGCTCTCCACTCCTGCAATGCTGATGAACATCCTTGAAGCTGAGGACTAGGGGAGGCCATAGCCCGGCTCGCTTCCCACCACCACGAGGCTGGTGATCATCCTTGAAGCCGAGCGCTGGTGGGAGACCACAGCCCGACTCGCTTCCCACCACCGAGAGGCTGATGAACATCCTTGAAACTGAGCACTGGCGGAAGAGCGCTAACCCCCACGAGGTCGCGCTCCTCCAGCAACAGCAAGAAGAAGGCGAGATCGGTAGCGCCATCGCGCAAGAAACGAAGAGTGCGAGCTCCCCGGTAGCGAGATCACCGAGGGGGAAGGCACTGGCGCGGATCCTTCCACCGAGCGCTAGCGCGCTCCATCTAGCGGAGCAAAGCAGAGACCTTGAAGGCAAAGGGGCGCAGAGAGCTCAGAGGCGAAAGGGCACAACAAGTGGGAGAGAAGCGAAGGCATGGCTGCTACTCGAGGGATGAACCCCTTTTTAAAGGCAGACTCCCCCGCTCGCGCCTCGAAACACCACGGAAAGTCTCTCCCGATGCACACCGGCGTACTTAACCAATGACGCAGGGCCCCAGCCCCACAAGTCATACAGCTGGTGCGCTGGTCTCCGAGTGCGGAGAAGGCGAACCGCCATGCAAGGAGCGAATCGTTGCGCCTCTTCGTCTTCGCCGAAAGCAGCAGCCCAGCCTCTGGCACGAGGGCCCAGGCCCATGAGTCATACTCTTCGGGCATCGGCCTCCGTGTGCGGAGAAGGTGAACCGCCACACAAGGAGCGAATCGCTGCGCCTCTTCATCTCCGCCGAAAGCAGCAGCCCAGCCTCTGGCACAGGGGCCCAAGCCCACAAGTCATACTCTTCGGGCGTCGGCCTCTGTGTGCGGAGAGGGTGAACTACCGCGTGAGGTGCACGCCACCGCCTGCGGTAGTGCGTCTCTTCACCTTCGCAGAAACCAACAGTCTAGTCTCTGATGTGGGGGCCTGGGCCCACGAGTCATCTTCCTTGGGCGCCGGTTCAGAGAAGTTGAACTGCCGCTCACGCCGGTCCCTACCGTGCCTCCTCGGGGCCGCCGCAGAAGACAGAGAAGGTGAATTTTCAAAACCAAATACAGCGGTATCGAGACACCCTACACATGGCCCAGTAAAGCCATCAAGTGTGGAGACCACAGGTCAGTCAAGCCGCGGGAATAGGCGCGACAGTTGATGTGACAAAGGCAGGTTGACAGCGCGAGCGCACCGAGTTAATGCGGCTCGCGTAGAGGTGGGGCCCCAGTCACCGGTCATGCCAAGTTGACGCAAGGAACAAGCTTTGGCCCCACCTGCAGGCTCGTATCCTCCCCTGAGGCGGGCCCGGGGGCCACTGTCGATACCTTGGATCAGGGGTACCCCTTACTACATCATGAAGACATGGTGCCCACGTGACTATCTCTAGTCGCGTGGTGAACAGCACCCAACTCCACCACGTGGATGGCTCCAGGGTCGCCATATGGCCAGAGAAAACAAAACACTCCAAGATGCTAACAGTGGGTCCGGACCCCCTTGGGGGAGTACCGGACCCCTATTCATGTAGATCGGACCTCCGGAACAAGGTCCAGGCCCCCCGTGAGTGCAACCTAGGCCTCCGGGTCGGGTCCCGAACCCCTCTACGCGGGGTCCGGACTACCCACAATCGGGTCCCGGGACTCTAGGGCTGAGAATACCTAGGCCTTGCTCAGGCAGGAGTCCAGTGCCGACATGTGTCCAGGCCCAGCTTGGTGCGGACTTGTTCGCATAACGCTACTGCTCCTCGCCTAGGCAGAGACCCGATGCTGCCACGTGGCCTACCGCCCGTGACGTAAGCCAGCGGGTGGAGCCTGACGTAAGGCCTCTGGGCCATGCTGCCTCTGCATTTATTGCGGAGAAGACACGTCGCCTGACTATTCCACTGACAGGCGATGTGCCCCTTCAGCATTTAATGTGTCCTGTCCACTCAGCTGGCAGGCGGCGTCCAGGCCATCCTACAGGCAGTGTGCCTATCCATTCCATTGCTAAACAGTACGCCCGTGGTGCGAAGTGCACTATGCGCATCCATCATCGCTCGTACGTTGCCAGGGAAGCTTCCCCTGCATGTCGATACTACGCAGATCGCGGATATCAGGGTGCGAGGAAGATTGCACTGGCAACGAGCATTAGTCGCTCCAAGTATTATATCTGTTATGTCCTTGGGCCCACATGTCAGGGTTCAGCACCCTTGTATGTGCCCCCCTTGGACTATAAAAGGGAGGACACACTGCGTTACAAGCGATCCTGGACAGACTTAGACCCAGCTCAGGATCACAAGTTCAGGCAAGCTCTCAAGCTCAATACATCACACAGTGGAGTAGGGTATTACGCTCTGGCGGCCCGAACCACTCTAAACCCTTGTGTGTTCTTGTGTTCATTCATCGCTTAGCAGACAGGCAAAACGCTTAGGCCCCTCCTCATCTATGGATTTAGGGCGGGTGCATTCCGCCACCCGGCGGAGATTTCCTCTCCGACAAACACAAACTTGGTCTAGAATATGAGTTAGAGATAATTAAAACCAAGTTTGAGAGTAGAGAGAAGAGAGAAGTTACTTTCACTTGATTGCTCTTTCAAGATTTAATTTAGACTTAGAGCAATATCGCAAGTGAATAATTAGAATAAGGAAAAAGTTGCAACAAAGTAAATGGCACAAGAGATAAGACAATTTTTATCCCATGGTTTAGTCAAGCATAATATGCTTGCCTACCCCACATTGTGGCATCCCAATGGACGAGGGTTGCACTCAACCCCTTTCAAGTGTTCCAAAGATCAAACTTGAGTACCACGGTTCTTCCTTATATTTCACAATATCCCAGTTGTGTGGAATCTCCACAATTTGGAGTCTCTCACGCCTGACACAAAAGATCACAATCTAACTCGGAGTATGGGGGAGTAAAAACACGCACACAAGAGCACAATTGCAGCAGCAACACGCACACAAGCGAAGACTAGAGTGCAAGAACAAGAACGATAGAGTTACAGCTCAGAAACACGCTCAAATCTTTCAAACACTACAAACAGTGTGGTCATGGAGACTTGGAGTTGTAGTGTGCTCTTAGGATTCTTGGTGTTCTACTCCATGCGCCTATAGGTCCCTTTTATACCCCAAGGGGCCTAAGAGCCATTGAAGTCTCAATTAGAAGGCCCTGGTTGTCTTCTGTTTTGCGGGTGCACCGGACTGTCCGGTGGTGCACCAGACAGCTCCTGTGCAATGGCTACGAATCATTTGCTTGGCCACCTTCCTTCTCGAGTGGGCACCGAACATTCCGGTGACCCTTCCCGACCGTTTCCTGCCGATGTGGCCGACGCGGATCGCGCAACCGACCATTGGCACCAGCAAAGAGTCATTGCTCGCCTAGAGCACCGGACTATCCAGTGAATTTTAGCCAGCGAACCCCGACGAATTCTCGAGAGCGACTAGTTTTGGGCTAGCCGACCAGGTCAGCATCGGACATGTCTGGTGCACACCGGACTATCCGGTGGTGCCGAGTCTGGCCCAACTTCTCCTCTTTTGAGCCAAACTTCTTCCCTTCTTTTTAGCTCGTCTTGAGAAGTTTCCTAGCACTTTGATGAACATTGTTAGCACCTAAAACAATTGATTAAGTGCTAGAAACATACCTTTATCACTTTGATTCATAGAGGTTTTCAATATACCCATTCTCAAGCCCAAAAGTGCTTTTCTTATTTTCCTCAATCTCTTGGACTTGATTGCTTCAATTTGCTTTCTAAACACTTGTGCTCATGCTCATTTGAGGAGTGTTAATTCACAGTGTTGTGTTGAGCATTTAATGATCAAAACACTTAGAAATAGCCCAAAGGCATATTTCACTTTCATCCTCGCTTTGTATATGACCCAAATTTGAAGGTACACTATGCAGGTACCACCAGTATCTGTACTAGATATAAAAATACCTGAATCTGTATCCGAAAACAGCTATTTTACTATCTATATCTGGTACCCGATGGGTATATTAGATCTATTTTCAACCCTACTCAAGGCACAACTCCGCACTAGTAGCTATTAAAGGCACCACCGAGAGGCCACTCCTTAGTGGTGGGGTCACCCCGGAGAAGAGTGCACATACCACTAAGGGGGATCACAAGCAGCGTTGTTACCCCAGCCATGTCTTTCGCTTACCTGAGTTTGGGGAGAAAGGCAGAGTGTAAGCAAAATGGACCCCACCCCATTAGTGTATGCATGTGTGCTAGATATCAATCCGACCCCAAGGAATGTCACCTTGTGGCCGTTAAGCGAATTCTTAGGTATTTAGTTTCTACGCCTTGCTTTGGGATCTAGTATCCAAAGGGATCTACCTTTGACTTAATTGGATACTCAGACTTCGATTATGCCAGGTGCAAGGTTGATAGGAAGAGCATATCGAGGACGTGCTAATTTCTAGGAAGGTCCCTGGTGTCCTGGAGTTCAAAGAAACAAACATCTGTTGCTCTATCCACCGCTGAGGCCGAGTATGTTGACGCAGGACAGTGTTGCACACAACTACTTTGGATGAGGCAAACCCTTCGGGACTTTGGCTACAATCTGAGCAAAGTCCCACTCCTATGTGCCAATGAGAGTGCAATCTGCTTGGCGGATAATCATGTTGAACATAGCCGCACTAAGCACATAGACATCTGGCATCACTTCCTGAGAGACCACCAGCAAAAGGGAGATATCGATGTGTATCACATTAGCACCGAGAACCAGCTAGCCGATATCTTCACTAAGCCTTTAGATGAGAAAAGGTTTTGCAAGTTGCGTAGTGAGCTAAATGTCTTAGATTCGCATAACTTGGATTGATCTACAACATACATGTGTTCTATGCCTTTGATCATGTCACTTTATGCATTTAAATCCATTATTGTTTATTTGTGGTGCTCAAGTTGTACACGTCATCCCCGGACCTCACAAGTCCATATGCAAATGGTGCACATATTGAGCGGGAGATGTGCTACAACTTGACCCTTTGAGACTTACCTGTTTGGTTGAGTACCCTTGATGCAGTCTCAAAGGTGCATTGAAAGGGAAAAATGGACTTGGACGATGCAAAGACTTCCACTGCACTCCGGTATTAGTGTATCTAATTCCAAGTTCATTCTTATGCTCTATTTGCCTTTTGCTCTGAATTGACATTTTTGGTGTGGCAATGGGGTTAAAGGGCCAAAAATGGCCCGTTTTGGTGCTTAATGCCAAAGGGGGAGAAATTAAGGCCAAAGCAAATGGATCAGCCAACCACATGTGAATTTTGAAAATAATAGAGTTAGAATTTTTGATTTGTCCAAAATGCTCTTATTGCAAAAATTTGGTCTCTTGTGGGGGAGAATTTTGATTGTGAAAAAAGGGGGAGTTTTCAGGCACTTGAATCAATTTTACTCTTGAAATATCTCTCTATGTGCCCAAACAAGCGTGTTTGACTTAGAGATAGGCAAATGAATTTGATTTGCAAAAACAAACCAAGTGGTGGCAAAGAGCGATCCAAATATGCCAAATCATAAGCTAAAACAATTTGGTCTTAAATTGTTTTGATGTTGCACTTTTTAGTTGCTTTTTGATGTGTTGGCATAAATCACCAAAAAGGGGGAGATTGAAAGGGAAATATGCCCTTGGGCAATTTCTATAAGTATTTTGGTGATTAGATGCCCAACACATTTTAATTGAATCCTTATGTACTAAATGTGGGAAAAGTGCAAATCAAGGCACGAGGTATGTTTCTAGACTTAGTACATTGTTTTTGAATACTAATGTGTTTATCTAAGTACTAGAAACAGAGCCAAGAAGAGAAAAGTTGAATTGAGGAAGAGTTGGCTGTGTAGAGCCAACTCCAGCTCAGCCTGGCACACCGGACTGTCCGGTGGCGCACCGGACAGTGTCCGGTGCCCCAAGTTGGCCTCCGGTGAACTATCTGCTCTCACGAATCGACAGAGTCGTACGGTTATAATTCACCGGACTGTCCAGTGGCGCACCGGACTGTCTGGTGAGTCATCAGCGGCGAACTCGTCGCTCTTAGGAAAAGGAAAAGACGACGTGGCTATAATTCACTGGACTGTCCGGTGGTGCACCAGACAGTCCGGTGAGCCAACGGCGCCAGCGCCAACGGTCGTCCGCACGATCAACGCGCGACACGTGGCCCGCTCCAACGGTCGGCTGGGTGCATCGGACTATCTGGTGTGCACCGGACAGTGTCCGGTGCGCCAACCAACCCCGAGGAGCAACAGTCGGTTGCGCCCGATTTGGAAGGAGATCGTGCACCGAACAAGCTACAGTGGCTGTCCGGTGGCATACCGGGCTGTCCGGTGCGCCACTCGATAGAAGGCAAGGATAACCTTCCATGTTGATCTCCAACGGTTCCTAGCTGCCTTGGGGCTATAAAAGGGACCCTAGGCGCATGGAGCAGGACACCAAGCATTCTCCAAGCATACTAAGACATCCAGACTCCGCTCCCACGCATTTGATTCATTGTGATAGTGATTTGAGCTTCATTTCGAGTTGTGAACTCCCTGTGTTGTCCTTTGAGCTCAAGTCTTGACTTGTGTGCGTGTGTGTGTGCTGCGGATTGAATCTTGTGTGTGTTGCTTCTCCCAACCTTACTCTGTGCTTTCTTTGTGATCTCTATTGTAAGGGCGAGAGACTACAAATTGTGGAGATTCCTCGCAAACGGGAAGATACTCTAAATGAAAAGACCATGGTATTCAAGTTGATCATTGGATCACTTGAAAGGGGTTGAGTGCAACCCTCGTCCATTGGGACGCCACAACGTGGAAGTAGGCAAGTGTTACTTGGCCGAACCACGGGATAAAAATCACGTGTCTCTTGTGTTGGATTCTCTGTGATTGTTGTGTTCACAAGAACTCGCTTCAAAGCTACTTAGTCACGCTAACAATTTAATATCTAAGTTTTGTGGCTATTTAGCTCTTGATTTTACAGGATCACCTATTCACCCCCCTCTAGGTGCTCTCAATTGGTATCAGAGCCATACTCTTCATTCAAGGGACTAACCGCCCGAAGAGATGGATCCTAAGGGAAAGGGGATGGTGGTCAATGACAAGGAAAAGGAGTCCGTCTTCAACGAGCCAAGAGACGATAAGCCTACCGATTCAGGCTCGAGTCACAATAAGAGGGACGAGAAGAAGAAGAAGAGACGCATCAAGAAGATCATCTACTATGACAGCGATGCATCTTCTTCTTCACTAAGGGACGACGACGACTCCTCGTCAAAGAAGAAAACGGTCAATCAAAATTATTCGTTTGATTACTCTCGCATTCCCTATAATTCAAATGCGCATCTTCTTTCAATTCCCCTTGGAAAACCTCCACACTTTGATGGAGAGGACTATTCATTTTGGAGCTATAAAATGCATAGTCATTTATTCTCTCTCCATCCTAGCATATGGGAAATTGTAGAAAATGGAATGCATTTTGATAGCACTGATAATCCTATTTTTATAAATGAGCAAATCCATAAAAATGCCCAAGCTACTACTGTCTTGCTAGCTTCACTTTGCAGGGGTGAATACAATAAGGTGAGTGGCTTGGACAATGCTAAGCAAATCTGGAACACCCTCAAGATATCTCATGAGGAAAACGACGCCACTATGATCACAAAGATGGAACTAGTGGAAGGCGAGCTGGGGAGGTTCGTGATGATCAGGGGAGAGGAGCCAACTCAGACCTACAACAGGCTCAAGACCCTGGTCAACAAGATTCGAAGCTATGGAAGCACAAGATGGACGGATCATGATATCGTCCGACTCATGCTAAGGTCATTTACTATAATTGATCCCCATCTTGTGAATATTATTCTTGAAAACCCCAGGTACACCAAAATGACGCCCAAGGAGATCCTCGGAAAATTCGTAAGCGGGCGCATGATGGTTAAGGAGGCAAGATATGTAGATGATGCCTTGAACGGTCCACTGCCCATCTACGAGCCGCAGCCCGTTGCTCTCAAGGCAACAAGCAGCAAGGAGGCGCTACCAAGCAAGGTAGCACAAGTGGAGGCTACCGGGCTCAACGAGGACAAAATGACGCTTATCATCAAGCGCTTCAAAACTGCGCTTAAAGGACGTAAGGAGTACCCCAACAAGAACAAAACAAGGGGAAAGCGCTCCTGCTTCAAATGAGGTAAGACTGGTCACTTTATTGCTCAATGTCCCGATAATGAAAATGACCAGGCACAAGAAAGACATGGGAAGAAGGAGAAGAAGAAGAATTACAGGAAGGCGAAGGGCGAGACGCATCTAGGAAAGGAATGGGATTCTGACTGCTCTTCATCAGACTCCAACGACGAAGGATTAGCTGCCTCGGCCTTTGATAAGTCTTCACTCTTCCCCAACGAATGTCATACTTGTCTTATGGCTAAGGAGAAAAAGGTACGTATTCAGGACACACCCAAGTACACTTCATCTAGTGATGAAGAATCTTCCGATGATGAAGTAGACTACACTGACCTGTTTAAAGGACTAGATAGAGCTAAGGTAGACAAAATTAATGAATTAATTGATGCTCTAAATGAAAAGGATAGATTGTTAGAAAAGCAAGAGGATATTCTATATGAGGAACATGACAAATTTGTTAGTGTGCAAAAATCTCTTGCTTTAGAAATTAAGAGAAATGAAATGCTATCCTCTGAGTTATCTGCTTGCCATGAATCTGTCTCTGGTTTAAGGAGTTTAAATGATGAATTAAATGCTAAGCTAGAGGAAGTCAACAAAACTAGTTCATGTGTAGAGCATGTTGTTATTTGTAATAGATGTAAGGATTTTGATGTTGATGCTTGTGATGAACATCTTGCTTCTATTACTAAATTGAATAATGAGGTGGCAAGTCTTAATGCTCAACTTAAGACTTACAAAGTTGATTTTGATAATTGAAATTTGCTAGGGATGCCTACACCGTTGGTAGACACCCCTTAATTAAGGATGGACTTGTTTTTCAAAAGAAAACCAAGAACTTGACGAGCCCAAGGACTCCCGTTCTCAACAAGGAGAATGGGAAGGCCCCTATGGCTAATAGTCCCCAAAAGAATCATGCTTACATTTATGATAGAAAATTTACTAGGAATAGACATTATGATCATGCTATGATTGCTTCCAGCTCTACTTATGATTTTGGTAGAAATAGGCCTAGGCGCAATGATGATGTGTCTCATGCGCCTAGGAGAAATTATGCTACTCATGCTTCTAGGAAAATGTGCAATGAACCTACTGCTATTTTTCATGCTTGCAACACTTCTTTTGTACTTTCATGTAAGAATGCAAAAGTAGTTGCTAGGAAGTTGGGATCTAAATGCAAGGGAGACAAGACTTGTATTTGGGTTCCAAAAGTAATTGTGACTAACCTTGTAGGACCCAACAAGAGTTGGGTACCTAAAACCCAAGCTTAATTCCTTGCAGGCTTATGCATCCAGGGGCTCTAGCTGGATAATCGACAGCGGATGCACAAAGCACATGACGGGGGAGAAGAAGATGTTCACCTCCTACGTCAATAACAAGGATTCCCAGGATACGATCATCTTTGGAGATGGGAACCAAGGCAAGGCTAAAGGCTTGGGCGAGATTGCCATCACTAACGAGCACTCAATATCGAATGTATTTCTAGTAGAGTCGCTCGGGTACAACCTTTTGTCTGTAAGTCAATTGTGCCACATGGGTTACAATTGTTTGTTTACAAATGTTGATGTATCTGTCTTTAGAAGGAGTGATGGTTCATTAGCTTTTAAGGGTGCATTAGATAGCAAGCTCTATTTAGTTGAATTTTCGAAAGAGAATGCCGGTCTAGATGCATGCTTAATCGCTAAGACTAATATGGGATGGCTATGGCATCACCGTCTAGCACATGTTGGGATGAAGAACCTTCATAAACTTGTAAAGGGAGATCATGTGTTAGGACTAACCGATGTCTGTTTTGAGAAAGACAGACCTTGTGTAGCATGTCAGGCAGGAAAACAAGTGGGAAGCACTCATCATAGCAAGAACGTGATGACAACATTAAGACCATTGGAGCTTCTTCACATGGACCTCTTCGGACCCGTTGCCTACCTTAGCATCGGGGGAAGTAAGTATGGTCTTATAATTATTGATGACTTTTCCCGCTTCACTTGGGTGTTATTTTTGCAGGACAAATCAGAAACCCAAAAGACCCTAAAGTGCATCTTAAAGAGAGCTCAAAATGAGTTTGAACTCAAGGTGAAGAAGATAAGATGCGACAATGGGTCTGAATTCAAGAATCTGCAAGTTGAGGAGTATCTTGAGGAGGAAGGCGTCAAGCATGAGTTCTCCGCTCTCTGTACACCACAGCAAAATGGTGTAGTAGAGAGGAAGAACAGGACGCTAATCGACATGGCGAGAACGATGCTTGGAGAGTTCAAGACGTCTAAGCGGTTTTGGTCGGAAGCTGTGAACACAGCCTGCCACGCCATAAATCGGCTCTATCTGCATCGTCTCCTCAAGAAAACCTCCTATGAACTCCTGACCGGTAACAAACCCAATGTTTCTTACTTTCGTGTATTTGGGAGCAAATGCTACATTCTGGTGAAGAAAGGTAGACATTCTAAATATGCTCCCAAGGCAGTAGAAGGGTTTTTACTAGGGTATGATTCAAATACAAAGGCGTATAGAGTCTTCAACAAATCATCGGGTTTGGTTGAAGTCTCTAGCGACGTTGTATTTGATGAGACTAATGGCTCTCCAAGAGAGCATGTTGATCTTGATGACATAAATGAAGATGAAGTTCCGATGGCCGCAATGCGCACGATGGTGATAGGTGATGTGCGACCACATGAACAACATGAGCAAGATCAGCCGTCTTCCTCCACGATGGTGCATCCCCCAACTCAAGACGATGAACAGGTACCGCAAGAAGAAGGGCATGATCAAGGGAGAGCACAAGAAGATCAAGCAATGGAGGAAGAAGCACCATGGGTCCCTCCAACTCAAGTCCGAGCGACGATCCAAAGACATCACCCTGTCGATCAGATTCTAGGTGACATCAGCAAGGGAGTAACTACTCGCTCAAGATTAGCTAATTTCTGTGAGCATTACTCGTTTGTCTCTTCTATTGAGCCTTTCAGGGTAGAAGAGGCCTTGCAGGATCCGGACTGGGTGTTGGCCATGCAGGAAGAGCTCAACAACTTCAAGAGAAATGAAGTCTGGAGCCTGGTGCCACGTCCGAAGCAAAACGTTGTGGGAACCAAGTGGGTGTTCCACAACAAGCAAGATGAGCACGGGGTGGTGACAAGAAACAAGGCTCAACTTGTGGCAAAAGGTTATGCCCAAGTCGCAGGTTTGGATTTCGAGGAGACTTTTGCTCCTGTGGCTAGGCTAGAGTCTGTTCGAATATTATTAGCCTATGCCGCTCACCACTCTTTTAGGCTGTTTCAAATGGACGTAAAGAGCGCTTTCCTCAACAGGCCAATCAAGGAGGAGGTATACGTAGAACAACCCCTTGGCTTTGAGGATGACAGGTACCCGACCATGTGTATAAGCTCTCTAAGGCGCTCTATGGACTTAAGCAAGCCCCAAGAGCATGGTATGAATGCCTTAGAGATTTCCTAATTGCTAATGCTTTCAAGGTTGGGAAAGCTGATCCCAGTCTTTTTACAAAGACTTGTGATGGTGATCTCTTCGTGTGCCAAATTTATGTCGATGACATAATATTTGGTTCTACTAACCAAAAGTCTTGTGAGGAGTTTAGCAGGGTGATGATGCAAAAGTTCGAGATGTCGATGATGGGTGAGTTGACCTACTTCTTTGGATTTCAAGTGAAGCAACTCAAGGACGACACCTTCATCTCCCAAACGAAGTATACTCAAGATCATCTCAAGAGGTTTGGGATGAAGGATGCCAAGCCCGCAAAGACACCGATGGGAACTGACAGGCATGTTGACCTCAACAAAGGAGGTAAGTCCGTTGATCAAAAGGCATACCGGTCCATGATAGGTTCATTGCTTTATTTATGTGCTAGTATACCGGACATTATGCTTAGTGTATGCATGTGTGCTAGATATGAATTCGACCCCAAGGAATGTCACCTTGTGGCCGTTAAGCGAATTCTTAGGTATTTAGTTTCTACGCCTTGCTTTGGGATCTGGTATCCAAAGGGGTCTACCTTTGACTTAATTGGATACTCAGACTCCGATTATGCCGGGTGCAAGGTTGATAGGAAGAGCACATCGGGGATGTGCCAATTTCTAGGAAGGTCCCTGGCGTCCTGGAGTTCAAAGAAATAAACATATGTTGCTCTATCCACCGCTGAGGCCAAGTATGTTGCTGCAGGATAGTGTTGCGTGCAACTACTTTGGATGAGGCAAATCCTCTGGGACTTTGGCTACAATCTGAACAAAGTCCCACTCCTATGTGACAATGAGAGTGCAATCCGCTTGGTGGATAATCCTGTTGAACACAGACGCACTAAGCACATAGACATCCGGCATCACTTCCTGAGAGACCACCAGCAAAAGGGAGATATCGATGTGTATCACATTAGCACCGAGAACCAGCTAGCCGATATCTTCACTAAGCCTTTAGATGAGAAAAGGTTTTGCAAGTTGTGTAGTGAGCTAAATGTCTTAGATTCGCGTAACTTGGATTGATCTACAACATACATGTGTTCTATGCCTTTGATCATGTCACTTTATGCATTTAAATCCATTATTGTTTATTTGTGGTGCTCAAGTTGTACACGTCATCCCCAGACCTCACAAGTCCATATGCAAATGGTGCACATATTGAGGGGGAGATGTGCTACAACTTGACCCTTTGAGACTTACCTGTTTGGTTGAGTACCCTTGATGCAGTCTCAAAGGTGCATTGAAAGGGAAAAATGGACTTGGATGATGCAAAGACTTCCACTGCACTCCAGTATTAGTGTATCTAATTCCAAGTTCATTCTTATGCTCTATTTGCCTTTTGCTCTGAATTGACATTTTTGGTGAGGCAATGGGGTTAAAGGGCCAAAAATGATCCCGTTTTGGTGCTTAATGCCAAAGGGGGAGAAATTAAGGCCAAAGCAAATGGATCAGCCAACCACTTTTGAATTTTGAAAATAATAGAGTTAGATTTTTTGATTTGTCCAAAATGCTCTTATTGCAAAATTTGGTCTCTTATGGGGGAGAATTTTGATTGTGAAAAATGGGGGAGTTTTCGGGCACTTGAATCAATTTTACTCTTGAAATATCTCTCTATGTGCCCAAACAAGCGTGTTTGACTTAGAGATAGGCAAATGAATTTGATTTGCAAAAACAAACCAAGTGGTGGCAAAAAGCGATCCAAATATGCCAAATCATAAGCTAAAACAATTTGGTCTTAAATTGTTTTGATGTTGCACTTTTTAGTTGCTTTTTGATGTGTTGGCATAAATCACTGAAAAGGGGGAGATTGAAAGGGAAATATGCCCTTGGGCAATTTCTATAAGTATTTTGGTGATTAGATGCCCAACACATTTTAATTGAATCCTTGTGTACTAAATGTGGGAAAAGTGCAAATCAAGGCACGAGGTATGTTTCTAGACTTAGTACATTGTTTTTGAATACTAATGTGTTTAGCTAAGTGCTAGAAATAGAGCCAAGAAGAGAAAAGTTGATTTGAGGAAGAGTTGGTCGTGTACAGCCAACTCCAGCTCAGCCTAGCACATAGGACTGTCCGGTGGCGCACCGGACAGTGTCCGATGCCCCAAGCTGGCCTCCGGTGAACTATCTGCTCTCGGGAATCGACGGAGTCATACAGTTATAATTCACCGGACTGTCCGGTGGTGCACCGAACTGTCCGGTGAGTCATCAGCGGCGAACTCGTCGCTTTCGAGAAAAGGAAAAGGCGATGTGGCTATAATTCACCGGACTGTTTGGTGGTGCACCGGACTGTCCGGTGAGCCAACGGTCGTCCACGCGATCAATGCGCGACACGTGGCCTGCTCCAACTGTTGGCTTGGTGCATCGGACTATCCGGTGTGCACCGGACAGTGTCTGGTGCGCCAACCAGCCCCGAGGAGCAACGGTCGGTTGCGGCCGATTTGAAAGGAGATCGCGCACCGGACAAGCTACAATGGTTGTCCGGTGGCACACCGGACTGTCCGGTGCGCCACTCGACAGAAGGCAAGGATGACCTTCCATGTTGATCTCCAACGGCTCCTAGCTACCTTGGGGCTATAAAAGGGACCCTAGGCGCATGGAGCAGGACACCAAGCATTCTCCAAGCATACTAAGACATCCAGACTCCACTGCCACGCATTTGATTCATTGTGATAGTGATTTGAGCTTCATTTCAAGTTGTGAACTCCCTATGTTGTCCTTTGAGCTCAAGTCTTGACTTGTGTGCGTGTGTGTGCTGCGGATTGAATCTTGTGTGTTGCTTCTCCCAACCTTACTCTATGCTTTCTTTGTGATCTCTATTGTAAGGGCGAGAGACTCCAGATTATGGAGATTCCTCACAAACGGGAAGATACTCTAAACGAAAAGACCGTGGTACTCAAGTTGATCATTGGATCACTTGAAAGGGGTTGAGTGTAACCCTCGTCCATTGGGACGCCACAACGTGGAAGTAGGCAAGTGTTACTTGGCCGAACCACATGATAAAAATAGCGTGTCTCTTGTGTTGGATTCTCTGTGATTGTTGTGTTCACAAGAACTCGCTTCAAAGCTACTTAGTCACGCTAACACTTTAATATCTAAGTTTTGTGGCTATTTAGCTCTTGATTTTACAGGATCACCTATTCACCCCCTCTAGGTGCTCTCAGCCCCCCATTGCACCTCTACTTTGCTAAATCAATCATTGCATGGGGCTATGAAACCTCACGAATACCTCTTTGTGTGGTCGTGGCTCCCGTATGGAAGCCAGTCAACCATAATTCGGTTCATGGTCCCACACCTAAAATAGTTAATGTAAGGCTAAGTCTAGCATCTAGCTCTCCTATAACGTCCTCGATGTGAAAAAGGCTTTGAAAGGCTACTGTAGTCTAGTCTTACAGAGAGTGGACCGGTGTGGGGGACAGATATCCCCTGGGTCCACTAGAAGGCGAAAGGTCCTCGCGCGGGGCCTCGAGCCAGTTACCCCGCAAGGCCATCCCTTCGTGGGTTGGGCAAAAGCTATTTACGGAATGGGCCGATCTGAGAAGGTGACAGACTCGAGCCCATGCAGTCTGTCAATTTGTGTGCTATCTAAAGAAACCGTCCAACTTTCCCACGCATGGCACCCTCAAATGTTAGGGCGGGTTATGGATGAGTCAGCGGGATTTTCGGGAGATCAGTTCAGTAGGTTCACTATTATTTAGGAGACATGTGATCATCATGTACGTATGGAGTGCCCCACGGTTGTGTATATAAGGCCCAAGGGGACCCATCATTTTCATCCCTATCTACTTATCTCGTTAGCTTTCCTCCATTCAGGAGATACCACTTGTAACACACCACATACAGATCCACCCCAGGAAGTAGGGTATTATGCCTCTCCAAGCGACCAAAACCTGTAGAAAATCATCTGTGTCTCTCTTATGTGTCCCACACGAACCATTGAGTTACAATCAACATCACCGTCCTACCCAAAAGCACCGCAAGGGTAACCCTGGGTGTGCGGTCAGACTCTAAACACCGACAGCTAGCGCGCTAGGTAGGGGTGTGTCGTTGATCCAAGCTAGCTCAATGGCCATCACCTCCAAGTGCCAGATCGCCCTTCGCCTTGGGACTATGTTCTGCTTTGGAACCATCTCGTCCATAGCTGATGAAGAGGGGACTCTGCACCGCATGGCAGATCTGCCAGAGAAGAAGCTTTCCTCGGAAATCCCAAGGGGAGATAGGGCAGAACAGCGGATAGTGCCACCACCCACATCTCGAGGGAAGGTGACCCCTTACAAACCGAAGGTCGAGAGCTCACCTGCCCAAAGAACTCCGCTATCCACCTCGCCCACAAAGGAGTGGACACAGATCACTCAAAAGAAGGAAGCAAACATCCCGAGTCAGGGGACGAGAACACGCCGAGCCATCTTTCCAACGCCTTCGCCCTCAAAGGAGGACGGAAAGAAGAGTGCCATCATGCTGGCTCCTTTCTACCCTAACATCTTCTTCATTGGGGGAGATTGGAGTCAGCACCCGTCTCTGACGACGAGCCTACCATGCAAGGGGAAGAACCTCCCAAGCGTGAAGCATGTCGATGGAGGAACAAACGCCGAAATGTGCGGTGACATCATGAAGCTAGGGAATAGGATTCGGTGTAGCCCGTATGTCGAGATGAAGCCTCAGAAGCAAGAGAAACTCCCGACGAGCGAGTACACCGAGAAAGGCAAAACTCTCGCCACCGCGATCGCCGACAAGCCTAGGACCGAGAACGAAAGCAAGCCGAGCAAGGTGCGAGGCTGCGCCGGGAGAACCCTCTCTTTGCTTGGAACCTGAACCCTGACTTTGCTCGTGCAATGAACATGTCGAGTGAAGTCGGAGGGGTACTGGCCCACATAGCTGACGGCCTCCCGCGAACCCTAGACATGGAAGGCTACCGGCGGCTACTTAAGCAACTAATCACCTTCTACCCATCGCTCATCCTCCAAACGACCTATGTTATGCCATCAACAGCCGGTGAGACACGCAAAGCTCCATCAACGCTTCGCACGACCGACGGTACAAAAATGAGATAAGGCGCTGGGAGGAGTATGACCAGGATCACGGCATCCCGGCACGAAGTCGCACCACCCGTGCTGAGTCGACTGCAACCTCAACTAGTGGCCCGTTTCGAGGACGGTCGAGACGACACACTACCGACTCCCCTCCCCGGGACCAACAACATGAACGTTGACAGGAAGACATGTGCGGAGTCTCCGCGCTTTCTTCGTGTCTCTGGGCCATTCAGTGCCCCCCAACTTCAAGGTCTCCAACGTCGACAAGTACGAGCCCAAGCAGGACCCGGGCAGCTGGTTGGACGTCTACACGACTGCCGCCTGGGCCTCCGTGGCGACGGAGGACGTAATGACGGTGTACTTGCCCATTGTACTAGGGCAAGACACGCTCAGTGGCTCCGACATCTACCCGACACTGCATCGACGATTGGAGCGACTTCGGTCGGCGCTTCATCGCCAACTTCTAGTCCCTCTCCGATAAGCCGGTGCAGCCATGGGACCTCAAAATCCATCAGGCGCCAGAATGATGAAACCCTCCAGTCGTACCTCAAGAGGTTTCAGACCATGAGGAACCGCATCCCTGAAGTTGCCGAGCGGCGATGATTGAAGACTTCTACTGGGGATCCAATGACTCGGCCTTCATCCGAGCCATACTCCAGAAAGCACCTGCCACCTCCGAACAATTGTTCCAAGAGGCAGACCTCTACATCACCGGATGAACGGGCCTAGGACCTCATCGAAGTCACAAAACCCGCGCCACCTGCGCAACGGCGCGACGCGAACCAGCAGCCTGACAGGCGCTGGGAGAAGAGGCCTCGCGAGGAGGTGCACACCGCCGGACCACCCGTCGCTCGAGCCTGCGACACACCCCGCGGAGGGGTACAAACACTAAATGAAATCCTCGACGCCCAGTGCCCATACCACAAGTACATGCACCACACCCTACAGAACTGCAGGGATTTCAAGCACTCCGTCGGGCATGGACGACCGTTCTAGCCTCTACTGCCTCCCCCACCGCGAGGAGAGCATGGGGAGCCCAAATAGCCTCAGCATCAGGAAGGGGGAGGGGGTGGAGCTTTTCCATGCGTTGATAGGGAGGTTAACGTCATCTTTGGAGGGCACGGAGCTCAAGAGAACAGGAGGCAGCAAAAGCTCAACGACCGGCAGGTCCTAGTGGCTACCACCAGTGCTCTAGCTCCTTACCGGTGGTTGGAGCACGCAATAACCTTCATTCGAGCTAATCAATGGCTCAACTTTGATCATCCCGGCAAATACCTGCTCCTCGTTGATCTGGTGATCTGAGATAGTCGGGTGAAGAAAGTATTAGTGGACAGGGGAAGCAGCATCAACGTCACCTTCCCCCGGATGCTCCAGGCCCTAGGAATCGCACTCAAAGACCTCACTAAGTTAGATACTCCCTTCTTCGGCATCGTGCCGACTGAAAGGGAGTGCCCACTCGGGCACATCTACCTGTCCGTCACCTTCAAGACCCCAGAGAACTACAGAACCAAGTTCCTGAGGTTCGAGGTGGCGTGCTTCGACTGCGGGTATAACGCCATCATTGGAAGGCTAGGACTGGCGAAGTTCATGGACATTCCACATTACTCGTGCATGATACTGAAGATGCCAGGACCTCAAGGAATCATCATTATGAACGCTGACTTCCAAGGCGCCGCAAAGTGCTTTCGGGGAGCAATTCAAACGACTCTCACTGCTGGGACCCTGGCAGCTCTTCCCGCGTAGGCGAACACCAGGCTCGAGGAGGAAAATCTCACAATACCCACTAACGAAGCTTAGGCCATGACCTCTATACGTCCGACTGAAGAAACTAAGAGGATTATTCTAGGATTCTCCGACGGACACAAGACCGCCATCATCAGCTCCAGACTTGATGACAAATAGGAAAGCACGCTCATCCGGTTCCTGCAAGATAACCAAGACGTATTCGCATGACAACCTGTGGATATACCGGGACTCCCAAGAGAACTGGTCGAGCACAAATTGAAGGTGTCTCCACAAGCAAGGCCGATTCGACAAAAGCTATGTCGTTTCACGCCTAGTTGAAGCGCCCCAATCCTTTGGGACTCAAATGTGATACAATTACTAGTCCCAGGAGGCTAGTAAACACATTTATACATCATATGATTCTAGATCTGCTTAAACGAGACAAACCTATAAAGGTGGCGATCAACTTTAAGAGCTGGTCCACAACTCGGGACATATCAACAGAGTGGGGCTGAAGCAGCCCGATATACGCAGTGAAGCAAATCAGCGGTCCAACAGCCACAGGCAAGGTTGGGAACAGGCGTAACTCTTACCCGATCGGCGATCACCTTCTCTGAAAAACAACAAATAAGCAAGGGTGAGTACTTACGTACTCAGCAGCCCACCTTCACCCACGGAATGGGGAAATCAAATATAATGCATGGAATATGTGGAGCTCAGGATATTTTGCAGAAATAGCAATATTTGATGCAATGTTATTTTGTAAAACATTTTATATTTTCAAAGTGCATCCTCTCCCAAAGGAGCAGGAAGTTTTTCAATATAGAGAAAAATCCCCTAGACTAAACCATCCAGGTATCTCAGTAGTTTCCCACTGGTTTTCATTTTAAAAAACAGCTACTGGATTTCTCGTCCACCATAGCTCACGGCTCAACCGCCAGACCTTTTAAAACCACTTTTCAAAAGCATTTTTGGAAAACAAAAGACTAATTGTCAAATCCATGCCATGACTCATCCATATCCGTGGACGCGGACTATTCGAATAGGTTTTCAAACTCTGCGCAGAGGTGTACACTTTACCCACTAGTCCGGTTTCTGCAATCTCACCGTCGTGAGATCCGAATGCTGTATCTCTCTCTTTCCTTGCACGTCCTTACCTTGACGATTATAGTGGAAGGAGTCAGGCCACCACCATGCCCAAACTAGACAAAACATTCCCCCTCCTTATCCTCTCGGTGCTCCCTAGCCATCATAACCCTAGGATTTGGACCGTACAAGTTCAGATCGAGTGACTGCCCATACAGTCTCGAGTGGTTGTTCTTGATAAGAGTATAGGTAAGGAGTGATGACAAACCGGTCCTTAGGCGAGAGGGACAATCCTTCATGCTCACACCTAACCCAGCTGAGCCATCACCTTAGACCCTCCTCTAAACCAAGGAGTCCCTGATTATCTCGCTCAAAGGTGATAAGGGTGACAACCCTTCATCATACCCATTTTGAAAAGCATTTTCTTTTGAAAAACTCACACCTTTTCTCAAATCATTTGTGACAAATATATCAAGGAGTATAAGGATAGATTGCGGCAAAAGGCTAGGTGGCCATAATAACTTGTCTCAAAATCCTATCATGCATAAAATAACAGGCTGAGGGTTGTGGTTGAAAAAGCATAGGTAATTTATGCATGAAACGGATCTAGTGAGCTTGCCGTTGCTTTAACCGGCGAAAGGATGAGAGCTCGCAGAACTGGCTTCTGGCTCCACCGTCTGGCGTAGACTTGCAGATCTGGCCTTCACGAGACGGCACGAACACTTCGATAACTATGCAACATGAACAAGCAAATATACAAACCAGCAAGTATATCAACAAATATTTAGTATAGTGGTCAGAATGGCGATACATGGATGGGTAGAGTCTTGAGAAGAATCTGTGTCATGTGGTATTGTGATATTACTGGTGGTGGAGTGTAGGTGCTTATCAGGAGGGTGGATTGGAGGCGAAGCGACACTATGTGTGTAGCCGGTAGAGCGGAGTAACTGAGTGGGTGGGGTGTTTGCCTTGGCTGAGGGTGTTGAGTGTGTGGAGAGGGAGAGGGTAGTTGGGTCTATTTATAGCTGGGTGTATGTGGTGTAGTACAGTAGAGTTCACTGTTGGTGAGAATAGTGGCGAATGAATCATCTGACTTAGTCTGAACAGGGAAAATTATAGGCAGAATATGGGACATGAGTATTTTGGGAGTTTTCTGGAATATGAACCATGCTTAAGGGATGACATGGTTGGATAGGGAATAATTTGATAAGAATTTAGAAACAAGAATTATTGGAATCTGAGTTTGGAAGCCTAGTTCGAAAGAATCTCAAAGTTAAGTGTGCTCAACTTGGAGAAATCTAGGATGGGTGACCAGATGGAAAGTTCTTACTAGGAGGAAAATTACAGTCACCGGAGTTCGTATGACTGGAATATTGGTCTGGCAGGTCTTAGGTGAGCTGGACAACATGATGGATGAGTAGCTGAAATTTGGGGTGATCGGATGATAGATGAACAATAATAATGAATAGTGACGCTGAAACAGTAACGATAGATATCATCGATGAATAGTAACGATGATGAATAGTAACCATGAATAGTAACGATGACAAATAGTTACGATGATGGATAGTAACGGTGAATAGTAATGGTGAATATTTCGTATGAACGATGAATAGGAACTATGAACGAACGGACGAACGATCGAATGATCGGACGAACGAACGATCAGAATTTCGGCAGCATAACGGCTGAACAAATATTATTTGGACGAACGATCGAATGATCAGATGAACGAACGATGAATAGGAACTATGAACGAACAAAGAACGATGAAT
Organism: Zea luxurians; assembly: GCA_029449295.1. Classification (NCBI taxonomy): domain Eukaryota; kingdom Viridiplantae; phylum Streptophyta; class Magnoliopsida; order Poales; family Poaceae; genus Zea; species Zea luxurians. The sequence continues at coordinate 8,264,515 of JAOPSE010000034.1, forward strand.
AGGAACTATGAACGAACGGACGAACGATCGAATGATCGGACGAACGAACGATCGGAATTTCGGCAACATAACGGCTGAACAAATATTATTTGGACGAACGAACGGATGAACGATCAAACGATCGGACAAACGGACGAACGAACCATGAACGATCGGACGAACGAACAAACAAACTAAGAACAGGTGGACGAACGATCGAAGAATGACCGAACGATCCTTGTGCTAGTGTGGGCTTGTGTGGGAGGTGGAGTGGGCGTGTGTCGGGGGGGCAGGGAGAGTTGCCATGAAATGGCTTGGGGTGGCTTGAGAGGAGGCCCTTGCCCCTCTATTTATAGCCAAGGTGGGGGTAATTATGGGGAGGAGGCGAGGATTAGTGGGAGGATGCGAGGATTAGTGGGAGATAAGCATGTATTAGTCATGTATAAGTGTAATTAGCTTATAGAGCTCACATATGATAACGGAGGCGTACGTATACGTATGAGCATGAGGAAAATTATGGAAAAAATATTTGTAGGGACTTTAAAAATGATTCTGAAGGTATTTCTCAGGAGGAAAATATTTGGAGAATTATCAGTGGAATATTTGGGTAGTATTTCTAGAAAGAATTTGAAGGGGATCGCCAGGGAAATATTTGTAGGATATTTTGAGGAGGATTTTGGAGAGAATATAGACCACTATATTTTATTTGTTGATATCAACTCGCAAACAAACATTTTGAAATGAAATTTAAAAATCATTTTGAATTTAGAGAGAGTTTGAGAAAATTTCAAGAGTTGAATTTTTGGGATGCTACACTGGTAAAATGGAAGCTATTCGCGCTGAGTTAGCTCGCTTAGTGTCAGCAGGGTTCATTAGGGAGGCACTGCACCCAGAGTGGCTAGCAAATCCTGTTCTTGTAGTAAAAAAGAATAAAGTTGATTGGCGCATGTGCGTCGACTATACTGATATCAACAAGCATTGTCCGAAGGATCCCTTCGGGCTCCCTAGAATAGATTAGGTAGTTGACTTTATGCTCTCCTTCCTAGACTGCTACTCTGGATATCATCAGATCAGTTAGGCAAAAGAAGATGAGGAGAAGACTGCTTTCATCATACCATATGGAGCTTTCTTCTATACCTCCATGTCATTTGGCCTCAAGAACGCTAGAGCGACGTACCAGAGAGCCATCCAAACATGCTTAGTTGATCACTGGGGCAAGCAGGTGAAAGCTTACGTCGATGATGTGGTTATCAAGACAGAAAACTCAGAAAACTTCATCGAGGATTTGCAACTGGTCTTCAACAGCCTGAGGCGCTACCGGTGGAAGCTGAACCTAGAAAAGTGTGTCTTCGGAGTACCAGCCGGAAAGCTGCTCGGATTCATTGTTAGCAATCGAGGAATTGAAGCAAATCCAGAGAAGATCGAGGCCATCATGAGAATGGAAGCGTCGCGGTCGCAGAAAAAGGTGCAAAGGCTCACTAGATGCATGGTAGCTCTGAGCAGGTTCATATCAAGGCTAGGCAAGAAAGGAATGCCATTTTATAAATTACTCAAGAAGGTGGACAAGTTTTAGTGGACCACAGAGGCACATGAGGCTCTAGAGGCACTGAAGAAGTTCTTGACCACTCCGCCAGTACTCAAGCCACTGCGTCGAGCTACGCCCGGTCAGGTGGCAGAAGATCTGCTCCTGTATATCTCCTACACGACTCATGTGGTGAGCACCACGTTAGTAGTCGAGCGAGCAGAGGAAGGACATGCATACCCGGTGCAGCATCCAGTTTATTTCATCAGCGAAGTCCTTGGGCCCTCAAAGATAAGGTATTCTTAAGTCCAAAAGCTGTTGTACGTAGTACTCTAACCGCTCGCAATCTCCGGCACTACTTTGACGACCACAAAGTCATAGTAGTCACAGGATTTCCTATAGGTGATATTCTTCACAACAAAGAAGCTATTAGAAGAATAGCCAAGTGGGCATGAGAGCTCGGGGCTCATGACATAGAATTCTGATCCCGCACGGCGATAAAGACTCAGGCACTGGTTGACTTCATATCAGAATGGACTGAGCACCAAGTCCTAGAAAGCCTAGAAGTTGCTGAAGTATGGAGAATGTACTTTGATGGCTCGCTAAAGCTCCAAGGAGTAGGGACAGGGATTCTCTTTATTGCTCCTGGAGGTGAACAACTTAAGTATGCACTCCAGCTTTTGTTTCCGGCATCCAATAATGCAGTAGAGTATGAAGCACTAGTCCACAGGCTGAGCATCGCGGTATCACTCGGCATCAAGAAGCTGATGGTGTAAGGCGACTCGCTGGTAGTCATAAGTCAAATAAACAAAGATTGGGACTGCTCGATCGACTCAGTGGGCAAATACTGTGTAGCCATGCGTAAGTTGGAAGACAAGTTCGAAGGATTGGAGTTCCATCACGTGGAAAGGGATCGCAATGCGGCAACTGATGCATTGTCGAAGTTGGGTCCAGTCGGGCCCAAGCTCCACCTGGGATCTTTGTCCAAGAAATACAACAACCTAGCATCACCATGGACCAGATAGAAGAATGCAACGCCCTGAGTCAGCCAGAGGCAGACCCCAATGGCTGGAGGGAGCCAATCATCAGGTACATAAAGAACGAAGAGGAACCGGATGACAAGGCTACAACATAACACATTGTAAGACAGTCAGCCCACTATACCGTCATAGGGGACTTGCTGTATAGAAGAGGCGCAGGAGGGGTCCTCTTGAAGTGCATCCACTCAGCTATCGGGAGACAGCTGTTAGATGGGATTCACGCAGAGTAGTGTGGTGTGCATGTTGCATCAAGGACTCTAGTGGGAAAATCTTTCAGATCCGGGTTTTACTGGCCAACCACCAAGAGTGATGCTGTTGAGTTAGTCCAGAAGTGCGAGGCGTGCCAATTCTTGTCAAAACAGCAGCACTTGCCCGCGCATCATCTACAGACCATTCCTATAACCTGGTCATTTTCATGCTGGGGGCTAGACATGATCAAGCTTTCAAAAAAGTTCAAGGTGGGTATACTCACATATTGGTCGTCATTGATAAATTTACGAAGTGGATAGAATAAAAGCCCATTGCTTCCTTGACCTCAGCAAAGGCAGTGGAATTTATCTAGGAGATAATGTTCATGTTCGGAATACCAAATAGCATCATCACTGACCTAGGATTCAACTTCACTAGCTCGGAGTTCTTCGATTTCTACGAGCAAAGGAGCATACAGATCAAGTACGCATCAGTGGCACACCCAAGAGCTAATGGGAAGGTGGAAAGAGCCAACGGAATGATACTGGATGCACTCAGAAAAAAGGTATTCGACAAGAGCGAGAAGCTTGCAAGGAAGTGGATCAGAGAACTGCCATACGTGGTCTGGAGCCTACGAAACCAGCCTAGCCGAACTCTGCATGGAAACACCCCATTTTTCATGGTCTATGGGTCAGAAGCGGTGCTACCTGCCGATATGATCTTTGGGGCACCTAGGCTGACCTTTGAAAGCATAGCTGAGGCAGAAGCAACGAGGCTAGAGGACATTGATGTGTTGGAGGAAGAACGACTAAATGCGGTAGTTCAGTCAGCCAGATACCAGCAGACTTTGAGGCGCTACCACGACAAAGTTGTGCGGCACCGATCCTTTACAGTGGGAGACTTGGTCCTCCGCTGAGTACTAACGGAGAGGGACAGCACAAACTGTCACCACATTGGGAAGGACCGTTCGTCGTGGCAGAGGCCACACGGCCGGGATCCTACCGACTTACTCAGATGGACGGCACCAAAGTGGGGAACTCTTGGAATATCGAGCACCTCAGAAAGTTCTACCCTTAGTGATACCTCAAAAATCTCGAGGGTGAGTTGTACTCTGTAATCAGAAGGTTTCATCATCAATAAAGCTTTCATCTTCCAAAAGCATTCAAGTTCTTGATTGACAACTGACTTAGATTGGGCTCAACTCAAAATCAGCATAATACAACTTAGGGTGATCACTATGCCCTAATAACAGAGCAATCGGCTTAAGTCGGAAACACCTTAAGTTGGTGCGACATGCTCACGCTTACATGACTTAGGCTGATCTATGCCCTACTAACGGAGCAATTGGCTTAAGTCAGAAACGCCTTAAGTCGATGCGACACGCTCACGCTTACATGACTTAGGGTGATCACTATGCCCTACTAATGTAGCAATCGACTTAAGTCGGAAACGCCTTAAGTCTAAAACGCCTTAAGTCGGTGCAACATGCTCACACTTACATGATTTAGGGTTATCACTATACCCTAGTAACAAAATAGCCAACTCAAATCAAGAGTACTTCGAAAAAGAAATATCTCGCTTACAGTGTCAAGGAGTTTTCAGCGCCCTGCTGACAGAACAATTAGTTCAAACATAACAGTTACACGCATACAGAACTCACATTACACTTTTTCTCTAAAAGGTGCTAACTCAATAAACAAGTGTTTTTCAGGCAAATCATTGCGCTGGAGTATTCTTGCAGGAAGCATCGTTTGTAGGAGCAGCGAAAGAAGATGGACGGCTTGCAGCATCAGGCGTGGCCACGACATCGGCGACAATATCTTCAGGCACCACGACGCCAGGTCTCCTCATCAGGATCTGCCTGGCACGAACAGCCTTATCCATGGCCTTGTCGCACATCGCCTTCATGATGACACGGTCATCCTCCAAAGCCTTGATAGTGAGGCGGGCGGCCTCCAGCTCCTGCGTGACAAGCTTCTTGGAGGCACGCAGCTCCTTGATGGTAGAATCTTTGGTGGACAACAGCTTGCCGAGTCGGGACACTTCATCCTAGGACGCCCTCAGTTCGTCGCGATGGTGGTCCAAATCCGACTTGGTAAAATGGTGACTCCTCTCCAGAATGGTCAAGGAGGTACTGGCATCACGATACAACCTGTCCAGATTATCACGAGAAGCAATGAGTGTTCGTTTTTCCTCCTGCAAGCAAGAACAACACTAAGCATTGAAGCAAGGGAAGCAAAACAGAAGCAGCCAAGAGAGTTTACCTCATGTGCCATCTTCTCGGAGACGAGTTGTGCATTCAGAGAGGAGTTTAAGGAGCGAGCACCGTCCAAGAAAGCAGAAGTTTAGCTTAAGTCGGCCTGGCTCTGGGTATACTTCTCTTCAATATCAGAGCACTGCCAAGCCAAATCTGATAAAGCAGCAGAAGAAAAGTGCAGGATATAGAATGAGCTGAGCAATGAAAGCAAAAAAGGAAAGTATGAGCTCACTAACCAATGTTTGATGCCCTTAGATCATCTATTTGTTTTTGAAGCAGTAGAGGGTTCCACTGCATCAAAGATGAAACTTGGTCGGGGACAAGAGCACCATAGGATCTCAGTTGGGCAGATACACCACAAGAACATCCTATGATTATGAAAAGATAAGCAAAAAAGCTAGTTTGCCAGTGGGAACAGTAAAAAAAGCAAAAGATGACTCACCTAAAGATTGGAGAGGAACAAAGGAAGACCTAAAGTAGGAAGAGTTGATACATTGCTTGATGAGGGGATGTCAGCAGCAATGATATCAAAGGCACGGCTCGGAGGGACCTCAGCCTCGTTGGCATCTGGATCATTGGCCTCTAAAGTGACCAGACCGGCGAGAGCCGTAGATAGATGTGTCACTACGGCCTCCTCGGATTGGACTGGCGGCAATCCAACGTGGACGTCCATGGAAGCAGCAGAAGGGGAGCCTGCCCCCAACAACCTCGGGGGCTGGGTCGCTCCCAGCACCACCCTCGGGGGCTAGGTCCTTTGTGGCAGCCACCTCTAAGGTTGAAGATCCCTCAGCAATGTCCATAGGAGCCGGGTGACTTGGATTAGCATCTTCACGAGCTAGACCGCCCTCCAAGGTTGATGAAGCACGAGAGACTACACAGGTTATTTCTTGCCCGGCAGGATCACGCGGTAGAAGACCATCATCTGGGACCTCTGAACAGATAATGGGATTGTCGGCTTCAGGAGGCTCGGATAGAAGGTCCTCGGGGATGATCTCTTCCAACGCCTGGTCAAAATCAGATATTGACAACCCCTGAAGGCTAACAAGTGCTGACAGGGCTTGCATGGGAATGTCGCTGCCTCTGTTGCGATGGCTATTCTTACGGATCAGCGGAATTTCTTCTTCTTCCTCCTCCTCTTCCTCATCAAGCACACCGCCTGCAACCAGAGCATCATCACAACCTCTGACATTATCTTTGAGGATGGTGCTCGCCGGGCCATCGCCGAGTAATAACGTGGAGGGGCCAGCATCTTGCTCCAAGCATGACAACCATTGGAGTCGCTTTTTCTTCTTTTTCTCCTCGACAGGTGCAGCTGGATGGTTCACTTAGCGTGAACGCTTGTGACGAGCACCTTCTGGTTTCTGAATCTCCTCGTCTTCACCAAAGTCTTGCCAAATTGCAACTACCATCGGCTCAGTGTGGGCAGAGTCAGATGATTCTCCGGCCAGCGGGCTAAGAACAACATTCATCTCAGCATCATCAGTACTAGATGACATCTCAATGTGAGTCTGCTTCTCAGCTTCGGGAAGATTTCGAAGGGGGCAATTAAGGCCTCAATGTCCTCTAAGGAGGATCACGCTCTATGGCCCGGGCTGCCATCTCGAACAGGAGGATTGGAAACAAAATTGGAGAAAGGACTCTACGGAGGCAGGTTCCATGCAGAGTAAGATAAGGGGGCACCAACATTCGAAACACTGCCCCTTAGCATCATATCAAGTCAACTTAGCAGGTCCTCATTCGGAATTTGTCTGTTAATGACTCGGGTAGAATCGTTGACCCCGGTGTACAAGTAAGCAGGGTAGACTCTGTCCTTTAGAGGTTGGATGTTTTTGAAGACAAAGTCAGCAACCACGGCTTCAGCAGTCAGGCCTCTGTCCTTTAGCGAGCAAATCTCAGCAAGCAGCACCTTGGCTTCGGTTACCTCTGAATAAGTGAGGGACTCTACCCAGCTAGGCGTACGAACATCGGGCTGCCTCCCTGATCGAGGGGGAGGGACTTGTTGTGATTCTCCATGGTGAACCACTCGAGGTGCCATCCCTTGATGCTGTCCTTGAGGGGGATATCAAGGTATTCTACTGTCCTCCCCCGGCGAAGCTCCAAACTGGCACCACCGACAAGCTGATGTTGTCCTCCGGCCATACCGGGCCGACTGGGGTAAAGATACCTCCAGAGTCCAAAGTGGGGAAGGATTCCAAGAAAGGCCTTGCACAGGTGTATGAAAATGGCAACTTGGAGAATGGAGTTGGGATTTAAATGTGTAAGATTTAAATTGTAGAAATCAAGGAGACTGCGGAAAAATGGAGAAATAGGAAGGGCAAGCCCTCGGATGAGGAACGACACAAAAATGATGGCCTCATGGGTGTCCTCTGTCGGAGCAGTCACCCCACGGCCAGAGTCACCAAGAACATAGTTCTTTTGGCGGCAAACCCCCAGTTTCCACAAGATGCAGAAGATCTGATTCAGAAATTACAGACATGTGGTTACCAGCGAATGGAAGCTGGCTGTTGGGATCAATGGGCGGGATGATCGGAACAGCGGCGCTCTGTCTCTTCCGTTTGGGAGCCATCACAATCTCTCGGGTGGAACGAGCGGGCTCGAGAATTCAGAAAACGGAGAAGCGGCAGAGGAGAAAAGTGAGATTTAGGGTTCGGAACTCAAGAAGGCATGTCGGCATGAGTATAAGTTGGCTCCTTAAGTCGGGCATTACCTCTAAAGTGCTAGATCATAACTCGGAAAAGTAAGGATCACAATCGTCACTCGGGCATTACCTACAACATGCCGACAAGCTTTCAAGCACACAAACAAAAAGTAAGCAACGGTGGTTAAGTGGAGTAACTTCATCCTTCATTCGTAATGGGGGGATCAACACAAACTCGAAGTCGACTCATTATGAGTCGGCCTCTTCTACCCCTAGTCACTATACTACATTACATTACATTACCCTACTACTTACACTACACTACACTACTAACTAACACTACCTTATTCTACCACTACTTACTACTACTACTGCTATCTGTACTAATATTTAAACCAGTGGCATTATGTCACTGGCCTTGCTGTTGCTACCGTCACCCTTGCCGCTGTCGCCGGCGCCGTCGCCCTTACCGCCGGCGCCGTCGCCCTGGCCGCCATCACCGTCGCCGCTGTTGCCATCACTGCCGCCCTCGCCCTTGCTGCCGTTGCCCTTGCCGTCACCGTCACCCTCGCCCTTGCTGTCATCATCGTCGCCCGTGCTCCCGTCACCATCGCCCTTGCCGCTATCGCCCTTGCTACCGTCGTCGTCGCTGCCTCTGCCGTCGCCCTCACTGTCACCTTTGCCGCTGCTCCACTCCTCGGAGGAGTCGGAGGAGTCCACCTCTTCCGAGGAGACCTCCTCCGACTCATTCGACCCACTGATTCTGGCACACTCGATGGAGCACCAGTATGCTCGGGCCATGATGGACAGTCCCATGGAGTCGTCCGAATCCTCGGACGACGCCACTGGAGAAGCAGGAGCGAATGATCGATCATACTTGGAGGAGGCCTTCTCCGAGTATTCTGAGTTACCGAAGTCCTCCGAGGGAGGACTTGGAGCGCACTTGCATTTGTCGTCGGCGCGGCGAGTCCAACTCCTACCCCTCCTACCCCTGCCCATGGTCGGTTGGAAAGGGAGGGAGTGAAGAAGAAGAAAGCAGGTGATCAAAGAACAAGTGAAGAGAACAGCCAGCGCAAGCAGGCTATTTATAGAGGCTGGGGGTGACCGTCCACTTCCTACCCCGCTCACCGAATAGTCGCAATAATTCAATAAGCAATTCAAGTCGTCTGAAAATGAGTCAGTCAACAGGCGCCGCTTCGCGTAAGACAACACCGGTTGAACCTAAGTCAACTGCTCAGGCAAATGATTACACCTCTCCGTCACATCAAGTTACTACTTTGGGACAACACGATAAAGACTCTGCACACCAAGACACCCCTTGGGCACACCCATTGGGTGTGTCGCTCAGAATTTTCAAAGATTTTCTAAAGAAGTGATATCCACAAAATATACGCAATGAATGTACCATGACAAAAGAAGGAGATCGGCTGAGATGGAAGGAAATCCAAATGTGGCTATTGAAAAGCAAGTCTAATCAACAGAAGCATTGAAGCACAGAGCAGGGTGATGTCCAGCTGAGAGCCATCTGCCTCAACTAGCTGGACGTCCAATCCGTCACCGATCAAATTGATTTCAGACCTAACAAAGCATGGATAGATGGTATTGTTTGAATATCTATTCATAAAGTGAAGACAAAATGCTGATTTCAAAAGCATAAGATAAAGACCTTTGAGTGAATTATTTCTAAAATCCACTCAAAGCTCGGGGGCTACACCCATTGGGTGCACCCAATAGATGTATAGTCCCTTGAAGACAAAATGCTGATTTCTAAAGCATAAGATGAAGACCTTTGAATGGATTATTTCTAAAATCCACTCAAAGTTCGGGGGCTACACCCATTGGGTGCACCTTCGGTGCACCCAATAGATCTATAGTCCCTTGAAGACAAAATGCTGATTTCTAAAGCATAAGATGAAGACCTTTGAATGGAATATTTCTAAAATCCACTCAAAGCTCGGGGGCTACACCCTTCGGTGCACCCAATAGGTTTATAGTCCCTTGAAGACAAAATGTTGATTACTAAAGCATAAGATGAAGACCTTTGAATGGATTGTTTCTAAAATCCACTCAAAGCTCGGGGGCTACACCCATTGGGTGCACCAATAGATCTATAGTCCCTTGAAGACAAAATGTTGATTTCTAAAGCATAAACATGAAGACCTTTGAATGGATTATTTCTAAAATCCACTCAAAGCTCGGGGGCTACACCCAATGGGTGCACCAAAGGTGCACCCAACGACAGAACAGAAATCAGGCCATATAACAAACCCATAAGCCAGACCAAGAATCTTTGGACTGATTATTTCAAAATCAACTCAAAGATTGGGGGCTTGTGGGGGACAGATATCCCCCGGGTCCACTAGAAGGCGGAAGGTCCTCGCGCGGGGCCTCGGGCCAGTTACCCCACAAGGCCATCTCTTCGTGGGCCAGGCAAAAGCTATTAGCGGAATGGGCCGATCTAAGAAGGCGATGGACTCGATCCCAGGTAGTCCATCAATTCGTGCGCTATCCAAAGAAATCGTCCGACTTTCCCGCGCATGGCACCCTCAAATGTCAGGGCGGGTTAGGGATGAGTCGGCGGGATTTTTGAGAGATCAGTTCAGTCGGTTCACTATTATTTAGGAGACATATAATCATCATGTACGTATGGAGTGCCCCACGGTCGTGTATATAAGGCCCAGGGGGAACCCCATCATTTTCATCCCTATCTACTTATCTCGTTAGCTTTCCTCCATTCAGGAGATACCACTTATAACACACCACATATAGATCCACCCTAGGAAGTAGGGTATTATGCCTCTCCAAGCGGCCTGAACCTGTAGAAAATCGTCTATCTCTGTCTCGTGTGTCCCGGACGAACCATTGAGTTACAATCAACAACACCGTCCTACCCAAAAGCACCACAAGGGTAATTCTGAGTGTGCGGTCGGACTCTAAACACCGACAACCGGCTCCACTCAACCTCTCATTTTTGTTGTTTCTCTCCTCCCTGTACCCACAACTGTGGTCTGCTAAAGTAGACAACTTCTTTTCATGCTCGGATCCTTGTGCAAGTCACCCAATTTCCTATATATTAAACCCGGTTCAAAATGGCTTCCCAGACTGTATCCACATTAGCTTCTAATTTGTTGTCCATTGGATGCTACATCGACGGCAAAGCGCAACTGTAAAAAAGGCTAACCACCAGAATCATTGGACTTCTGGAGACTTCCATGAGCTCCACGAAACAAACTTCCAGCGCCTTCGTCCTCGCCAATCCACATGCACAGATCCTCGACCCCGATGAAATGCTACAGTGCATCCTTGCGCTCCACGCGTCCCCAGCCGTCTTGTCGTCGTTGTGTCTTCTCTGGTGCTCCTTCTCACGCTCCGCCTTAGCCTACTGCCACCATTATCGTCTCGCTCGCTGCTCGCCAGCGCCCTGCCTTACTGACGGTTGCAGGCTCCTTCGCTCGCTCCACCATCTCCACCACATCCTCGCGATCTGGCACCGTGTCCCCTCCGGCTCCGATTTCGACTACGATTCATTATCTCAGTATCGGTGTCTCCAAGTGCCTCTTCGTGATGTTTTGCATCGACGAGTGTGACTTGCAGGTCATGCGAGATTTCTCCCCCTTCTTTTTCTTCACCGGTTCAATTGCAACATAATATTCATGTGGAGAACATGCAAGTCTTATAGTGTTCAAGTGGCAGTGGATTTATTGATGGAATTTTCCTTTTAACATAATGTGCTGGTACTGCAGATAGCTGGAATGGCTAGAGTAGGAGATGTTGTTGTTGGAGAATTATGGTTTTCTTTGCTATATGACCCAATTATTCACAATTCGAACAAAATCATTATGCCAGCTTCTACGTACGAATCACACTATATTTGTCAGTCTTATTCAATTCAATTTTACAGCTGGAACAATAACAATGAACAATCTTATGCAGGTACAGTAACCACATTATTCTTCTTAATTTGCTTTGATGCTGCATATTTCAATTATACTTGATATGTACTCTTAGAATTTTGACATAGAGACTGAAAAGGAATCTGAACCAACCTAGTTACTCATTTAATGAGACTTTTCATCATTATACATATATTATCTTGCTTAACAATGTGTAAATATTTTAAGGTAATCACTAAGCCGTATGTAAGGTCCTTGAGTCATGTTACCTGTGGCATGTATTTTCCTTGCGTTCCTTTTTTTGCTCCCAAGACCTGCTCTTCTCTGATCTTGTGTTGATAGTTACCTAGCTCATCTAATACTCCAACAATATCATTTTTCAAATAAAGCTACAATTATAGAATTTCCTCACCATTACTTCTTGCAGACCTCCCATAAAATATTAAAAAGTTCACAGTTCTCTTTTCCGTGGACAATTAAGCAGCCACTACTGCTCCAACTAATAACATTACATGAACATCATTTTACACAACTATTGCAAAGTAAAAAAAGTTGTGATTTCCAAAAGGCTTACATAATTGCACTGAAACTTTGTACCATCTCATTATAGTTGTCACGTTATCTGTAGGTTACAAAACATCAAACTTCGGCTGATGCAACCCACAACAGTTGATGAGGAAATTCAAGTTTCTCAATCGCCTAGCTTCAAAGACAAGACTGTTGAAAAACTACTTGATATAGATCTAGACATGTTCCCTATAACCACTATGAAATTCTCTTGTGTTCGACTAATTTCATACATCAACAATAAGTTTATTCTATTTGCAATATCCTTTTTTCTTCCACGATACAGCCACAAGGTTACATATGCACTATCACTATCTCACTCCTCGTACAAGATAGTGGATGGTGGTTCCCATCTTGCACCAAGTGCAACAAGTCTTTAGCTCAGACCTCCAAAGGATATCGCTACACACCATGCGACTGGGCAGACATTAAATTTAGGTAGCTCTCCACACAAACACTTGGTTTATCATGCTTCGTTTGGAGAAAAAAGATTTTTTTTAATTTCCTGCATACCTAATCACTGCTATAAAGCACTAACATTTCCAATTCACAAATACAAACTTGACTTCATTGGTACTGATGGAACATCCGAAGCATAATTCTTTAGTTTCGATAATATAGACAAACGAATACTATGAAAGCCTTATGAAACCCTTGTTAGAATAACGAAAGCCTCTCAGGGTCCTCTAGCCGACCTGGCCGCCATTGTATTGCTTAAGTTTACCTTTGCAATTACCATTAACATGTCAGAATTCTCTGTCACAATTAGTCTTTTAAGTTCTCTCCGTGTTAACGAATCATGGAAGACAAAGATCAGTACCATCTACCATGCTTAATTATCCCCAACTAGAATTGCTGACCTAAGATGACGTATTTGGCCTTACAACCACACAAGACTCTCCACCGACATCGTTTGCTAGACTATCCACTTCTACCGATTAAAAACGTTGTAAGAAATTCCTTTTTAGTAGCGTCTGAAACTACATGTGTAGAGCCTGATTCCAATGTGCATCAGAGTACAAAGGTAAATTTGGTATGATAGTGTATTTAACTTTTGTAATAATAACATATATTATAATCTATTCCCCCAGATACACCTTTTTGTAAAGGAAAAATGAGAGAACTACTAAACTTCTACTTTAAACAGCAAAAATGATTTGACAGCTCTTATCCACTTAATCACAGGGTGATGAGCAATATATAAGTCAGCTTAACCAGGACGAAGTACATATTACATAGGAGATTATTTGGGAAAAATACAAATAGCAAATAGCTTGATATTTTATAGCTATAACTTATACTTCATAATGATGCAACAAAGCACATACATGATACATACATGATCAAACCTAGCCAACTTCACAAACTCCTACCCGCATATCCCAAAAAGAACAACTGTTAGATCGTCATGAATTGCATGAAGGTATGACACCATCTATGCTCCTTAATCGCACAGAGCTTATTTACAATATAGTTTGCACATTGTCCTTCGCCCTCCATTGTACCCATTACACAACAATAAAACAACTGACAAACACTTTAAGTGCAACGGATCTTCTCTTCTTATTTGTGTACAGGTAGCTGTTTTTGCATACCTATGAAGGGCATCGTCACTTTTGAATCAAGAATGCTAATCAAGAATGCTTTTGTATACATATAACCCAACTGTTGATGCCTTTCTACCTCTGTATATGTTCATGCGACCCCTCTAATTAACTCTTGACATACGCTACTTTAATGCTACTTAATATGCATTGTAATCTCAGTTTACAACTGGTGTAAGCGCTTGAATTGTCGTCTCAATTTAGTCGATAGCTGCTGAAATACAGTAAGTTGGGTCTTGCACTTATGTATTTATGTGCTCCATAACGACCGCTCCTAATGTATATATGATCACTTCCAATGTATATATGATCGCGACATAATATCTAATTAGACATGCTCATAAAAAGTTTTTATATCGTGGCTCGTCACGCGCGCATGGGCGCGCATAGTATACTAGTTTTCACATGAATGTCCATGGGCTGCTATACATAGCATAAGCATCAAACACCCGTGTCTTAAACCATGTTCACTCATATGATCACCTAAAATACTGTTTTGCACTGCAGACTACACTGTTCGAGAGTGGAGTTTGAATATAGGTATGTGAATGAATAAGCTGCTGAAGATAACTTTAGAGCCATATACACCAAACTAAAAGTCTAAAACAAGCAACTCCTGCAGGAAATAAACAAATTCCACACATAATGGAAATTCAAAGCCACTCGTGGTGGAGTGCGGGTGAATCTCCTGTGGGGATTACCATCCGGTTTGAAACCGTTATCTCGCTCTCGACCGAAACGAAATTTTACCAAAAACAGCTCGAAAATCGTCCAAACCGAGCGGTTTAGAATTTTCAAATTGAAATGAGCTGTTTTCGTTTTTCTCGGCGGTTTTCGCAAAAAAAACCGAACCGGTAAAATTCGGTGTAGAAGTTTCTAAATAAAAAAACGAAAACCAGTGAGAGTCTCCTGTCCCTCATCAAGTCGTCAGTGCTCCTCGGTCCTTGCAGCTTTTTTAGGGTTAGTTTAGAAATCTCATTTTACTAAGAAATTTTTATTTTTCTAAATAAAATAAGTTTATTTTTTAAGAAAAAAATTGAAATCTAAAACGATTTCCCAAACTAGACCTTGAAAAAAAGTCCGACCGAGAGCTCTGAACTGCCTCGTCCCTTCTGAGCTCTGGCGGGCTGGCGGCTCTCCCGCTTGGTCACTCCTGCTTCCTTGCCGTTCGAGAGCTATCCGACACCTGAACGGAGTTCCAGTTCCTCTATCGGCCTGAGGTCAGATTTTCCTCCTTTTCTCCTCCATCATCGTATTTATCTAATTAATTATCTTCTGTTTGTCCGTCTTTTCGAGCCGCTGGGCTTGCGATGCTTCGTATTCCATTCATGTCTGGGTGACTTTTCTAGGGCATTGGGTTTCTTGATGGGAGACAGCAGCAGGCACGAACCGTGGGCTAGCCTCCAACCGGATGGCTGGCTGCGCAGGCCTGCGTTGGGATTGAACAGCCTGATGCAGATTCCCGATAAGATTCAGAGCTCTCTTAAGGTCGGCTTATCAAAAGGGAAAGATCTAGGGGTTCGGAACTGGTCGTGCAGATGTGAATTTGTTGTTGCCTACATCTTGCAATAGGTGCAATTTGGGCGTTTCTTGGACAAGGATGGTGCTGTCCGCCGCATGAGTGCTGAGATATCGTCAGAGAGAGCGAAACAGTCGTGTTCTGCTGCTGCTTCCGCGGAGGTTCGCTTGGATAGGCATCTCCAAGCTTGGTGGGACAATCCTAGCTGGACCGACGAGCCACCAGAAATAAAGGTATCCACGATGATTGCTGCAGAACACTTTTATGGGGACTGCTTCTTTATCGTTGCTTTAGTGCCAAACTTACACCGAATCAGAATACCTTAAATGTATTAGGACGCCCTATTGTGTCACAGCTGAAGGAGATTAGTAAGTCAGTAGAGATTTCCTTAATAGCATTAGCATTTGGTGTATGTGACACAACTGGTGATAGCTGGCTTAACAGCCTTGTAACCAATTGGATTGGGGTTGACAGCTGTTGATAGTTGGCATAACCGACTGGTAACAGATTTTGTGGCTTATAAAAGGCTTGTAAGCATCTACGGATGGATGTAGAAAAGTAATGAGAATAAAACTCGCCCAGCAAACTTACCTGTCGAATTTCTTGCTGTGCGTCATCTTCCCAATTTCTACGTCTTCTCACATCGGCGGGGGCGCACTGCCGGTCACGAGAGGACGGTGTACCGGGATCTCATCATCCTCAACACGGCGGCCGTCACACGTGGTATCAAAGCTTTCCTTCCTCGGTGTGGGTGTGTGTAGTAGTGAAGAGTGGAGTTAGTTGTAAAGAAGGGGAGCACCACGGCGCCGTTAGTGAAACCATCTGCACAGTCTCGTTTGGTGTTAGAAGCAATGGCAGTGGAAGCAAAGCAGGGTGAAGTGAGATGGGAAAAGATGATGAACACACTAGAGACATTGATGGGAAAGGTGGAAGTTATAGACAAGGTTCATCATCAGTTGTTGGGACAGTCTGAATTAACGGCTGAATTAGTGAAGCAGGCGGCGGATGAAAGGATGATTCTATCTAGGAGGGTGGAGGAGAATGGGAAGGCCTTAGCGAAGATGAGATTGGAAGCCATGGCCCGGGAGATGGAGAATTTTGGGGAGAGGCCAGAATCATCAGAGTTGGGAAGGGGGCTTGATGGCCAAACTCACAGGCAACACAGAGAAAGAGGGGAGTCATCAGGAGGAGAAAATGGAAACTATGAATCAGGAGTGAGTGGAAGGGAGTTGCAATCATACCTGCCCAAGTTTCCGTTTCCAAAGTTTGGTGGGGAGGATCCCGCGCTATGGGTGATCAGGTGTGAGGACTATTTTCGTATGTATCAGGTGCCTGAGTGCGTGAGGGTGCTTTCAGCTTCCATGCACATGGAAGGAAATGCTGCTAGGTGGATGCAAATTCAGAGGCTGAAAGGGGATTTGGGAAATTGGAGGCACTTCTCGAAGACTGTGATTGACAAGTTTGGGATAGATGAGTTTCCTCGAGTCATGAACAGATTATTGTATTTACAGCAAAAGGGAAGTGTGGAGGACTATGTTCAGGAGTTTGAGGAACTTAGATATGCAGTTTCAGTGCATAATCCAGGCCTGAGTGAAGTATTTTTTGTGGCTCAATTCATGAAAGGTTTGAAGCATGAGATTCAAGGGCCAGTGATGTCTCAAATCCCTACTACCATTGATAGAACAATCAGACTTGCGGTGGTGCAGCAGGAGGTTTGGGCAAAAGGAGGTGGTAGATTAGTGAAGTTAGGTCAGATGAATAAAGGGGGAACAGGAGGGAAGACTGAGGTGAAGGGAGTAGTGGAGCAGGGACACTGGAGTAAGGAGAGACAAGTGAAAGAGTATAGAAGGGTAAATGGATTATGCTACACTTGTGGAGAGAAATTTGAGCCAGGTCATCAAGCTAAATGCCCTAAGAGGGTGCCTCAGCAGCTGAATGTGATTACCAAAGAAGATTTGGAGATGGTGCTTTCCGAGGAAATGTTGGAAAGGGTAGAGCAAGAGGAAGGGCAGGAGGAAGAGTTGCATAAACTGTCCTTACATGCCGTGAGTGGAGCTGACACTTCAGAGTGCATCAGATTCAGAGCCTTGATCCAGGATCAGTTGATGCTTATGCTGGTAGACTCTGGAAGTTCCACTAGTTTTATCAGTCAAACTATGGTGGACAAGTTGCGTTTACATTCTGAACCATGTGCTGCAGTCACTGTCAAGGTAGCCAATGGGGAAGTCTTGAGGAGTGATAAGAAGGTTAGAGAAGTGACTTGGTGGACTGGGGGACATACTTTTGTGTCATCTATGAGGGTTTTGGATATTGGTGTGTATGATGCCATCCTAGGATTTGACTGGTTAAAATCCTATAGTCCAATGCAATGTGATTGGGAAAACAGGACCCTGTCCTTTGTTCATCAGGGAGAACAAATTCAGTTGAAGGGGGATTCTGTGTTGGTAACTGAAGTCCCACAAGTGGCAGCACTGAAGGTGCAGAAATGGTTAAAAGGAAATGAGGTTTGGGTGTTTGTTCTATTGGAACCTGTTCCAGAACCAGTGGAGATTGTGGAGTCTGAACCTCTGAATGAGTTACTAAAGGAATTTCAGGATATCTTTGAAACACCAAAGGCTCTACCACCCACCAGAATTTATGATCACCATATTCCTTTACTCCCAGGATCAGTGCCTGTGAATGCAAGGCCATATAGGTATTCACCATTGCACAAGTCTGAAATTGAGAGGCAAGTTGCAGAATTGTTAAAGGCAGGACATATAGTGCCAAGTGTTAGCCCTTTTGCCTCTCCTGTACTACTTGTGCAGAAGAAGGATGGCTCATGGAGGTTTTGTGTGGATTATAGAAAACTCAATGATATGACAATCAAAAATAGGTTTCCAATGCCTCTTGTGGATGAGATTCTTGATGAGTTGGCAGGCACTAGCTATTTCACCGATTTTTTGTTTTTGAGTCCTTTTTGTGTCAATAATTTTCAATTAGACCCCCAGAAAACTTAAATGCAATTTTGGACCCATTTCTCGGCGCCATGAGCTATGGCGCCGAGTTTACACATCTCGGCGCCATAGATCTTGGCGCCGAGTTACCTGCCGCTCTGTCGTCCACCAGCCGACGTGGCGTCGACGTGGCAGCGATCTCGGCGCCAAGATCTATGGCGCCGAGCTTGAATGTGTAATTACAAAGCTTGTCTAGCTCAGTTGGTATAGTGCAAGGCTCTTAACCTTAAGGTTGGGGGTTCGAGCCCCACTGTAAGCGTTCAATATTTTTTGTCTTTGTCACTTATTTGTTTTTTTATTGTCCAGATTTTTCGTTTATGCCACTGATTTGTCCATGCGTTCAATATTTTTAAGCTTGATAATGTTATACACTATTTTTTTTGTATAATGTCGTTTATATAATGTCGTTACTGGAGACGTGTTTGGACTTTGGAGCAACATAGCTAGTTGGCCATCTCTTCCTCAGCTTGAGCCATAGGAGTGGTCCTTTTCAAACAGCGTCAAGGATTGGTACCGTTGAGTTGGATCCTTGCTCGGCTCCCTCTTGCTTCCAGTAAATTGGAAGGTTTGGAAAGAGAGGAATTCGCGTACGTTCATTTTAGCAGAGAAAGAGTGGTCGATCGGCGCTGGAGAAAACATATAAAAATCCAGTTCTGGATCACAACACATGGCCCATTTTTTGTTTATTTTTTCCCCTGGTACCAGTAGCGAATTATACTCAAAGAGTAGCCAACAGGATCATCAGCCTCAGCAGGCAGGCCAACCAATTTGAGTTGGAGCCAACCACAGGCCCCAGTATCCAACTGTCCCAATCAGCAAGCAGATTACTATTCAACCAATCGACATGCACCTGTATTGAGCTATACTACTCTGATACTGCTACACATGACACCCCACATTTCCTTCACAGCAGCTGAGCTGAGCTCATTTCCTTTCTTTGCCATTGATTCCAGTACTAAAATCGCCGGTGTCGGAGGCCAAAACAAGCACACCGGCCTTGTTACAAAATTTCCATTTCATCCAGAAGGGAGAAGAAAAAACAAAGAGGGGGAAGAGAAATCTGACAGGCAATGAAGAAGAAGAGAGGGGTGGGGAGCAAAAGCAGATCAAAATCTGTCTAGGCTCGCTTGCTCATTCGCTATCCGTCGAGGGTTTCTTTGGAAAATAGCATGGCAAGGAGAGGGAGGTGAGGAGGGCTTTTTTTTGTGAATTTTACAGCAACCGTTGGATCGGAAATGGAAGGTCAAAAATCGATGACAAGAAGGGATGACTAAATCAGCGGCATAAACGAAAAAAGCTGGACAATAAAAAAATAAATTAGTGACAAAGATAAAAAAAAATATTGAACGCACGGACAAATCAGCGGCATAAACGAAAAAATCTGGACAATAAAAAAACAAATCAGTTATAAAGATAAAAAATATTAAACGCTCATGATGGGGCTTGAACCCACAACCTTTAAGGTTAAAAGCCTTGAGCTTTACCAACTAAGCTAGAGAAGCTTTATGATTACATATTCGAGCTCGGCGCCATAGATCCTGGCGCCGAGCTCGGTGCCACATCGGCGCCGCGTCAGCTGGTGGACGACAGCGCGGTAGGTAGCTCGGCGCCAAGATCTATGGCGCCGAGATGTGTAAACTCGGCGCCATAACTCATGGCGCCGAGAAATGGGTCCAAAATTGCATTTAAGTTTTCTGAGGGTCTAATTGGAAATTATTGACACAAAAAGGACTCAAAAACAAAAAATTCGGCTATTTCACAAGTTTGGACATGACTGCAGGTTATCACCAAATAAGAATGGGAATAGAGGATGAGCATAAGACAGCCTTTAAGACCCATCATGGTCACTACCAGTTCAGGGTCATGCCATTTGGGCTTACCAATGCCCCAGCAAGTTTTCAATGTGCCATGAACTCCATTTTAGAGCCTTTTCTAAGGAAGTTTGCTATGGTTTTCATCGACGATATACTGATTTATAGTCCAGATTTTGTTCAGCACTTAGAACATTTAAGGAAGGTGTTCTCTGTTTTGAGGGCTCATAAGTTTTATCTGAAGAGAAAGAAGTGTGTCTTTGGTCGATCTGAGTTGCAGTACCTGGGTCATATCATATCCAAGGATGGAGTGGCCACTGATCCCAGTAAGACTAAGTCAATGCTGGATTGGCCTGTTCCTAGTTCAGTGACTGAGTTAAGGGGTTTTCTGGGATTAACTGGGTACTACAGAAAGTTTGTCAGGCATTATGGAACAATTGCCAAGCCTCTAACTAGGTTGCTGCAGGGAAAGCAATTGTGGAGGTGGACTGAAGCTGCTCAACAGGCTTTTGACAAATTGAAAGTGGCAATGACACAAACCCCAGTCTTGGCTTTACCAAATTTTGAGATTCCATTTGAGGTAGAGACTGATGCTTGTGAGGAAGGTATCGGGGCTGTTTTGATGCAACAACACAGACCTATAGCATTTCTCAGTAAAGCTTTGGGGGTGAAGAACAAACAATTGTCTATATATGAGAAAGAGTTTTTGGCTCTTATTATGGCAGTAGACAGATGGAGGCCTTACTTGCAGAGGTCCCAGTTTGTTATAAGGACAGATCATCAATCTTTGACTTTCTTGGGTGAACAACAGTTACAGTCAGACTGGCAAAAGAAAGCTATGGCAAAGTTGATGGGTTTACAATTTCAAATTGTATATAAGAAGGGCAAGGAAAATGTAGTGGCAGATGCACTCTCGAGAGTGGGAAGGGTTATGGCTTTAACCACTGTCACTGAAGTGCAACCAGCTTGGATAATGGAGGTTACTAATTCTTATGTAACAGACCCTGAGGCTCAACAGATGGTGCAGAGACTGGCTGTGCACAGTCCAGATGAGGCTGGATTTTCTCTTCATCAGGGCATAATCAGAAGACATCAGCAGATTTGGGTGGGTAACAATTCTGCTTTGAGAACCAAGATTGTCTCAGCTTTTCATGAGTCGGCTCTCGGGGGACATTCAGGCATTAATGCAACTTATCAAAGGGTGAAGAAAATGTTTTGGTGGCAGGGACTAAAACTGGATGTGGATTCCTTTGTTAAACAGTGTCAGGTCTGTCAGCAGGCCAAGGGTGAAAGGCAGTTCCCTACAGGTTTACTACAGCCTTTACCTGTCCCTACTGGTGCATGGAGGGATTTGACTATGGACTTTATTGAGAAACTTCCCAAATCAGAAGGATATGACACCATTCTGGTGGTGGTGGACAGGTTTTCAAAGTATGCCCATTTCTTTCCATTGAAGCATCCCTTTTCTGCTCAGGTTGTGGCTCAGGTGATTCTTGACAATGTGGTGAAGTTGCACGGGGTGCCACAGTCTATAGTGTCAGATAGAGATAAGATTTTTACTAGTGCCTTCTGGAAACACTTGTTTGAGTTGCTTAAAGTGAAACTAGCTTTAAGTACTGCTTACCACCCACAAACGGATGGGCAGAGTGAAAGGGTAAACCAGTGTTTAGAGATGTATTTGAGATGTGCTGTGCAAGCTACTCCTCATAAATGGAAGTCCTGGTTAGCTATGGCAGAATTCTGGTACAATACTTCTTATCATTCATCTCTGGGGTGTTCACCTTTTAAGGCACTGTATGGATATGAAGCTTCTGTGTTGGCTGAGCCTCATATTCAGGGCACCGAAGACATTGATGTGCTGCAATGGGTGAATCAGAGGGATAATCACAGAGTGATGCTTCAGGAACAATTGTTGAAGGCTCAGCAACGATATAAGCATTTTGCTGATCTTAAGAGGAGGCCAAGGGAATTTCAGGTGGGGGAGCAAGTGTTGCTTAAGCTCCAACCTTATGCGCAGCATTCAGTGGTAAATAGGTCCTGTCCTAAATTGGCTTTTAAGTTCTTTGGTCCCTATACTGTCTTAGAGAAGATTGGTGAAGTGGCCTACAAGATTCAGTTGCCTGAGGATGCACAGATACACCCTGTTTTCCATGTGTCACAACTCAAACCATTTACTCCCAGTTATGTGCCAGTGTTCTCAGAATTACCAAAGGTGTTGGATTTGGGACAGGAAGATGTTCAACCGATGGATATTCTGGACAGACGTCTCGTCAAGAAGGGAGGGGCGGCCATTACACAAGTGTTGATTAAATGGTCAGGTTTGCCAGTAGCAGCAACTACCTGGGAGGACTATAATGTGATTCGGGCTAGGTTTCCCGATGCACTTCCTTGGGGACAAGCAAGTATTCCAGGAGGGGCAAATGTCACAGCTGAAGGAGATTAGTAAGTCAGTAGAGATTTCCTTAATAGCATTAGCATTTGGTGTATGTGACACAACTGGTGATAGCTGGCTTAACAGCCTTGTAACCAATTGGATTGGGGTTGACAGCTGTTGATAGTTGGCATAACCGACTGGTAACAGATTTTGTGGCTTATAAAAGGCTTGTAAGCATCTACGGATGGATGTAGAAAAGTAATGAGAATAAAACTCGCCCAGCAAACTTACCTGTCGAATTTCTTGCTGTGCGTCATCTTCCCAATTTCTACGTCTTCTCACATCGGCGGGGGCGCACTGCCGGTCACGAGAGGACGGTGTACCGGGATCTCATCATCCTCAACACGGCGGCCGTCACATATTGGTTTTCGTAGAGTTAGCTTCAGTTAATCTCGAGGCTGAAAGAATGACTGACATACTTTCAAGAATGTTCATACAGTTTAAGAACTTATGTTTACGTTATCAAATGTTTACAGGTGACTGTACCAGAAGGTTCCCTTTGCAACCTCAATCTGAGATTTAAGGCCGGATTACCACCAGATGCAGTATACAATATCATAATTGATCCAGAGAACAAAAGGGTGTTCAAGAATATTAAGGTGTGCACAGGTGTACTTTTACTATTCAGATTGAGCAAGCTGATATGGTGCAGCTGACTGAATGATAGCTGTGTTTTTTTATTCCCTTTGATTGAAGATGTCTGGAAAATATTCTGTTAATTGGATTCCTTTTCAAATTGTGTTGTGTTGGATGCCAAAGCTTCAGTAGTTCAGTTGAACGCCTCCTAACTAGAACAGCTCGATAGTTGGTGCTCTTGCATAGTTACACAAGGAGCTTTTGGATAGTTCAATGATGGGCCATGTCTACTTACTACTCCATGAGTCAAGAAAAACATGAGGTCCCATGCATAATTCATGTTTGTATACTGAAAATAATAAGTCATTGAAATTTCTCATAAGAAGAAAAGGGACCAGGAATGTCCAGGACCTCACCATAGAGCTAGGCATTCATGGCAAGGATATTGTTTCACTTTTTTCAGGAAGTAATATCAAGGAAAGTCTTGCTCGACGAAGGATCAAGACAAGTAGTCGAAGTGGAGCAGGCAGCAATCTGGAAGTTCCTCTGGTGGTCTGGCACCTTTTCCGTTCATGTTTTTGTTGATCAGAACAGAAAAAAACACACTGTAAAAAACTGAAACACTGACATTATCCTTTGGTCAGCAAATGCAATACTTTGCCTGATATTTTGATCCATGCAATACCTTCTGCAGGTAAAGTTTAGGCAAGGGCGAGCTGGCTTTATGAGGAAGTTTGAGGGTTGCTGGACGATAGAACCCCTTTTTGTTGACAAGGAATTATGCCTTCCTCTGAACCCACATACATTGGAGGAATATGAATCTTGTACTGGTGGCAGGGGGAGAGTTGGATCTGCCATTACCTTGGACCAGCTTATCGAGCCTGCTCTTTTACCCCCACCACCCATTTCGTGGTACTTGAGAGGGATTACTTCAAGGACAACTGAGATGCTGGTGAACGATCTGATAGCGGAAACTGCTCGATTGCGCACCATCTCAAGCAACGCGAATGCCAAGCAAGGTACTGAAGAAACTGGTGATGCTAACATAGGTGATCCAGCTAGAGAGTGTGGTGACATTAAGGAAAGGTGGCGACAGAGAAGAAAAAGTGGACGTCACGGATCATCCCTTAGATTAACAAGTCGATTCTTGTAAGATAAGCTATGAAGCAGTGCTCATTTTAGGACCCGATTTACCTGTATCTTAGTTTGTAAGGTTTTGGTTGTAGGTAACATTGTGTAAGATGGCTCTTTGTGAACATGTAGAAGCTGGTCGTTCAATACTTATATATGTTTTATTTATATGAATAAAGGTTTACTTGCATCAATGGTTTTCATTGTCTTTTAGTCCATTATAATCTCCCTGAATATTACCCTGACTGCCAGTTACCTGAAAGGTAACTTGCTTCAACTTTACATCAGATCTTCATGTTTAGCATGTCCACTACAGCATTGTTTGTAATAGTATGGAAACGTGTGAACTGAACTAATGAAGTTCAGTGAAAATTGCAGGTGTTTAACCCTGATACCAATTACTGAACCTGGCCCAATCTGATGTCCTGCTTAATCCAGTTGACAAACAGCCGGTTGACCTTTGTTAACATGATCAAGGCAACACCATGTTGCAACTTGCAAGCAATCAGCAACCGAGGACTATGAAACTAAACAAGCAGTGTATAGCTTCATATTTAATGCAACGCAAACACCTCTAATCGTTTCGTTTCCTTCGAGGCCATCGGCCCCAAGGCAGCCATATGTCTAGCGAACGGCCACCGTCGTCATCGTTGCCGCGGCAGCTGGAACCATTCCGCTTCTGGCTTCCTTACAAAAGCAGTGTGAGATCATGGAGGCAGCAACCGCGGCCGCCGTCACCGGTGCCTTGGACAATGCCATCTTCACCTCGACCTCAGCCACCTTCGCCGCCGCCACCAACTCCGCCAGGGCCCGTGCACCAGAGGCCGGCGCCAGATCCACACGCCACGGTGGAAGATATCCCTCTACAAGCTGAGTCCTGCGCCAGATCCACACGCCACGGTGGAAGATATCCCTCTACAAGCTGAGTCCTCGGACGAATCGGACATGATTCTAGTCCAGAGCTCAGACTCATAGCAGCTTCGAGGCGACCGGTCCACAGCCGACCTAGTGCACCCCGTCCAATCTGTAGACTGGCGCCTGATAGCTCTCTAAGATCATATATCATCTCCACAGATCAACGAGTCTTTTATGCACATTTTATTCTTACTCATACGCACCCGAAAAAACTTTCCGGTCAGTCACTCATCTTAAATTGCTCCAAACCAATCACGTTTAACTGGGAGGTTGTTTCGAGATAAGATTTCGAAAAAAGATGCACCTTGTTAGTATAAATACTCAATTAATTATATTAAGCATTGTGTCAGAAAATCACCGTTCATAGGCCAAGATATCATACCTAGGACTAGTTCACTTAGGACTAGTTTGGGAGTCCAAATACCGGAGGGGATTAGAAGAATTAAAATTCCCTCCTTATTCGGTTTAAATAAGGAGACGATTTTAGCCCCTGCAACCCAGTTTTGTAGCCCTAGAGTTGCCGCTCTCTGTCGCCCCGTCCGCTGGCCAGGAACAGAGGTCGAGCGGAGACGACAACAACAGCAGCAACGATACCAAGATCGCCATTTCCGGCTTCTGGCAGTCGTGGCTCTTCCAGGGGGTCCTGACATTTCGGAGGCCCTAAGCGAAAATCTATATGAAGGCTCTATACGAAAATTTAAATCTGCTATTTTTTAACTTTTAAATAATATCTGAAAAATAAAAGAATTTGATGATTTACACAATTTTATTCAAAATAATATGATTGGAGACACTGTTACAATATTTTATGAGTCGTAAAATTATACAAATTATGTAATATAACTCCGCATTTGGTTTGACTTTTGAGAGTGAGTATTTTTATTTTTAATTTGTCAAACTAATCTAAACCTTAAAATGCACGGTAAACCAAATCTAAATATATTAAAGCAAATTTTCTGAAAACAAAGTTCAACAAACTAAACAATGATTAAGCAACATAGGTTATCGGGGTTGGCCCCGCGGTACGCTAGAATTAAGCAACGCGACATGCACAAGTGTACAACACCTTCCGTCTTCTCACACCAATCAATATTTAGTATTCGTCTAAACAGATTGTTGCGTGACCCCGAAGAGATAATCACCAGAAAATCAAAGAGATGCAACAAAAGAACGAGAATAGAGATTTATCTATAACGTATATGTATTTGGATATAAGCTGAATAAACGGGGCCCTACGAACCTTGGAGGCTCTGAGCGGTCACATGCCCTGCGTACCTCCTGCGTACCTCAGGGCCGGCCCTGGGCTCTTCGACGGTGCGCGCGCACCGTACCGGCGGGAGATCGTGGAACGGGCTCAAGAGCCTCGCTGCACGCGAGACGCCGACGCCGAAGCCAGAGAGCGGCCAGGGGTACCGCGTCATCACGCTCGCCGTGCACAATGTCGGCGCGAGTATGGTGCTCGGCACTGGTGGCGTCCCTCCATGGAAGCGCCAGCTCTAGCTAGAGGCAGGGGTGCCGATGCCGGATCCGGGTTCGAGGCCGTCGGCGGTGGCCGCTAACGTGAACAGCAACGTGCAGAGCGTGAACAACTCGTCGATGGAAGAGAGCACGTGCGCCGCCGGCAATCCCGGCGTGCGCGTGGACATCAAGAGCGCGCGCGAGGAGCCTGCTGCGGCGACGACACCAACGCCGGTCCCGAGGGAGGAAGAGAAGCCAAATGAGCCTGTGTCTGTGAGAGGACCGCCGCTCGTTGTGACGCCGCAGCAGAAGAGCGCAGCAGCAGGTGGCTGTGAGACTGCTCCGGCGAGGCCGAGGCCGAGGCGGTGCCTGCGCGCACTGATGATGGAGAACGGGAGCGATAGAGGGGCGGCGCGGAAGCCGAGGCCGAGCTCCTGCCGGTGCCGGTGCCGGTTCCAGTGCGTAACGGATCACGCACCGAAGGCGGCGGCAAGCAGCGGCGGTGGCGCTGGCGATAAGAATGCAGACTATAGCAGGAAATTGAGCACGGAAGAGGCGAGTTGAATCTACAACCGTAAAAACTTCTCTCGTTGTCTGGCTCCACCACTGTCTACAATAGTATTAGAAATTGATGATATAGCTCCGCGTAGCATCTACAATAGTGCCTTAAACATGTGTACCTTATCTCTACAACTATTAAGAGCCTACTGTAGACTGCCCCCACCGAACCGCCCTCCTGCCCACCGAACCGCTCGCACGCTGCAATCCCGCAAATCTCGCTGCGGCCGCCGCAGCCGCCGCGAACCGCCCTCTCGCCCGACGCATGCCGCACGCTCACCTGCGCGACCCGTAGAACCCCACAGTCGCTCCCGAACCATTGCCGCCGCCATGCCGCTCGCTCCTCCCCGGATCTCCTCGCCATTGCCACCGCCATGTCGCCTGCTCCTCCCCGGATCTCCTCGCCATTGCCGCTGCCATGCCCGGATTCGCGCCCTACTCGCCCAGATCCGACCGCGACGCCTAGATCTGCGACCCGATCGACGGGTGCGGCGCGCTGTCCACACTCTCCCACCCGTCGTGTGTGCGTTCAACTCCCCCGGTCCCGGTCCCAGGTGGATCACACGTCCGTCCCTGGGAGCGCCGCGGTGTTCGGCCACGTGGGCACGGCGGCGCGAGGCGCGCGGCTACTGAAGCACCTCCTCGGCCCCGCGGAATTCGATGTGGCTGTAGGGCTCACCGCGCTGGCCACGAGGGAGAAGGCGGAGGCTGCCCTCGAGAAGGGAAACACGGACGAAGCGGAAGCCCTTCTCACCGAGGTTATTGGGTTCAATGCTTGTGGTGGTCTGCATTTGGTGCACATGAGCAGGTCTAAGGCGAGATTGGAAATGGGGGATATCCCTGGTGCACTTGGGGATGCTGAGGAAGCAATAAAAGAATAGCTCCCAGATTTCCTCAGGCTCACTTATTGCGAGGCAACGCACTTTTTGCAATGGGTGAATATTCTGTTGTGGAAGATGCCTATGCAGATGCCTTGGATCTTGATCCATCTATTCGCCGGTCCAAGTCTTTCAGGGCTCGCGTGGAAAGGCTACGAGAGAAGCTTGTTAGTGCCAATAATCCATAGTTCACTTTGAAGCTCTCTCTCCATCAGAAGTTCCATCCACAAGTAATGTAGATATGTTCTTGGTGAAGGTATTAATGCTCACACACTTTGCAAGCCACGTCAGGAATTGATTGTTGCCACAACTTGGAGGATCCAACAGTTCATATAAATGGCTTCTGGAATTTTCTCATGACTACTTGCACATCTTCATAAGGCAAAGCAAATTCATAATGGGCAAATATACATGGCATGATGTTGCTTGGGGACAAGCAACGTTTTGGCGGGGCGGTAGTGTAACACATGGCTTGTTTCTGGCCTGGTCTCACATGGCCCAACCCACGACCCAACTCGGAAGATGGGTACAAGAGCAGCATCAGAAAAATGAGGAAGCAGAAAAGAAAAGAATCGGATCTTATTCCCTTCTGTCGCCGTCTTCCGTACAGAGGCGCGATTCAGCTCTCCAATGCTCAACGGCGGCCCTGCGGTGCGCTCACGTCCCGGTGGTGGCTCACCGGAGGCTACGGGCCATCACAGGCGGGGGGGGGGGGGGGGCGCGGGATGTCGTGGTTGGGTTCAGACGTGCGGATGCGATGGGACGGGCGGCGGGATCGGCTCGACCGCCATTCGCCCCGGGCGGCGCGCCAACGGACACCGAGCGCGTGTAGCGTGACGTACTGTCTGTGCTGCGAGTGGCCGCGGTGCGGCCACGCAGGGCCTCAGTGTGGTACACAGTACGTCAGGACGAAGACGATTGATTGTGGGTGATGCCGCTTTGAGATCTTCGACCCGTCTGTCCTTCAACCGATGGAGGCCAGCAATTTATGTTTCGTGTGCAGGAAATGGGGGGCGATAGCTAGGCTCGGCCGGGACGTATGCATGGAGGTGGATGAGGAGCTGCCTGCTGATCTTACCGGTGGCTCAAAGCAGGCGGCCACCACGACGCCCTTCTACCTCGCCTTAGATCACACAGCTTCTGCCACGTCGTCTCCACCGCCGGCGGAGGCGCCGCCGCTGTCGTGTGCTGCCAACAGCGAGAGGGGATTCGAAATAATCAAGGCGAAGATCATGTCCCACCCACTCTATCCGGCTATCTTGAGAGCCTTCATAGACTGCTGGAAGGTATGCGTGCAGCAGATTTCCCAGAGACATACAATTCTACAGCTAATTTTGCCAGAGAGCGAAAGCTAGCATGGCTTCTTGATTTTTTTTAATGTGCTAGCTCCGTCCTTATATATTATTCTCTAATTTTTCATGAGGAAGTTCTCTTGTGTATGTGTTTTTTTTGTTACTTGAGGTCGGAGCGCCGCCAGAGATTGTCGACCGGCTTTCCGCCCTCGCTGATGACGTCGAAATGAATTCAGACGACAGACAAGAACAGCGACGAGCAGCAGACCCAGAGCTCGACCAGTTCATGGTATTACAACGTATATATCTATATATCAGTACGTGATGAGTAACTGATTCATTTCTAGGTTTTTAGATCGTGTATATATCTGGCATGCAAATTAACAAGACTCATACAAGCGTCGAATAGTGTGCTAATGATGATCAGAGACACAAGGGCAGCACATGATCAGGTCTTAACATGTTTGGCTTCCGAACAGGCTTTTCTCTAGATCCCCAAGGAAGAAGAAGATCCGGTTAGATATGTGTTGATGTTCAATTATTGTTCTTTTATCATTATGCTTAGCTGTTCCTCATCCAATATTATTTGTTTACTGCGTCATCTGAGTACTGTTTATTTCTCCTTTTCCCCTGTACATGGAGCACAGAAGGCCAACAAGTTGAGGATCACAAGCTTTGTCCATGGTTCAAATGGTCTGGGAAACCAAGATTTCCCTCCATCAGCTACCAAGCCTATAGATCAGTCGGTTGCTGCCTTCCTGGTTGAGCAACCAAATCTATACCCTGGACAAGTTACCATTGTCGCCCTCGGTCCACTAACCAACCTTGCTCTGGTTTGCTCTCCTCTCCTTCGTGTTGGTTAACCAATACAGTACATACATTGGTTGCACGTAACAAGTGCATCTCTTGCAATCTAGCTTGTGCGACCTCTTTTAGTTGATTTTTGCTGCCAGTCTCTGTTTACTCGGGCAGTCGAGCTTGACCCTTCGTTCCCAAATAATATAGAGCAGATTATTTTTCTTGGCGGTGTGTATTCAATTAATGGTAATGTGATTTGTGAACCATGCAGCTGAGGCAAATGTGAGGGCTCTCTTCTGATTTCTTCGATATGTTCTTTAGTCCTTAGTTATAATGCACCTAAGTAGTTTCACTCGAGCTCTGCAATGAGTTGGTAGGTACCACGATCGAGAGAAATGATACAGTAGCACTTTTTTAATTGGAATTGTATCATCATGGGTCTCATGGCTCCCAAATGAATTCAGAGAAAAAAATAATTTCCTCTATATTGGGTGATGTTTAAACAGTGCATCACTTTGCTTGAGTTGTTAATAATGGCTTCATGTTTATTCATAGATCTTTGGGGATCCTGACGTGGTAGATATTGTGTTCACCTGTGGTGCTGATATTTTGGCTATGGTACTAAATGTAACTCATCAAGTAGTTTTAACCCGTAATTCTGCCACATTTAAGGGTCACATTCTTTCTGCTCAGGATGTATGCTGCATATACTGATATAATGCTTCTTTTATAACCTACTTCTAATTAGTCAATGGCAATGCATTCATAAAACAGGAATTGGCAATGTTACCATATTGAAAGACCAATTGTGTAGGCATGGTGCACTGCACATTGATCTTTCTTCTTCTGTAGTGTGATGTGACTTGTGATTGCTTTGCTAATGCAACCTAAATGGAGGTAAGAAATCTAATTCGGTGTTATATATTGTTAAACAACAGTGCCTTGACCGCCTTAAATTCACATGTTTTCCTGTCAAACAGATAATGATAACCCAACAACGTCAAGATCTAAGAATGAACATCCATGTGCTACTCAAACTCGATGCGATGCTCCTTATAAGCATTGACTGTACTCTGTCTTGATCGTTTACTAAAAAGTTCTCACTTCAGAGAAACATCTGAACTTCAAACTTGTGGAATTGTGTGTGTCTTCTATGGAACAGAAATATCTTGATAGTTTCGATGGTAGCAGGAATTCTGGTTTGCTTCAAAGATGCAGATGAACCAGGAAAGGACAACATGTCGAGGCAGGACGACAAATGGTGGCTCCTAACTCAGAGTCCCTCCTAATGGTCTCTTAGATGCAGATACTAAACGACTTCAAAACCATGAGGACTTTATTGCCCAAGTGATGAAATCTATGTCTACCATTTAATGGTCTCTCAGATGCTGTCAATCCTATTGCTGTTTTGACTAATTATATGCTTGCATTGTTTCAGCGGGAAGGGAGAAGAACCTCAAGTTCATTGCGCAGGTCCCAGCAGATTTCGGCAGAGGATAACATAGTTATGGTATTACTAATGAACATAGTTGAGGTTAGGGCTACAACATAGTGAATTCTGAATTAGCATGGGCTTCTCCTAGGAAAGATTTAATGATGTTTTCGTGTCTCCTTTTGTTGTATACATTGTCCATGTGAGTGAATATGAATATCACAATTCTTGTAGTTAGAGTATCGACTTTCTATCAATTGTAGTATCTTTGTTAAGGAGAAACAATGAACATAACTGCATGATAGTTGATTGCATAGATTGACAGCACTTTTTATGCAAAACGACGATGGACCTTGTCGGGGACCATAATTAGGGGTACCCTCAAGGCTCCTAATTCTCAGCTGGTAACCCCCATCAGCATAAAGCTGCAAAGGCTTGATGGGTGCGATCAAGTCAGGGATCAGTCCATTCGAAGGACTCGATCACGCCTCGCCCGAGCCTAGCCTCGGACAAGGGCAGCCGACCCCGGAGGATCTCCGCCTCGCCTGAGGCTCCCCTCCAGCGGCGAATGCGTTCCCGGCTCGCCCGAGGCCCTGTCTTCGCCAAGAAGCAACCCCGACCAAATCGCAGGAGCATTTAATGCAAAGGTAGCCTGACACCTTTATCCTGACGCGTGCCCCTCAGCTGACAGAGCCGAAGTGACCGCCGTCACTTCGCCGCTCTACTAACCAGTCTGATAGAAAGACAGCGCCGCCTGCGCCACTCCGACTGCGGTGCCACTTGACAGAGTGAGGCTGACAGGCAGTCAGGCCCGGCCGCACACCATAGGAAGCTCCGCCCGACCCAGGGCTCGGACTCGGGCTAAGCCCCGGAAGACGGCGAACTCCGCTCCGCCCGACCCAGGGCTCGGACTCGGGCTAAGCCCCGGAAGACGGCGAACTCCGCTCCACCCGACCCAGGGCTCGGACTCGGGCTAAGCCCCGGAAGACGGCAAACTCCGTTCCGCCCGACCCAGGGCTCGGACTCGGGCTAAGCCCCGGAAGACGGCGAACTCCGCTCCGCCCGACCCAGGGCTCGGACTCGTGCTCAGCCCCAGAAGACGACGAACTCCGCCTCGCCTGACCCGGGGGCTCAGACTCGGCCTCGGCCACGGAAGACGGACTCGACCTCGACCTCGGATGAGCATCCACATCGCCCAACCCAGGGCGCGGACCGGCCACATCAACAGAAGGCGCCATCATTACCCTACTCCAAGCTGACTCAGGCTACGGGGAACAAGACCGGCGTCCCATCTGGCTCACTCCGCCAGATAGGCGATGATGGCGTCCCGCACGCTCCCTGACGATGGCGACTCTCGGCCCCCTTACGGAAGCAAGAGGACGTCAGCAAGGACTCGACGGCCCCGACAGCTGTCCCTCCACAAGGCTCCGGCGCTCCTCCGACGGCCACGACATCACACGAACCGGGCGCCAAAATCTCTCCGGCCGCCACGATGGCGTGTACTTAGGTCCGCTAGACACGTAGCACTCTGCTACACCCCCCATTGTACATCTGGATCCTCTCCTTATGCCTATAAAAGGAAGGACCAGGGCCCTCTTAGAGAGGGTCGGCCGCGCGGGGACGAGGACGGGACGGGCGCTCACGTGAGGCCGCTCGCTCCTTCCCCCGTGTGGACGCTTGTAACCCCCTACTGCAAGCGCACCTGACCTGGGCGCGGGATGAACACGAAGGCCGCGGGATTTCCACCTCTCTCACGACCCATCTCCTGCCTCCTCGCTTTCCCCCCCCCCCCTTCACGCTCGGCCTCGCGTCGACCCATCTAGGCTGGGGCACGCGGCGACACTTCACTCGTCGGCTCTGGGACCCCCCGGTCTCGAAACGCCGACAGTTGGCGCGCCAGGTAGGGGCCTGCTGTGTGTTGACGAACAGCTTCCCGTCAAGCTCCAGATGGGTAGTCTCCAGCAACCTCTCCGGCCCGGGACGGTGCTCTGTCTCGGGAGCCTTAAGTTCATGTCCCTCGACGGCAGCTACGACATGATACTCTTTCCACCGCCGGGCGACAGCGACAATGGCGACCGACAATCCGCCCGCCGGCGGCGGGATCGACGACGTCTTCCCTGCGTGGTGGAAGAACAACCCTCGAGCTCACCCCGTCCTCTTCCCCATCGATGGAGGAGGAGGAGGCGGGGCAACCAAGGCCAAGCAGGAGGTGGTGCCTCGTCGGCCGTCGAGCAAGACGACAACGCCAGCACTCCAACGGGGGGTGCGCCGGGCATTGGCCTCGCGCCTGCGACGAAGACGAGCGCTGTCTCCCCGCGACACGTCAACCCCGAGCAAACGGACGACGCCAGCGCGCTCGCGAAAGGCTTGCTGGATGTCGCCCTCGTACCTGAGACGACGGTGCAGTCAGCCCCCGACGTGACCTCATCACCGCCCGTCGACCAAGAGGTACCGACCGATTCCCATCCCACGCCTTTCAGATTTAGCCTCGACCCGCCTAGCGGCTCCGCTTTGGCGGACGCTCTCGTAGAGGCGAATCCGAACCCTCTGGGGTTTCGAATGCGGTCACCTTGGGACCGGCTGACGGACGTCTCGACCTACGGGCCCTCTGGGTCCGAGGAAGACAACGAGCCCAGTTTCCATTGGGATTTCTCCGGACTTGGCAACCCTGGCGCCATGCGAGACCTCATGACCGCATGCGACTACTGCCTTTCCGACTGTTCCGACGGTAGTCGTAGCCTCGGCGACGAGGACTGCAGCCCGAGCCGCGAATGTTTCCATGTCGATCTAGGGGGTCCCTCCGAAGGCAACCATCTCGGCATGCCGGAGGACGGTGATCTCCCTAGGCCGGTACCTCGCATTGACATCCCACGAGAGCTAGCTGTGGTCCCCGTTCTGGCGGGGGGTCACGACCCACAACTCGAGCAAATCCGCGGGGTGCAGGCCAGGCTCGACGAGGGAGCAGGAGCGCTTGAGCCAATCCGCCGGGACGTCAGGCAGGCATGGGCGGGCCAACCTCCGGCCGGAGAAATGCGTCATCTACCCCAGGGCTTCCAGCACCGCATCACCGACGATGTCAGGGTCAGGCCGCCACCCGCATCTAGTGGGGTCGGCCAGAACCTGGCAGCAGCAGCAATGCTCCTCCGCACGATGCCGGAGCCATCAACCACCGAGGGGCGGCGAATCCAGGGAGAGCTCAAGGATCTCCTAGAAGGCGCCGCGGTCCGGCGGGCCGAGATCTCCGCCTCCCGGAGGTAGGGGTACCCCTCAGAACATCGTGCCGCGACTTCCCGATTCATGCGGGAAGCCTCGGTCTGCACCGGGCGCACGCGCAACACAGCGCCTGCGGCCCCGGGTCGCCTCGGCAACGAGCACCATCACCGCGATCGTCGGGCCCACCTCGACGAGAGGGTGCGCCGAGGCTACCACCCCAGGCATGGGGGACGCTACGACAGCGGGGAGGATCGGAGTCCCTCGCCCGAACCACCCGGTCCGCAGGCCTTCAGCCGGGCCATACGACGGGCGCCGTTCCCGACCCGGTTCCGACCCCCGACTACTATCACAAAGTACTCGGGGGAGACGAGACCAGAACTGTGGCTCGCGGACTACCGTCTGGCCTGCCAACTGGGTGGAACAGACGATGACAACCTCATCATCCACAACCTCCCCCTATTCCTCTCTGACACCGCTCGCGCCTGGTTGGAGCACCTGCCTCCAGGGCAGATCTCCGACTGGGACGACCTAGTCCAAGATTTCACCGGCAATTTCCAGGGCACGTACGTGCGCCCCGGGAATTCCTGGGACCTCTGAAGCTGCCGACAGCAACCGGGAGAGTCTCTCCGAGACTATATCCGGCGATTTTCGAAGCAGCGCACCGAGCTGCCCAACATCACCGACTCGGATGTCATCGGCGCGTTCCTCACCGGCACCACCTGCCGCGACCTGGTTAGCAAACTGGGTCGCAAGACCCCCACCAGGGCGAGCGAGCTGATGGACATCGCCACCAAGTTTGCCTCCGGCCAGGAGGCGGTCGAGGCTATCTTCCGGAAGGACAAGCAGCCCCAGGGCCGCCCATCGGAAGATGCCCCCGAGGCGTCAGCTCAGCGCGGCGCCAAGAAGAAGGGCAAGAAGAAGTCGCAAGCGAAACGCGACGCCGCCGACGCGGACCTTGTCGCCGCCGCCGAGTACAAGAACCCTCGGAAACCCCCCGGAGGTCCCAACCTCTTCGACAAGATGCTCAAGGAGCCGTGCCCCTATCACCAGGGGCCCGTCAAGCACACCCTTGAGGAGTGTGTCATGCTTCGGCGCCACTTCCACAGGGCCGGGCCACCCGCGGAGGGTGGCAGGGCCCGCGACAACGACAAGAAGGAAGATCACCAGGCAGGAGAGTTCCCCGAGGTCCGCGACTGCTTCATGATCTACGGCGGGCAAGCGGCGAACGCCTCGGCTCGGCACCGCAAGCAAGAGCGCCGGGAGGTCTGTTCGGTGAAGGTGGCGGCGCCAGTCTACCTAGACTGGTCCGACAAGCCCATCACCTTCGACCAAGCCGACCACCCCGACCATGTGCCGAGCCCGGGGAAATACCCGCTCGTCGTCGACCCCGTCATCGGCGATGTCAGGCTCACCAAGGTCCTCATGGACGGAGGCAGCAGCCTCAACATCATCTACGCCGAGACCCTCGGGCTTCTGCGTATCGATCTGTCCTCGGTCCAGGCGGGCGCTGCGCCTTTCCATGGGATCATCCCTGGGAAGCGCGTCCAGCCCCTCGGACAACTCGATCTTCCCGTCTGCTTCGGAACACCCTCCAACTTCTGAAGGGAGACCCTGACGTTCGAGGTGGTCGGGTTCCGAGGAATCTACCACGCGGTATTGGGGAGGCCCTGCTACGCGAAGTTCATGGCTGTCCCCAACTACACCTACCTCAAGCTCAAGATGCCGGGCCCCAACGGGGTCATCACCGTCGGCCCCACGTACAAACATGCGTTCGAATGCGACGTGGAGTGCGTGGAGTACGCCGAGGCCCTCGCCGAGTCCGAGGCCCTCATCGCCGACCTGGAAAGCCTCTCTAAGGAGGTGCCCGACGTGAAGCGTCATGCCGGCAACTTCGAGCCAGCGGAGACGGTTAAGTCCGTCCCCCTCGACCCCAGCAGCGACGCCTCCAAGCAAGTCCGGATCGGCTCCGGGCTCGATCCCAAATAGGAAGCAGTGCTCGTCGACTTTCTCCGCGCGAACGCCGACGTCTTCGCGTGGAGTCCCTCGGACATGCCCGGCATATCGAGGGATGTCACCGAGCACTCGCTGGACATCCGGGTCGGAGCTCGACCTGTCAAGCAGCCTCTGCGCCGATTCGACGAGGAGAAGCGCAGAGCCATAGGCGAGGAGATCCACAAGCTAATGGCGGCAGGGTTCATCAAAGAGGTATTCCATCCCGAATGGCTTGCCAACCCTGTGCTTGTGAGAAAGAAAGGGGGGAAATGGCGGATGTGTGTAGACTACACTGGTCTGAACAAAGCATGTCCGAAGGTTCCCTACCCTCTGCCTCGCATCGATCAGATCGTGGATTCCACTGCTGGGTGCGAAACCCTGTCTTTCCTCGATGCCTACTCAGGGTATCACCAAATCAGGATGAAAGAGTCCGACCAGCTTGCGACTTCCTTCATCACACCCTTCGGCATGTACTGCTATGTCACCATGCCGTTCGGCTTGAGGAATGCGGGCGAAACGTACCAGCGGTGCATGAACCATGTGTTCGGCGAGCACATTGGCTGCACGGTCGAGGCCTACGTCGATGACATCGTAGTCAAGACGAGGAAAGCCTCCGATCTCCTTTCCGACCTTGAAGTGACATTCCGGTGTCTCAAGGCGAAAGGTGTCAAGCTCAATCCCAAAAAGTGTGTCTTCGGGGTGCCCCGAGGCATGCTCTTGGGGTTCATCGTTTCCGAGCGAGGCATCGAAGCCAACCCGGAGAAGATCACAGCCATCACCAGCATGGGGCCCATCCAGGACTTGAAAGGCGTACAGAGGGTCATGAGATGTCTCGCGGCTCTGAGCCGCTTCATCTCACGCCTCGGCGAAAGAGGTCTACCCCTGTACCGCCTCTTAAGGAAGGCCGAGCGCTTCACTTGGACCCCTGAGGCCGAGGAAGCCCTTGGGAACCTGAAGGCGCTCCTCACGAAGGCGCCTATCTTGGTGCCCCCAGCTGCCGGAGAAGCCCTCTTGGTCTACGTCGCCGCGACCACTCAGGTGGTTAGCGCCGCGATTGTGGTCGAGAGACAAGAAGAGGGGCATGCATTGCCCGTTCAGAGGCCAGTCTACTTCGTCAGCGAGGTACTGTCCGAAACCAAAATCCGCTACCCACAAGTTCAGAAGCTGCTGTACGCGGTGATCCTGACACGACGGAAGTTGCGACACTACTTCGAGTCTCATCTGGTGACTGTGGTGTCATCCTTCCCCCTGGGGGAGATCATCCAATGCCGAGAGGCTTCGGGTAGGATTGCAAAGTGGGCGGTGGAAATCATGGACGAAACAATCTCGTTCGCCCCTCGGAAGGCTATCAAATCCCAGGTCTTGGCGGACTTCGTGGCTGAATGGGTCGACACCCAGCTACCAACAGCCCCGATCCAACCGGAGCTCTGGACCATGTTCTTTGATGGGTCGCTGATGAAGACAGGAGCCGGCGTGGGCCTACTCTTCATCTCGCCCCTCGGGAAGCACCTACGCTACGTGTTACGCCTCCACTTCCCGGCGTCCAACAATGTAGCTGAGTACGAGGCCCTGGTCAACGGGTTGCGGATTGCCGTCGAGCTAGGGGTCCGATGCCTCGACGCTCGCGGTGACTCGCAGCTCGTCATCGACCAAGTCATGAAGAACTCCCACTGTCGTGACCCAAAGATGGAGGCCTACTGCGATGAGGTTCGGCGCCTAGAAGACAAGTTCTATGGGCTTGAGCTCAACCACATCGCTCGGCGCTACAACGATACTACGGACGAGCTGGCAAAAATAGCCTCGGGGCGAACGACTGTTCCCCCAGACGTCTTCTCCCGAGATCTGCATCAACCCTCCGTCAAGATCGACGACGCGCCCGAGCCTGAGGCACCCTCGGCCCAGCCCGAGGTACCCTCGGCACCTTCCGAGGCACCCTCGGCTCAGTCCGAGGCAACCTCGGCTCCGCCCGAGGCACCCTCGGTTCGGCCCGAGGTACCCTCGGCCCCCGAGGGCGAAACGCTGCGCGTCGAGGGGGAGCAAAGCGGGGTCACGCCTGATCTAAACTGGCAGACCCCGTACCTGCAATATCTCCACCAAGGAGAGCTACCCCTTGACCGAGCCGAAGCTCGGCAGTTAGCGCGGCGCGCCAAGTCGTTCGTCTTGCTGGGAGAAGGGAAGGGGCTCTACCACCGCAGCCCTTCAGGCATCCTCCAGCGATGCATCTCCACCACCGAAGGTCAGGAACTCCTCCAAGAAATACACTCGGGGGCTTGCGGCCACCACGCAGCACCTCGAGCCCTTGTCGGAAATGCTTTCCGACAAGGTTTCTACTGGCCAACGGCGGTAGCCGACGCCACTAGAATTGTCCGCGCCTACGAAGGGTGTCAGTTCTACGCAAGGCAGACCCACCTGCCCGCTCAGGCTCTGCAGACGATACCCATCACATGGCCTTTTGCTGTGTGGGGTCTGGACCTTGTCGGCCCCTTGTAGAAGGCACCCGAGGGCTACACGCACCAGTTGGTCGCCATCGACAAATTTTCCAAGTGGATTGAGGTCCGACCCCTGAACAGCATCAGGTCCGAGCAGGCGGTGGCGTTCTTCACCAACATCATCCATTGTTTCGGGGTCCCGAACTCCATCATCACCGACAACGGCACCCAGTTCACCGGCAGAAAGTTCCTGGACTTCTGCGAGGATCACCACATCCGGGTAGACTGGACCGCCGTAGCTCATCCCATGACGAATGGGCAAGT
The DNA here is from genome assembly GCA_029449295.1 of Zea luxurians. NCBI lineage: Eukaryota > Viridiplantae > Streptophyta > Magnoliopsida > Poales > Poaceae > Zea > Zea luxurians. The sequence goes on from JAOPSE010000034.1 coordinate 8,303,960, forward strand.
AGAGTGTGCCAACGGCATGATTCTGCAAGGGCTCAAGCCTCGGATCTACAACGACCTCAACAAGTTCGGCAAGCGATGGATGAAGGAACTCCCCTCGGTGGTCTGGAGTCTGAGAACGACACCGAGCCGAGCCACGGGCTTCACGCCGTTCTTTCTAGTCTATGGGGCCGAGGCCGTCTTGCCCACAGACCTGGAATACGGTTCCCCGAGGACGAGGGCCTATGACGACCAAAGCAACCAAGCTAGTCGAGAAGACTCGCTGGACCAGCTGGAAGAGGCTCGAGACAAGGCCTTACTACACTCGGCGCGGTACCAGCAGTCCATGCGACGCTACCACGCCCGAGGGGTCCGATCCCGAGACCTCCAGGTGGGCGACCTGGTGCTTCGGCTGCGACAAGACGCCCGAGGTCAACACAAGCTCACGCCCCCCTGGGAGGGGCCGTTCGTCATCGCCAAAGTTCTAAAGCCCGGAACCTACAAGCTGGCCAACAGTCAAGGCGAGGTCTACAACAACGCTTGGAACATCCAACAGCTACGTCGCTTCTACCCTTAAGATGTTTTCAAGTTGTTCATATACCTCGCTCCCACGCAAAGTTTAGTCATCAAGGAAGGGTCAGCCTTGCCTCGGCAAAGCCTGACCCTCCCTCGGGGGCTAAAAGGGGGAACCCCCTCTGCGTCGAAATTTTCCTCGAAAAAAGATCTTTTCCGCTGGAATGTCTTTCGTGCTTTTCGACTACTTCGAAAGTGGATCCTGAAAACGACGGAGTACACATAAGCAGCCAAGGATGACCGAGCCGAGGGACTCCTACGCCTCCGGGATACGGATACCTCACTCATCACCTTCTGCCATAAGTAACTCACGTTCGGATAAGTGATTCCGCGGACCGAACAAGTCTTCATGTTCGGAAGCTCTTCCGCCGGAGTGATTCTTCGAGCCTTCTCGACTACGTCGATGACAGAACCCCATGGACGGGTAAGAGTGCGCGTAAGCGGCAAGGCCGACCGAGCCGAGGGACTCCTACGCCTCCGGGATACGGATACCTCACTCATCACCTTCCGTGAGAAGCAACATTCGCTCGCACAAACAGTTCTGTTACCAACAAAAAAGTCCAGATACTCGAAACAACAGGAAAGAAGACGCGGCTTTACAATACGGAGAGGGTGTGTTTCGGCCTTGGCGGCCGCAGAAAACACGCGCTACAAGATAATCCGATCCTGCAGGCTCGGATCTTGGCGGCTAAAGGGAGCGGCAGCACCCTCGGCATCGACAACACCTTTGGCGAGGTCCGACCTAGCCTCGGACGGCGACGCGGTCCAAGGGTCTCCGCTCTGAAGGACAACGTCATCACCAAGCCTGGGCCATCGCCGCCAGGGTCTTCTCCAAGAATCCGGCCCGAGCAGGCGGCTCGGCCGGTCACCCTGGGGCCTCGGCTAGCTGTCCCCCAAGGACATCAGCCCGGCCCGAGGCCTCGGCAGGTCGATTCCAGTGTTGGTCTCGCTAACGGACGACCCGGCCAGGCTCCGGCCGACCTGGTCTTCTTTTCGAGCCAACTCCGCCTCTGTTTGCGTTGGCACCGCTACCCCTGGCCTCGGCTCATCGAAGAGCGGCCGAGGGCTTTCCTCTAACTAAGCAAGGGAAGCCTCGGACAACAAGGCTGGCCGAGCCGAGGGACTCCTACGCCTCCGGGATACGGATACCTCACTCGTCACCTTTACACGGGGCGACTCACGCTTGGTAAAGCGGTTCAGACAACCAACAAGCGAGTCTTAGTGCTCGAAAATGAGGAAAAAGCACGGCTCCGTGCCGAAATTACGTACATGTTCAGGCCTCGACAGCCACAATGAACAAAAACACCGGCACTCAAGGTGCCATTACAAACGGAACTCCGGTTCCGACCCCACAGCAGCAGCCATGATCCCAGTACGGGCGCGGCCACCGGAAGGCTTTCGTTCGCGTCCCCACTCAAGGGACGCGAAACAGACATCAAAGCCAAAGAGCCGGGGGCTGGCCCGTGGGCGGCGCCGACGGCCTCAATGGAGGGGGAGCTTCCTCCGGCTGCCACCACATCAGCACGGACGGCGGCGTCCGCCTCTCCACCAACGCCGACAGCCTGTAAGGCGCACCGGCAGGTCCTCACTCCCGTCCTCGCCGCGAAAGCGAGGAGAAGGACGGAATGTTGCATCCTAGCTGGACAGCAACAGTTCGCCTTCCCCGACATGGCTGGAGGACGCCTCCTCCGTAGAGCTGGAGGATGGTTTCCACCACCAGAAGCTGGAAGAGGAGGTGGCCAGCCAACCCGCGCAGGAGGTAGAGCCCCGGGTCGCCTCGCTCTCCGCCCCTGCAAGGATGATGAACATCCTTGCTGCTGAGGGCGGAGCCAAGATCGCGGCCTGGCTTGCTCCTCCCCACCCAGAGGCTGGTAATCACCGTCTTGGGTGACCGCCGGCGAGGGGATGCAGCCAGGCTACCTGATGAAAATCCTTGAAGCCAAACGACGGCTGAAAGGTACCAACTCCCGCAGAGTTGCGTTCCTCCAACGACGAAGCAGAAAGACGGCGGATGTCCCCCATCCGGGGGCTTGGAAGGTGGAGAGACACGATGCATAAGGGAGCGCGAAGACACGGCCGCCTTCCAAGAGGGTCACCCTCCTTTTAAAGGCGACTCCCCCTACTTGCGTCCCCAGCCGCCGCGGGCTGAGTCTTCTCCAACACGCTCCAAGGTCCTCCCCCACGGCGCGGGGGCTGGGTCCCACGCGTCATGCAAGCCGGCCCAGGGCAGAAGAAGCCAAACCGCCGCGCGCGGTGCGTACAACCGCCCAGCGGTTACAAGCGGCTCTCCACTTTTGCCCAGACCAGCGGGCGAAAGGGCGGGCAGCCATGCAGGCGGCATGCAACCGCGCCAGGTGGGCGCACCTCTCCGACTTCCAACGCGCCCAGCTTGGAGGACCAGGCCCACGCGTCATGCAGCTGGTGCGTCGGTTGCTACGTGTGAGTAACTGCACCACCACTCACGCCACTACCACGCCTCCTCGACTGCGGAACCAATACCGCGACTCAAGGCGACCCAGTGCACGACCCTGCAATGCCAGCCAAGCGCGACGGTCAAATGCGGTCAAAATTGGGCCGACAACGACGGCAGGCAGAAGCAGCGGTCACGTCGTCAGCCAAGCTTAAGTCCCATCCGGGGGCAGCGAGAGAACCCTCTCTCACGGCGTGAAGACAACGCGCCCGTGTTCCGTTCCTCGAACGGCTCGCGCACGCGCAACGGCTGCCCCGCGAACCACTCGCCCCGTCGCATTAACTCCGCGGCGGGACAGGCGGCGCCTCTGGCGGGAGAAGCGAGCGACGCTTCGCCTTCGCCATAATGACCGCGTCAAAAAAGGTACGCCGCGTCGTTCGATTTCGTATCCTTTTCCTTTTTTCCTCTTTCTCTCTCTTGCAACAAGGACCGGGAAAGGGGGATACCCCGAAAGGGATCCTTCCCTGTGAAGGAACCAGGCTCCGAGCCTCCCTACTGATCAGAGGTTCAAAGGTTGGCCCCTCGAAAGGTTTCAACAGCCGCCTCAGAGCACGTGGGCTCCACACCCACTACTGGTCAGAGGTTCAAAGGCCGGCCCCTCGGAAGGGTTCAACGGCCGCCTCAGGCTACTAGTGCTCCGCGCCCACTACTGATCAGGGGTTCGAAGGCTGGCCCCCGAAGGGTTCACAGCCGCCTCAGACACAGAGCGAGGGATGACCATGGGTACGTTCGATACATAACCAAGGCTCGGGCTGCGCTCCTGAGGTACCCTAAGACATTTCCGAGACCAGCAGGAACAATCTTGTAACAAAATCCCATCAGAGGGAGGCATCGAGCCCTCGGACCCTGTCACCAGGGGACCGGGTCTGGCAGATCACCCGCAGGTACTTTTGGGCACGCCTCTGGGCCCCTAGCCGACCCCTAACGAATGGGGCACGGGCGTCCGCTCGGATCACCCGCTTGCAGCTCACCGGAGACACCATGTTCGGCGCCCACCGAGGGCAACATGGCGCTCTCCCCCCCTCCTCCTTGTGGAAAGGCGACGCAGGGGCGTATATAAAGAAGTCGAGTCTGTCCCTGATCGCCCTCTCGCCCTGTGCAGAGGCTCGGGGGCTGCTCTCGCAAACCCGGCTCCGGCCAGCCCGTTGACAGCGTCAACATACCAGCCCGAGAACTTGAGACCCGACCGTACACCCGGGCTACGGCCAGCTCGCATGAGAGAACGACCAGACCAGCTGAAGCATTCCGCGAGGCGTTAAGACCTCGGAGGAGTCAAACCACTCCTCCGAGGCCTCGGGGGCTACACCTGGCGGGTGCGCTCGCGCGCACCCATCGGAACAAAAACGCAACCGAGAAAGGCTGGTCCCCTTGCAAAAAAGTGCGACGAAAGCCTCCAAGCGAGTGCTAACACTCCCTTCGAGACTCGGGGGCTACTGTCGGGGACCATAATTACGGGTACCCTCAAGGCTCCTAATTCTCAGCTGGTAACCCCCATCAGCATAAAGCTGCAAAGGCCTGATGGGTGCGATCAAGTCAGGGATCAGTCCATTCGAAGGACTCGATCACGCCTCACCCGAGCCTAGCCTCGGACAAGGGCAGCCGACCCCGGAGGATCTCCGCCTCGCCTGAGGCCCCCCTCCAGCGGCGAATGCGTTCCCGGCTCGCCCGAGGCCCTGTCTTCGCCAAGAAGCAACCCCGACCAAATCGCAGGAGCATTTAATGCAAAGGTAGCCTGACACCTTTATCCCGACGCGTGCCCCTCAGCTGACAGAGCCGAAGTGACCGCCGTCACTTCGCCGCTCCACTAACCAGTCTGATAGAAAGACAGCGCCGCCTGCGCCACTCCGACTGCGGTGCCACTTGACAGAGTGAGGCTGACAGGCAGTCAGGCCCGGCCGCACACCATAGGAAGCTCCGCCCGACCCAGGGCTCGGACTCGGGCTAAGCCCCAGAAGACGGCGAACTCCGCTCCGCCCGACCCAGGGCTCGGACTCGGGCTAAGCCCCAGAAGACGGCGAACTCCGCTCCGCCCGACCCAGGGCTCGGACTCGGGCTAAGCCCCGGAAGACGGCGAACTCCGTTCCGCCCGACCCAGGGCTCGGACTCGGGCTAAGCCCCGGAAGACGGCGAACTCCGCTCCGCCCGACCCAGGGCTCGGACTCGGGCTTAGCCCCAGAAGACGACGAACTCCGCCTCGCCCGACCCGGGGGCTCGGACTCGGCCTCGGCCATGGAAGACAGACTCGACCTCGACCTCGGAGGAGCATCCACATCGCCCAACCCAGGGCGCGGACCGGCCACATCAACAGGAGGCGCCATCATTACCCTACTCCAAGCTGACTCAGGCTACGGGGAACAAGACCGGCGTCCCATCTGGCTCACTCCGCCAGATAGGCGATGATGGGGCCCGCACGCTCCCTGACGATGGCGACTCTCGGCCCCCTTACGGAAGCAAGAGGACGTCAGCAAGGACTCGACGGCCCCGACAGCTGTCCCTCCACCAGGCTCCGGCGCTCCTCCGACGGCCACGACATCACACGAACCGGGCGCCAAAATCTCTCCGGCCGCCACGATGGCGTGTACTTAGGGCACTAGCTCTCCTCCGCTAGACACGTAGCACTCTTGAAAGTGCATTCATCCCTTTTGTGAGTTTTGGTGATTTGGATAACAACACATTTAAAGGTCTAACAAGTTTGCTAAGTGTTGAACAGGAAATTCAGTATGATGAACATACTTGAATAGTGTATAATGATCAGTGAACAAGGTTCAACACAAGGTCAAATAACCAGTGAGACAATGCAAATGGATATAATATGGTCTCTATATTGGTTTGAATATATGGACAAGTCCTGAGAAATCACTATGCATAAATATGATCATAATAGAGGTTGAAGTGATTAAGAGGATTGGTCAAGCCAAAGTGAATAAGATATGAGGAATCGTGAATTGGCTTGACCATATTACTATTAGTCCATATATGAATATATGAGAATCAAACTAGAGCTTGATTGATCTTAGCAGTTATATCTAGATGACATTCAAGCAAGGTTCACAATATTGAAGAAATGATTCTTTCAATGGATGCTCAATAGGATGTGACTCAAGAATGGCTTGATAGGGTGAAGATAGCAAGGAAAGGGCTTCGAGGAACTAAGCGAAGGTGAAGGCCAAGCGACGGCTTGTAGACTGAGGTACCATGGCTAAGGTGAAGAAGAGAGTACTTGCACTAAGTCGATGAACTAATCAGCTATGAAGAGTTACAACATGTTGATGCATCAGTAAGGTGACTTGAAGCCATGATTTGAACTCATATAAGGTGATATGGTACAAGTCACAGGGTTTGATTTGAGTTTGCTTCAAAAGGTGAGACAAAGATGTTTGTGATCCTTATGAAGCAATGCCATGGAGAAATCACACATGAGACACCAATTTCTCAAGGAGTTTACTTCATTATATTTTATTTAACTTGAGTATAGGAATCGTCGTACTATAAAGGGGGATCCAAAAAGAAGGATGGTGTTTGCCAAAGCTCAAACCTCTCTATTCAAAAGCTATTTTTGAAAAGCAAAAATCTCTTTAACATTATTTGGTTGACCATGGTTAGGTTTGAGAAACCTAGAGTGTTCTTGCTGAAAAGCAGCTGAACTTCTTCAACTGCAGCTGAGCTTTCTAGCTGAACTTAACTTCAGCTGAGTTGAGCTTCTTCAGCTGCAGCTGAGCTTTTCAGCTGAGCTGAACTTCAGCTGAGTTGAGCTTTCTCAACTTCAGCTGAACTCAACTTCAGCTGTGAACCTCTTTGACCATACACCAGCTGAACTTGCCTCCGGGCAGTTGAGCTGGGGTTTTCTCTCCTAAACTCACTGGTCAAGACTGGTTGAACTGGTCCTGAGGGGCAGTTCAGCTGGTCTCTGACCCCTCTGACCTCTGATCTGTAGTCTGCCAGTCAGACTGGCAAACAGGTCGCCAAGAGCTGTCAGGGGCGGTTCAACCGCCCCCCCTGGGCGGTTCAACCGGTCTTGGTCAACTTGACCAGTCTGCAGGTCAGTCTGCGCGTCAGTCTGCCAGTTAGACTAGCAGACAGGCTGCCAGGCCTGCCAGGGGCGGTTCAACCGCCCTAGGGGGCGGTTCAACCGGTCTCAGGCAGAAAATCTGCCCAAACGACTAGTTTTGAGCTCCACCTATATATACTCACTCCTACCTCTCACCCCACAGCAGTGAGCACGATTTGAACTCCATTTCTAACCCAAGAAACACCTCCCTCTCTCTCTCACACACATCTCTTGCCTCTCCCATTTCAAATCTTTGGAGAGAAATCTTTGAGTGAGCTTGAGAGCTGCGGTTTTTGTGCTTCATCTCTAAATCTCTCTCGCTCTTCTTCATTCGAGCTTTGGTACTACATCGAGTTCTTTGTGGATTCATTACTCTTGGAGCTTCTAGCTCCTAGACGACTAGGTGTCTCTTGTGAGTCTCCAAATCTTGTGGAAGACCACAAGAAAGTTTGTATTACCCGCTCATTTGAGCAAAGATTAGTGTGTGAGCTTGACCTTTGTGGTCGGCAAAGGGAGGATTAGGGTTGAAAGAAACCCGGCTCTTTGTGGGCGCCTCAACGAGGAAGTAGGCACCTTGGTGGTGTGACCGAACCTCGGGATAAATCTTGTGTCTCTTGTGTTCTTGTTCATTGTGCTTATTTGTGTTCTTCGTTATCTCACCCTTCCGTGGAAGATTTGTTCATATCTTTTTGGTGTGTGGATTTTGAGAAGTGCCCTTCTCAGATCTACTACTTTGAACCCTGCGGATCATTTAGAACATCTCATTTCCAAAGTTAACTGGGTGAATTTCAAGATCAATTCAGTTTTACCCAGTTTTGCTTCTAGTTTTTGTTGAAAAATTTTAACTTGCCTATTCACCCCCCTCTAGGCAACTTTCAATTGGTATCAGAGCCTAATCCTCGTTCTAACGCTTAACCGCGTGAGGAAAAGATCATGTCGGGGGGACTAAGAAACGAAAGTGCTTCTAAGCTTGAAAAAGTTGAGGTTGCCTCGACTTTATCTTTTGGTGCAGATGTTGATCCTAGGGCAATAGATCTTGCCATGAGAATCGCCGAAAGGATGTTCCTCAAAATGAAGGAAGATGAGGCGAAGAACAAAATTGAAGAAGAAAATGATCGATGGAGACCAAACGACGAATCCACCTCTTCACAAGGTTCGTCTTTCAAATCCACTTCTCATATGTGCTTTGTCGCTAATGGGAGTGACAGTGAAAGCGAAAGTGAGGATGAGGAGGAGCAAGAAAGTGATAGTGAAGATGAGGATGATCTTCAACAATTCTTCGCTCAGCTAAGCAATAAACATCGGATGAGCTTGCTCAAACTCATGAAAAGAGCGGAAGAACAAAAAGAAATGCTTCATAAGCAAGAAGACTTCCTCATCAGAAAAATCGAAGACTTAGAGAAGTTGACCAAAGAGCATGAGAAGCTAAAGTGCTCTCATGATGATTTGGTCCAAAGGTATGAAGACATTTCAATTGAGCAAATTAAAGTTGTTAATCATTCATCATATATTGCTCAATTAGAAAATAAAAATGTTGTGTTCAAGAACACAATAGAAAGGCTAAATATTGAAAATCTAGCTTTGCAAGAAAAACATGATATGCTTGTGTGCTCTCATAATAAATTTATGGATTCACATATCATGTTAGAAATGGCTCATGAGGTTGTGTTAACTAATTTGAAATCATACCAACCTCACATATGCACATGTACTCAAGTAGAAACTATATTATCATGTGCTAACAAATGTTGCTCTCAAGAAAGCCAATCTTCCATTGAGCTAGAAATTTCAGGAACTAGTGATATTTCTATCACACAAGAAAATAAAGAGCTCAAGGAAGAAGTTGGAAGGCAAAGAAGGAGCTTAACTCTTTTGAAGGGAAAGTGTCATGCTCAACCTTCTCAAGATAACCGTGATAAGATGGTGAAAAAGCTTGAGAAGGGGACAACCGTAGCATGCACAAAACCCCTTCAAAAGAATACCAAGCTTTCCAAGAAAGTCATGAGCAAACATCAAGATAAGAAATTCAAAGCTCATGACAAGTGCCTCAACCATGCCTCCACATGCTCCACACAAGGTAACAAACAAGCCACTCTTCCAAATAAGAGAAGATGCACTAGAAAGTGTTATCAATGTCATGAGAAGGGACATGAGATTAAGTCATGTCCTTACATAAAAGATAGTGGTTTAACTTTGGAAAGAAAGAGGCTCACTAACCATGTAGCAAACAAGAAGCAAGGCAAGAAGGAGTCTTGCAAAATTAAAAATCAGATTTGCTACACTTGCCGAAGAAAGGGACACCTATGCAAGGATTGTCCCATGAGTAAGTATCATAAGCCTACCATGTCAATTCATTCATATTCGCTTAGGAGACCCAAAAATGACATTTGTGCTAGAAAGGTAATTAGTTCACCTAAAACTAGCACAAAGGCCATTTGGGTGCCTAAGTACTTGTTAGCTAACCTTGGTGGACCCATCCAAAGATGGGTACCAAAATGTACTTGATAAGTTTTGCAGGTACCCACAGATGATATGAAGCTTTGGGGTGCTTGAGCGGTTTAACTCAATTCTTATCTCAAGCTATCAATCTTACATTGTCTATCCTTTAAGATTGACCCAAAGATGAATTGAGTTGTTATATCACTAACTTCATATTCATGTCTAGCAAGAACTTGTGTTGTAGGGAATAAGGATTAACCTTTGTGGGAATCAAGCAAAAGGCCTACAACCAAGTGATATCCAAAGGATGGTAACAATTAATTCTTAAGTGCACATTGCTTTTAATTAGTATATTCCTTTGTGTCTTTTGTAGCCACATAGGAAAAATGAAGCACTTGAGAATGAACTTAAAATATTTTACCTTGTTTTGGAAAAATTCTAATTATATGGTAGATTGCAAGTTCATATTTTTATATTGTGACAATCTACATGCTTTAAATTGATTGTATGTATCTTGTGGCATATTTCAAGTTAATCATCATATTATTGCCATGACCTAGACATAAAGAGTATTATCCCATGTTCTTAAATGAATAGAGTGCTAAGTAAGAAATTCAAATTCTTAAAGCACTTATCAAAAGGGGAATTCTCTATATGACTAAAGTTGTGAGACTAATGTTCTTATCTGAGTGATTTATATAGTTTCACAACATGAGAATGTGTTTCTAAAATAGAGTGTGTCATTCAATCTATGTGTACATTTTAAAATTTGAAATGAGGTTTATTGTGGAAAATTATTTTAAAATTTTCATTCCAAGCTCAACTGGTCTGACCAGCTGAACTTTCTAGCTCAGCTGGGGAGACCAGCTGAACTTCTGAGTTGAACTTCATTTCGGTTGGTATTCACCAGGAAACCCCCTGGCTGAAACCGGTTGAACCGGTGTCCAGGACCGGTTGAACCGGTCTGGCACAGTTTGACCGGCCAGTCTGACCATTTTTTCAGACTGCGTCAGCCCTTTTTCAGACGCCTTTTTTCAGTCTGCAACAGCACCTTTTTCAGGCGTCAGATCAACTTTTGCAGCACCTTTTCATTCAACTTTTGCAGCACTTTTTCAGTCATTTTTTTGCGTCAGGTCACCTTTTCGGAACGCGTCAATTGCTTTTTCACTTTTTCTGCAGTACCTTTTCAGCTTTATTTTTGCAGACTTTTACTGTTTCATTTGGTATGTGACCAATAATAGTTCCTTTCAAGTGGCATTCTTTCAATTGGTAATAATCTATTTTATGAAAAAAATGTCAATATGAAGGTTAAATTCCTTTTGACTTAAATTTGTAAATTGGTGCATATTATTAATTCACTCATCCATGTGCATTAATTTAAAAGGAATTATTTTATGCCTTTACGTCTCATAAATGATGATTTGTTTGCCATTCATATATAGATATCATCATTCATTAAATACTTCCTTGTACTACTAATACCTCTTTTCAAAGTGTTTTATCGACTAGTTTTAAAAGGAAAAGAGATAACAAAGAAGGAAGTCTCCACAAATGATGAAAAGAAGAATACTAAGGTGACACCACCACAGATAGTAAGATCTGTCAAATTGGTATAATAAATGGTACATTCTATATGGTGGTAAATATTCTTAGGCATAAGTTAATTCATTGCAAATTTGTCATGCCTTGACCATGATATGTAATATACTCCTCATGAGACTCTTAACTGAATTGAAAGTGCATGTGGCAAGTCATTCAAATACTTGATGCACATATCTAGTGGGAGAACATTATATATCTTGTGTCATAGAGAATAAGTTTCACTTGAGTAAGCTATACTAAGACAATCCAAAATGGTAAATTTGTATCTCATTCATATGGATTGTAATCTTTGTTTTCTAAATAGCTACACTTGATGTAGTTTAAAATTCCCTTATCGTTAAATCTAAAAGTGCATAAGAATCCTTTTTGTTGATATTCATCACATACATATGCACTAACATGGATATGATTTTTAAACTGTAAAAGGTACAATTAGTGATCCATACTCTCTAAATTTTGGAAACCCATATTTTGATATCTTAGAAATCTACTTCAGTCGGTATCCATATGCTTCACATTGAATTGGATCACTAAGTTGTAAATTCCATGCATAACTTGTCTTCATGATATGAATGCTTGTGCGACTAACCTTGATAAGCTAGGTGCACCCAAGGTCAAGCTAGGTTCATCATCAAGAAGGCAACACAACGATGTATCAAGAAAAGGAGAAAAGGCTCCTATTCTTGACTCTAGTTTTTATCTATGTGATTAAATATTGAATTGAAACCATGTAAGATGGTTGTCATGTATATGTGGGTGCCTACACAAAGAGAAAAGCCACAATAAGGATTGTGTGGGTACTCAAGGCTTTTACTACTAATCTCAAAGGACCCAATCAAATTGGGTACCAAGATATGAAGCTTAAACTTGTTTTGCAGGATCACTCCTTCAATGGATCAAGTTAGGTGCTCAATAGTGAATGTATAAATCATATTTGGAGATAGTAGCAAGGGTGGTAACAACTGAATCTCAAGTGCATATTATTTTCAAATCTTATCTCTTTTGTGACTTGTGTAGCCACTAAGGGAAAAGAAGCACTTGAGGATATACATCAGTTGTTGACTATGAAATAAAGGTCAAATTGGAAGATGAATGAATATTATCATATGGTCAACAATCCAAAATTATGTGATGTATTCTCTATCTAGTTAATTTGGATTTGATTCTTCTATATTAGACACTTACCATAATATGGATTAAGTCAGCACTTTTAGACTTCATTAAATAACCATGCATATTATCCATGTCATTCAAAATATATTGTGCATGAGGGTTCAAGGCAAATTTAGTCCATATTATGAGGTTTCTCTATTTTAGCAACTCGCTTGCCTTCCACATATAAAGGGTTGCTAAATAAGAAATTAGTGCTTGTGCTACTAATGCCATCTCTTGTGTTGAGTTTATCCATAGAAAATCTATGTTAAGAGATGGTGCTTGTTTTAAATTGGATAAATCACAAGCTTAAAGGATACTATTCAACTAATGTATGAAGAAGTTGATAACAGGCCAAGGTATGAAAACTTCCTCTCCTTCAGTTGTTTTAGTATTTTATCCTTAGTGGGATGTACTATATTATAGGTTAATTTCCTTGCAATATAAAATGTTCAATAGTGCATATAACTTTGACATCAACTATATGTGTGCAGTAATTTAAAGGAATTTAGTCTATCCTTTTGGGTTTCAATAATGATGATTCATTTGCCATCCACATATAAGGATCATCATTTGTGAAACCCTCCCTTGTGTTTCTAATGCTCTCTTTTCTAAGTGTTTCAACAAGGTCCTCCCAAGTTCTTTGAAGATGAATTCAAAATCTACAAATATAAGAGTCTTGGTTCTTTCAATCATTGAGTTTCAATGGTTCTCATACCAAGCATGATCGAACCAAGCAAAGATGAATGAAGTTCAAGATCGCTTGGTTGGATGGAATCATAAAGAGAAAAGAAATCATAGTGATTCAAGAAGAGAGTTATATTTTTTGTCAACCAAATAATGAAGATGTAGTGATATATTTATATAATATCCTTCATTATGAGGTTTGAGGTTCATATTAGCATGCTTTACCCTTCAAGATTTCAATTGATATACTTTTAGTTCTTAAACTTTTAATTGGTATAATCTTCATCATCTATGTAAAGCATGTTATGTTAAACCAAGATATAGTGCAAACATCTCCTTTAACCTTGTATCGTTGATGTGAATAAGTGTACTTTGTGTACTCTTGCATGCACAAATTGAGGGAGAGTTTAGCCTATATCTTGTGAGACTAATGATCTCTTTCAAGTTCATGTTGTGTAGTCTCACACCTTGGAGAACATCAAATGAGGATGAATGGTTCCATAGAAATGAAAATGAATTTCTCTTAATCGTTTGGAGAGGATAAGTTTCTCTTTGAAATGTCAAGCTTATCAAAAGCTAAGATGGAAATTCATGATTATAATGGAGACCATGTGGCGTAGAACAAAGGTGTGTCACTCCATGAACTATTGTATTACATTTTTGTATCTAGGCTCTTACATGCTAGTGTGTGCATGTATATGCAATATCTTAAGTCACATCATAAGGTTGCACTTGTGGTGACGATTAAAGAATCTCTAGATATTTGATTAATATCTCTTGTGGTGATGTAATAAGTTAGTCTTAAGTCATCTTAGTGAGGTATGAGTCAAACATGCTAACCTCTCAAGAATCTTGGCTTAAAATACTGCATATCATGTCTATTAGTATACTTTTTGAGTATGAGTAATTCTTTCAATTGGTACAATTTCACATTTTCATACTTTATTTGTACCAAGGTTCAAATTGTAGAACTTAATCCCCTGGCCTCACAAGTCCAAGTGCATAAGCTAAACAAGTATTCATCACTTGTATGCACACATTTAGGGGGAGAATGGTTTATAATTTGAATCTTTGAGACTAACTTCATTTTCAAGTCTATTATGTGTGTAGTCTCAAATTAGAAAGGAACCTTCGGGCAAAGACAATCGCTTCCACTGCAAATTTTTGATGGGTATTAAGGATTCTTTGCTCTAATAAATGTATCTTCTATACATTTCATAGGAGAATGAGTTTCTCTTGTATATGCTACTCCAACTTCATCTAAAATTGGTAAACATGTATCATATTCTTTTGGTTTGCAAATGTCTAAAGTAGCATAGCTTATGAATTCTCCTTTCTATAACTTAATTGATTAAATAGTGCACATGTTTCTTATGTTGCATGATTTTGTTCAATTGATACTCCTTTTATGCCAATGGTACTTTAAGTTGCAAATAAGTACTATCAACAGATATCAATTGAATTCATATATGTGTGCACTAAAACTTGAGGAGAACTTAGTGTAATATGCTATTAGTGATCTATTTATCTATCAAATTGTATCAATTGGTGTTTTTCAATTGATATTTTTCATACATGATCACTAGTTGCATAATCCATACTTGTGCAATTTTCATGTTGCCTCTTGTTGTGATAAGAAAATGCTAGGTGACATCTAGACTCCAGGTATCAAGATTTATCTTTCACTTAGTATGACAATCTTCATTTGATATCTTGGACCTATGTCACAATTATGCCAACAAGAGCTTGCAAATGAATTCTAAATCCAACACAAGTCTGGAAACCCCTTGAAAAGGTAAAACGCAAAGGTACATCACTTATGACACTTATCCATTACCTTTGTGCCATATAAGGACCCCTTTCATGATAGTGTGTTCACATCTCGCTTAATCATAATTTCTATCCTTTGATAAGTGCATTCCATGTCATGAGCATCACGGTTATTTTATGAAACACTGCACCCTATGAATAGTATGATATAAGTTGTCTATACTTTGACCTAAATATGTGCTTTTGGCATTTGAGTACAAAAGTGTTATTTTCTGAAATGCACATGTTTAGGGGGAGGAAACTATATCATAGGATTCAAAATCTTATTTATCAAATCTTATGTAAGCTTTAAATGTGTTGTCATCAATCACCAAAAAGGGGGAGATTGAAAGTGCATTCATCCCTTTTGTGAGTTTTGGTGATTTGGATAACAACACATTTAAAGGTCTAACAAGTTTGCTAAGTGTTGAACAGGAAATTCAGTATGATGAACATACTTGAATAGTGTATAATGATCAGTGAACAAGGTTCAACACAAGGTCAAATAACCAGTGAGACAATGCAAATGGATATAATATGGTCTCTATATTGGTTTGAATATATGGACAAGTCCTGAGAAATCACTATGCATAAATATGATCATAATAGAGGTTGAAGTGATTAAGAGGATTGGTCAAGCCAAAGTGAATAAGATATGAGGAATCATGAATTGGCTTGACCATATTACTATTAGTCCATATATGAATATATGAGAATCAAACTAGAGCTTGATTGATCTTAGCAGTTATATCTAGATGACATTCAAGCAAGGTTCACAATATTGAAGAAATGATTCTCTCAATGGATGCTCAATAGGATGTGACTCAAGAATGGCTTGATAGGGTGAAGATAGCAAGGAAAGGGCTTCGAGGAACTAAGCGAAGGTGAAGGCCAAGCGACGGCTTGTAGACCGAGGTACCATGGCTAAGGTGAAGAAGAGAGTACTTGCACTAAGTCGATGAACTAATCAGCTATGAAGAGTTACAACATGTTGATGCATCAGTAAGGTGATTTGAAGCCATGATTTGAACTCATATAAGGTGATATGGTACAAGTCACAGGGTTTGATTTGAGTTTGCTTCAAAAGGTGAGACAAAGATGTTTGTGATCCTTATGAAGCAATGCCATGGAGAAATCACACATGAGACACCAATTTCTCAAGGAGTTTACTTCATTATATTTTATTTAACTTGAGTATAGGAATCGTCGTACTATAAAGGGGGATCCAAAAAGAAGGATGGTGTTTGCCAAAGCTCAAACCTCTCTATTCAAAAGCTATTTTTGAAAAGCAAAAATCTCTTTAACATTATTTGGTTGACCATGGTTAGGTTTGAGAAACCTAGAGTGTTCTTGCTGAAAAGCAGCTGAACTTCTTCAACTGCAGCTGAGCTTTCTAGCTGAACTTAACTTCAGCTGAGTTGAGCTTCTTCAGCTGCAGCTGAGCTTTTCAGCTGAGCTGAACTTCAGCTGAGTTGAGCTTTCTCAACTTCAGCTGAACTCAACTTCAGCTGTGAACCTCTTTGACCATACACCAGCTGAACTTGCCTCCGGGCAGTTGAGCTGGGGTTTTCTCTCCTAAACTCACTGGTCAAGACCGGTTGAACTGGTCCTGAGGGGCGGTTCAGCTGGTCTCTGACCCCTCTGACCTCTGATCTGTAGTCTGCCAGTCAGACTGGCAAACAGGTCGCCAGGAGCTGTCAGGGGCGGTTCAACCGCCCCCCCTGGGCGGTTCAACCGGTCTTGGTCAACTTGACCAGTCTGCAGGTCAGTCTGCGTGTCAGTCTGCCAGTCAGACTAGCAGACAGGCTGCCAGGCCTGCCAGGGGTGGTTCAACCGCCCTAGGGGGCGGTTCAACCGGTCTCAGGCAGAAAAATCTGCCCAAACGGCTAGTTTTGAGCTCCACCTATATATACTCACTCCTACCTCTCACCCCACAGCAGTGAGCACGATTTGAACTCCATTTCTAACCCAAGAAACACCTCCCTCTCTCTCACACACACATCTCTTGCCTCTCCCATTTCAAATCTTTGGAGAGAAATCTTTGAGTGAGCTTGAGAGCTACGGTTTTTGTGCTTCATCTCTAAATCTCTCTCGCTCTTCTTCATTCGAGCTTTGGTACTACATCGAGTTCTTTGTGGATTCATTACTCTTGGAGCTTCTAGCTCCTAGACGACTAGGTGTCTCTTGTGAGTCTCCAAATCTTGTGGAAGACCACAAGAAAGTTTGTATTACCCGCTCGTTTGAGCAAAGATTAGTGTGTGAGCTTGACCTTTGTGGTCGGCAAAGGGAGGATTAGGGTTGAAAGAAACCCGGCTCTTTGTGGGCGCCTCAACGAGGAAGTAGGGCACCTTGGTGGTGTGACCGAACCTCGGGATAAATCTTGTGTCTCTTGTGTTCTTGTTCATTGTGCTTATTTGTGTTCTTCGTTATCTCACCCTTCCGTGGAAGATTTGTTCATATCTTTTTGGTGTGTGGATTTTGAGAAGTGCCGTTCTCAGATCTACTACTTTGAACCCTGTGGATCATTTAGAACATCTCATTTCCAAAGTTAACTGGGTGAATTTCAAGATCAATTCAGTTTTACCCAGTTTTGCTTCTAGTTTTTGTTGAAAAATTTTAACTTGCCTATTCACCCCCCCCCCCCTCTAGGCAACTTTCAACTCTGCTACACCCCCCATTGTACATCTGGATCCTCTCCTTATGCCTATAAAAGGAAGGACCAGGGCCCTCTTAGAGAGGGTCGGCCGCGCGGGGACGAGGACGGGACGGGCGCTCGCGTGAGGCCGCTCGCTCCTTCCCCCGTGTGGACGCTTGTAACCCCCTACTGCAAGCGCACCCGACCTGGGCGCGGGACGAACACGAAGGCCGCGGGATTTCCACCTCTCTCACGACCCATCTCCTGCCTCCTCGCTTTCCCCCCCTTCGCGCTCGGCCTCGCGTCGACCCATCTGGGCTGGGGCACGCGGCGACACTTCACTCGTCGGCTCTGGGACCCCCCAGTCTCGAAACACCGACAGACCTGAAGCACTAAAACATTGCCCATTTTTGTTTTCACGGATTGCAACAGTGATTAGAGTCGACTGCCTTGGGTTTGAAGTGCCAGTGTGCGCAGAACTCCAGTGCATATCTCAAGATTTCCTTTTCCTAAAAGGTCTGTCACACTTGTGATTTCATTTATGAGCCTACATTTTATTTATGAGACTATTAATCTAAGTATTTTCAAGTACAATGAAATTTTCATATATGATTCCACCAAATGGAAATTGCACTGTACTTGAAAATAATATAGATAGTCAAAGCAATATGCATTCCTATGAATTAACTCATCAAGTTGATTAGAAGATGCTATGATTAAATGAGAGGAAGTTTTAAATTCTAGGATGAGCTGTCTTCAAGTGTAATTATGTTTCTACGTGCAGCCATACCATTTTGCATCATATTTATAAGTTGAAATTAACTTGACCAATGTCATCAGCTTCCTTATTATCTATATCAGGTCTATAGATGAACTAGAGTTTTTAAGTGTTCGATAAATGGGTGGCATCACATTACTATTTCTAGGTACAATGTTTCACCATTTTAGTCCTTAGATAAGCTCAACATTGTTTCTTTATAAAAATTTCAGGTTAATATGTACTTAACAATTGTGGAGAGTTGTCGTTTTCTCTCTTGTTGCTGCCCAATTTGTTTTGTCAGCTATTGCTATTGTAGCAACAACAGTCACAATAAGAGGCCAAGAGAGATAGAGATTGTTTTACGATGCTACAACTGCAAGAGAAAGATGTTTACTCCGTAGCAACGCACGGGCATTCACCTAGTTTTTTTAAAATGACTCATAAAAACAACTTTAAAAGGATTCTATTTTATAATTTTTATTAAAAATGATATAGACACACACCATGAAATAACCTAAATATACTAAACCTGGTATTAATGCCCTATTTTTGTTTTATAAGTTATTTTTAACATTTTTTTAATAATGTAATTTATTTCTTAAAATACATGATTTATGGTTTAACTGTTGGAGTCTAATTTGTTTTTAGTGCTCTAAACACTTTAAATTATGTAGCATTTCAAACTTTGGGCACTATTTTAACTTAGTCATAATCCAACTTCTAAGAGAACGTGTATATGCCGTAAAGGAGAAAATACAAACATGGAAGAGAGCAGAAAAGGAAGGAAAATACAGAAATAATATATATATATATAGTTTATAAATTATAAGTCATGTACTTACAATAACTAGAGTAAGTCTTGATTCAACGATGTCATCCAGTTCAGCCGCATCAGGTTAGGACGACTATAAAACACCCCAGACCGCCGAGTATTAGGTTTTAGCGACGGTGACGGCTCCCTCGGGCGTGTGAGCGGTGGCGACCTCGGGGACCAGCGGCGGTGACGCCCCGAGGCAGGCAACCGACGGTGGCGCTCCCCCAGGATCAAACGACGACAACGCTCCCAAGGCAGGCGAGCAAGCGGCGATGACGCTCTCGAAGCAGACGAGCGGCGACGGCGCACCCTAGGCCTGGTGGCGACGGCGATTGCGATAGGCGTGGTAGGCTTCGGCAGCGGCGGTTGTGGCCATAGGAGATGTCAGTCGCTCCGGCGCTCACGCGATGTGCGGTCATCTCCGGCGATAGCGGCCACGCGAGGCATGGGTGGCTCTGGCGTCCTTCGAAGACCAACTCCTCCGATCTGGTGGCTTCGGCGACATCCTTTAATCTAGTGGCCTCGTGATCATCCTCCGGTGACGAACTATCCGATCCATGTTTATACCATCGATGAGTATGTTTTATGCCTAATATTTACACTATTTATGCATTCCAGTGATGATTTTTACGACGATGAGTATGATTTTTCTGTCTGCCACATAATTGTCCCTAATTTTCGCGAGGGCTGTTAGTGGAACCGATATTAGATTTTTTTATCAATTATGTTACACGGTGTATGTATTATTCTACTTTGTATAAGAATTTATGCTATGTGTGAATCATGTCATTCTATTTTTTTGCATGCGTGCAAAACGAAAATATCATCCAAAATTTGCGTGCATGCAATGGAAACTCCCACGATCTACCATAATTGTTGGATCTGCATAAAAATAGAAACCACATGTATTCGACTCCCATAATTTTTGAATCTACCATAAAAATAGGATCGTGAATACAATGCACCAGAGTTATTGACATTTATCACATTGTTTGGTATTTACACATATAACTTAGGGGTTTTATGCTCAAACCTTAAGGTTTTACGCTCGAATCTGAAGATGCATCTACCAGTGTACCAAGTGCAGTGTTCCGTATTCCATAAATACCAATACCGTGTAGCATAATTAGTATCAGTATGTATCATAATCTAGTTGTAACGAGCCTAGCTCCATGGGTGTTTATACACATACTCTAGTGGCTGGGAGGGGTTTTATGCTATCTATGTGAACTATTTACGCTATTTGCGCAAAAAATAGAACTGCAATTTATGGTTTATGTCCTACGTGGGAGATTAGTTGTTGGACCGAGAGTTTAACTGACGCACGTAGAAAGGTTGACCTGTTGCATGGGTGGGGGACATACCTGACAGCCTGGCGTAGGGTATAGGAGGCGTGCTGGTGCGGTCCAGCCAGCTCGAAGATAGTCGACCAAGGCTTCCTCTAATATTTGGAAGCCTGGAACTTCCAATATACCCTCACTATATATACACACACGCTCCAACAAGCATTCTAAAACTAGTAATCCACCTAGTCATCCAAGAGCTCCAAAAAAACTTAATTATACCTAAAAACAAAAGTAATTCTTCTATATGCTTAATGCCTAGATTTTTAATAATCAAATATCCTATATTAATTTAATGTGACTATAACAAATCTAACGTAGCCTGTTTGGATGTTAATATTAGAGCATAGAACTGAGAATTGGAATCAGCTTTCCTAAATTCTGATGTTTGGTTTCACATAAAATTAAGATTTGGAATCAGAGATATCTAAACAGTAGAATTAAAATTACCTCTCATTTTAATATCATGACTAATTTAGTATTAAATCTAATTTAATTATGTACCCTCCAATATCGAAACCAAACATTAATTGAATTGTTAATGCGAGACTACGCGTTGAACATATTATTGTTTAACATTGCTAGAACTCAAGGTAGTATAGGCCTCTAGAACGCGTAGCGGGTAGCGCGAATAAAGACAGGAGGATAGAGAATCTATAGATTTGGGATACGAGGGCCGTCTATAGTTAATTAGACCAGCAGACTCTATCCTGATTGACTTTCCTTTCCAAAGCTACGATCAAGGAAGCAGGCCAGGAATGATCTTATGAGAAATGGAGATGTATTCCCAAATACTCTAAGTCAAACTCTAATATGTAAACAGTATAATCTATAATATAAAATGATATTTTGCACGGCCGTTTACACGGTCTGCTGAAGATAGAGCGCATATTTTGCACATGCACATCTATTTGGAGGACATGACCCGAAAAATCATTTGGAGGGCAAAGACAAAGAAGTCCGTTTGGATTTTGGTCAATACTTATGATGAACTCTCTAATGCATGAAAAAAAAACAAAATGGACTACGGTTTCTTGCATTGCCTCATTCGATTTTTGCCCGTCTTACTACATCCTGGGAAGAGGTGACTTTTCCAAGATTCATCGACTGCATCTACCATGTACCTTGGTGCACCAAGTGAGCCCATCATGGACTCTGTTGAAATGGAAGGGAGTGTCCATTTTTCATCTTTGACAGTCTTTGCTTCTGCTACTGAAATATGGTTCTCCAGTTCACTGGCAATGCATTATGATTCTACTCCTAACATTAATGTAGTTGAGGCATGAAATCAATAATGTTTTCAGTCAGGCCTATTTCTCTTATAAAAAAAATGCAAATAAATTGTGTCTGAAGACATGTTCCAGCTATTGTGTGTTGGTTCCATAGGTAACAGGCTAATATGGTCACACAAAAAAAAACTTACCTAATGTACACAGCTAATACAATACTTATTGAGCAAGAATATGGTACATCCCAGCCCTGCTCCTAGAGCTAAAATAGAGAGCGACGGGAGGAGGAAAAGAGAAGAGAACTAGTTTACAAAGGACAAGCACGACAAAATTACAGTTCAGAGGGGGTCAGTTTCAGTCACTTAGGCCATAAACGCGTTTTGCTGAATCAAGTGTGTTGCCAAGAAGCATGGCAATCGTTACTGGTCCAACTCCGCCAGGAACTGGAGTTATAGCAGAGGCCACATTCACTGCTTCTTCGAAGCAGACATCCCCAGTTAGGCGATAACCGTAGTCACTGGTTGGATCCTGCAAAACAGGAGAACATCAGACGCTGATGGATAAGCGCAAAGGGACGAGTGTTACAAACATTACTGACACCGTTTGGGCTCTAGATTACAAGGACAAGTGTTTGAAACAACTGACACTAAGCTTAGATTACAAATTTCTCCGCACGAAAACTGCACCAACAAAATAATCTGGGACATTTTTTTAGAAGTACCCTACTGGTTCCAAAATGGTTGACAACAGCAACAACAAAGTCCTTTAGTTCCAAGCAGGTTAGGGTAGTCTAGATTGGAAATCCAACAAAAGTCACAAATCAAAGTTCAGACACATGGATAACAGTTTTCCATTTCCTCACTAAATCTTCGGATATACTATATACTTTCAAGTCTCCTTTTACTCTCTTCTTATGTCAACTTCGGCCTTTCCATGCTTCTCTTCCCTTTAGTGTCATGTCTTAGGCACATGTCCAAACCATCTCAAACAGAGTTGGACAAGTTTTTCTTCAATTAGTGCTACCCCTAGCCTATCACATATATCATCGTCCCAGATTCGACCCCTTCTTGTATCACCACAGATCTAATGCAACGTACGTATTTTCGCAACACTTATCTATTGAACATGACGTCTTTTTGTAGACCAACATTTTTTGCACCATGCAACATAGCAAATAACAAGTCTAATCGCCGTCCTATAAAACACGTCCTATAAAACTTGCCTTTTAATTATGTGGTACTCTCTTGTCACATAGAATGCTAGATGCTTGACAGTATTTCTCCTCCATCCTGCTTTGATTCTGTGGCTAACATCTTCATTAATATCCCTATCTCTTCGTAGCATTAATCTTAAATAACGAAAGGTATCCTTTTTGGGCGCTATTTGCCTATTTGATCTTCCAAACTAATATCTCCTTCCTCATGTGTAGTGCCAAAGCCACATCTCATGTATTTGGTTTTAGTTCCACCGAGTCTAAAACCTTAAACTCCGACACCTGTCACAGTTTCCTATTTACTCTTGTCCGGCTTTCATCAACTAGCAATACATCGTTCGCAAAAAACTATATACAAAGAGATATCCCCTTGTATGTCCCTTAACCTCGTCCATTCCCAAAGTCATCCCAAAATAGTTGGCGCTTTAAGATTTAAAACTTGTCCCAAAACAGTTGCCCTTCTTATTTCCCAATGCACATTTCTGTTCTTCCAATACACCTTTTTCTTTTTTCAATACATATCTATCTCTACTTTTTGAGGGGGTATTTTGGTCTTTTGTCTTCTACGTTGGTTTTGGTGAGTCTCAAATGTCAACTATCATGGGATCAAAGGAGTAATATTTATCATTGATTTGGAATAATAATTAAGAATAATTATCATGAATTTAGATTCATTACTTATCGTTTAAACTGGTTATTGATGGACAAACAACTCCAGAGAAAATGCACAGAAAACAATAGAACTGTCTTGACAAGAAGTACAATAAACACTGTTGGCTTTACCTCGATTGGATTTGTCCCAACATCAATCACCACTGCACCTTGCTTTAACCAGCTTCCCCTTACAAGATTGGCCACTCCAGCAGCTGATATCACAATATCAGATTCGCGGGTAATAGCCTCTGGATTTGTTGTGAAGGCGTGGATAACACTGACAGTGGCATGATGCCGCTGAAAGAAGATCAATGACAAAGTAATGTCTTCGTATAATAAAACAGCAGCAAAATGCATAAAAATCATGGGCGTGACTCGGATTTTGACATCTTTACCTGTAAAAGTAAGGAAGTGGGCAATCCAACAACTTTGCTTCTCCCAATGACAGATACATGCTTGCCCATCAGTTCAATCCCAGATTGGAGCAATAATTCAATGCAAGCCTTTGCAGCACAGGGAACAAACAAAGGATTTCGGCTTCTTAGTGCAAGATTACCAACATTTAAGGGATGGAAACCATCAACATCCTTATTCAGACTGATGGTGCTCAGAATCCTTTCCTCATCCATAAACTGCACAGATTAGGACACAGAATTCAAAGCTCAATAGTTTATAACATTGAGTACTGAACACAGCAAACGCATCTGTGAATTAAGCTAAATCTTGATCAAAAAGATAAATAAATGGAAACTAATAGGTACTTCCTCCGTTCCAAATTGTAAGTCATTCTAGTTTTTCTATATATGTAACTATGTATCTAGACATAATGTAATCTAGGTGTGTAGTAAAAGCTAGGTACCTAGAAAAGCCAGAACTTACAATTTGGAATGGAGGGACTAGGGAGTAGTAGTTCGTATTGAGCATGAAACAGGATGTCTCTAATGGGGGTGGGGGGGTGCAAATGAAAAAAATGTTTAACTACATTAATCTATGAGTGTGAACGATACCATAGGTCTGGTGTTTTGAAGGGGAAACACTAAAACAGTAAAACACATTACCTCTGGTAGAGGCAACTGCACTAGGATGCCATGAACAGATGGATCCTCATTAAATCTTAACACTGAATCCATCACTTCATCTTCTGAACAGTTTCCAGGCAACTTCGCCAACAAAGATTTAATACCAACTTCCTCACAGCCTTTTGTTTTGTATCGCACATATGATTCAGAATCTCTTCTATCACCAACCAAAACAACAGCTAGACCAGGCACGTGTCCAACTGAACATTTCATTTGACAGACCTCTTCAGCAATATGTAACCTCATGTCCTCTGCAATGGACTTGCCATCAATAATGGATGCAGTGCGATCATAATCAGCTACAAAATACAGAAACGAGAGTTCACAGCATCAGATTTTTGGCATAAGATTCTGAACAACAATGAAATAGATGACATCAATGAATCAGCCAAGAATCAAAAGTACTTTCAGTTTGCATCAAGTGAGCACATGAAACATTTGTGACGCAATTCTGGTTCTTCTTGCTGCAGCGTGTGGGGCTTTCTATCCTTGCTCCACAACCGGCTGAGGCTTCTTTTGATGATTGGTGGCAATCTGCTATTAACTTGGTGCCTAATACTTTGAAGAATGGATTGAACTCTCTCATTATTTTGGAAGCTTGACTGTTTGGAAACATCATAATGAATGTGTGTTCATTGGAAAATCCCCAAGCCTCTCAACTGCCTTGATCATGGCCAGGGATGAGTTGTGTTATTGGAATTTAGCAAAAGTGGTCTTAGCCTTCTCATAGACCCGGGCTGAAACTCTTTTGGCTTGTACGTGTCTGTGTTTGTGTTGTTTCATGTTTGTGGGTGCCCCTTTTTGGTTTTCCTTTCTCCTTCTATTAATGAAATGGTAAGGAACTCCCCTGCGTGTTCGAGAAAAAACATATAAAACATGTGTTCAAGCTCTTGCCCCTCACTGGCCACGTAGCGCCTAATTTTCGTGGTCATCAGACCTTCATCAGGGTCATTCACCGCAGGTCAGGAGCTATTTTCAAGAGCCTTGTAGCAAGCATGTGACGCACCACACCGCCTGCCTGCCTCCACCTTCCACCTGCCGTGCCACCCATGCCCTCCTCCGCTGCCACGTTACCCATGCCGGTGCCTGTGCCTCCCCTGCTTGCCACATGATTAAAAGCTCACCTACTAGCCTCAAATAGCCTTTTTCAAACAAATGATTAGTTTTAGTTTGCAGAAGAATAACACTTTAAAACTATTGTTCGTTTACTGCAGATTAACTTCATTATTGAACCATTTTGTTTTGTGCAATCTTCAGACTGCCTTGATTAGAATAGATACAAGACCCATGACCGATTTACTGATTGGTTAGTATCAGCATTATTCTTTTTATCTAAGCTAATGGTATGCTAATCTACTATTTACAATGGCCTTCACTGCACCCAAGCTGGTAATAGACATTTTTCTTAATTGTTAGAATCCCACATGTTTTCCTGAATCTTCTCTGTTCTCCTTATATGTGCTGATGTTAGGAAAGGTACATTTTATATAGCAGCTTTCGGAGGTCATTGACAATCTTTCAGGACTACGCTTCTAGCTCATCAAGGAGAATTACATTAGTTTGGACTCTTCGGTTGTTATGCGCATCAGATAACTATGGGAGAGTAATGTGTTATGGCAAGTAGAGAACCAGACAGATTATATTGACTTGGTTTGTTAGGAAAGAGATAAGTCAGACTGATTTGGTTGTTTTGTTAGGAAAGAGATAATGTCGGTGTTTCGTACCTCGCTCCGACAAGTAAATTTATTGTGCGCGTTCCGGGCTCTGGAGGGTGTGCACGGAGAGCGCAAGATTTATACCGATTCGGGCAGAACGTCCCTACACCCAGTCTTTGGTGGCTTGCGCTACCGGTACCATTGATGATCAAACTCATAGTAGGAATTACAAGCAGTCGAGAGAGGGAGGAGAGGCTCACAAATCTCTTATCAGGGTGGAAGTAGAGCTTAGAAGCTGAGAGGTGGAGTCCTAGCTAAGTCTTGGCTTGGCGGGGCTCCGACCCCCTGGTCCTCGTCGGCACTCCTCCTATTCGTCCTTGTGGGCTCGTCTCCGTCTGAAGGTGTCTGATCGTCCCTCAGTCCGTCCTTTTGCTCCTCGATCGGTCCATCTATCAATCCCCTTGCCTAGAGACCAGCCTCTCCCTTTTATAGGCTAGGAAATGGGCCGGCCAGCGATGGCTTCCCTGGGAAGGAGCTGTAAGGCAAGGGTAAAACCAGTGTTTTACCTCGGGTGGGTCCACGCGTACTCGCAGGGCCCAGGGCTGCCTGGCTGTCGCGTATTTATCGTAGTGGATGACGCGGGGGTGGCGATGGTCCCAGGCGCCATCATTCCGGCTACGCCGACCCTTGGCTTCCGTAGCCTGGGGCTCGGTGTAGCCCATCATGTAGTACCTTGCGAGACGTTTGTGCACTCAGGCCTAGTCCGATAGACCATAAGTGTGTCGCAGTCCGAGGACGCGCGGGTCATTAATGCGCCGCAGCCCGGGGGCTCGTAGGTCATGAGTGCTATGCGGCCCGAGGGGTTGGTTCCCTTCTGACACGCCCGTCCTCCCTTGTCAGGCTCCGCAACGCCCAGACCCAGGCTTGGTGCCCCGGGGTTCGACCGAGGGTGGGTCCTTCTAGGGTTGGCGCACCTGCCTCTTCCGACTGACTAACGGGTCCAGTGATCAGGGGCCCTTTCCTTAGCGCGTTCACTGACCGGTGGGTCCAGAGACCGAGGATCATTTCCACGACAGATAAGTTAGATTGATTTGGTTAGTTAGGATAAGGAAAGAGATAAGTTAGATTATTTTGGTTAGGATACTTTCTTTAGGGTCAAGGAAGCCTCTCTATAAGGAGAGAAGATGTACCAATCGAGGGAGCGCAAGGATGCGGGTTAAGTCCTTGCCACGGCCGAGCAAGAGGGAAGAGTTTTCTTTCTTAGTTCTTGTTTACTTTATATTGATACATCTTCTCTCCTTATATAGAGAGGCTCACTTGACTCCTAACAAAATATCCTAACCAAATCAATTTAGCTTATCTCTTTCCTAACAAAACAAACCAATCTAATCTCTCTTTCCTAACAAACCAAACCAATCTAATATGTCTGCCACTCTACTTGCTGTAACATAATGTTTCTAAATACATTAGTAATTGTGTTTTGTTTCGTGGTTATTACTTAATGAAATTCTTTCATCTTTGAAGTAACAACAGGTCTGAGAGCCCCTGTCAGTTCATCTGTTTGTTACCACTTATAGCCCTGGTTCTTACAGTACCATAAAGTATTCTTTGATCTATGTTTGTACAGTGTACAGGTGGACTACATCAAGACTGAGAGGTAGCTGCAGTATTCAAATATGAAGATTAGATAGCAACAGGGGCACTTTTGGCTGATATTTTGCTGTGCAAAGTGCAGTACTCTACTATATCGCTACAGCTAGGAGCTGCCAATCAGCTGTTCAATAGAGAAAACTACTTATCTAGGCCAACTTTTGCTTAGACAAGCACAAGTGATCAGCCAAGTAAAAGGTAGATTTAGACACTATTGTGTAGACCAAAGTATTGAGGACCAGAATTATTTTGCTATGATGTTGTCTTTTTTCTCGAAAATGCAGGAGAACTGTGTGTCATTATATTAAAAAGAAGAAACAAACGGTCCTAGAGGACCAGTACAACAAAGGGCCTCCTTACGGTGGCCACCAACATCCATACATGTAAACATCCATGGCGACTAAACAAAAACTACTACTAGCAGCATCCAGAACAAATAGCTAAGAGCATGTAAACCAGGGATAGGACTGGTCAGCATGGATAACTTCCTTGCTCCAGCCATTTCCCACATCTCTCTCTCCTGGTCGGCTGTTCTAAGAGCAACATCAATGTTAGGCCTTTTTTGTCAAAGACACATCCATTACAGTGCTTCCACAAAGTCCATGCCCCAAGGATCACAAAAGAATTCAGACCTTCTTGTGCCATGTTGGGGCGAAGGCGAAGACGCTACCCTTCGCTCGATGCCCCCGTCGCCTCGCTACGCCATCGAAGACTGCGCCCGAACGAGCCGAAGGCGCCGGCCGGATGAAGACCGGCGCGGTCGCCCTTCGCCCCCTTCAATGCAAGACGAAGGCAAGGCTCCGTCGAAGTCTGCTAATCCCACGTCCTCATCGCGTCAAGAGGCCCATGTGGGATTCGGCCCACCGTAACGGGCCCGCACGGATAAGCATGTTACGGGCCTCACCTATAATAGCCTTTTCTGTAATAACGGTCTATAACCTCCCCTTGTGGGAATATTCTGAGGATAGTCTGGGTACCCGAGGGCATAAGCATCCTTGCCAGGGAACGGTGGACACTCGGGTGCCTATAAATACCACCGTACAGTGCCCTTGAGAGGCTAGATTAACAGAACAATCGTCATTCCCCGTTGAACTTTGCAAACACTTTTTCCACTCTCCCGTTGGATCTACTTGCCCAGAAAAGCAAGTACCAACATGCCACTCCATGGACATGTATACTGATCATTTTCCACCAATTCATGAATGCTTCTTCACCAATCTGTGGGGCCAAACTTTGGATGTTCACTTGAGACAACAATTTAAACCAAAATCCCAGTGCAAAAACACGCCCAATGAGCATATGATCTGGAGTTTCTTGTTCCTGATCACATAAAGGGCATCTATCAGGATGTTCCATTCCCCTTTTTCGTAACCTGTCAGTTGTCTAAACCCTTTTCTGGGCAACCAGCCACATAAAGTACTTATTCTTCGGGGGTGCCCAAGATTTCCATATTTTATGAAATGACTCAAACCTAATCAATCTGATGAAAGAGAGCATCATATACTGCCTTTGCTGAGTACATCCCATTAGCAGCTAGACGGAATAAATGTATGTCTTCTACTTCAGTCCTTAATTGAACCGAAACAACAAAGTCCCACAAACAAAGATATTCAGAGATAATTCCAACAGTAAGGCCTCCTTGTATGTCCAAGATCCAACTCTGATTAGTGAGAGCTTCCAACATCCAAACAAACAAAAAAGGTATAATAAAAGATGATCAGCTTATAGTGTACTCCCTACATTGCTCACAGAAAAGACTATTTATGAGGAGGCCACTGTGTTAGACTACCCGTCTAGGGTTTGTGTTATTCCCCTTGTAATGACCGTTATACCCCCTGTGTAATGGGCCTGGCCCAGTTACTCACTCTATTAATATCACTCCCAACCCTGGTTAGGGTATGGGTTCACTATTCTACATGGTATCAGATTAGGTTTAGGTCTTCCTTCCACTACAGCCGCCGGCCACTGCCCCCAGCCGCCGGCCTGCCCTCAGCCGCCGGCCTTCCTCTTCTCCCCACCCGCAGCGGCTCCCTGCTCTGGCGCCGGTGCCGGGCGCGCCACCCGCCGAGCCGGCCGCCCTGCGCCCCTGCCTTGCCGCGCCGCCCGTGCGCCTCTCCCCACGCGCGTCCCGTCTCCAACCGCCGCAGCAGTGCTGCGCCCCACCCCGCCCTTCTGGACGCCACCCCGACGCGTCGCAGCCGCCCGGCCGACCGCGCCCCCCCCCCCTCCGCTTCGCGCGCCCCTGCACGGGTGCTGCAACCGCGCCAGGAGGCTGCGCTGGCCGAGGGCCGCGCCAGCCTACCCGATCCGGCAGCGTCGCGCCTGGGTACCAGCCCCGCGCCGAGGCCATCCCGCGCCCGCGCCGTGCACCAGGGCGTGCCGTGCCGGGTGCGCCCTCGCCGTGCACCAGGGCGTGCCAAGCAGTGCCCGCACCTGGAGACGCCAGCAGCCGCGCGCCCCTGCGGTGCTGCGCAGTCGACACTCCCAGCCACACCGCCCGACTCGTTCCTCGTGGCTGCGCGCGCCCTTCTGGACGGCCCTCCGCGCTCCTCGCGCCGTTGCGCTTCTCCTACCAGCGGTGTCCCCACCCACATCAATTCCATGGCGTCACCCCCGCCCGTCGCTCTCGTGACTGTGCGTGTCCTCCTCCACGACGGCCAGCTCATCCGGGGCATGTTTGTGTCCTTCGATCCAGTCTGGAACCCTATTCTTCAGGACTGCGTCGAGGTCCACCCTCAGGCGGGCCGTCATGTGCCTGGACCGCTTGTCTTCCCACGTGTTGCGATCGCTTCCCTTGCGGTTGAGCCCGTGTCATCCCCCTCTCTTCCTACTGCCTCTGTCGGGGCACCCTCTTTGGCCCTCTCCGCTCACACCGTACCTTCGCCGCTTCCACCTCCCCGAAACACCACCGATTGGGTGGTTGACTCCGGAGCCTCCTTCCACACTACCCCCACCACCAATTCATTACTCCACTCCCATCCACCCCACCCCTCACATCCTACCTCCATCGTCGTCGGCAACGGTTCCACCCTCCCGGTCACCTCAGTAGGTACATCGGTTCTTCCAGGACCATTCTGTCTTAACGACATCCTTGTTGCTCCCGGACTGACTCATCCCCTCTCGGTTCGTCGCTTCACTAGTGACAACCAGTGCTCTATGGAGTTCGACCCCTGGGGCCTCACCATACGCCACCTTCCCACACATGATGTGCTCGCTCGCTGTGACAGCTCCGGCCCCCTCTATTCTCTTCACTTGCCCTCCACTCCCCACGCTAGAGTAGCCTCATCTCCTACACTTACTACTACCACCACATCACATGCTCTTGCTACTACCACCACCTCCTCTGCCATTTGGCACCGTCGCCTCGGGCACCCTGGACCTGACGTCATGTCCCAGCTTTCCGGCCAATCCGACATATCATACACTCGGGGCTCTTCTGAGCGCCTCTGTCATGCTTGTCAGCTTGGCCGTCACTCTCGTCTTCCTTTTTCCACTTCCACGTCCAGGGCTGCTCAGGCCTTTGATCTTGTCCACTGTGATCTCTGGACATCTCCTGTCCTTAGCCTCTCCGGCTACAAATACTACCTGGTCATTCTGGATGACCACTCCCATTTCCTTTGGACTTTTCCCCTTCGGCTGAAATCCGACACGTTTACCACCCTCACTCACTTCTTTGCCTGGGTTTCCACCCAGTTCCGGCGCCCGGTCCGTGCCCTGCAGTGCGACAATGGCCGCGAGTTCGACAACAACGCCTCCCGCTCTTTCTTCCTCACTCACGGCGTCCAGTTGCGTCTCTCGTGTCCCTACACCTCTGCTCAGAACGGCCGGGCCGAGCGCATGATTCGCACCACCACCAATATGATCCGCTGCCTTCTCTTTCAGGCGTCTCTCCCTGCCACCTACTGGGCAGAGGCCCTTCATACCGCCACGCATCTCCTCAACTGTCTTCCCTCGAAGGCGGTGAGCCACCCTACACCTCACTTCGCCCTGTACGACACAGCCCCTTCCTACGACCACCTGCGCGTGTTCGGTTGTGCCTGCTACCCTAACATTTCTGCTACCGCCCCTAACAAACTTTCTCCTCGCTCCACTCGCTGCCTCTTCCTTGGCTACTCCCCTGACCACAAGGGGTATCGGTGCCTGGACCTCACCTCCCACCGCATCATCATCTCTCGTCATGTCGTCTTCGACGAAGATGTGTTTCCCCTTGCAGGCTCCACCCCCCCCCCACCGATCTTGACTCCCTCCTCGAGTTCGACCCTATTCCCCCCCACCTTCGGCTCCCCGTCTTGCGCCGTTACCTGCTCCTCGTGCGGCCCCCACGACCTCTTCCGCGCCACGCGCGGCCCCGTCGACCCCGCCTGCGCCACGCGCGGCCCCGTCGATCCTGCCTGCGCCACGCGCGGCCCCGCCGACCCTGCCTGCGCCACGCACGGCCCCGTCGATCCTGCCTGCGCCTCGCGCGGCCCCGTCGACCCCGCCTGCGCCACGCGCGGCCCCGTCGACTCCGGTTCGATTCGCCAACCCCGCCCTCGTCTACCATCGCCGCGGCCACGCCACTACCTCGGCGCCCCCCGACTCGGACTCGTCGACGAGCACGGCCCGATTCGCCGACCCCGCCGTCGTCTATCACCGCCGTGAGCCGGCTCCACCAGCCGCTCCCGACGTTCCGGCGGCTCACTCCGAGTCGTCCGTATATCACCCGGTCGCCATCCACCGCGACCCCGGGCACGTCCACCCGATGGTGACTCGGCGCGCTGCTGGCGTTCTCCGCCCCGTCGACCGGCTCATCCTGGCAGCCGCTACGACTAGCACTCCATCCGACGCTTCCCCGGTACCCTCCTCCGTTCGCACTGCCCTCGCCGACCCACATTGGCGTCGCGCTATGGAGGAGGAGTACGCGGCCCTCTTGGCCAACCACACCTGGGACCTGGTGCCGCGTCCACCAGGCACCAACGTGGTCACCGACAAGTGGCTATTTCGCCACAAGCTGACCTCGGACGGCTCCCTCGACCGCTACAAGGCCCGTTGGGTCCTTCGGGGCTTCACCCAGCGCCCCGGAGTGGACTACGCCGAGACCTTCAGCCCTGTCGTCAAGTTCGCCACTGTTCGCGCCGTCCTCTCCCTCGCCCTCTCCCGCGACTGGGCGATCCATCAGCTCGATGTCAAGAATGCCTTCCTCCATGGCACTCTGACGGAGACTGTCTACTGCAGCCAGCCCACCGGCTTCGTCGACGCTGACCGTCCGGACCTGGTTTGCCGGCTGAACCGGTCCCTGTACGGCCTCAAGCAGGCGCCATGGGCTTGGTACAGTCGCTTCGCCTCCTACCTGGCCTCCGTCGGCTTCGTCGAGGCCAAGTCGGACACGTCCCTGTTCATCTACCGGCGCGGCGACGACACCGTCTACCTCCTGCTCTACGTCGACGACATTGTGCTCACGGCATCCACCGCCGACCTCCTACACCGCACGATCGTCGCCCTTCAGCGGGAGTTCGCGATGAAGGACCTGGGGCCCCTCCACCACTTCCTCGGCATCACCGCCGAACGTCGGCCTCAGGGTCTCTTCCTCCACCAGCGCCAGTACGCCATCGACATCCTGGAGCGGGCTGGCATGTCTGACTGCAAGCCCTGCTCCACGCCTGTCGACACTCAGGCGAAGCTCTCTGAGGACGACGGGCCTCCGGTCGCCGACGCGACGGCATACCGGAGCCTCACCGGCGCGCTCCAGTACCTCATGTTCTCCAGGCCCGACATCGCCTACGCCGTCCAGCAGGTGTGCCTGCATATGCACACTCCGCGGGAGCCCCATCTCACTGCACTCAAGCGGATTCTACGCTACCTCCGCGGCTCCCTCGACTACGGCCTCCTACTCCGCCCATCCCCGACGTCGGAGCTCGTGGTCTACACCGACGCTGATTGGGCTGGCTGTCCCGACACGCGCCGGTCCACCTCTGTAATACCCAATTTGTAATAGATAAAAAAAAAAGAGGAGGAAAGTTATTTTTCCTATATTTGATGTGTATGTTGAATTTACTTATCATCACATGTGAACACCATATTCAAAAAAAACAAATAATTAATAAAAGAATATATGCCCTTAAAATATGCATCATGCTGGATATTATTTTTATGTGTGCATATTGTGACAAAATAAAATAAAAATGTGACAAGAAATATATTAAAATTCAAAGTGGAATTTAAAATCCAAAGGAATTGTAAGAATTTAGAGAAGAGAAGAAAATAAGAATTTTGTGGATAAAGACAAGTAAATAAAAATATATATATTATTCCTCCACTAAGAAGCTTAAAATTGTATACTTGACTCAATGTTGAAGTTCAAATTCAAATTTTAAATTCAAAACAATTAGGAATAAAACAAAACAGAAAATAAAAGATAAAAGAAAAAGAAAAGGGAAAAAGGCTTACCTGGGCCTCTATCGTGCATTTCGGCCCACCCAGGAAACCCTGCGCCTCGGCCCACCTCACCTTTGCCCCTTGCGCGGCCCAACCAGCGTTGGGGTGAATCCGCTGACTCGTGGGTCCATCCATACGGACACTCAGGCGCGCGCTCACTTCTCCTGCCGACATGTGGGCTCCACGGCTCATCCTCACTAACGCTGGACGCTCTGGCACCAAGGACGCTGGCGCGTGGGACCAGCCTGTCGGATTCTTCACCTTCGTAACAGACGGGGCGATAAACCGGGGGTTGTTGGGGTTCAAACCCGAAAATCCCTCTGGTCCCTTCGCCCAAGCCTCGCGGCCCTCTCACTGTGGCTATAAAGATCGACAGCGAAGCATCTTTTCGTCTTGGGCGCGCGGTCGTGCTGCGTGGAACCCGTGAAACCAGTTGGCACAGCGGAAGCGTGGGGAGCCGCCGGGGGTGAAACTGATGAACACCGCCGTTCGGGTCAAGAAAATCAATGTTGGAGCTTCGTGTTTGCGTGTGGGAGCTTGGGAAGGCGTTGTCTGGGGAGGGCTCGGTCGGCTTTGGACGGAATTGCTCATCGTCGTTCCAAACCCGCCGCTGACCGCTCTCCTCCATGAGCAGCCGATTCAACTGCGTGATAGTCGGTGAGATACCCCCACTCTTGCTCCCCATGTCATTCTCTATGCGTCGCACTTTACGTTTTGGCTCGATTGGGGGCCAACTGTGCCGCGATTTCTCGCCGTGGGTTCAACGCCGCCACGAATCCGCCCCCGCCGTGGTCGGGATACCTCGGCGTCCGAACTATAGGTAAGTGTGCCCTTGACCAATTCGCCTTGATCTCAGTACCGTGTAGCGCGTATGGGCTTGTAAATTGGGGCACTGGTACGCCGGATAGCTGAACTCCGGTCAACCCTCCGCCGCGGTCGGGCGTTGCGCCGCCGTTCGGACACCGAAGGAGAGAAGACGACCCGTGAGCCGTTAGATTGAAAAGGAACGGCTAAGATTAGAGCTGAGATACCCCTTCGCTCAGTTTGATCGCAGCCGTCGAAGACCGATCGGGCGATCCGCGATGATTTGGCCATCATAAAATCCGGGCCGTCGATGTAAGATCTGGCGGCTGGGATCGCATACCGGTTCATTAAAAGTGGGATCCGATCCTAGCGGTTGGTTTATAATCGGACGGTCGGAAATCGTGCGTACCCCTTCGCCATGGCCACTTTCTTAAAGAGACCCTGAACTTTTATGAAATAAACCCGCGGTCCACCCTCGGGGTTCTATGTGTCTGGGACGACTTACACCGAGCCCCCTGCGCTTTGCTGTAAATGAGGCCCAGTCCAGTGAATAGGAAAATCATAGAAAATGATTTAGAAAATGATTTTTAGTGTTAAAATAAATCCAGAAACTTAATTAATTCATAACTAATTCATTTTAGCTCCAAATTGAGTCATTCCAATTCCTAAAATTTTGTAATAATATTCTCTACCATTTAGAATCACTGTTTTGACATGAACTCTGTCAGAAAATTTATTTATCATTTAATCATATTATAATCACCTTAAATCTTAGGAAATTCATAACTTGAATTCTACAACTCCAAAATTAATAATTCTTTTTCCTGTGATCTTATTTTAATATGTAGATTATTAATATGTATTTTGCATATATGTTTGGTGTAATGTTAATTCTGCCTATACCATGTATGTTTGTATTGCTACGACTAGCAGTGAGGTCACGAGGATCTGAAGAATCATCCTGGTACCTGGATTCTCAAGGCCCAGGCAAGTTGTGCCCTTGATCACTTCTTTTCACCTACTCATGTTCTAATTAATCATAATGATCTGCATAGGTTAATTTTGATGGGACCCAATAGGTTACCCTAGTTTGTCTATCTTTATACCTTGTTTACCACTGAACTTTCTGGGTAGTACTTGCTAGTGCTATATGTGGTTTTGGGTATGGAGATACACTATTCATGATTACACTTTTTGTTATCAGTTGTTATTTAATGTTCATGTTAAGATCATTATGTTAATTGGAACATGGAGCGACCACCCGGGAAAACAGTGCTACCACAAGGGTGGTATGGGACGCCCTTGGCTGATTAATTAGGAAAGCTAGTGGAAGACTACCTTACCCGAAAGGGGCAAGGGCAGTAGGGGAGAGGTCAGTGTAGGGAGGCCCTCGGGAGGATTTTGCTGCGATGGCGGTCCTGCAAGGGATTCCTGCACTGGATCTTCCTATAAACTGTAGCGGGTTTTCGGAAGCTAGTGGAACTTTGTAAAGGCCTCGTAGTGGATCCCTAGTCATTCACCTCGGAAGTGTCTAAGGGCTTTGCAAACCCTGGCGACATGGGATACACGACTTGTGGGTAAAGATGCGCAACCTCTGCAGAGTGTAAAACTGGTATACTAGCCGTGCTCACGGTCATGAGCAGCTCGGACCCTCACATGATTAAATTATGGAACTTAAACTCAAATTGTCATATGCATTGCATCGCAGGTGAAGTTGTTACTTTTGTTCTACTATTTAATTGGGTTTGGTATTTACTTATACTTAGTAACTGCTAATAAAATTTTGACCAACTTTAAAAGCAATGCTCAGCTCTAACCATCTTCTTTGGTAAGCCTTACACTTCACGTGAGCTCTCACCTTTGGCGAGTTCATGCACATTATTCCCCACAACTTGTTGAGCGATGAACGTATGTGAGCTCACTCTTGCTGTCTCACATACACCACAGGTCAAGAACAGGTACTGCAGGATGATGCTCATGGAGGATGCTGTGATGAGTTCGTGAGAGGTCTAGGTCGTCGTCTCCCAGTCAACTTTTGGGTTGCTGGACCGTTGTCTCCTTATAATGTAATTATTTATTTTGTATAGAACTCCTGTTATATATAAAGTTGTGACATTCGATCCTGTGCCACTATACATCATATGTGTGAGACTTGGTCCCAGCATACCTGGTGTTTATGTTAACCCCGGGTTTTGGATCCCTAAAATCCGGGTGTTACAGAAGTGGTATCAGAGGAATGTTGACTGTAGGACGAAACCTAGATAGAACTGGACAACCATTGTCTACTTACCTTTGCTACTCTGATTCTTTTCTAAACTTATCTTAATCTTTTCTCATCTAATTCCGCTTTACTCTGATTATTCTTACCTTTTCATTCTAAAGACAAACTTGGATTTCACACTTTGAAATCCTATGCCTAAAGTGACTTTAGGAATAGGAGACCTAATCTTAGGAACAAAAACAAAAACTATTTTTATAGATATCTATGAACTTGAATGTTTGTTCTTATGATACTTGTTTGATTTGGATCTTTGATTGAGTGTGATGAGTTGTGGAGTAATGTCCACAATTGCATCTGCATATATACATAGGTATAAAAATATATTTATAAAATAACTAGACAACCTAGATTATCCCCAATGGAACATATCTAGCTTAAGAGATTTATCTTATCATAAAAGCTCTCATTCTAACCAATTCATCTTATCTTAAAAGATTCTCCCTTATCTTAATAGATCCATCTCGTCTTAAAAGATACTCATCTTATCTTGAAAAGATTTTATCCTTATCCTAATAGATCTAACTGGCCTCAGAAGATTCTATCTTATCTTTACGGATCTGTCTTATCCTAATAAGCATACTTATCCACCCTAGTTTAACAACCATGATCTAATGCAAATTAATTAGATCTTATCTAGTCAAACTAGTCACACCAATTTAACCTAGATCTGATCAAATCTAAAGTGACTTATCAAACATGTTAGATAATACTGAAGAAATAGTTTAGACTCTACCCCTATAGAACAGGTCTTAACTTAGTTCACCCTGCACTAAATTAAGAATGACAGATCAACTTGGCCATATGCAACTACCTTAACCATCCGATAGTTGCATAACCCCTCTGTTTTAACCTAACAGAGATTTTTAACATATCCTGATAAAATATATCCTACCCAGGAAGTTCTATCTAACTTTAACTAGTCTCATCTAGCCATATCCAATCTAATCTAGATCCCATCTAATCTCATATGATCTAATCTAGTGTGGCTACTTAAACATGATAATTAATACTGGTGAAATAGATTAGACCCTCTCCACATGTTTTAACTTAGTTCACCCTACACTAAATAAAGAATGAGAAACCAACCCAACCAATAGAGTCTTGATGGATTGCATGATCTGCCTATCCCCACCTAACATCACACAAATTTTAATCTACATCATGTAGTCTATCTCATCCATATCTATCTTAACCATATTCCCCAGCCCGATAATATACACTAACTCTTAATCAATGAGACAAGACCGAAGAAGATGATCAACTTCATCAAGGGAGAATGAGCACCAACTCAAGTCTTCAAGGATCAAGTGAGGTCACCAAGATGAGTCAAGATCCACAATCTTGGATAGAATCTTTTCTTACCCTACACTTTCTTAACCAAATAAGCCCTAGAGACATCTTCTATCCTACATAATAAAGTGGACATACATATCTTACCCATGCTCTCCTATCACTTACTAATAATAAAAAGAGAGACTCTTGATTTTGAACTAATTAGAAACCAAAAGCTAAATTTCAAATCACTCTTCCTATATCCTCTTTCTGGCAATCTCGAGGGCGAGATTATTTTTAAGGGGGGTAGGATTTGTAATACCCAATTTGTAATAGATAAAAAAAAAAGAGGAGGAAAGTTATTTTTCCTATATTTGATGTGTATGTTGAATTTACTTATCATCACATGTGAACACCATATTCAAAAAAAACAAATAATTAATAAAAGAATATATGCCCTTAAAATATGCATCATGCTGGATATTATTTTTATGTGTGCATATTATGACAAAATAAAATAAAAATGTGACAAGAAATATATTAAAATTCAAAGTGGAATTTAAAATCCAAAGGAATTGTAAGAATTTAGAGAAGAGAAGAAAATAAGAATTTTGTGGATAAAGACAAGTAAATAAAAATATATATATTATTCCTCCACTAAGAAGCTTAAAATTGTATACTTGACTCAATGTTGAAGTTCAAATTCAAATTTTAAATTCAAAACAATTAGGAATAAAACAAAACAGAAAATAAAAGATAAAAGAAAAAGAAAAGGGAAAAAGGCTTACCTGGGCCTCTATCGTGCATTTCGGCCCACCCAGGAAACCCTGCGCCTCGGCCCACCTCACCTTTGCCCCTTGCGCGGCCCAACCAGCGTTGGGGTGAATCCGCTGACTCGTGGGTCCATCCATACGGACACTCAGGCGCGCGCTCACTTCTCCTGCCGACATGTGGGCTCCACGGCTCATCCTCACTAACGCTGGACGCTCTGGCACCAAGGACGCTGGCGCGTGGGACCAGCCTGTCGGATTCTTCACCTTCGTAACAGACGGGGCGATAAACCGGGGGTTGTTGGGGTTCAAACCCGAAAATCCCTCTGGTCCCTTCGCCCAAGCCTCGCGGCCCTCTCACTGTGGCTATAAAGATCGACAGCGAAGCATCTTTTCGTCTTGGGCGCGCGGTCGTGCTGCGTGGAACCCGTGAAACCAGTTGGCACAGCGGAAGCGTGGGGAGCCGCCGGGGGTGAAACTGATGAACACCGCCGTTCGGGTCAAGAAAATCAATGTTGGAGCTTCGTGTTTGCGTGTGGGAGCTTGGGAAGGCGTTGTCTGGGGAGGGCTCGGTCGGCTTTGGACGGAATTGCTCATCGTCGTTCCAAACCCGCCGCTGACCGCTCTCCTCCGTGAGCAGCCGATTCAACTGCGTGATAGTCGGTGAGATACCCCCACTCTTGCTCCCCATGTCATTCTCTATGCGTCGCACTTTACGTTTTGGCTCGATTGGGGGCCAACTGTGCCGCGATTTCTCGCCGTGGGTTCAACGCCGCCACGAATCCGCCCCCGCCGTGGTCGGGATACCTCGGCGTCCGAACTATAGGTAAGTGTGCCCTTGACCAATTCGCCTTGATCTCAGTACCGTGTAGCGCGTATGGGCTTGTAAATTGGGGCACTGGTACGCCGGATAGCTGAACTCCGGTCAACCCTCCGCCGCGGTCGGGCGTTGCGCCGCCGTTCGGACACCGAAGGAGAGAAGACGACCCGTGAGCCGTTAGATTGAAAAGGAACGGCTAAGATTAGAGCTGAGATACCCCTTCGCTCAGTTTGATCGCAGCCGTCGAAGACCGATCGGGCGATCCGCGATGATTTGGCCATCATAAAATCCGGGCCGTCGATGTAAGATCTGGCGGCTGGGATCGCATACCGGTTCATTAAAAGTGGGATCCGATCCTAGCGGTTGGTTTATAATCGGACGGTCGGAAATCGTGCGTACCCCTTCGCCATGGCCACTTTCTTAAAGAGACCCTGAACTTTTATGAAATAAACCCGCGGTCCACCCTCGGGGTTCTATGTGTCTGGGACGACTTACACCGAGCCCCCTGCGCTTTGCTGTAAATGAGGCCCAGTCCAGTGAATAGGAAAATCATAGAAAATGATTTAGAAAA
This sequence comes from Zea luxurians, assembly GCA_029449295.1. Taxonomy (NCBI): domain Eukaryota; kingdom Viridiplantae; phylum Streptophyta; class Magnoliopsida; order Poales; family Poaceae; genus Zea; species Zea luxurians. The sequence continues at coordinate 8,344,680 of JAOPSE010000034.1, forward strand.
TGATTTTTAGTGTTAAAATAAATCCAGAAACTTAATTAATTCATAACTAATTCATTTTAGCTCCAAATTGAGTCATTCCAATTCCTAAAATTTTGTAATAATATTCTCTACCATTTAGAATCACTGTTTTGACATGAACTCTGTCAGAAAATTTATTTATCATTTAATCATATTATAATCACCTTAAATCTTAGGAAATTCATAACTTGAATTCTACAACTCCAAAATTAATAATTCTTTTTCCTGTGATCTTATTTTAATATGTAGATTATTAATATGTATTTTGCATATATGTTTGGTGTAATGTTAATTCTGCCTATACCATGTATGTTTGTATTGCTACGACTAGCAGTGAGGTCACGAGGATCTGAAGAATCATCCTGGTACCTGGATTCTCAAGGCCCAGGCAAGTTGTGCCCTTGATCACTTCTTTTCACCTACTCATGTTCTAATTAATCATAATGATCTGCATAGGTTAATTTTGATGGGACCCAATAGGTTACCCTAGTTTGTCTATCTTTATACCTTGTTTACCACTGAACTTTCTGGGTAGTACTTGCTAGTGCTATATGTGGTTTTGGGTATGGAGATACACTATTCATGATTACACTTTTTGTTATCAGTTGTTATTTAATGTTCATGTTAAGATCATTATGTTAATTGGAACATGGAGCGACCACCCGGGAAAACAGTGCTACCACAAGGGTGGTATGGGACGCCCTTGGCTGATTAATTAGGAAAGCTAGTGGAAGACTACCTTACCCGAAAGGGGCAAGGGCAGTAGGGGAGAGGTCAGTGTAGGGAGGCCCTCGGGAGGATTTTGCTGCGATGGCGGTCCTGCAAGGGATTCCTGCACTGGATCTTCCTATAAACTGTAGCGGGTTTTCGGAAGCTAGTGGAACTTTGTAAAGGCCTCGTAGTGGATCCCTAGCCATTCACCTCGGAAGTGTCTAAGGGCTTTGCAAACCCTGGCGACATGGGATACACGACTTGTGGGTAAAGATGCGCAACCTCTGCAGAGTGTAAAACTGGTATACTAGCCGTGCTCACGGTCATGAGCAGCTCGGACCCTCACATGATTAAATTATGGAACTTAAACTCAAATTGTCATATGCATTGCATCGCAGGTGAAGTTGTTACTTTTGTTCTACTATTTAATTGGGTTTGGTATTTACTTATACTTAGTAACTGCTAATAAAATTTTGACCAACTTTAAAAGCAATGCTCAGCTCTAACCATCTTCTTTGGTAAGCCTTACACTTCACGTGAGCTCTCACCTTTGGCGAGTTCATGCACATTATTCCCCACAACTTGTTGAGCGATGAACGTATGTGAGCTCACTCTTGCTGTCTCACATACACCACAGGTCAAGAACAGGTACTGCAGGATGATGCTCATGGAGGATGCTGTGATGAGTTCGTGAGAGGTCTAGGTCGTCGTCTCCCAGTCAACTTTTGGGTTGCTGGACCGTTGTCTCCTTATAATGTAATTATTTATTTTGTATAGAACTCCTGTTATATATAAAGTTGTGACATTCGATCCTGTGCCACTATACATCATATGTGTGAGACTTGGTCCCAGCATACCTGGTGTTTATGTTAACCCCGGGTTTTGGATCCCTAAAATCCGGGTGTTACAACCTCCGGCTACGCCGTCTTCCTGGGCGCCAACCTCGTCTCTTGGGCCGCCAAGAGGCAGCCCGTCGTCTCGCGCTCCAGCGCTGAGGCCGAGTACCGTGCCGTGGCCAACAGCGTGGCCGAGGCCTCCTGGCTGCGCCAGCTCCTCCACGAGCTTCACAGTCCCCTCCTGCGCGCCACCCTCGTCTACTGCGACAACGTCAGCGCGGTCTACCTCTCCACCAACCCTGTGCAGCATCAGCGCACGAAGCATGTGGAGATCGATCTGCACTTCGTCCGCGAGCGTGTCGCTGCCGGTGACGTCCGCGTTCTCAGCGTCCCCACCACGCTTCAGTTCGCCGACATCTTCACCAAGGGGTTACCGTCGAGTGTCTTTTTAGACTTTCGATCCAGTCTCAACATCTGTACAGGATAGAGTTGTGACTGCGGGGGGGTGTTAGACTACCCGTCTAGGGTTTGTGTTATTCCCCTTGTAATGACCGTTATACCCCCTGTGTAATGGGCCTGGCCCAGTTACTCACTCTATTAATATCACTCCCAACCCTGGTTAGGGTATGGGTTCACTATTCTACACACTGGACGGAGGGCCTTCTCCGTTTAGTGCTAACTGGAGATCATCCAGATACAAGCCCTCCATCCCCGTCAAGAGCATGAGTCCCACAGCCACAGGATTTCTTCTTCTGGATCTCACACATGTCTCTCCTTCCGTTCGTGACACCTGGATTCCTCGACTAAGCCTACCATGCCCTGTCCTGTCCGAATGCCCCTACCGGCGACCACGACCGACCCTAAATTGTGTCAGTGTTCCCCACATGGCCACACCTTCATCCTCTTCCTCGCAACAATGTCATTATGTCTTGCTCCAAACCCACCACCAGCATGTACCACTGGCCACGTCACCTAGTGCCCACTCCTGTCGCTCCATCCCGCTCTCCCCTAATCCCAATTGGAGGAAGCCCAGCCCCTCAACCCTACCGCCGGGTCCTGCCATCCACTCGGCGGCACCCCTAGGCACCTAACTCACAAATCACCATGACACCACCCCTCCAACCACCACCACCACCGGTCTGGTCACCTCCCTCAGGCCCTGCCTTTCTAAGGCTGCATGCCACTTGAGAGTTGAGACCTCCCAAAAATCCAAAAGCCAAACCACTTAACCCTAAATTCCTAACCAGAGGAGGATATCACTAGAGATGGAGGAGATCGCTGGAGAAGAAGAGGTAATCCTAGTTTGGCAGCCTCCTCCACTCCTTTTTTTATTTGGATTATTTTGATTCCGACATGCTTGTGTTTCCTGATTGGGAGGGCTGTCATGTTAAGGCTAGGCAACGTATCCTGTGCTCAAAGGGTTGTAGTGCTCACATACACTTTAAGGGGGTGTTTGGTTTCTAGAGACTATTTTTTAGTCCCTAAATTGCCAAACACAGGGACTAAAATGGAGATAATCTCTCTTTTAGTCTCTGTGTTTGGCAATTTAGAGACTAAAAGAGACTGAAATAGAGAGACTAAAAATTAGTCCTAGACTCCAAACACCCCCTAAGGGCTTGTTTGGGATCAAAGGTAATGGAGTGGATTGAGGGGGCTAGAATCCCTTACTACTCAATTTTGAATAGTGAGGGATTCTAGCACCTTCAATCCCCTCCATTACCCTTTATGCCAAACAAGCCCTAAATCTAGAGTGTTCATCTTGAATCTAACAGCAGCAGCACTTTTATGAAAACCCCCTCCTACCATGGGAGGGAGGTGGAAGGGGTTCTTCATAAAATTGTTTCTTCTGTTAAATACGAAATGGCAATACCAGATTTAAAATGTGCATATGAGCACGGTAACCTTTTGAGCAAAGGATACGTTGAGGTTAAGGCTAAACCAAGAGCCTCTCGATATAAAAACCTATTCCTAAACCACTGAGTCTTACATCTAAATAACGCTTCTGCAAGAAGCTTGATAAAGGCCATGGATATAAATGCAAAGAAGAAAACTGCCAACAATGATATACACTGGTGCGCCAGCAAACAAAATACACAAGGATACATGGGCTGGCTTCCTCTGTTTGCGGCGCCTGGTTTTATAGTTTCGAACAGGACAGGTTTGAAGGGTAAACTACTAGAGGATGTGAGCAAAGTAGCACGAACTGATTCCATGCCACAACGCTAGGTTCACGAACCATATGCGCTAAGCTCCCACCAACTTATATCAACTTAATTGCAAAAAAACATATTTTTTAAAAAAAATTACACTCTGGACAGCCTCCCCCAGGCCCCAGCCCAATCGAAGCAATACAAAGAGTCCGCCTTCAACCAGCAATTTACCAAGAGGACATACCTAGTGCACATAGAAGACTGGTGCACATATTAAATCATCACCACTCATTTTAGATCTAACGTCTCTAATTGATTATTCAATTTACAAATAACACCTTACACCACTACACACCACCACATTGAAAGGTGTCCTTAGTAAAATGTACCAAACAACTAGAGAAGTTAGATCTAAAATGAGTGATGATGATTTAATATGTACACCATGTACACCAATGTTGCATGTGCACCAGATATGTTGTCATTTACCAAAGCAGTAAGGCCCGCTCACCTTGGGCACACCGCGGAGGAGACTGCGGCGTCGTGTCACGCGATGAAGGGTCCCAGGTGTCCGGGAATTCCGGTCCAAGAAGGAGGCTGCTGCTGCTCCGCCGCCGCCGCCGCGGACTCCGCGTCCCCGCCATGTCCTCCTCCGCCGCTGCAGTCTCTACAGCATCGTGGAGCCTGCGCGCCGCCCTGGAGAACAAGGATACGAAGGGACCAGATTTCCGGCGTGCGGCTGCGACGGCAAGAACGGCGGCGGCGGCGGCGCCACCCATCTCCGTCAGCACGTCCCACCGCTCGTGTCAAAACATGGGATATCAGTGAACGTTTGGGCCTTTTGGGCCACGTTAGCCTGCTAAGGATGATGATTCGATCTCGTAACAGGGCCCACTTGGCGCATGTCATTCCTTAAAAATTGAACAAAAGGCAAATAGGAATGATAGGGCCTACACAATCTATATAAACACCTAATAATAATTTCTGTGGGTAGCCTGTTAACCCTATACATATAAGAGCATCTCCTAACCTATCTTGAAATATAGGGCTCAATTCATTAAAATCAACACTAAAAGCATCTTCAACAACATGCCCTATAAAAGTTGTCAGGGAAAGATCTCCGGACCCCCTGGGGCTCGCCTATAAGGGAGAGCGTGCGAGAGAAGGACCTCCGGCTGCGAGGGGCCACCCGTCAGTGAGGAGGCAATGGAATTGCCTATCCAGAAAGCACTCGCCCCCAAAAAAAGCCATGAGGCACCGAACCCGAGGTCGGCGTGGCGGAGTAGTAGAGGGGGGCAAGGCGAACCGGAAGGAAACCACTCGAGTGGGTTCCTCGCTCAGCCCGAGACCGACCCGTCGTAAGTAGTCGGTTGCATTAACTACGCCTGTCACCAGGTCGCAGTAAAGAGTCGATCCGCCCCTCCACTCATGACCTGCACAACCCCTCGGCTTATGGCTCACTCATGGCCTACACAACCCTCTAGTCAGCGTCGCACTCATGACCTACAAGCCCCTCAGCCTATCGAGCACTCATGACCTAGGCTTGATAGCACGAATCATCCACAGGACCCACAACGCGACAAGCCACGCTAAGACCTAGGCTACGGAGGCCTAGGGTCGATGTGGCGCAGAGATAGTAATGATGGAGCCAAGGCACAAGTCGCCCATGACAGCCTTCATAATGAGCATAGACGGAAACGATAATGTGCATACGAACAAACGGCTATGCCACGGTAAAGGCACTCGATTTTACTATATAGTGGCTCCTTCTCAAAGGAGCCACCGACTGTCGACCCCTACCTTGGCCTATAAAAGGAGGAGGTCGGCCACGAGAATGGGGGGAGCTAACGAAGCCCATACGAATCAATACGAACCAAAGAAGACTCAAGACAGAAGACACATGCCCGGAGAGACCTAAGGACCTGGAGGCCGGAGCCAAGGCTCAGTGTAGGAATCCAATTCAGTAGTCTTTAGGGCCACTCCCTCATAAGGGACTTCGGAGACTTTCCTCCCTCTCTCGCCCGCTTGTAACCCCTACTACGAGCATCGAGCAACAGAGGTATCGGTAGCGCGAGCTGCCGAAGACTAGATGTAGGCACGTTCTGCCCGAACCAGTATAAACCTTATGCCCACCGAGCACACCGTTCGGAGCCCAAAATGCACCATAGAAATGTACTTGTTGGATCGGAGGTTCCAAACACTAATAGTTGGCGTGCTAGGTAGGGGGTTTGCACGTTCTCGACGAACTTTCTAGGCTCTGGATAACCAGCAACGACAGTGGCGTGGTTTCGACCCCCTAAAACGACCATTTAGTTTGGGAGTCATCAACGATGAGGGGACAATGGATAGGGCCCCAGAAGCCCTAGTTCCCCTGATGAGCGACTCACTCGACATTGCCAAAGGCCTTGGCAACCTTTGGCTCGGTTCCCGCTCAGGAGGTGTTGGGGCCATGCTTCGTTGCGCCGAAGGTCTTACACGAAGAAGCAGTTTCGGCCGAAGTTGTCCCCAGGGGATGGCCGAAGGTTCCTTTTTATGGAGCTTCGGCGTTACAAACCGACATAGAGATAGAATGACCTTTTTATCCATAGAGGTCTGAGTTAATGTTGTAAACTTTTGTAAGGGGCATAATTGTAATTCGTCACAGGCTGCGTCCTGTGTCTATAAATAGATGAACAGTACCCCTGTACTGTTCACGCGAACCTGCCATTTGCTTTCGCATCACACCTGTACCTTTGTTTTCCTCAGGACCGAAGGTACATTTGTAATTTGAAGTCATTTATATTCATTCATTCATGATAATAAAAATGGAAATGATTCCATGATCATATTTAAATGTTTATTTCATACTTCATGATTTATATGATATGAATGCTTCGTCCCTTGCTATTATGCTTACGAAGGTACGTCCTTCGTAACCTTCGTCCGAAATTCTTTATATCCTGAAGGGATATAATGTTTTGGAGGACGAAGGACTTTAACACCTAACATTTTCTATGTTGCCTTGTTCTTAATTCTTAGCATTTGAGAACAAGCCCCCAACATTGGCGCCCACCTCCGGTGAACTCACTTCCACTTTTCTGAGCTGATGGCTTCGTTCAACAATCAAGCTGGAGCTGCTTCGGCTTCGAAGCTGGTGCTCCCGATAACAGGCGGTTCTTGCTCAGAGCCGGCTAACAAGAAGCAGAAGAAGGAGGCTCAGAGAAGGGTGCAGCATGTTGGAGTGCAGGGACCCTTCATCAAGTCAAAATGGTCCCACATTCCAATTACTTTCTCTCAGGAAGACCTTCAGCTTAAGGATTATCCTCACAATGATGCCATGGTTATCTCTTGCGTGATCAAAGGATTTTTGGTCCACAATGTCCTAGTTGATACAGGCAGTGCAGCTGACATTATATTTGCTAAAGCCTTCAGACAAATGCAAGAGCCCGAAGACAAGATTCATGATGCTACGCACCCTCTTTGTGGCTTCGGAGGGCGGCAGATTGTAGCACTTGGGAAGATTACCATGCCGGTAACCTTCGGATTTGTTAACAACACAAGGACTGAGCAAATTGTGTTTGATATTGTTGACATGGAGTATCCTTACAATGCTATCATTGGTCGTGGTACTCTTAATGCCTTCGAAGCACTTCTTCACCCAGCTTATCTCTGCATGAAGATACCTTCGGACCAAGGGCCTATTGCTATTCATGGAAGCCAGGAAGCTGCTAGAAGGGCCGAAGGAAGCTGGACTGACTCCAAAGCAATCCATAACATAGATGGAGCTGAAGCTTGTGAACAGTACAAATTCAGGAGGGAGAAGGCAGCTTCAGCGGATCAGCCGAAGCCCATGTTATTGTGTGAGGACATAGCAGAGCAGAAGGTGCTGTTGGGCTCGCAATTATCTGAAGACCAGGAGAAAACCTTGATAAGGTTTTTATTCAACAACAAAGATGTTTTTGCATGGTCAGCTAATGATCTCTGTGGAGTAAATCGCGATGTTATTGAACATTCGCTCAATGTTGACCCATCCTTCAGACCCCGAAAGCAGAGGCTTCGGAAGATATCGGATGACAAGGCCGAAGGGGCTCGCAATGAAGTAAAAAGACTCCTCAGTGCAGGAGTTATCAGAGAAGTAAAGTATCCAGAGTGGCTAGCTAACACTGTTATGGTGAAGAAGGCCAATGGTAAGTGGAGAATGTGTATCGATTTCACAGATCTCAACAAAGCTTGTCCGAAGGACGAATTCCCGCTGCCAAGGATAGACTCTTTAGTCGATGCAGCAGCTTCTTCAGAACTCATGAGTCTCCTGGACTGCTACTCAGGCTATCATCAAATCTGGATGAAGAAGGAAGATGAGCCGAAGACTAGCTTCATAACTCCAAGTGGCACATATTGCTATCTTCGGATGCCTGAGGGGCTCAAAAATGATGGAGGAAGTTTCAGCAGAATGACTGCGAAGGTCCTCCAGTCTCAGATTGGCAGAAATGTGTTGACTTATGTCGATGACATTATTGTAAAAAGCACGAAGCAGGAAAATCATATTGCTGATTTGCAGGAGACCTTCGCCAGTTTCAGGCAAGCTGGTTTGAAGCTGAATCCAGAAAAATGTGTCTTCGGGGTAAAGAAGGGGAAATTTCTTGGATGCTTGGTTTCAACAAAGGGAATCGAAGCTAATCCAAATAAAATCGAAGCTATACTTCGAATGGAGCCACCAATCACAAGAAAGGGGGCCCAAAGATTGACAGGAAGGCTGGCATCTCTCAACAGATTCATATCCAGATCAGCAGAAAGAAATTTACCCTTCTTCGAGGTGCTGAAGTCAGCTGAAGTCTTTTAATGGGGCCCAAGTCAACAAAAAGCCTTCGAAGAGCTGAAGCAATACTTGATAGATCTAACAACATTAACTCCACCAACGCCAGGGGCTCCTTTGTTGTTATATGTGGCAGCTTCGCACTCGGCAGTAAGTGCAGCACTTGTCCAGGAGAAGCTTGATGGACAAGTCAAGAAGCAGGTTCCAGTATATTTTATATCTGAAGTCCTTAGTGTATCAAAGAAAAATTATACAGAGCTGGAGAAGGTATTGTATGCCGTTTTAATGGCATCCAGGAAGCTTCGGCATTATTTTCAGGCATACAATATCATTGTTCCTTCTTCGCAGCCGTTGAAGGATATAATGAGAAATAGAGAAGCTACTGGACGGATTGGAAAATGGGCTGCAGAGCTCAATGAATTTTACATTGATTATGTGCATAGATCCTCGATCCAGTCTCAAGCATTGGCAGATTTCATTGCCGACTGGACGCCAGGGGCTCAGGATGAAGAAGCAAATAAAGATGCCGAAGTGTGGACAGTCTTTTGTGATGGCTCTTGGGGAACCTTCGGAGCAGGTGCAGCCGCTGTGTTGGTCTCACCATCCAAGGTCAAAACTTCTTATGCAGCAAGACTTGATTTCAGTTGTACAAACAATATTACTGAGTACGAAGCCCTGCTTCTGGGCCTTCGGAAATTAAAGGCAATGGGAATCAGAAGGGCGATTCTTAAAACTGATTCCCAGGTTGTTTCGGGTCATGTTGACAAAAGTTGCAAGGCTAAAGATCCGAAGCTTGAAAAATATCTAGACACGGTCCGAAGGATCGAAGCCTCCTTCGAAGGGTTTTCTGTCAAGAATATCCCTCGAGGACAAAATGAGCATGCTGATTTGTTAGCCAAGTCTGCAGCACAGGGGCTGCCATTACCTTCGGATGTGTTCTTCGAAACAATAAAGGCACCTTCAGTGGAGCTTCTTGAAAGAGCAGTCCTCAACATATCTCCTGTTTACAGCGAAGATTGGAGAACTGAAATCATCTCTTACCTTCAGGGTAACTTCCTATCAGATGACGAAGCTTATAATAAAAGAATAGAGGCAAGAGCTCGTCCGTATGTCATGATAGAAGGGGAATTATACAAACATGGAGTTTGTGCCCCGCTGCTCAAATGCTTGTCTAGAACCGAAGGTATAGAATTAATGAAAGAAATACATGCAGGCCTGTGTGGATCCCACATCGGATCTAGGCCGTTACTTGGAAAAGTTTTCCGCCAAGGGTTTTATTGGCCGAAGGCAGCTTCGGATGCAGCGGAGTTAGTTCAAAAGTGCGAAGGTTGTCAGAAATGTGCAAGAGATCAAAAGCAACCTTCGTCTTTGACACAGCTGATACAACCCATCTGGCCATTGCAAAGGTGGGGCCTTGACTTGTTGGGTCCATTACCACCGGCTCAAGGAAATCTAAAGTTTGTTATAGTGGCGGTGGAGTATTTTTCCAAGTGGATTGAGGCGAAGCCATTAGCCACAATAACTTCGGCCACTGTCCAAAAGTTTTTCTGGCAAAATATTGTCTGCCGCTTCGGGGTACCGAAGGCCATCACTGTAGATAATGGAACGCAGTTCGACTCCGAAGCTTTCAGAAATTTCTGTGATCAAATTGGAACGAAGATCCATTTTGCATCAGTCAGGCATCCGGAGTCGAATGGGCTTGTTGAAAGGGCCAACGGCATTATAATGACAGGAATAATGAAGTTAATCTTCAATCAACCCAGGGGAAAGTGGCCAGATCAGTTGACCAAAGTGGTGTGGAGCCACAATACAACAACATCAAGGTCTACAGGTTTTACCCCATTCAAATTATTATTCGGTGACGAAGCAATAACTCCGGAAGAAGCTAAAGCTGGGTCAATAAGAGTAGTAGCTTCGGCAGAATCAGGTCCCGAAGCTGCTTGCCTTGTGGAAAAAGATGCTTTAGAGGGGATCAGGCTTCAGGCCGTGGAGAATATCAATAAATATCAAGCTGAAATAGTCAAGTGGCGAGATAGAAAGGTCCGGTTAAAAAATATTGAGCCGGGTCACTTGGTGCTTCGGAGAGTAGCCAACCCAGACACAGTGGGCAAGCTACAGTTAAAATGGGAAGGACCTTTCTTAGTAGTATCTTCATCAAGGCCTGGTTCGTACAGGTTGAAGGACATGGATGGCAACGAAATTCCAAGATCTTGGAATGCGGATGAGCTTCGGCGATATTATGTATAACTTGATGTAACTTTTTATGTTTTTCTTTTCTTTTTTCATGGCACCCTTTTCCTTTCTAAAGGGGGAGAAAGGTTTTTAATGGGGCCATCATGTGTAATTTCCTTTTTAGTTTTATAAGAGCAAAATCCCCCAAAAAATGTAAATGTAAAAACTGAGAACGCACCATCGAGTGCCGAAACTGAAAAGGTGAAGAAGCTCCAAAGACGTCCCTAAGGGGATGCAGAGCTCACAGCGAAAAGTCAACGCTGATTCCGCCGAAAGTAAAAGGCGAAGAAGCTCCAAAGACGTTCCTAAGGGAATGCAGAGCTTATACCGCCTAAGTAAAAGGCGAAGAAGCTCCAAAGACGTTCCTAAGGGAATGCAGAGCTTATACCGTCTAAGTAAAAGGCGAAGAAGCTCCAAAGTCGTTCCTAAGGGAATGCAGAGCTGATGTGTGGTTGTTTCTAAGGAAATAATGGCTGAGAGTGTGGCTTCGGACATATGCTTTGGACATTCATTCGCACATTACATTACATCATAGCATTTGCATTCATAAGCATTCATTCATAGCATTTTGTGTTCCTAAGTGGTAGCTTCGGCAAAAAGAAGAAGTGGTCTTTTATGCTTCGTTGTGTACAAAAAAGAAAAGCTTCGGCAAAAAGAAGAAGTGGTCTTTTATGCTTCGTTGTGTACAAAAAAGAAAAGCCCCGGCAAAAAGAACTGGTCTTTTATGCTTCGTTGTGTACGAAAAGAAGGGAAGGTGTTTTTTCGCCTTCGGCTCAAAATACTAATTTCGTCCACATCAAAGCGCCTCAATAGAAGGGTAAGAATATATTGCAAGGTATGTACAAAGTTCCTTGAGAACAGTTTAATTGTATTTACAAAAAGTCGTTACAAATTCTCCTGAGTTTTTTCTAGTCTACTCCTACTAATCTTCGTCAGGTTTCCGCTTCGGCGGCGTATTCTTTAAGTATCATCTTCAGCTTCGTCATCCTACATGAATCAAGGTATCGTGAGTAAAAATCAAGTGTGAAGGAGAAGGTAAGTACAAAGTATGATTTCTTACTGGTTCAAGATGGCTTCGAGCTTCGTCTCCAGCTTTCTCTCGCCCGCCTTTTGTCCATATCATTTTTATAAATCTATTTGAGATGCTTCGGGCAAGGTCAGGAATATCATCTAGAATGGATGGAGAGAGAGTGAAGTTCGGCCTGTTGACGACTTTTCCATGCTCACAGCCGGTTTTCAGGAACGCTGCAGCGGTGCCTCGAGAAGCTACCCAGGCACAGAAGTCACCGTGCCCGACTATAACTTCGTCAAGTTCTTCAATTTCAGCTTCAATATGATCGAAGGCTTTTGGTAAATTTTCAGCTGAAGGGTTAAACTTCCCGCTGCTGGCTCCAACTGAGTGAAAGATCTTCTTTAATTGTTGGATACAGTTGTTACTAAATTTCAAGCACTTGTCTTGAAGGCTTGTTAATGATTTCTTCAAGTCTGAGTTGGTCTGGACTTCGGCTTCAAGTTTCGAATTAAGCTCTAGCTTCTCCTGTTCAAATTGTTTTGATTGACCGATAAGCTTCGAATTCAATTCTGATACTTTAGCTTCAGTCTCTGCCAGCAAGCCTTCGGTTGATTGGAGCTCGAAGTCTTTCTTTTCAATGATAGCTGATTGTTCTTTTATCTTGCTCTCTAAATTTTCAATTATAGCTTCGTGTTTTTTGTCCTCCAAATCTTGCTGCATCTTCAGAGCTTTGCTCAGTAGCATGCTCTGCACAGAAACAACTTTCGTTAGTAACATTTTCATTATTAAAAGCAATAAAAACAAGAGAAAAGGTTGTCTACCTTGAAATTGGAATAAAATAAGCTGCCGACGATATGTTGTCGTCGGTAGCGGCTGATATCTGTCTCTAGCTTCGGAAAACCGATACTCTTTGATAGAGTACCGATGACCTTAGCTCCAGTTTGGTCTCGGATGCAGCCTAATTTTTCATCGTCCACACCTCCGAAAAGAAGAGCTCCTGGCCTGTATCCGCAAGATTTGGCATAGTCTTTAAGCTCTTCTATTTCGTCCTTCGAAAGTTTTTGCCCAACTAAATTTTGAAATGTGTAGGCTTCGTCGTCCGAAGTGTCTTCGGCTATTTCTTTCCCCTTCCCAGGCACTGTGGCCATGGTTTCTTCAGCAGCGGTGGCAGCTTCTTCTGCAGCCATGTCTTGCAAAATTTTGTTGATGTCCTCAATGGTAGTTTCTAAGTTCACATCTTTGGCTGTAGCGGCTTCGGTAGCCGCGACCTCCGAAGGTGCGACTTCAACATTTGTTGTGCCCTTAACAGCTGGTGTTTTCTGAATTGACGCCCTCGGCGGCGTCTTGTCGATAACTTCGGTCACTGCAATAATTCTTTGCCGCTTTGGTTTGGTTATCTTTGTTTGTTCCGACTCTTCCACCTTTCGAAAAAGCTTCGTCAGTTGAGGCCCTAATGGACTTAGCTTCGTGGGCACGGGTTCAGTCATTACCTTTAAAATTTCCTCCACGTCGCTGGTAGAAGGTGGTGCGGGGGACCCCTCTTCATCGGATAGTTTTCGCTTTGGAGTTGATATTTTTCTCTTCTTGGGAATTTTCTTCTCTTTTGCTGGTTTTTCTTCATCCTTGTTCAAAGTTTCGGCCACTCTTTTTCTTTTTTGGCCCTCAGCACCCTTGTTCAGCCGTTCATAGTCAGGGTACTCGAAGCCCAGGGCATCAAGCACTCGGTTCAGCCTTCGCTTCGGACGGGTGCCGAAGGCCGCGGTCATCAGTTGATCTTCTTTTTTGGAATAATTCCCAAGAATTTCATTGCACATCACCTCAACTGTGTCCAGCCACTCTTGGCAAGGCTTTTTAAAGTATTTCTTGAATTTGAAGTGATAAGGCAGCCGAACAAGTCCCCCCTTCTTCTTCTCCCCTTCTAGCTTGGGCATTTCCCATTCTTTCAGAGTAGGGAAGACTCTGAACGCCAAGAATTCTTGAACCAGATCCCTGGTACCGATATGCTCTGAAATAATTTCAAACTCACCCAGTGCAGCCCAGGTGGGACCCTCCAATTTCATGTGGCATCGCGGCCTTGTTTCTCCGAAGATTAAATCAAGAGGGCTTTGTACCAATTTTTCTTCGTCTTCGTCAACTTTCACATAAAACCACTCAGATTTCTAGCCTGCTGGCCATTTGCTTCGGTAGCTGATAACATGACACTTTGTTGTCTTCCGGTAGGCAAAATTGTAGCAACCGAAGTTGTCATGTAGCCCATCTTTTCTGGCCTTTGTTTGGTAATGTAACTCATGAACTCGACAGAAACTGTCGGCAAATGGCTCCACTGCTTGGCTTCGGAGGGCCCAGATATAAACATTAAGCCTAACGATAGCGTTAGGAGTCAATTGATGAAAGTAAATACCAAATTTTTTCAATACATCTGCAATAATTCCATGAAGAGGGAATCTCAGCCCAGCCTTTAAAAAGCTCTTGAAAATGACAATCTCGTCCTTCTCTGGCTTCGGGGTAGTTTCTTCTCCCCCGAAGCGAAGTAGCTTCTTCTGATTTTCACTGAAATAACCTGCCTTCACCATCTTGGCGAGATCAGCCTTTGAAACAGTCGACTTTCCGAAGTCTAGGTGGCTGGGCTTACTGGGCATGGCAATGCGGTAGTCATCTTCGGAGTCAGTTTTTTCAATGTTCTCTTCTCCTTCGGCAGCTGTCGGGCCTGCTTCAGCAGCGGGCATTTCTTCCGCAATCACCAGTCCGGAACGCTGCATTGCTTCGGAGATGGGCACAGTATTCGAACCTTCGGCTTCGTCTCCTTCACGTTCAACTCTGGCAGTAGATCGCACTCTGGCCATTTGATTCTGAGTTTGGGGAAGTTAAAACACTTTTTTCTTTTTCCTTTTTTCCGAAGCTTTCCTTTCTGACGAAGCAGACTTCGAGATGGACCTTCGTTCGATTCTGAGGATCAAGCTTCGGCTATAGTTAAAAATTTTGGCAGCAAAACAGTGCAAATAGCAATGAATGCTGTGGTAACTTCACACCTACTCGTCTGTTTATATAGTGCTGCAGGTAAGAAGGCGAGGCGGCAGGATTTTTACACCAGACGGGCAGTCACTTGTACTCGCTGCGCAGTGGACCGCAAAGATCAAACAGTAACTCTGCAAGGTGGGACCGACACGAGCTCGGGAATTGAATCGTTTCTCGGCAACGAGCTCAGGGAAGGTGTTTTTTGGACCTTCGGCTTCCCGAAGCTTAAGAGGCTTTTTTCACGGATCAAGCTCGTTACGAAAAACGATCTAGCGCCGCGAAAGGGGCTACTGTTGGGGCCATGCTTCGTTGCGCCGAAGGTCTTACACGAAGAAGCAGTTTCGGCCGAAGTTGTCCCCAGGGGATGGCCGAAGGTTCCTTTTTATGGAGCTTCGGCGTTACAAACCGACATAGAGATAGAATGACCTTTTTATCCATAGAGGTCTGAGTTAATGTTGTAAACTTTTGTAAGGGGCATAATTGTAATTCGTCACAGGCTGCGTCCTGTGTCTATAAATAGATGAACAGTACCCCTGTACTGTTCACGCGAACCTGCCATTTGCTTTCGCATCACACCTGTACCTTTGTTTTCCTCAGGACCGAAGGTACATTTGTAATTTGAAGTCATTTATATTCATTCATTCATGATAATAAAAATGGAAATGATTCCATGATCATATTTAAATGTTTATTTCATACTTCATGATTTATATGATATGAATGCTTCGTCCCTTGCTATTATGCTTACGAAGGTACGTCCTTCGTAACCTTCGTCCGAAATTCTTTATATCCTGAAGGGATATAATGTTTTGGAGGACGAAGGACTTTAACACCTAACATTTTCTATGTTGCCTTGTTCTTAATTCTTAGCATTTGAGAACAAGCCCCCAATAGGAGGTGACGAGTGAAGATGTGCGCTGCAATCTACTTTCGTCAAGATTGCGGGAATGCTAGACCCCATCCAGGACTCGTTCCATGACCTCCTCCTATCGGGGTTAGAGGGTGGACTGAGTTCTCCATCAAGCGGGACTAGCCATAACCTGGCCCAAGAATGCCTCATGGCCAACTTGATGGGGGACTCCTCCCTGCTCATAGAGAGCTCCGAGGGGACCCCCACCGATGCCACGATGTATGTCGCGGCATCCGCCCCACCTCAACTCCATCTACCTTCCTAGAAACCATCGCCTGAGGCAAAGCCCCTCTCAGGGCAATCGAGGCCCCGCAACTGGGAGGCAGGGATTGGCGCGATGGTGAACATGCCGGTTACATCGAGGCGCTTGGCAAATACACACCATGACAACTAGCATGTGTCACCGTCTGACCTACGGCGGGGCTGGCCCACCAAGATTTCCCTAGGCGAGCAAGAACGCCGCAGCCGCCGTGGCGCTCCTAGACAACTCCCTAAGGCAGAAACTCCGAGCAAATGAAGAACCCACCAGGAAACCTGAGGCCTCCTCGGCCTTGTTGTGCAGTAGCAAGCCGAGAGTTCCATGTCACAGCATCGAGAGCCAAGGGCCGAACAGTATACCATGTCCACGCCAGTGGGAAACGATACCTTATTGGGACAGCTGCCCGAGCCTGAGGAAGACATGACATAAGCCCCACCCAATCGATACCCAAGGTCAGGCAGAAGCGCGTGGAGCGTGCCAATCGAACCCCGACCTATGGCTAGGAGACTATCAGTTGGCATGTCAGGCAGGAGAGGCGAACTGCAATGACTTCATAATACAGAGCCTCCCCCTATATTTGGTGGATTCGGCACGAGCATGGCTCAAGAACCTGAGGCCTGGGTGTATCCAAAACTAAGTTGACCTCGAGGAAATCTTCGTCGGAAATTTTCAGGGCACATATGTACGCCTGGGCAACCTGTGGGACCTTAAGAACTGTCGGCAGAAATCGGACGAGACCCTAAGAGACTACATCTGACGCTTCTCGCAACAGTGCAAAAAGCTAACTAACTTTGTCGATGCTGACGTTATCAGTGCTTTCATCTAGGGAACCACTATTGAGACCCTAGTGCATAAGCTAGGGCAAAAGTGCTTTCTTGACATTGCAACCAGCCATGCGTCAGAAGAAGACGCGGTGGGGGCGATCTTTGACCACTATAAGTAGAAGCCAAACGCAACAAGGTGCCCAACGGGGGCTTCAGGGGCTATCCTGACAAAAGAAAGAAGGATAGGTGGTGGTACGACAAAGTGTTGGTGGCTGCAGCGGGTCAGAAGGGAAGGAGGCCTCCGACCGAGTTGGCCATCGATCATTTTGAAAAACTACTTGAGGCCCTGAAAGATCCCTTATGGGTTTTGGAGGTTTGGATGACAACCCAATTAAAGGGCTAACAAGTGTGTTAAGTGTAGAAATAGGTGCGTAGTGTAAAGTTTGTATAGTTCAAAACAAGAGTTCAAGTGTGATGGCCCAAAGGTTGAATTGATTATGGATGTGGACATCACAAGGAGAACATTGCGTATGTGAGACTCGGTGTGCATATCTTGGAGACAACTGATCAAGCCAAGGATGGAGGGAATACGAGCTTCAAGGTACCGAGTGCACGGGAGAAGGTCAAGGAGGTCGAGGAACCCAAAGCTAGGTGTTAAGAAGAAGACTTTCTAAGTCAAGGTTGATCGAGTTGAGAAGAGTATATAAGTCATAATGCTCAAGGTCAAGCTCAAGAAATAAACAAGGTCACTAGAAGGTGGAGTACTGTCAAAGCTAGAACTTGGAAGGAACCCAAAAGGAACCAAGTTCACTTTGACCTTTAGTTTGAATTGTTCCTGTGTTTGGATATGTTCTATATGACCTTTACAAGGTGTTGGAGCTCATAGATGGCAATCTAGATTAAGTCAAGTTGACTTGATGGTTTGGAGTCCAACATCAACCTCAAACATGACAAAATGGGTAAAACGATGAAAAGGTTAAGTATACAAGGTGTGAGTGTTCAACTACGTTGCATACACCTTATACTACATGTTTGTTGCTGTCTAACTCAATTTGTAGAGAAAGTGCCATTCTGGGCTCTGTTTGAGGAGAAACAGAAAGAGGTGAGAAAAGAATTGAAAATGATAACTTTCTAGGACTTAGTCAATTGGATTGTCCTCTAATTGTGTGTGTGTAAGTCACAGGAAAGTCCTCCCAGGAGTTGAGATTGATTGGAGAAGAAATGGAGAAAAGGGGCTCACTGCAGCCTGTTTGTGTGCACCAGACCTACTCAGTAGTGGGTCCGTGCCAAGAGCGAACTAGCTGGTCTCAGGGTTTTGGCTAAAAAACAATAGACCAGCTATCGTGTCAGTCTTGTGCACCGGACCATCTACAGGGCCTCTATAGGACTTGGTCCATGGTGCGTCGGACCTGCTACAGGACTTAGTCCATGGCGCACATGACCTGCTACAGGACTGGTCCAGTGCACCAACAGCTAGTTTTTTCAGATAAGGAAAACGCTAATCAAATCCCAGACTAGGGGCACATAGACCCGGTTTGGTGCCCCACGAACAGAGCTGTTTTTCCAAGATTTGGCATTTCTTTGCAAGGAAGGGGCAACAACTAGGGCCTCATTTGGGGCTATAAAAGGACCCCTAGGCGCCCATAATCAAGTGTCCAAGGCAACCAAGTGCAGCAATAATTCGTAGACTTATTGCAAATCGTTTCTACCTCCCTCTTTTGTGTATTTCTCTCTAGTTTGTGTGTTGGCGCAATTATAATCCAAAGGAGAGTAGAGGGGTGCTGCTACAAGTTAGAGCGAGCAAAACCTTGAACAAGCGAAGGTGTTACTCTGCTGGAGTGTTGTCGAGGAGATTGTAAATAGCCTCGGCCCTGCTGTAATCGACCTCAACATAGCGGAAGCCTCGATCTACCACATGGTGACAGATCTGAGCAAACGGATGAAGGAGTTAAAATAGACTTCAAGCCAGGTTGACTAATTCCAACATAGACTAGGCAAGCATTTCTGGCTTGGCCGAACCACGAGATAAATCCTTGTGTGTTGTATGCTCTTGTTATGTTGTTCTTTGTCTGTTTCTTCGATTACTCTTTACACTTCTATATTTATCTTTGGTATAAGTCATTTTTGAAGTACATGTTACTTTAAGACTGGAACTCGATTCCGCTGTAACCTACTCGACGTGATCTTCATTCCGCTGTGTTCAGACTTCAAGTAACGTAAGAATTTCTAAGTTTTTGGTGATAATTTTTATTCGTATATTTACCTCCCCTCTAGGCGACATCCAAACCCCTCTAAGCGACATCCATATCTTGTTCCCGAGCAAAGAGAACTTTCAATTGGTATTGGAGCTAGGCCTCTCTAGTGTGGGCTTAGCCGTCCGGAGATGACGATGTCGTCACAAGAGCTAACACTAGAACTTCTAGGTGATGGTTCAAATTATAAATCTTTGTCTATCTCTATTTATAATGCCTTCATGAATATTGATCCTCATTTGAGACAATTTTTTATTAGAAGTGTTTTGCCCACTGATATTAGTGGAAATCCTTCTAAGGTAGAACTAAGATGTATATCTCTCAATCACCATGCTTGCAACATCTTAGTTGACTCACTTTATAGAAATGCTTATTTTGCCATCGTGAGTAGTGATAGTGATTTATTTGTTGATGCTCATGATCTGTGGACTAGAATTAAGTTAAAATATTTTAAGTCCATATGCATTGCTTCTGTTCCTTCTGTTGCTTGTGATACTAATTTTTCCAAGGGAGAAGAACAAGGACAATGTCAACCAAACGATGAGTCCACCTCACCGATATGTTCGTCTCCCACTAGTTATAAATGTCTTGCTGCTAACCGTGATAGTGAAGACGAAAGCGACGATGAGGAGGAATAGGATGATTATAGTGAGGATGAATCTGCATCATCACAAGGTACATCTTTCCATATTGCTTCTGCTAATAATGACGACAGGGAAAATGAGACCTATGTTGTGGGAGAAGAAGAAATTCATTAGTTCTACACTCATCTCAACAAAGAAGACAAGAAGCTACTGATGAAGTTGTTGAGAAGAAACAAAGAACAAGGTGAAACACTTCTTAGGCTGGAGGAGACACTCATTAGAACTAACAACAACCTGGAGAAGGTGACCAAAGAACATGAGGAGCTAAGGTACTCTCATGATGATTTGGTCCAATGGTATGATTCGATTTTAATTGAGCAAAGAAATAATGATGATGCTTTATCTTGTGTTATTGAACTTAAAATTGAAAGTGCCATGCTTAAGAGTCAAATAGAATTGCTAAATCGTGAGAAATTTGCTCTTAGTGAAAAACATGATATGTTGTCTTGCTCTTATGATAATTTTTTGGATAGTCATATCATGCTTGATATTGCTCATGAGGTTGTAATTGAAAGTTCAAATTCATGTGAACCTCATTCTTGCACATATGCACATTTAGACAATTTATTACCATGTGCTAACCCATGTTGCTCAAACCAGTCAGAATAACTAAATACAAGATTTAATACAGGGTAAGGGCACTTAGTTTAAAATATGTTGGATTATATAATCAAGTGAGATTATAATCCCAAACAAACAAGCCCTACGTCTAATACACATACATCTAATATGCACAATTGTTTATCCAGGTCTTATAATGTAGTTCGCTTATTTTTGGTTTCATGCAAAGTCCTTCGACGAATGAAAGGATGTATACTTCTAGGAATTTTACAACCCTAGATTTCTGTCCATTGTTTGGCAGTTTCAAATTGCCTAAAACAGTGCTCATGTGATTTGTACTCTCATCGTGCGAATTCTTAATTTACCTCAGCTGTACTTAAAGGATACGAGTTCAATATGCCACACCAGTTAAGCTGTAAAGTAGTTTAGTTGCTTCTATATTATACTATACCTTGTTTAAATTTGTCATATGAAAACTAACACCGCTTACGTTTGTTGACATTGTCTTCCACATGATGCTATCTTAATTATTTAGGACTGATTTGGTGACCAGAGAAATGGAGGAACCAGAGAAATGGAGGAAAGTGATTTCTCCACTATGGATCCCCTCCATTTCTCTGGTCACCAAACCAGCCATCAGAAAAAAAAACTCTAGATGTAAGTTCACATTCAAAAGTATTGCTTTATGTTTATACACGTTTGAACTCATTTGCATATAGGTAGGAGTTGTTCTAGCTTACTAATTAGTAATTACTCTTGTGGTGCTAAAGATACAAAAAGAAGTCACTCTACATTTAATTGGGCCATCAAAAGTGAAGAAAGAAACCATAGAGAGAACTATAAATAACACGATTGCTGAGTATGTTCAAAAGGTATATGTTATTCTATACTTCTCTGAATCTAAATGTAAAATGGCTGGTTATGCTTCCTAGAGGCTATTTTATATGGGGTTCAATATTATGTGGTGTTATGGAAAGGTAGTTTATGCTGCCAACTTTTTGGGAGATTAAAAAGTGACTCAGTTGCCATCTTACTATTGTCATAGTCATTCCCGGTCATGAACCATTCTTTATTAATGATTTACTGTTTTTCCAATGATAACCTTTTTTAACAACATGTTAGAAAAAACTATCTTACATTTGAAGTATGCAGTGATTAGGCATGTACAGATGTACTCACACATGTTTACCTATTTCTCATATATTACAGGAGAGCCTGATTGCATTGAAGAAACTGAAAGTTCAACGGAGCTACAAAGAACTTAAAGCAGCATTTGAGCCAGGAAAGAATTTTGCTTTGACGCGACAGTTCGTTTAACATAAGCTTTTGATGCACCATGGGTGGTGCCACTAGGATTGATCACCACCCTTAACCAATATTATGACCTCATTAGTAGTTGTTTAGAGACGATAGCTTTCAACGACATTAATATGCAATCGTCTGAGGTCACAAGCTCATGAAGCTACTCGTTCGGTTTATCTTTGTTTGTTGCATCAATAAATACTCATGATGTAATATATTTAGCTTGATTTTAATTTTTGGGGTGGATTATAAGTCGATAATGACGTCCCATATGTATCTGCTGTTATGAGATGCATGATCTATTTTAGGTTGTTTTTTGGTCATTGTTTGTGGAGCACATGAAGGGTGTCCCATG
The DNA here is from genome assembly GCA_029449295.1 of Zea luxurians. Taxonomy (NCBI): domain Eukaryota; kingdom Viridiplantae; phylum Streptophyta; class Magnoliopsida; order Poales; family Poaceae; genus Zea; species Zea luxurians. The sequence continues at coordinate 8,366,493 of JAOPSE010000034.1, forward strand.
TTCTAGTACAATGAAAAGATGGAGATGTGCAACCTTGAATTGGAAATGGTTCTAGTAAGAGGGAGGGGAAAAATGTAATACTCCCTATATCCTAAAATATTAGTCGTTTTAGGTCTAGAATTTTATGTCCATATTTATATGGATAATATTATATATATATATAACGTATATATTAATTATTGTATGAATCTAGTTAAAAGGTAAAATAAATTTTAATTTGGAACGTAGGGAGTACTATATAAGATTGGGTAGAAACTTGATTCCTATAAATAGCTGAACATGGTGATCGCCTAAGGTCCGCGATTAGAGGAACATGCACCCGATATTAATTGGGGCTAAAAAGTGAACCTCTCAAGGTATAAGTCTACTGTCTAAGCTCTCAATTATATTCATACATAATAGTAATTTAATCTATATCACATTGAATATTTAGATACTAGTTAGAAATATTAAATATAGTCTAATTATAAAACTAGTTATGTAGATGCGATAAAAGGACAAGACAAACCTATCAAATCTAATTAGTTCATGATTCGTCCTTGTGATGCTATAGTAAATCTCTACTACACCTTAAGTTCATAGCGAGGGCGTCCACAACCAGTCATCACCGTGCCCCGCCTATCTCCCACGCGCGGCTTCCTCCCCCACACGCTGCGTCTGCTGCCCTCGCCCCAAATCCTCGCCCGCCTTCAACGCCGGCAGCACCACCCCAAATTCCTCCCCACCAACGGCGCCCTTCCCCAAACCCACGCGCTCCCCACGCGCGGCTTCCCCCCCCACACACGCTACGGCTGCCGCCCTTGCCCCAAATCCTCGCTCGCCTTCAACGCCGGCAGCCGCACCCCAAATTCCTCCCCACCTATGGCGCCCTTCACCAAACCCAGGTGCGGCTTCCTCCCACCACATGTTGCGGCTGCCGAGATGCCTCCTTCTACGCACGACTTTCTCCCCACCAATGGCGCATGGATGACCGTTGTGCCCCTACCCTTGATCTCGCGTTCGCCAGCACGTGAGCCCAGCCCCCGCCGATCCAAGTGATTCCACGCACCGCCCTGCAACCCCTACCTCGCGTTGCCCCTCTCTTCCTCCCCTGAGCTCTGAGCTCCGACCCCCGAGATAGCCACCGCCTGTCCTTAACACCCCCGATCTCCACACCAGTCAATCAGGTAGTAGAGTGACAGCGGCGGCAACACCACGCCCGCGTGGCTGCCGGAGCTAGAGCCCCCGATGGATCTCCCGTCGCTCTCCTGCTCTTCGCTGTCGTCCGATCCGTTGACGCTGCCACCGTCCGCGTGCTCCTGACCGATGCCGAGGAATCGGGCACCTCCCTGAGCACGCTCGCGGCTGCGCAAATGGACGTCGGGGAGACCGCGTTGTACGTCGTCGCGGAGGCCAGCTACGAGGAGGCGGTGAGCCTCCTTCTTCTGCTCTACGACCTTGAGACCGCCACCGTCTGCTCACACCACAATCTCGATGCCTTACATGTCGCCGCCAAGCAAGGGCACACCGGTGAGCTCCCCTTCGGACCCCTTATGTTAGTGTTGTGGGAGCAGATTGAAGTCCTGGTTACTGTGAACTGGGAATTATATATAGTTAACCAACCTCATTTGCGGCCTACCTTTTATGGATGGGACTGCTAGACTAGGTAGAACTCTTTGTTGCCTTCAGGTGATATGCTTGCCTTTTGGCATCATTTAGCTGGTCTTAGGCTGGAATTTGTTTGGCATATGGAGCTTTGATGCTCAATCTATTGGCAGTCACTAGGCGGGCTGTAGGTGGAAATTTTTTAGTTCGACGCTTAAGTTGACAAAGGGGAAATAGAAACAGTTGTGGGCGGTGCCCAACCTATTGACAGAGTGAAAGTTAAACTATTTCTAGGTAATTTAAGTTGATTCACCTTCAAAAGATGTCGTCAAGGCACTGAAGAAATGAATTGGCCACAAGAATCCAAAAGTTCACCTTCTTGCACTAATTGTAAATCTGTCTGTGATTATGTGCTATCGGGACATAAAGTAGTTGTATTTCTTCAGGTGATCCGTTCATCTTTGAGACGCAGCGCCACAATGGCATAAGGGAGCTTTGCCCTACGAATGGAGGAGCACAAGCTAATCCGTGCCCGTGCTCTCATCCCCCCTGCATAAACTCAAATTTGTTGCGATCAACCATCAAGAGCTGTCCTATTGTATTATTCAGTTCATTGAAAAGGACTACAAATTAGCAGATACTATGATCTGGGGTCTACTCAAGTATTGACCAGTCAGAAACTGCCAAGAGCTGTTGAAATAACTTGAGCAGACACGGTTTAGATGTGGCATTATACTATATTTATAACTAGATGTGGCCCAATCTGAAGTCATTTAATAGTAGTATTTGGTTTTAATGATCTGAACAAGCCGAAATGTGATTTTGGAGATCCTTGAAGAAACATGAATTATTCTGTATCTTACGAGATCATGTCTCATGATCACTTACATAATGTTTATTTAGTTATCACTGCTCACCTTTTCATCCTTAACAGGTTCTTTGCCATCAATTTTTGACCGAACCAGTGAGGGGGCCTCTTCCCTGATATACAATTTTGGAAACAACGTGAGAAATTTTCAAGGCTGTGTTATACTTTTCTTTAAACTAGATGAACTTGTCTTTAATTCTGCTTCACGACGACGAATTCAGGAGGAGGGTGGACTGGGATGCGGCGAGGGTGAAGGTGCAGGTGCTCACCACGCAGCAGCAGTTGATGTGCAACTCGAAGGTACCGTTGAGGCCAGTAAGTGCCAACAACATGAATAGCCAGAGCAGGCTATCACGCTAAGCCAGTGGTTGTTGTTGATGTGGATGAAGGTATGTGAAATGGTTACACCCATAGAGTTGTTCGTTTGAAATTGCTAGCTACTCAGTTGTGCATTTGTAGTGTTTTGTAGTCGAATGCACCGTTTTTGTATTATTAGTGGTTGATTTTGTGGTTCTCAGATAATGGAATAACCAACATTTTAACAGCCTTAAACAAAATTGCATTTGGTCAAGGAATTAATGCCACTGTCTTTGTTATGGTTGACCTTTTCTCACTGCCTTGTACTGCATATCTTTTGGTTCTTAGTAGCTTTCTTGCAACTCTGAACAAATTTATTACTAATCGTTATCCTCTTGATTGTACTCAGGTGTGGTTGACAGATATCCCCCGGGTCCACTAGAAGGTAAGAAGGCCATGTGAGAGGCTTTAGGCCTGTTATATCGCTAGGCCATTCCTTCGTGGGCCAGGGGAGGGCTACTGGTGGAATGGGCCGGCATGAGAAGGAAGCAGGCTCAGGCCCAAGCAACTCGAGCGCTATCCGTAGCGTCCGTTCGACTTTCCCGTGCGCAGCGCCCTTGAACATCAGAATGGATTAGAGGTAATTCGACAAGATTATAGGAAGATAAGTTTAGTTGGTTCACTATTGTTTAGGTACTCATCATCATCCTATATGCATGTAGTGCCCCACGGTCGAGTATATAAGGCCTAGGGGGTACCCCATCATTTCCATCGATCGACCATCTACTCAACTCATTAGCCTTCCTCCACACTGGAGACTTCTCTTGTAACCTACCACATAAAGATCCACACCAGGAAGTAGGGTATTACGCATCTCAAAGCAGTTCGAAACTGTAGAACATCGCCTGTCATCTCTCGTGCAACTCGCACGAACCATTGGGCTACAGTCAACAGCACCGTCCTACCCAAAAGCACCATGAGGGGTAACCCTAGGTGTGCAGTCGGGCTCCAAACACCGACAACTGGCGCGCCAGGTAGGGGGTGTGTCGTTGATCCAAGCTAGCTCAATGGCTGTCACTTCTAGTGCAAGATCGCTCTTCACCCTGGATCCGTATTCTGCTTCGGGACCATCTTGTCCGTAGCAGATGAGAAGGGAATTCTGCACCGCGTAGTAGATCCACCAGAGAAGAAACTTTCCTGGGAAGTCCCCAGGAAAGTCGGAACAACACAATGGACAGCGCCACCTCCTGCGCTCCAGACGAAGACTACCTCTTGCAAGCCGAGAACCGGGAATTCACTTACCCGAAGAACTCCGCTGCCCACTTCACCCACGAAGGAGTGGATGCGGATCACAAGGAAGGGAGAAGCAAATGTTCCTAGAAAAGGAACGAAGCTCCACTGAACTATCTTTCCGGTGCCTTCACCCTCAAAGAAGGACGGAAAGGAACTCGCCACCACTATAACTCCTTTCTACCCCGACATCCTCTTCATCGGGGGGAGATTTGAGTCATCTCCCATCTCCGACGATGATCCAACCATGCCAGGAGAAGAACCTCCCCAGCGAGAAGCTCGACGACGAAGGAATAGACGCCGGAATATTCAACGACATCATGAAGCTGGGGAACGGGACCCAACGTAGCCCGTATCCCGGGATGAAGTCTTAGAAGTAGGAGAAACTCCCAATGAGCGGGTATTCAGAGAAAGGAGGAATTCTCGCCGACGTGACCGCCGATAAGCTCAAGACCGAGATCAAGAACAAGCTGAACAGGGTGCAAGGTTACGCCGCGAGAACCCTCTTTTCGCTCGAAACCTGAACCCTGACTTTGCTCGTGCAATGAACACACCGACCGAAGTCGAAGGAGTACTGGCTCATATAGTTGATGGCCTCTCACGGACTCTAGATGCTGAAGGCTATCGGCGGCTGCTTACTCGGGCAGCTAATCATCTTCTACCCCTCGCTCATCCCCCGAGCGACCTGCGACATGCCATCAACAATCGGCGAGACACGAGGAGCTCCATCAATGCTTCGCGCGACCAACGACACGAAAACAAGATAAGACGCCGAGAGGAGTATGATCGGGACCATGGCGTCCCGGCTCGAAGTCACGCCACACAAGTTGAGTCGGCTGTAGCCTCAACTAGTGGCCCGATTCGGGGATGGTCGAGATGACACATCACCGACTCCCCTCCCCGGAACCGAGACCATGAACGTCGACAGGAAGACACATGTAGGGTATCCACGCTCACTCCGCATCTCAGGGCCATCTAGTGGCCCCTAAACTTCAAGGTCTCCAACGTCAATAAGTACGAGCCTAAGCAAGACCCAGGAGGCTGGTTGGCCGTCTATACGACCACCGCCCGGGCCGCTGGGGGCAACCGAAGATGTGATGACCGCATATTTGCCCATCGTCCTCGGGCAAGAAGCATTGCAGTGGCTATGACATCTGCCTCAACACTGCATCGACGATTGGATTGACTTCAATCAGTGTTTCATCGCCAACTTCCAGTCCCTCTCCAACAAGCCAGCGCAGCCATGGGACCTCAAATCCATCAGGCACCGGTGATGAAACACTTGGGTCATACCTCAGAGGTTTTAGACCATGAAAAATCGTATCCCCGAGGTCTCTGAGGCAGCAGTGATTGATGACTTCTATCGGGGATCTAATGACTCGGCCTTCGTCTAAGCCATACTGCAGAAAGCACCGACCACCTCCGAACAACTATTTCAAGAGGCAGTCCTCTACATCACCGCTGACGAGCAGGCCCAGAACCTCATCCTAGGAACGAAACACGCACCACCGACATCGCGGCGCGACGCGAACCCGCAACCCGACAGGTGTTGGGAGAAGAGGCCTCATGAGGAGGTCCACGCTGCCGGACCACCCGTCGCTCGTGCCCGAGGGGCACCCCATGGAGGTGAGTGGACACTGGACGACATCCTCGATGCCCAGTGCCCGTACCACAAGGATATGCGCCACACCTTGCGAAACTGCAGGGACTTCAAGCACTCCGTCGGGAATGGCCAACCGTTCCAGCCTCTACCACCTCCCCCACCACGAGGAGGGCCTGGCGAGCCTAGGCAGCCTCAGCAACCAGAAGGGGGAGGGGGTGGAGCATTCCCACGCGTTGATAGGGAGGTCAACATCATCTTCGGAGGACATGGGTCGCAGGAGAACAGAAGGCAACAAAAGCTCAACGACCGGCAGGTCCTGGTGGCAACGACCAGTGCCCTAGCTCCCTATCGGTGGTCAGAGTACACAATAACCTTCAGCCAAGCGAATCAATGGCTCAACTTCAACCATTCTGGCAAGTACCCGCTCCTCGTTGATCCGGTGATCCGAGAGATCAGGGTAAAGAAAGTACTAGTGGACGGGGGAAGTAGCATCAACGTTACCTTCCCCCGGATGCTCCTGGGCTTGGGGTCGCACTCAAAGACCTCATCGAGTCAGACACCCCTTTCTTCGGCATTGTGCCAATCGAAGGAGAGTACCCGCTCAGGCACATCTACATGCCCATCACCTTTGGAACTCCGGAAAACTACAGAACCGAGTTCTTGAGGTTCGAGGTGGCGAGTTTCGACTGCGGGTACAACACCATCATCGGCAGGCCAGGATTGGCAAAATTCATGGCCATTTCGCACTATTCATACATGGTATTGAAGATGCTAGGACTGCAAGGAATCATCACCGAGCGCGCTGACTTCCAAGGCACCACGGAATGCTTTCGAGGAGCCATCCAGGTGGCCCTTACTACTAGACTGCTGATGACTTCCTCCACGCAGGCGAACACAAAGCCTGAGGAAGATCTCGCGATACCCACGAACGAAGCTCAAGCCATGACCTCTATGCAACCGACTGAGGAGACCAAGAGGATCAACCTAGGATTCGCTGATGAACGCAAGACCGCCATCATCACCTCTAGCCTCGACGACAAATAAGGAAGCGCGCTCGTCCGGTTCTTGCAAGATAACCGAGACGTATTCGCATGGCAACCCACGGATATGCCGGGAGTCCCGAGAGAACTGGCCGAGCACAAATTAAAGGTCTATCCTTAAGCAAGGTCGATTCGACAGAAGCTACGTCATTTCATGCCTGACAAGAGAGAAGCTATTCGCGCTGAGTTAGCTCGCTTAGTGGCTACAGGGTTCATTAGAGAAGTGTTGCATCCTGAGTGGCTGGCAAATCCTGTTCTTGTACTAAAAAAGAATAAAGTGGATTGGCGCATGTGCGTGGACTATACTGATATCAACAAACACTGTCCGAAGGATCCCTTTAGGCTCCCTATAATAGATCAAGTGGTTGATTCGACCGCTGGCTGTTCTATGTTGTCCTTCCTAGACTGTTATTCTGGATACCATCAGATCAGCTTGGCAAAAGAAGATGAGGAGAAAACTGCATTCATCACCCTATTTGGAGCATTCTGCTATACCTCCATGTCGTTCTGCCTCAAGAACGCGGAAGTGACCTACCAGAGAGTCATTCAAACATGCTTAGCTGATCACTAGGTCAAGCGGGTTGAAGCCTATGTCGATGATGTGGTGATCAAAACAGAAATCTCAGAAAACTTCATCAAAGATTTGCAGCTGGTCTTCAACAGCTTGAGGTGATACCGGTGGAAGCTCAATCCATAAAAGTGTGTCTTCGGAGTACCGGCAGTGAAGTTACTTGGATTCATTGTCAGCCACCGAGGAATTGAAGCCAACCCAGAAAAAATTGAGGCCATCATGAGAATAGAAGCGCCACGATCACAGAAAAAGGTACAGAGGCTTACTGGATGCATGGCAGCCTTGAGCAGGTTCATATCAAGGCTAGGCGAGAAGGGCATGCCATTCTACAAATTGCTCAAAAAGGTGGACAAGTTTCAGTGGACCATAGAGGCACATGAAGCTCTAGAGGCACTGAAAAAGTTCCTGACTACACCACCAGTACTCAAGCCACCACACCAGGCCACGCCGAATCAGCCAGCAAAAGATCTGTTGTTATACATCTCCTGCATGACTCACGTGGTGAGCACCGCGTTAGTAGTCGAGCGGGTGGAGGAAGGACATACATACCTAGTGCAACATCCAGTCTACTTCATCAGCGAAGTTCTCAGGCCCTCAAAAATGAAGTATCCCCAAGTCCAGAAACTACTATACGCGGTACTTCTAACCGCTCACAAGCTCCATCACTATTTTGATGACCACAAAGTCATAATAGTCACAGGATTTCCAATAGGGGACATTCTCTACAACAAAGAGGCTATTGGAAGGATAGCCAAGTGGGCATGTGAGCTGGTAGCTCACGACATAGAGTTCCGACCTCGCACGGCAATAAAGACTCAAGCACTGGTTGACTTCGTATCAGAGTGGACTGAGCATCAGGTCCCAAACAACCTAGAGACTACCGAAGTATGGAGAATGTACTTTTATGGCTCGCTAAAATTGCATGGAGCGGGTGCAGGGATTCTCTTTATTGCTCCTGGAAGTGAACAACTCAAGTACGCACTCCAGCTATTATTTTTGGCATCAAATAATGCAGCAGAATATGAAGCACTAATCCACATATTAAACATCGCCGTATCACTCAACATTAAGAAGCTGATGGTATATGGAGATTCACTAGTGGTCATAAGCCAGATAAACAAAGACTAGGATTGCTTGACTAATTCCATGGGCAAGTATTGTGCAGCCATCTTGTAACACCCCTGGTGTTTATATTCCGCTCGACAACGAGTATGGATTTAAGCACATAATATCAGTGGATAAAACAGATGCTAAATCTTAATCATCTTCGCCTATCGCGATGTTAATATCGCATCTGTTTCGTTTGTCGCGAGTGCGACATCGTTTTTATTTTTGTCTATCCAGGCTCTTCCGAAATTTCCGTGATGTTCGGAACAGAGTTGTTCCGAAAATCGGTGCGTCCGATAATTATTTAGAATTCATCGCTCGCGCGAATACGAATTTGGAAGCTCGACCCACCAGATAATTTTATCCCGGGCAAATTAGTTTGAACTCGATGACTAAAATGTTTGGGACAAAATGATTTGAATCGCGCTGTGTCTGAGAAAAATCGTGCGCGAGGTTATAATCCAATTTATTCTTCGACACACTCTGTAAAATAATAAAATCAACTGTGTTTAGACATCAGATAAATTTTTATCCGAGTTCGACTAAACCAATGTTGTCTCAAATAATGCATCTGATATTCAGTCCGCTTATGTGTTTCCCAATATAGTCTCGAAAACTATCTAAACAAAATATAGTCAGAATCGTAAACCTCAGATTTTCCGTTTCGTGATTCAGAAAATAGAGTGTGTAGCCAGTTGCCGTATTACGTGTTGACTCTTTAATCATCACTAAAAATCCTGATCCAAAATATCTGTGATCTCTTTAAAAAGAAAAAGAAGAAATGTCCATCGTTCCTATCCTCCCAGCCAGCCGACTTCTCAATCACTGATTTTTTTCTACCGTTGTGCGCGTCCTTATCTACCGTCGTCCCTGGTACTCCGTTCAGCTCTCTCTCCCTGATTTTCCTTCCCAGGCGCCGCTCATGGGGTTGATTTTTTGTTTGGCGTGATGTTGATTTTTCCTGCGCAGCGCTTACTTCCTGGATATTTTTAGCGCTCAGCAATCCTTATCTCTTGCTCGCGCTTATCTTCCTCTCGAACGCGACGTGTGCTCATCTCCCTCCTATCCTCTGCTCCTCCACCTGCAGCTCACCCAGCTCCTCTTTGCTGGTGGCCGAGCCTTCTCTTATGGATGGTCAGCACCCTCGACTCCTCAGCCATGGAGGCCGCTGCCCCTTCTTCTCATCTCCTAGCTGACCTCTCCCATGGGGCCATGGACGCCCTCCCCCTGCTGCAGTAAGTTAGCAACCTCAGCTTCCTCCTAGTGTGGTGCCAAGCCGAGCTCCATCCCTTGCCTGCTATGACACCCTCACCTCCAATCGCCTTCCCTGCCCCTACACGCCAGCAACTGCTTCATCTTCCTCCTCAAGCTTCCCTGCACGCGCGCATGGCTCGCCGGCATTCGGGCCACGGCTTCCTCCTCCAACTCCGGTCGGCCAAGAGCCCAGCTGCCCCCTTGCTTCTCTCCCTCCCGTTTCTTTGCTCGCCATGGCTGAGTGCCCAGCAGAGCTCCCTGCGCATGCGGATCTCTCCTCTCCCTGGTCATTTCCCCACGCGCGCCTGACACCCGCTCATCCCTGCGCGCCTGCGTTCTGCTCGGACCTTGCCATGGAGCTTCCTCGTCAGAACGCCCATCTCTCCTTCTCGCGGTTCCCTGAGCTCGTCCCTATGGCGCTCGGACCATGCCCCTCAAGCTCCAGGCCTCCAGCCCCATCGCGATCCAGCCGAGCTCTCTTTCTCTCTCTGGTGCTCAGCTCTCCACTGCGTCCTGCTCGCAGCGCCGCAATTCTTTCTCCTGGCTCCCTCTGTACGCTCCCGACTGCGCTGCTCCCTGCGTGCTCGGCCTCAGGTTCCTGCGCGCGTGAAGCTCTCTACTCGCCGTCGAATCGCCTGCTCGCTGTCCATGCCGCCGAAGTCCCCTCGCCGTGTGCTCTGGCGTCGGCGGCCGTCGATTCCGCCATTGAACTCTCAAGCTCGCCAACGCTCCAGCTCGCTGTTGTCACCAAGTCCGAATATCACAGCTCGTTCTAGTGGCCGTGAGTTCTTCCATGTGTGCGTGTGAGCTCCTCTGCTTGGCCCGTCATCGTTCTCCAGCTCCTTACCGCACTCGGCTGTTCGTCGTCATCACTCGGTCGCGCGACAGGCTGACTGCGTGTCGTATGTCGCACATCCTAGGTCCTCATCGTCGCGTCGTTCGCCTTCGCACTGTGTGCGACAGCATCATCGTTTTCCCTGTCCAGTGCTCGCGCGGTTTCCCGCTCGCCAGCGTGTCCTCTCGGCTCGCTTGGCCTTAATTCCCATTGCGTCGTCGACCTCGCTGGTTGTCGTCGTTCGTCGTCGCGTCGTGTGTGCTGCAGCCCTAGATCTATGTAGCTCTATATACGTCACCCTCCCGTATCGTCGTCGAGCGTGTCAAACCTCGTTCTTCCTTGCTCAATCTCGTTGAATCCCGAATCCCGGACGTTATGCAGAAATAAGCGAGATCCCTGTGCATCTCTTATCAAGTGCTTGGTCGAAGACTTCAATCGAAGGTCGTCGTCATTCCATATGTCATCAAGAAATCCCAAGAATCAAGTGAAGACGGAGCCAACAGCGTGCTGTTCACCAAGTGCACGACAAAAAGCTCGAACATCCTGTACGACTCAAGTTCGATTTGTCAAAATTGTTCAGTCGAGGAGAAGATCTTTAGCAATCGATTACCGAAGAAAAGAAGGCCCCTAGATGACGTCAACCGAAAACCGTTATCGTGCTTCCAACTATCGCGTCGAAGTAGTCAGGGTAAGCAAATTTGTTATTCGTGTTAGTGGATGGATGGATGGTTTGACTAGGTATAATATTTATTAGATTGCCTGAATCACTTTTGTAATTTGGTCGATGTCGTAGGTTAAAAGATATCTCAATAGGTCTCATTGTTTGCGGGACTGTAGGTGTTAAAAATGGAAGTTTTATTAATATATATGATACACAGGTTAACCGGTAAATTAGTTTAGAAAGTTAATGAAAGTTCTTCTATCAAAATTTATAAGTGTTAGGTGTCTAAGAATTTTGAAGTTAAAGTTATAAGTCGTTTAGTGTGCTCTCTAAACTAGGTATGATATTCTATGTGTGTTGGTCGATTTTATGATTTGAATGAATGTTGATTGCTACTTCGAATATTTAGGATCAAGTAACATTGATATATCTGTTTCAACCAAAATCTAGGGTCTGTCTGATCAGTAATGCGTATAAACACTTTAGGTCTTTTAGTTCTAAAGTTGTAATTGGTATATGGTATAAAATATGCTTGGTTATAGGTTATTAGTGTTTCATCCTTTTTAGCGTAGATTATCTGTCTTGTACTATTTATACTCGTGCTCATACATGTGCATCGTGCATCTCATGAGGTACGATAAATAATCACGTGATGCGGAAGACGACCCAAGTCGACCCCAAGCACGGGCTACTCCATAGGATGATGTTGATGGACAAACCGGAAGATGGATGATCTGAACGAGTGCCAACACAAAAGATGGTCGCCAAGTGGTCGCCACCTAACAACACTAACCTAGTGTTATTCAGGCAAGCCCCAGTGCATTTGCCACCTCTTTGATGTTTTAAAATCTTTATCACCTTGTTTGCTGCATTAGGTGATAGGAGTTGAGTGCTAAACCGTTGATGCATTTCCTTCCTTGAAAAATTGAATACCCTTCCTTGACACCCTTTTATAAAAAGGATTTTTGATGCTTAGCCTTGCTCTAGAAAAACAAAAATGTTTTGTTTTAAAATAGAAGTGATGCTTCAGTGGGTGGGAATGTTTTCAAAAATAAAACTTGATGGTGGATCTGTCAAAGGCCTTGATGGGTTCAACATCGGAAAAGATGTACCTCTGCCAGGTACCAAACTTTGGATTGAAATGATAAAGCTAAGACCGGGTGGGTGACACCTAGAGGGGGGTGAATAGGTGATCCTGTAAAAATCAAAAACTAATAGCCACAAAACTTTGTTATGTAAGTTAGAACGACTAAGTAGCTTGAAGCGAGTTCTTGTGACCACAGATAATCAAAGGTAAAGCACACAAGAGACACGTGATTTTTATCCCGTGGTTCGGCCAAGTAATACTTGCCTACTTCCACGTTGTGGCGTCCCAATGGACGAGGGTTGCACTCAACCCCTTTCAAGTGATCCAATGATCAACTTGAATACCACAATTTTTCCTTTCTTTGACTTTCTCCCAATTGCGAGGAATCTCCACAACTTGGAGCCTCTCGCCCTTACAATGATGATCACAAAAGAAGCACAGAAGTAAGGGAGGGGAGAGCAACGCACACAAGACTCAAATCACAGCACAATCATGCACACAAGTCACAACTTGAGCTCAAAACGCAACCCACGAAGTTCACAACTTAAATGGAGCTCAAGTCACTATCTCAAAGAATCAAATGCACGAAGTTGGAGTCTAGAAGTCTTAGAATGTTTCTTGAATGCTTGGGTTCCTCCTCAAAGCACCTAGGGGTCCCTTTTATAGCCCCTAGGCAGCTAGGAGCCGTTAGAGACCAACAAGGAAGGTTATCCTTGCCTTCTGTCGGGTGGCGCACCGGACAGTCCAGTGCGCTACCGGACAGTCACTGTAGACGGTCCGGTGCCGATCTCCTTCCTATTCTGGCGCAGACGACCGTTGCAGATTTGTGGCAGTTGGCGCACCAGACACTGTCCGGTGCACATCGGACAGTCCGGTGCCCCCTGCCGATCGTTGGCGTGGGCCACGCGTCGCCCGCGGATTGCGCGGCCGACCGTTGCGCAGTCGATCATTGGCTCACTGGACAGTCCGGTGCACCATCGGACAGTCCGGTAAATTATAGCCGTACGCCGCCGAATTTTCTTGAGAGTGGCCTGTTCACCGGAGGCTGGCCTGGCGCACCAGACACTGTCCGGTGCACCACCAAACAGTGCGGTGTGCCAGACCGAGCTGAACTTTGGCTGTACACAGCCAAGTCACTTCAATCCTTTTCTTCTTTTCCTTTTCTCTGTTTCTAGCACTTAGACAAAATATGTTAGTACTCAAAACAATGTACTAAGTCTAGAAACGTACCTCGTTACATGATTTGCACTTTTCGCTTGTTTGGCACACAATATCTCACTCACTATGTGTTGGACACTTAATCACCAAAACATTATAGAAATGGCTCAAGGGCACATTTCCCTTTCAATCTCCCCCTTTTTGGTGATTTATGCCAACACATCAAAAAGCAACACAAATAAGTGCAACATCGATGCAAATAAGGACCAAATTGTTTTTGACTCTAATTTGGCATATTTGGATCATTCTTTGCCACCACTTGGTTTGCAAATCAAATTCATTTTCCTATCTCTAAGTCAAACTCACTTATTTGGGCACAAAGAGAGATATTCCAATGGGAAAATTTATCAAGAGCCAAAACTCCCCCTTTTTCCCATAATCATAAATTCTCCCCCATAAGAGACCAAATTTTGCAATAAGAGTATTTTGGACAAATAAAAAATTCTAACTCTACTATTTCCAAAATTCTCAAGTGGTAGCTGATCCATTTGCTTTGGCCTTAATTTCTCCCCCTTTGGCATTAAGCACCAAAACGGGATCATTATTGGCCCTTTAACTCCATTGCCTCACCAAAAATGTCAGTTAAGAGCAAAAAGGCAATAAGAGCATAAGAATGAACTTGGAGGTGAGTACACTAATACCGGAGTGCAGTGGAAGTCTTTGCATGGTCTAAGTTCACCTTTCCCTTTCAATGCACCTTTGAGACTACATCAAGTAACTCAAACACAAGGATTAGTCTCAAAGGGTCAAGTTGTAGCACTTCTCCCCCTAAATATGTGCATCATTCACACATGAACTTGTGAGGTCCGAGAATCCCTTGCACAACTTGAGCACCATAACTAAGCAACAAATTGCATAAATGTATAAGTAACATGATCAAAGGCATAAAACACATGTATGCTATAGATCAATCCAAGTTACGCGAATCTAAGACATTTAGCTCACTACGCAGCCTGCAAAAGGTTTTCTCATCTAATGGCTTGGTAAAGATATCGGCTAGCTGGTTCTCGGTGCTAATATGGAACACTTCGATATCTCCCTTTTGCTGGTGGTCTCTCAGAAAGTGATGCCGGATGTCTATGTGCTTAGTGTGGTTGTGTTCAACAGGATTATCCGTCATGCAGATTGCACTCTCATTGTCACATAGGAGTGTGACTTTGCTCAGATTGTAGCCAAAGTCCCAGAGGGTTTGCCTCATCTAAAGTAGTTGTGCGCAACACTGTCCTGTGGCAACATACTCGGCCTCATCGGTGGATAGGGCAATGGAGGTTTGTTTCTTTGAACTCCAAGACACTAGGGACTTTCCTAGAAATTGGCACGTCCCCGATGTACTCTTCCTATCAACCTTGCATCCAGCATAATCGGAGTCTGAATATCCAATTAAGTCAAAGGTAGACCCCTTTGGATACTAGATCCCGAAGCAAGGCGTAGCAACTAAATATCTAAGAATCCGCTTAACGGCCACAAGGTGACATTCCCTTGGGTCGGATTGAAATCTAGCACACATGCATACGCTAAGCATAATATCCGGTCTACTAGCACATAAATAAAGTAATGACCCTATCATAGACCGATATTCCTTTTGATCAACGGACTTACCTCCTTTGTTGAGGTCGACATGTCCATCGGTTCCCATTGGTGTCTTCGTGGGCTTGGCGTCCTTCATGCCAAACGGCTTGAGAATATCTTGAGTGTACTTCGTTTGGGAGATGAAGGTGCCATCCTTGAGTTGCTTCACTTGGAACCCAAGGAAGTAGTTCAACTCGCCCATCATCGATATCTCAAACTTTTGAGTCATCACCCTGCTAAACTCCTCACAAGACTTTTGGTTAGTAGAACCAAAGATTATGTCATCGACATAAATTTGGCACATAAAAAGGTCACCATCATAAGTCTTAGTGAAAAGAGTGGGATCAGCTTTCCCAACCTTGAAAGCATTAGCAATTAAGAAATCTCTAAGGCATTCATACCATGCTCTTGGGGCTTGCTTAAGTCTATAGAGCGCCTTAGAGAGCTTAAAAACGTGGTCGGGATACCTGTCATCCTCAAAGCCAGGGGGTTGTTCCACGTACACCTCCTCCTTGATTGGCCCGTTGAGGAAAGCGCTCTTCACATCCATTTGAAACAACCTGAAAGAGTGGTAAGCGGCATAGGCTAACAATATTCTAATAGACTCTAGCCTAGCCACAGGAGCAAAAGTCTCCTCGAAATCCAAACCTGCTACTTGGGCATAACCTTTTGCCATAAGTCGAGCCTTGTTTTTTGTCACCACCCCGTGCTCGTCTTGCTTGTTGCGAAACACCCACTTGGTTCCCACAACATTTTGCTTGGGACGTGGCACCAGGCTCCAAACTTCATTTCGCTTAAAGTTGTTGAGCTCTTCCTGCATGGCCAACACCCAGTTCGAATCCTGCAAGGCCTCTTCTACCCTGAAAGGCTCAATAGAAGAGACAAACGAGTAATGCTCACAAAAATTAGCTAGATGTGAGTGAGTTGTTACTCCCTTGCTTATGTCACCCAGTATTTGATCGACGGGGTGATGTCGTTGGATCGTCGCTCGGACTTGAGTTGGAGGGGCCCGTGGTGCTTCTTCCTCCATCACTTGTTCTTCCTGTGCTCCCCCTTGATCATGTCCGTCTTCTTGAGGTACTTGTTCATTGTCTTGAGTTGGGGGATGCACCATAGTTGAGGAAGAAGGTTGATCTTTCTCTTGTTGTTCCTGCAGTCGCACATCACCTATCGCCATTATGCGTATTGCGGCCGTTGGAACATCATCTTTATCTACATCATCAAGATCAACTTGCTCTCTTGGAGAGCCATTAGTCTCATCAAATACAACGTCGCTAGAGACTTCAACCAAACCTGATGTTTTGTTGAAGACTCTATACGCCCTTGTATTTGAGTCATACCCTAGTAAAAACCCTTCTACTGCCTTGGGAGCAAATTTAGAATTTCTACCTTTCTTCACTAGAATGTAACATTTGCTCCCAAATACACGAAAGTATGAGACGTTGGGTTTGTTACCGGTAAGAAGTTCGTACGAGGTCTTCTTGAGGAGACGATGCAGGTACAGCTAGTTTATGGCATGGCAAGCTGTGTTCACAGCTTCCGACCAAAACCGCTCGGGCGTCTTGAATTCTCCAAGCATCGTTCTCGCCATGTCGATAAGCGTCCTGTTCTTCCTCTCTACCACACCATTTTGCTGTGGTGTGTAGGGAGCGGAGAACTCGTGCTTGACGCCTTCTTCCTCAAGGTACTCCTCCACTTGTAGATTCTTGAACTCGGACTCGTTGTCGCTTCTTATCTTCTTCACCTTGAGCTCAAATTCGTTTTGAGCCCGCCTTAGAAAGCGCTTGAGGGTCCCTTGGGTTTCTGATTTATCCTGCAAGAAGAACACCCAAGTGAAGCAGGAAAAATCATCAACAATTACTAGACCATACTTACTTCCCCTGATGCTAAGGTAGGCAATGGGTCCGAAGAGGTCCATGTGGAGAAGCTCCAGTGGTCTTGATGTTGTCATCACATTCTTGCTATGATGAGTGCTTCCCACCTGTTTCCCTGTCTGATAAGCTGCACAAGGTCTATCTTTTTCGAAGTAGACATTGGTTAGTCCTAACACATGTTCTCCCTTTAGAAGTTTATGAAGGTTCTTCATCCTAACATGTGCTAGACGGCGATGCCACAGCCAGCCTATGCTAGTCTTAGCTATTAAGCATGTATCTAGATCGGCCTCCTCTTTTGAAAAATCAACCAAGTAGAGTTTGCCGTCTAATACACCCTTAAACGCTAATGAACCATCACTCCTTCTAAAGACAGAAATATCAACATTTGTAAACAAACAATTGTAGCCCATGTGGCACAATTGACTTATAGACAGGAGATTATAACCAAGCGACTCTACTAGAAATACGTTTGAAATGGAGTGCTCGTTGGTGATGGCTATCTTGCCCAAGCCTTTGACCTTGCCTTGGTTCCCATCTCCAAAGATGATTGTATCCTAGGAATCCTTGTTCTTGACGTAGGAGGTGAACATCTTCTTCTCCCCCGTCATATGGTTTGTGCATCCGCTGTCGATAATCCAGCTTGAGCCCCCGGATGCATAAACCTGCAAGGCAATTTACACTTGGGTTTTAGGTACCCAACTCTTGTTGGGTCCTACAAGGTTAGTCACAATAGCCTTTGGAACCCAAATACAAGTCTTGTCTCCCTTGCATTTGGATCCCAATTTTCTAGCAACTACTTTATCATTCTTACATAAGAGCGCAAATGAAGTATTGCAAGCATGGTAAATGGTAGAAGACTTATTACATACTCTCCTAGGCACATGATGCACAACATTACTTTTCCTAGGTCTACCATGCACAAAAGTAGAGCTAGAGGCAATCATATCATGTGAATTAAAGGCACCATGATCATAACTCCTATTATAATGAGCATTTCTAGAAAGTTTTCTATCATTATAAATGAAAGCATGATTCCTTTGAGTACCATTAGCCATAGGGGCCTTTCCTTTCTCCTTGTTGGGAATGGGAGCCCTTTGGCTTGTTAAGTTCTTGGCTTCCTTTCGAAAGCCAAGTCCATCTTTAATTGAGGGGTGTCTACCAACGGTGTAGGCATCCCTAGCAAATTTTAACTTATCAAAATCACCCTTGCAAGTCTTAAGTTGAGCATTAAGACTTGCCACCTCATCATTTAATTTGGTAATAGACGCAAGATGTTTATCACAAGCATCAATATCAAAATCCTTGCATCTATTGCAAATTACAACATGTTCTACACATGAACTAGATTTATTAGCTACCTCTAGCTTAGCATTTAAATCATCATTCAAAATCTTTAAACTAGAGATTGATTCATGGCACACAGACAATTCAGAAGATAGCATTTCATTCCTTTTAATCTCTAACGCAAGGGATTTTTGCACAGTAACAAATTTATCATGCTCTTCATACAAAATATCCTCTTGCTTCTCTAGCAATCTATCTTTTCATTTAAAGCATCAATTAACTCATTGATTTTATCTACTTTAGCTCTATCTAATCCTTTGAATAAGCTAGAGTAATCTACTTCATCATCACTAGAATCATCATCGCTAGAAGTAGTGTATTTAGGGGTATCACAAACACTTACCTTCTTCTCCTTAGCCATGAGGCAAGTGTGTCGTTCGTTGGGGAAGAGAGAAGACTTGTTGAAGGCCAAGGCAGTGAGTCCTTCGTCGTCGAAGTCCGAAGAAGAGTAGTCCGAGTCCCATTCCTTTCCGAGGTGTGCCTCGCCCTTTGCCTTCTTGTAGCTCTTCTTCTTCTCCTTCTTCCCGCTCTTTTCTTGTCCCTGGTCACCATCATTATTGGGACAATTTGCTATAAAGTGACCAGTCTTACCGCATTTGAAGCAGGAGCGCTTTCCCTTTGCTTTGTTCTTGTTGGGGACTCCTTGCGTCCTTTCAGTGCGGTCTTGAAGCGCTTAATGATTAGGGCCATCTCATCTTCGTTTAGCCTGGTAGCCTCAACTTGTGCCACCTTGCTAGGTAGCGCCTCCTTGCTGCTTGTTGCTTTGAGAGCAACAGGTTGTCGCTCGTAGACGGGTAGTGGACCATTAAGCGCGTCGTCCACGTACCGTGCTTCTTTCACCATCATGCGCCCGCTCACAATCTTTCCGAGTATCTCCTCGGGCGTCATTTTGGTGTACCTGGGATTTTCATGAATGAGATTTACAAGATGGGGGTCAATTACCGTGAATGACCTTAGCATAAGTTGGACGACATCGTGGTCTGTCCATCTTGTACTTCCATAGCTCCTAATCTTGTTGACCAGGGTCTTGAGCCTGTTGTATGTTTGTGTTGGCTCCTCTCCCCTGATCATCACGAACCTTCCCAGCTCGCCTTCCACCAAGTCCATTTTGGTGATCATGGTGGCGTCGTTTCCCTCATGTGATATGTTGAGGGTATCCCAAATTTGCTTGGCGTTGTCCAAGCCGCTCACCTTGTTGTATTTGTCCCTACACAAGGATGCTAGCAAAACAGTGGTAGCTTGTGCATTCTTATGAATTTACTCATTAATACACATAGGGTTATCCGTATTATCAAAGTGCATTCCATTTTCAACTATCTCCCAAATACTAGGATGGAGAGAAAATAAGTGACTACACATTTTGTGACTCCAAAAAGAATAGTCCTCTCCATCAAAGTGTGGAGGTTTACCAAGAGGAATTGAAAGAAAATGAGCATTGGAATTGAAAGGAATACGAGAATAATCAAATGAAAAGTTTTGATTAACCGGTTTCTTCTTAGACGAGTCTTCGTCGTCGTCGTCTCTTGGTGAAGAAGAGGAGGTGTCGTTGTCATAGTAAATGATCTTCTTGATTTGCCTCTTCTTCTTCCCGTCCTTCTTCTTGTGACTCGAGCCAGAGTCAGTGGGCTTGTCATCTCTTGGCTCGTTGAAGATGGACTCCTTCTCTTTGTTGTTGACCACCATCCCCTTTCCCTTAGAATCCATCTCTTCGGGCGATTAGTCCCTCACGTGAAGAGAACGGCTCCGATACCAATTGAGAGCACCTAGAGGGGGGTGAATAGGTGATCCTGTAAAAATCAAAAACTAATAGCCACAAAACTTTGTTATGTAAGTTCAAAAGGCTAAGTAGCTTGAAGCGAGTTCTTGTGACCACAGATAATCAATGGTAAAGCACACAAGAGACACGCGATTTTTATCCCGTGGTTTGGCCAAGTAATACTTGCCTACTTCCACGTTGTGGCGTCCCAATGGATGAGGGTTGCACTCAACCCCTTTCAAGTGATCCAATGATCAATTTGAATACCACAGTTTTTCCTTTCTTTGACTTTCTCCCGTTTGCGAGGAATCTCCACAACTTGGAGCCTCTCGCCCTTACAAAGAAGCACAGAAGTAAGGGCGGGGAGAGCAACACACACAAGACTCAAATCACAGCACAATCACGCACACAAGTCACAACTTGAGCTCAAAACACAACCCATGAAGTTCACAACTTAAATGGAGCTCAAGTCACTATCTCAAAGAATCAAATGCGCGAAGTTGGAGTCTAGAAGTCTTAGAATGTTTCTTGAATGCTTGGGTTCCTCCTACATGCGCCTAGGGGTCCCTTTTATAGCCCCAAGGCAGCTAGGAGCCGTTGGAGACCATAAGGAAGGCTATCCTTGCCTTCTATCGGGTGGCGCACCGGATAGTCACTATAGACGGTCCGGTGCCGATCTCCTTCCTATTCTGGCGTAGACGACCGTTGCAGATTTGTGGCAGTTGGCGCACCGGATAGTCACTATAGACGGTCCGGTGCCGATCTCCTTCCTATCCGTAGCGTCCGTTCGACTTTCCCGCGCGCAGCGCCCTTGAACATCGGAATGGATTAGAGGTAAATCGATAAGATTTAGGGAGATAAGTTCAGTCGGTTCACTATTGTTTAGGTACTCATCATCATCCTATACGCATGTAATGCCCCACGGTCGAGTATATAAGGCCTAGGGGTACCCCATCATTTCCATCGATCGACCATCTACTCAACTCATTAGCCTTCCTCCACACTGGAGACTTCTCTTGTAACCTACCATATAAAGATCCACACCAGGAAGTAGGGTATTACGCATCTCAAAGTGGCCCGAACCTGTAGAACATCGCGTGTCATCTCTCGTGTATCTCGCACGAACCATTGGGCTACAGTCAACAGCACCGTCCTACCCAAAAGCACCGCGAGGGGTAACCCTAGGTGTGTGGTCGGGCTCCAAACACTGACATCAGGTGGCACAAAAACCTTCTATGTAAAACCTTAATAGTTTTATACTTTTTATGGAAAGCCTTCACAATTGTAAATGCCAGCCATCTATACGCTCAAACTCAAATAATCATTTTTATCTGATTTTTCTTTTGATTTAGGACTAGTTTTTTTCTCATAGGGAATTGATTTATAAATATATATAAAAAAGTCAAATGATCATTCTGGTAGCCTTTGGTATTTGTATGCATAATTTTTACTTTATGAGGGTGTGCAAATCTGATTATCATGTTACATTTTATCTTATATATAGATCTGGGATGCAAGTCGTCGTAAAAGAATAAGAACTATGGAAAGCCATCACATGCGTGTAGGTGCTCTTGCATGGAGTTCTTTGCTTTCTTCTGGAAGCCATGACAAGAGCATCCTCCACCATGATATCTGTGCTCAAGAAGATTATGTTAGCAGGCTTACCGAGCATAACTCTGAGGTAATGTTTTCATGTTTCCTTATAATATGACTTTTTATATGTACCATTGCATCAATCTTCTGATGATTGTTTACATCTTCTAAAATTCTAGCTTGAGTAGAAAGGAGGCTTTCCTAAGGCATTGCTAATCATGTTCTCACGACGCACTGGTCAGAGCTTGCCTTGTTTGGGATAGCATATGTGGGGTGAGGTGTACGAGCGATTAACATATGATGCGACCACAAAAATTGAAGTTGATGGTGATGAAGATGGTGGCAGCTAAGAAACTGCTTGTTAGTCAAACCCTTGAGGAGGATTATTTGGATATTGAAACCTTATAAAATTTTCAGATGTTAGATTGTATGAAATGCAGCTAGGTGTTTAAAACTTCACCGCTAATGTTTATGTGGGTTTTTGTCATTTTCCTTCTTAGTTTTCCTTACTAATGTACATAATATCTGTTTTTTGTCAGGCGAATGTAGTTGTCGGAGGCTATGGTGGATACAACACAAGATGGGCTCTTTTCTTAGTACATTACGCCATTCTGCAGGTAAGACAATTCCATCCAGCCTATAACAACATGGTGTTTGTGCATGTATTGCTGTAAAGTTAGTGTGTTGGCATACATATTGATATGTGGCAAATTGTCATATGCCTTGTAGGATGGTTTAGCACCCCCTCTTGCAACCACTACTCTTTGGATCAAATGACGTAGCCCTGTTAGGAACCGGCGAGCGATAACATGTTCCAGTTTTAGAATATAAAAATAGTCTCAAATTGATTGTTTGTTGAATCGGTTGTCTAAAGAATCTTACATTCTATAACATACAATATGGTAAACAACAAAGAGTGCATCTGTAAATAAAGACATTGTTTGATGTTGTGAACAAAATATGTCTGTTAAGTGGGCATAACCTAAGGTGGATAAATCATGCAAGTGTAGTCTCTTCTATTAAAACTCATGCAATCTCACGTATATTAGGAAAAGCTACAGGTTTGATGTTGTGAACAAAATATGTCTGTTAAGTGGGCATAACCTAAGTTGGATAAATCATGCAAGTGTAGTCTCTTCTATTAAAACTCCATGTCGTTTGCTTGTCTGCTCTCTGTACTCAGTTGTGATCGCTATACCTTACTTGTAGGATGGAAGGCAGCTAGAACACAACAGATTACTGAGTTCATATTCTTGTTTGAATTGTCCAAAATGCAGGTGATCAAATCTTGTTCTTGGTGATAAACTTGGTGTCGATAAATGGGTTAATTCTGTTGGCAAAATTAGGATGACACAGGTGACATGAAGATGCCAAGTTGGTGCATCGATACTAATTTGCGACTTAGGTCTGTTTGGACCTCTGGTAAACCACGTAGTAGGTTTGGAGACCTGGAACTACAAATCAATAGTATTGGGACTTAGGTGACACCCCGAACAAGTTTAGGAACAACTGGTGCATGTTACTCTTTTATATTTATTTTAAATTCATATAGCTAGAAAACATACTATCAAACCTTGACTAAGTTACATAGTTGTCTGAAAGCAAAATTTCACTTTATTAACTTTAAATCATTTGATGCTTACCACTTTGGCGTGCTTTCCATAACTAGGAAGGCATGCACACTTTTAACCTTTAAAAGCCAGAATGCACATGTCTACTTGCTGGAAAATATTTATGCTTTCTACCAATCTTACGATAACAATTTGAAAGTTGATATTTGTGGTACTTATTTGGTCCAGGAACTAGATTTTTCTACATTCTTTCAGATCTGGATTGAACAACGCTCTCTTTGTATATGAATAATGCTCTATAAATATATGTTTGATAATTTTCTATGATATTTAATAAATAGTAGCTACTGTGACTATTTTATTTTGTTTTTCTTAGGTTGTTAGTTCTCGTGAATGTCCTGTTGTCTCGAAATACAGAGCTTCTGTCTGCACCTAATCACCTAAAATGGAAATGTTTGACTCATTGTTTAAGTCGGGGGAAGCTGAAGTTGATGGTCTGATCCAATAAGAGATCTTAATGTGCATTACACTTATTGGATTTTGATGTCGCTTCTGGTAGTGTCTCATTAAATTCTACACCAGTTCTAGGAAGAGAAAGCCTAACCAAGTCATCATCTCCAGGTTTGTTATTATTTGGATGCAAATCGTCGTTAGTTAACCTTTTGTGTTGAAGTAACTGTTTGGTTGAGAAAAATTCGTTGCCTATATTCTATTTTCTCTGTTTTGTTATAGCACCAAGCTGATTTGTGTCTAATTTATAGGGACGATGTTAGCGAAAGTCAATTTAATCAGGTGCTGAACATTGAGTTGCAACAAATCATCGATGGAGACTGAGTCACCACAGCCAGAAAACCACTGTCTCAATTTTAGGAGCTTTTCCATCTATGTTTGTTAGAAGGCATAATGCCTATTTATCTCTTGTATTCGAACATTTGGCAATTAAGAAGTAGAAGATTACTTCCCCAATATCCCTTCTTCCTAATCTCACTTTTCACGGCTTTTAGGGAACCGTCACTTGCTATTACCGACTGACATGTCCACTCCTCATGTGAGATATTGGGGTTGATATATATGTTGTTCGTTTCCATGTAATTGTTGTGTACTAACATTTATCGAATAATTTTTACGCTGTCGCAACGCACGGACACTCACCTAGTATTTATTAATTATGAATTAGTTGGACTTCATACATTTGTCATATTGCCTAGTCATCAGTTATATAATTACTTTTATTATTAAATTATATTTAATATTTATAATAGTCATTAAAACATTTAATATGATCCAACTCGAAGCACTGACCGGACCGCATGGAGATAAGAAGGGTTTGTAAGGCTGGCTGCAGCGGTGACCGCTGGCCAGCCTCTTCCCCTTCATGGCGCCTGCGGGGGGCGCCCCACGCCCGTAGCGCTGCCCCCTGCAGGCCCCATACGTGTCAGCCCTTTCTCTCTCCCTCTGCACATAGTGTTTCACTGTTTCACTGTTTACTCCCTTTAGCACTGGTCATTCCTGTAGCAGTGGGTCCACGAGTAATTGTTAGTAGATAAAAAATTGATAGTAGATAAAAAGTAGGTATAGAAAATGATATTTTATGGTTGTAGTAGGGTATAGGGAGAGTATTTAGGGGGAACCGCTGCGGGAGATAAAAAGTAGAGGATAAACCGTTGATGATGTGACACAAAAAATGATATAAAGGGAGAAATTTAGAGGGAACCGCTGATGCGGATAGTCTAAGACCGTCTGCAGCGCTCATCGCGAGCATCACCCTCCCCTACCCATGTAGTCGTATAGCGTGACACTTCCGCCGCAAGGCTCGTCGCTACAAACCCCCCTTCGTGCTACAGTTCGAGGGGCATGCATAGTGATCTACCATATATGAGCTTGTTCGGTTGTACCCCAATCCATATGGATTGAGGGGGATTAAAGGGGTTTTAATTCGTAGTAAATCAAAATTTTTTTCAATCCGTATCAATCTCCTCCAATCCATATGGATTGAAAATAACCGAATAAACCCTATAGGGGTGCACTGTCCATGCCCTTTGCCTATTTGTTAGTTGTGTGAAAAAAGTAGTGGGTAATGAATAGGTATAGAAAATGATATTTTATGGTTGTATTAGTGTATAAGAGTATTTAGGGGAAATCACGGTGGAAGATGAAAAGATAAGAGGTAAACTGTTGATAACGTTACCAAAAAAAAGTGATTGGAGAGAAATAGCCTATGAATCTGCTTCCATTGTTCCTTGTAGATGAGATAGACACCGAGGCGGAACACAACCTGACACACGCGTCCAGCGAGGCAGCGCGGCTCACCTCCTTCCCGGTCCCGGCTACCCACAGGCCGCAGTGCCGCACAGGCCCGCAGCCCGCTTGCTATTTTCCGCCGCCAACGTTCTCCCTCCTCATCGCCCCACCTCCGCTTCCTCCTACGCGCCACTCACACGCCTCGCGTCCGCCTCCCCGCCTACACCTCCCCATTCTCCAGCGTCCCGCGCCCCGAGAAGCGCTGCAGGCCTCACCTTCCCGTCCTCCTGCCCCAGGAACCGCGGTTCAGGAAGGAAGGAAGGAGGAAAGGCAAGTGCCTGCCGGTGCCGGGGCTCAGCAGCGCGCGATGGCGTACAGGGCGGAGGACGACTACGACTACCTCTTCAAGGTCGTTCTTATCGGCGACTCCGGCGTCGGCAAATCCAACCTGCTCTCCAGGTTCACACGCAACGAGTTCAGCCTCGAGTCCAAGTCCACCATCGGGGTCGAGTTTGCCACCAGGAGCATCAGGGTCGACGACAAGGTCGTCAAGGCCCAGATCTGGGACACAGCCGGCCAGGAGAGGTACTCGATCGTCCTCTCCCCCCTTCTTTTTCTCGATTTAATTACTTTCTTTGTCTGCTATTCTAGGCATCATCGTGTTGAATCGGAATTAATTTAAATTTATTCATCTATACAATGCAATGCAACATTGTTTTATTTCGGACCGCGCCGGACACGCAACGAGGAAAATGCTCACCTTGCTTGTGCAAATTACAATCGGCCACACCTTGTTGTCCTGCTATATGTAGTCCTGGATTTACATTGATCTTGGATGTTAACAGTATTCATGAGGCATTCTCTGGTTCTTGTTATGTGAAGAGAAACAGTTCGCTTCGGATTAAAGCCAGCTGTTCAGACTGCTACAGCTGTGATCTATAGAGACAAAAACGCTGTAGTAGCAGTAGAAGCCGGTACGGATTAAATCCAATGCCCTTATACCTTTTCCAATCTAAGAATTCCTACCATCGTTGTCATCATGATTCATGGCTTAGTGACGTCCTGCCATTGTCATACCTGGTAAAGTGGTAATGCTGGGGGATTATACATTTTGTACTACCCTCCTCCTGGGCTCCTGGTTGCATTGAATAATGTTCTGTTGCAACCACCGTAGGTGATGGCAATAGGTAATTAGGCAGGCACCTTTTGTTTAATATAAGTTAACCTAATATGGTGGCACTTGGCCAGCTCACCTGCAAAGTGGAAATTCTGCAGTAGTTGTGTAACACTGAAGATATTCTAGGATTGTTTTCCTATTGTTTCTGTAGTTCCAGCTTCATTTTTCTTGTGATGCTTCGAGCCAAATCGTTGCACCTGATGTGGAATGTAGGCTAACATTTGTTTGATTTTCATTTAAATATAATGCTGATTTTCTTCCCATTTTATGTTCTCTGTAACCAGCTCCAATATGACCTATTTTGTTTGGTCTGCTCAGCTGTATTATTTATTGCCTAATTTCGCTACCGATTTTTCTTTGGATGGAGCTTAATTTTGCCATATATCATCCAATCCTCTCTTTTGCAGGTATCGGGCAATTACAAGTGCGTACTATAGAGGGGCTGTTGGCGCACTTGTCGTGTATGATGTGACACGCCATGTGACCTTTGAGAATGTGGAGAGGTGGTTAAAGGAGCTCCGGGATCACACTGATGCAAACATTGTCATAATGCTTGTTGGCAACAAAGCTGATCTGCGACACCTTAGAGCTGTATCCGTGGAGGATGCCAAGGGCTTCGCCGAGAGGGAAATGACCTTCTTCATGGAAACATCCGCGCTGGAGTCCATGAATGTTGAGAGCGCTTTTACCGAGGTCCTAACTCAGATCTATCGTGTCGTCAGCAAGAAGGCCCTTGACATTGGCGATGACCCTGCTGCTCCACCAAGAGGGCAAACCATCAATGTTGGTGGCAAGGATGATGTCTCTGCTGTGAAGAAGGCAGGGTGCTGTTCATCCTAAATCACTTGTGACCATGAAAAGGATTAAAGGAACCATATACTCACCCCGGTCATATGATTGGTAACTGAAAATATGACTCTTGTGCTGCCTAACCTGGTGGCTATTAGATTATGTTGGTACTCCAGAGACATGATTTAGAGGTTAAGATTTTGATTCCAAGTTGGGACAAAAACTTACTTTTCACGGTGTCATTGATATTCATGGCTTCGTTGTATGGTTCATATGCACTACTGTTCCACACTAGTTGACATTAGAATCCTCCCAATCCCTCACTGCGTAACATACCCTGCTAAAAGTGTTGTAATTGGAGCTACTGATGTTTTCTTACTGGGAGCAAAGAGTCTAACCTTTTCTTTTTTTTATGTCACAATGGGTTATGTTCCACTCGGTAAATGCCCATCTCTCATTGGTAGGCAGCAAGTGTTAGAGGGTTATATCATGTAATTCTCTCAGATGTACAAAATTTGGATTGAAGGTTTATGAGGCTATTTACTGTCATGTTCAGACATATACACATGTTTATACTTGCTGTTCATGATGGTTAAGCTAATCTTGGTGTTGTGTAACTTCTCGGCAAATCATTTTCACAAGAGCAAGCATTTTTTGTACTGATTTGTATATGCACACCATTCTTATTGCTAACTGTGTAACCTTTTGGCTAACTCAACCTCGCTGAATTGATAGATATTGTGACAGCTTCTTTGGCCATTGAGTTCTTATTGTGCCCGTGCTCGTGGCCGTAGCGATCGCCGGCGACGCGAGTGAGACGGTGCAGAGAGAACACGCGGGTCCGACGAACTTGCGGAGGAAGTTGCTCTTCGAAAGTTGTATTTCAATTCTGTTTCTGGTATGCCTTACTCTGAGTTCACCCACTTCCTTTTACAATCCGGTGTGCTCTCTTACAAGCTGGGCCCACAACTGTCCCCGTATTACATTATACTAGAACGTAGAAATGCTGAAATACACGTATACTCTTACTGTTGCTGATTGGCACGGATGTACCGGCCCCGGGCACAACATCATCCTCCCCTTCGGATGTTGCTTGACCACAAGCAACTACTCCTAGAAACTTGGACTGTAACACATACCAATCTTCCCAATTAGCGGCGGTAACAAGAAGCTTATTATCCTAGTAAGTTTAAAATTTGGTTATAGAGAATGTGAACCTGTTCCAACACCTTATAATCCTAGTAAGCTATTGAAGAAAAATCGAAGGATATCTAGGGATCAATTGAGATATTCCCAAATAATCAGTTCACTCATGTACTTAGCAAATGCTACGAGGCCTGACATTTCGTTTGCTGTGAGCAAACTTAGCCGGTTTGTTTCAAATCCAGGAGATGATCATTGGCAAGCTCTTGATAGAGTTATGCACTATTTAAAAGGTACTATGAGTTTAGGCATCCATTATACTTGGTACCCAACAATACTGGAGGGTTATTGTGATGCAAATTAGATATCTGATGCTGATGAGATATATGTCATAAGTGGATATGTGTTTTCACTTGGAGGTGACGTTGTTTCATAAAAGTATTGCAAGCAGACCATCTTAACGATGTTGACTATGGAAGCAGAACTCACATCATTAGATACCGCTTTAGTTGAGGCTGAGTGGCTTCGTGAACTCCTTATGGATTTATCGGTGGTTGAAAAATATGTGCCGACTATTTCTATGAACTGTGATAATCAGACTGTGATAATTAAAATAAAAGTGATAATTAAGATAAACAGTTATAAGGATAATATGAAGTCAACACGATGCATAAAGAGACATTGAAATCTGTCAGGAAATTGAGAAACTCCAGAGTAATAGCGTTGGACTATGTCCATATGTCTAAAAATCTAGTAGATCAATTTACTAAGGGGCTATCACGTAGTGTGATAGATAGTGCATCAAGTGAGATGAGACCCACCTAAAGTTTATCATAGTGGTAACCTATTCTATGTGACTGGAGATCCCGTGAATTAAAATGGTGAAACAAGCTAGTGATAGACTGAGAGGAAAGACCCTTAATAAGGTTCATTTTAGATACACATCTTTCCTTACTATAAGGTAGGTTGGTGTTTACACCTTAATATGTTCCAAGTGGCCTTGTGAAGCAAAGATGTTGTCCTGCAGAACATCTTTAAAAGAACATACATATATAAGTTAACTGCTAATCGCAGTTTATGAGATCTGGGTGGTCTCTAGATACCCATGAAAGACTATGAAGTTTGACTTATAGGCTCCAACCAGAGGGGATGCGCTCGACAATCTAGTACTGGTAAAGAGTTTAGATTAAACTTATTCCATATAAAACTGACAATTCAAGGCATAGTCCACTGTGCAGTTATGGTTAAGTGTAGTCTAGGTTATAGGCAGATGTTCAACTTAACAGTCACCATTGAAACACTAGTATATCAAACGTTTTGCGATGATGAGAGCACTTTATTGTGACTTAGCATTTGGTGGGGATTGTTGAATTAATGTAGGCCTAGCCCAAATTAATATTCAATAATAGTCAATGCTAAAGGCTCACTTCAATGCTACGGTGTACTAATACTTTAGTACCATACCAGAAGTTTAAAGGACAAATCAATCAACTTAAATAGATAGATTATTGGTGCATCTATTGACAAGTTGAGAAAAATATGAAGGACTACCACACGCGCGTGTCGCCAGCCGGGCCAAGGCCGTGGTAGATCGGACCTTGGTCCAAATATTCCTTCCTAATGGTTGCGCATTTTGTTGGAGTGATGACCGTCCATTACTGTCGTCCGTTACTGGTTGTTTTCTGTGTTATGGTTAGTAATAGACGGACGAGCTGTAATGGCTGTCGGCTAGTAACAGACATATCTGATGGCGTCGGTTTTTGGCTGGCTGTAACGGCTGTCCGTTTCTAACTCTGATGGCGATCGTTATTGTCTGTTTGCCTCCCCTGCACGTGTACAAATACAGAGGAGGTGAGGCTGCTTCTAGTTACACGCGAACAGACTCTCATACGTGTTGCACACTGCCAATTCCCATCCCACCTTCTGCGAGCACACAGAGAGTGGGAGAGCTGGCCTCTAGAATCACCATCCGCAGAGCTACACTTGCACGAGTGTGCGAGCGATCAGGTTTTTGGGGAGCGTACTCGAAACTGCTCGCTTTGTCCGCTCGACCAGCGCTGATTAAGTTCCTCGTCTTCGACGCCGTTAGAGGGACTGCACTGCGTACATCTGTCTGCATCAACTACGTACGACTACATCGAACATACACACGAGATGTCTCATGTGAATGAAGCCACTGATGACTTGATCATCGGTCTCTCCGCAAGGTACACTCTGTTCTTCGTTTTTGTAAATGTTTTATTGATATTTACTGCTTATGTGAGTAGTGATACACACATACACATACATATTGTCACACAACATAACAATAATTTTCTGGTTTAAATTAAAACTGATAATACCTAATTCTCTAAGATTACAGGCCATTAAAGCGGCTTTAGGAACTTGTGCGTCTTTAGGAAAGCCGTGGAAAACGCATTACGTCTGCATCACAAGAGCAGAAGTAAAGTACTAGTAGCCCTGCCACGCCAACCGCGCCAGCCCGCCAGCTTCTCGTCGTGCGTTCCCGCAGGCAGCAGGCCCCTCGGATCCTCACGCGATGCACCCTGGCCTGCCTCGCGCGGGGCTTACCTCGCGCGACGCCGTCCAAAAACCCTGGCCCCCCACGTTTCCTGCCAGCTAGCACGCCCCCAGCCGATCGGTGCGTGACTGCGTGCCCAACGGCTCGCTTTGTCCAGGACGCAACCCTGGCCTGTGCTTCTGTCCGAGCAAAAGACGATTCTGATCCCAGCTGGAGCCTGGAGCACGGTCGTAGGTGTTGGTGGGATCGTCTTCCTTCTCATAGGCATCGTTGCTTGGTTTGGTACTTTGGTTACAAGATGACGAGTCCTGGTGAACTGGATGATGGAAAGTCAAGCTGGGTGCTGACATCCTTCCACAGGGTGGATTCCAGTGGCAGGGCCATCGCCAACAGGCAACAGCTTAGACGTAGTACGAGAGCAACAGGGCGGTGCGGGCAAGGTGGCCGTTGGGCCTCACGCACGGCGAGGCCTGAGGCCATATGGCGGTGAAGAAACTCTGGCCTAGCGGCGTGGCATGGTGGCAGGCAGCAAGACGACAGGCTCGTTCGAGGCCGAGGTGAGGAAAGTTCGACACAAGAACATTGTCAAGCTCGCGTGCAGCATCACGAACAGGAACAGCGTCAGCAGGCTAGCTGCTTGTCTATGAGTAGCCTTTTGCTCAAAGACGATGCTGCTGGAGGTAGAAGAAGCCAAAGCTCGGCTCTGCCCTTAGGCAAACTCATCTGAACAGTAGTTAAATAAATGTAGAGCTCTTCTTGGGGTTAATGTACTAAAAAAAAACAATCTGCATCATATACATGTGATCTTGAGAAGTTCATTCCAGGTAGGAGCTATCTAGGTCTGAAACATTTTCCAGCATGGTGTTTGCGAAAGCTTGTAACTGTGGTAGCCTTTTGCTCTGAATGAGTAAGAGCAGTTTGCGAATCGGAATGCATAATCCACATGGAACCCACTAAATCCCCTTCCTGTGGAAAGCCCCCCACCCATGGTTCAAATTGGAGAATCTCATTCCGTCCTGTGGAATCCACTTATCTGGTCTCCACAGGCTCATCTTGGACTCCTCAGTCCCTTTAGCAGGCAATGGATTGCATTGCATGCCAACCACGACGAAAACAATCGAAACGATAAAAACAAATAACAAAAGATAGGTACCATGTGGCCTGAACAGTGAGCAATGTTAATAATGAAATTTTGTGGAAACTGCACCATGTGCCAATAGCGTATAATAAAATCTGATGCATGAACTGAATTTTGGACGCAGGAGTGGACGAGACGGTGACATGGACAGAGTTTTGGGCTTTCAAGGATCTTTGATGGCCTTAGAAGGGAAAAAAAGGGACCTGAAGATTAGATATGCATTTAAAATTAATGTGATACTAATTAAACATATTGTCTGGGTGGTGTAGTTGGTTATCACGTTAGTCTCACACACTAAAGGTCCCCAGTTCGAACCTGGGCTCAGACATATTTTTTGGTTTTTTTTTTCATTTTATTATTTGCTGCGTCAGATGACTTCAGTTCGTTAGGTCAGAGAGCCTGTTCCGCACAACCAACCATAGTAAGCACGTATCGGAGAGAAGACAATAATAAATAAAAGTAAAATGATGCTGATGGCGTGCGTTCTCGACAGACAGACGAATGCCAAACAGGCAAACAGCAGCCCGTCGTGGCTACCTCGCCGGTCGCCGCGCTGCTCGACTGTGAAGAACCTTCCGGACACGGCAATGCGTCTCCACCGTCGATCCCTGCCGCTGCTGGTACCAAATGGCAAACAGCTGGATGTCTACCATCAGCAAGAGCATGCACCTTTGGACTGGACGAGCGGCAGAGAAGCAGGAGGTTCCTTTCTGCCTCTTCGGAGCGCACATTTTTTTTTGGTCACGGCCGTCGCGCCCAGAAAAAGCGCGAGAGATCGATCCCTGATAATCGTCGTCTCGTCGAGCTCAGGTTCCACCGAGATAACGCAACACATCGTCGCAGAACAGCGAAAGGAAGCACTTGGATACAGTGAGAATAGTTATACATAAATTCTTATATCAATAACCAGGCCTCTACAGTATCCAGATGTAAATCAGTTTTTTTTAAGATGGTGCCTTTAATTTTGTTGATGTACCCATTTTTATCTTTAGTCGTGTTTTTTTGCTCCATTTTATTCTTACAGTGCTATAATTCAGAAAAATAAACTGAGAAAAAATACAACTAAGAGTAAAAATAAGGAAGGTGCCAAAACTAAAGGTATAAATTTAAATAGCGCGAAAATAAATGGACAAAAAGGAAAAAGAGCTAAGGAACTTACTTGGGTCGGAATCCATCCCGCCGGCCCACCTTTCCGACCGCGCGTGCTCGACCCAACTTAACCAACTGTGCACCCGACGCCGACAGGTAGGGTCGTGCTACCAGCCACACGACCGCGCGCTCTCTCACTGGATCGTGGGCCCGCGCAGTCAGTCTCCTTCGCCCGCGCCGTTTCGACGAATAGCTCGCGCGCGCGATGAACACTATAACCAACCCCGAGAATCACAAATTATGTTGCAACTACCCTATCGAGCATGGATAAACGGAAAAATATCCTATACAATCACTTATCCTGGTGCAAGCATGCAATCAAGCGATCTGTTGCATCCGATCTAGATCTAATGGTAACTGTTATTTTACATTTAACCTCTTCTACCTGAAACCTAGTGTCTATTTTACATTTAACCACTTCCATATGAAACCAATGGATCTAGATCGGATGCACCAGATCGCTTGATTGCATGCTTGTACCAGGATAAGTGATTGCATAGGATATTTTCGCTGGATAAACCGTGTTCTCCAGGCATCCACAGGCAAAACCACCGCCCATCGAGCGAAGCGCAGAGAAGAGAGGAAGAGAGCGGAGGCATGAATTCTCGCCCTGGCTATCGATTCGGCCCCGTTAACCAAAGAAGGGGAGCGCAAGGGACGCTGAAGGTGTGTTGCAAGATCCATGGCCACGAGGGCGCCCGTGCCATCGGTAATTGCTCATCTGAGTACCTCAGCGCCGCGGGAGCCCCACCAAACCGGGAGCAAGGGGCCACGTTGCACAAACGCCGGTAAGTAACCGCCTCACTAGTTCGCCATCACCTCCTCTACGCAAAGCATCGTTCGGTGTTCAGGTTGTAGCACTGGGTCATGGTTTTGGGGGTCTCCGGTCATGGTTTTCGTGGTTTTAGTCGTGGTTCGACCAGCGTGGAGGAGCTTGTCGCCGGCAGCACAACAACCGTAAGCACGATGGCGGTTTCACCAGCAGGGAAGCGACAGTCGAGAGTTCGAAAGGCACGTACGGTAACCTGGTAACGACGACAGTGGAGAGTTTGAAAGGCACGCGTGGTAACCTTGTAACGACACACACGGTAATTTGAGACATATCCTGTGCAATCACTTATTTTGGTGCAAGCGTGCAATCAAACTATCCAGAGCATCCAATCTAGATCCAACGGTTTCATATGGAAGAGGTTAAAAGTAAAATAGGTACTATGTTTTAGGTGGAAGGGGTTAAATATAAAATAACAGTCATCATTAGATCTAGATTAGATGCACCAAACCGCTTGATTGCACGCTTGCACCAATATAAGTGATTGCATAAGATATTTTCCCCGGTAATTTATACCAATCACACTACACAAACAATACTGACTCGATTTCCCAACGGTCACATCAGCAGTCCTCTCGAGACGGTTCACCAAATGATCGACCGCAGCGTTCATTCCCTTCTAGATCTTGAGTAGATGAAGTGCTCTTTTCAATTCGATTATTGAAATGCATGGATTCATTGAGCTAGATCTTTCTGATAGGCTCTATACTTGGTCAAACAATAGGAGTGATTCTACTTTTGAAAAACTTGACAGGTTTTTGGTAAACCCTAAATGGGACTTGCTGTTTCATAATGCTACAGTCAGAGGTCTTGATAGATTTCTGTCTGACCATGTGCCTCTTGTTCTTCAAACTGAAGAAAAAAAAGGTCTCTCATGAGTTTAGATATAAACTCAGTTGGAAACTGAGACCAAAGTTTAGGGACATTGTGGTTATAACTGGTCTCTTCCAGTTAAAAGTAGAAAAAATATTGATATTTGGAAAAAAAGTTAAAAGACTTAAAAGAACTCTGAAGGGCTGGAATATTAATGAAGAAGGAAAAAATAGGAGGAAAATAAACATTCTGAAAATGAATCTAAACAAATTGGACATCCAAAATGAGTCTGCAACTCTCTCTGATAAGGAGAAAGAAGAAAAGATGGATTATGAATTTCAACTGAAAAACTTATTTCTTGAAGAAGAAACTAAAATGAAGCAAATTGCAAGAGAAAAAAATATCATTGCTGGGGATGAGAATACTAAATATTTTCATCTAAAAGCCAATGGCAATAAAAGACGTCTGAGAATTCATTCTCTGTATGATAATGGGAGACTTGTTGATAATGAAGAGGAGATTAATAAGTTACCCACTGACTATTATAGAGACCTTTTTGGCCCTTCAGATATCTCGACCATTCATATGAATGATATGAATATGCGGAAGCTTAATGAGGATGACAGAGAATTTCTTACTGCTCCTTTTAGTTTTGAAGAGATTTATAAGATTGTCTCTGATCTCAAGCATAATAGTGCCCCAGGCCCTGACGGTCTTCCTGCAGATTTTTTTTAGGATTTCTAGGATATTATTAAAAGTGATATTTGGAACATGTGTGATGATTTTAACAAAGGAACTTTGGACATCGAAAGACTTAATTATGGATTGATTACCTTGATCCCTAAAGTGGATAATGCTATGGAAATGAAAAAATTTAGACCAATCTGTCTTTTAAACGTTTGTTATAAAATCATCACCAAAACTCTGAATAATAGGTTATCTACTTGCATTAACAAGGTTATTAGTGAGAATCAATTTGGTTTTGTTAAAGGGAAATATATTTTGGATTGTTGTTGCTCTTCATGAAATAATTCATGAAGTAAAAAAGAAAAAGCAAAATGGGATTATTCTCAAAATTGACTTTGAGAAGGCTTATGACAAAGTCAATTGGCATTTCTTATATAACATGCTCCAACAAAAAGGCTTTGGAGACAAATGGGGTGATTGGGTGATGAAAACAGTGAAAGGAGGGAAGGTTGCCATTAGAACTAATGGTATGATTGGTCCTTACTTTCCTACTCATAAAGGGGTCAGGCAGGGTGATCCCTTTTCCCCACTTCTTTTTAACATTGCAGCTGATGGTCTTGCGTGTCTTATTGAAAAAGCACAAGAGAGGAAGCTTATTGCCAGATTAATTCCTCATATTATAAATAATGGATGTGCGTATCTTCAATATGCTGATGATACAATTCTTTTACTTCAGGACAACCTCGAATTTGCAAGGAACTTAAAATTTATCCTGATTCTGTTTGAAAAAATGTCTGGTCTTAAAATCAATTTTCATAAAAGTGAGGTTTATTGTTTTGGTAATGCTAACAATAATAAAGATGCTTATGCTGAGATTTTTACATGTCCCATTAAAAACCTTCCCATTTGCTACCTTGGTGTTTCTATTGACCATAAAACACTGAGCATTTCTCAGTGGGCTAAGACTGAAGAGAAATTTGAAAAAAATTGGGGGTTTGGCAAGGAAGATATCTGAGCCTTGGGGGGAGATTAACTCTAATTAATAGTAGTTTGTCTAACATCCCCCTTTATATGCTCTCTCTTTATCTAGCACCCTCTTCTGTTCTGAAGAAGATGGATATCTTTAGAAAAAGACTTCTGTGGAATGGTGGAAACACTAAAAAAATACCATTTGGTGAAATGGGATACTGTCTGCACTGCTAAAGATAAAGGGGGCTTGGTATCTTAAATCTAAGATGGATGAATATCAGCCTGCAGACAAAATGGTTGTGGAAACTTGAGAAGGAAGAGGGTCTCTGGCAGACAATTGTTAAAAAAATACATGAAAGGCAAGCCCTTATGTGTTTTAAAAAAGAAACAAGGAGACTCTAAATTCTGGCGAGGCATCATTGATAGTAAGGAGGAGTATTGCAACAACAGAAAAATGGAGATTGGAAATGGTTATTCTACTAGTTTTTGGAGGGACAAATGGTGTGGTGATGAACCTTTATCCATAAAATACAATAGATTATTTGAGTTATCTCTTAATAAAGAGATAAATGTGAATTGGGCCTTAAGAGATAACTGCAACTCCTTAACCTTTAGAAGAAGATTATTTGGAGTAGGGGCTAATCTTTTGGAAGATTTAAAAAATGATTGTGCAGGGTACTGTCTTAGGGACAGTAATGATAAGCCTTCTTGGTTACTAGATAACAAAGGGTTTTCAGTGAAGTCGTTATATAAATTTTTTTTAAAAAATATGATCAGAAAACCATATTGGTTCATCTGGAAGGCAAAAATTCCACAGAGAATAAAAGTTTTTCTTTGGTTGATCTTACAAGATAAAATCTTATCCAAAGAAAATCTAAGTAAAAAAATTAGCAAGGTAATGTAAATTGTGAGTGGTGTGGTTGCCTTGAAACAACCAATCATATCTTTTATAACTGTCAGGTGGCCACTTTCACTTGGAAAGTGATTCAGATGGCTTTAGTGTCTTTGTCCCTTCCCAAAAATGCCACTGATATGTTTGGGTTATGGCTATGTAGCTTCAAAAGATATGAAAGAAATCTGATCACTATTGGTTGTAGTGCAGTGCTTTGGTCCTTGTGGAAAATTAGGAATGATTGCTGTTTCAACAACATCTCTCCTTCTAATGCTGCTAACATTGTGCTTCTGTGCTGCTCCTAGTTGGATGCTTGGGCGATTCTTCAGAAAGAAACGTCAAGAAAGATGCTGCTGGAAAGAAGCTCCCTTCTCAGAAGAATGGTTAAAGAGATCTTCAACAAGAATTTTGGCTGGGCGCCGGTGGATAATCGTTTATGCAATTAATGTCGAGGCGATGTTTGGTTGTGTGGTCTGATTGGTTGAAGGAAGCCCGTAGGTTTTTAGATTCTGCTCTTTATCATGTTTGGTTTACTTTTGGATGTAGTGGACATGTAGTAGAGGGCCCTTACCAAAACCTTTTGGTATTTGTTCGGGTTCTTGTGAGAGAATGCATTTTGGCTGTGTGGTCTGCTTGATAATTGGAATCTGGAGTGATCCAAAATATGTCTGGATGGTTAGCTTCTGGTTTGTTAGCTTGATGGGCTAAGTATTGTAATAAGTAGTTTTTTTTCTTTTGGAGTCCGTTATACTGTGTTCCTATTTCTTAATGAAATAGGGGGGAATCCCCTTTCCATTAAAAAAAATTCCCTTCTAGATCAAGAGACTTCGGGAATGGCCCATCACAATGAACCACTCCCTCGGGAGGGGGGCTATTATTGAGTGGAGGCGCGAACTCGACCTCGATCGCAAGGCGAAGGCCATACCTATCGTTTTTTTGCTAACCAGTTACAAAGGTCCACAAGCGAAGGGACCTTCAATTCGGTGGATGATCGCTACAAGAGATAAGGTCGGACGAAGGCCTTGGAGCGACTG
Source organism: Zea luxurians (assembly GCA_029449295.1). NCBI lineage: Eukaryota > Viridiplantae > Streptophyta > Magnoliopsida > Poales > Poaceae > Zea > Zea luxurians. The sequence continues at coordinate 8,404,997 of JAOPSE010000034.1, forward strand.
GCGACAACCAAGGCCTTCGCCACTACTTCAACAAGGTACTCACTCGTCCAAGTTGAGCGAAGGGTGCCGAGGCACGAAGGCTCCAAGGATGACGACGATGGCTACACCTCGACCTACGCATTGTGAGGCCACCATAAGATGCCCCACAGGCCCATTTGTCTGTGTAGCCTATGGGTGTGTTAATTGGTGTGCACCGCCTACCATGTGCACGATGATGTAATTACCCCGTTAGGACTTGTTTGGTTACGTCTAGATAGAAGGGGGTTAAAATTCATTCCTAGTCAAAATTGAATAGAATGAGATTTAATCTCCCAGCCCCTTCGATCCAGACACAATCAAACAAAGCCTTACATGGAATATTACTTGCATATAGTTGATAACCGGAGGTAGGACCATACTTTGGCCACCTACCCCCGGACGAGGCTATAAAAACCTTCGCCCTTTAGTGTTGTCGGCATTTTGGACCCGGGGGGGGTCCTCCGAACCGACTAGTGAATTTGTCGTCGCTGCGTGTCCCAGCCCAGATGGGTTGGCGCGAGAAGGAACACAAACGGGGGACTTGTATTATCTCGCACCGGGGGTGCCGCTCGTAGTAGGGGTTACAAGCGTCGCGAGAGGGAAGAAGAGAGCCGGTTCGTCAGCCCGCCGTCCCCTCCGCGCGAGAGCCCTCCCCCTTTATGCGGGAAGGCCCTGGACCTCCCCTTTATAGATGCAAGGAGAGGGTCCAGATGTACAATGGGGGGTGTAGCAATGTGCTAACGTGTCTAGCAGAGAAATGCCTAAGCCCTATGTACATGCCATCGTGGCTGTCGGGGGAGAGCTTGAGCCTTGTATACGTGATAGCGTGGCCGTCGGAGAAGCGCCTGAGCCCTGTAGGAGCACAGCTGGCAGTACGACAAGGATCCTGCTGACGTCTCCTTGCTGCTGTAAGGGGCTGAGAGCCACCGGCATCATGGTTGCACGCGGGGCACCATCATTACCCGTCGTCGGGGTGAGCTAGATGGGACGCCGGCCTTGTTCCTCGTAGCCTGAGCTGGCTAGGGATAGGGTAATGATGTATCCCCTGTGGCGCGGTCGGTCCGAGCCCAAGGTCGGACGAGGCGGAGACTTCTCTCGAGGCTATGGCCGGGGTCGGGCGAGGACGCGATTCCTCCCGAGACCAAGGTCAAGGCCGAGTCCGGAGGTCGGGCGAGGCGGAGACTTCCTTCCGAGGCCGGAGCCTGAGGTCGGGTGAGGCGGAGACCTCCTCCCGAGGCCGAAGCCTGAGGTCGGGCGAGGCAGAGCTTCCTGTTGCGCCCGATGCCGAACTCGGTGGTTGATCGTGACTTGTTGTCAGCTTCGCCTGGGCGCTTGGCACAGTAGTCGGAGCGGGGCGAGCGGCGCTGTTTTCCTGTCAGATCGGACAATAAAGGAGGGCGAAGTGAATGCGGTCACTTTGGCCTGGCTGACTGAGGCGCGTGTGTCAGGATACGGCGTCAGGCGACCCCTGCATTGAATGCGCCTGCGAAGCGGTCGGTTGGTGAGGCGGTCTGGCCAAGGTTGCTTCACAACGAAGCCTGCCCGAGCCGGGCCTCGGGAGAGCCGAGGGTGTGCCCGCTGCCTGAGGAGGTCCTCGGGCGAGGCGTGAATTCGTCCAGGACTACTGCTCCTGCCTGAGGCTGGGCTCGGGCGAGGTCGCGTCCTTTAGGTAGACGAAGCCTTGACTTGAACCGCGCCCGTCAATTGGTCTGAAGGTTTTTACCAGCCGTGATTAGGAGCGTTGGAGGTACCCCTAATTATGGTACCCGACAGTAGCCCCCGAGCCTCGAAGGGAGTGTTGGTACTCGCTTGGAGGCTTTTGCCGCATTTTTGGTGAGGGGACCAGCCTTTCTCGGTTTTACTTTGCTCTGGTGGGTGTGGCCCCCGAGGCCTCGGAGGAGTGGTTTGACTCCTCTGAGGTCTTAATGCTTTTCGTGGTGCCTCGGCCAGTCTGATTGTTCCCTCATGCGGCCTGGCTGTAGCCCGGGTGCATGGTCAGGTTCCGAGTTTTCAAGCTGGTTTGTTGACGCTGTCAACAGTTTGGCCGTAGCCGGGTGCGAGAGCAGCCCCCGAGCCTCTGCACGAAGCGAGAGGACGATCAAGGACTTTCCCGACTTTTATCATACGCCCCTGTGTCGCCTTTCCGCAAGGAGGAGGGGGGAAAGCGCCATGTTGCCCTCGGAGGGCGCCGAACATGGTGTTTCCAGTGAGCTGCTAACGGGTGATCCGAGTGGACGCCCGTGCCCCGTTCGTTAGGGGTCGGCTAGTGGCCTAGAGGCACGCTCCAAAAGTACCTGCGGGTGATTCGCCGGACCCGGACCCCTTCGACAGGGTCCGAGGGCTCGATGCCTCTCTCTGGTGAGATTCCGTTACAAATTGTTCCCGCCGGTCTCGGAAATGTCCTAGGGTTCCTCCGGAGCATAGCCCGAGCCTCGGCCATGTATCGGAAGAACCTAGAGTCATCCCTCACTCTGCGTGCTCTGGGGCGACTGTCGAACCCTTCCGAGGGGCCAGCCTTCGAACCCCTGATCAGTAATGGGCGTGGAGCCCGAGCGCTCTAGGGCGGCTGTCGAACCCTTCCGAGGGGCCAGCCTTCGAACCCCTGATCAGTAATGGGCTTGAAGCCCGAGTGCTCTGGGGCGGCTGTCGAAACCCTTTCGAGGGGCCAACCTTCGAACCCCTGATCGGTAGGAGGGCTTGGGGCCTGATTCCTTCGCCGAGAAGGATCCTTTCCGAAACATCCCCTTTCCCGGTCCCTGTAGTGAGAGAGAGAGGAGGAGGGGAAGGATATGTATTTAAATAAGGTGGCACACCTTTTTTGATGCGGTCATCAAGGCAAAGGTGAAACGACGCCCGCCTCGCCTGCCAGAGGTGTCGCTTGCTCTGCCGGGGAGTTAATGCGACGGGGCGGGCGACTCGCGTGGCGTCCGGTGCGCGTGCGAGCCGTTCGAGGAACGGAAAGATCGTTTTACCTTCGAGTTTTGAATTTTGCGGCGAGTTCGGGCGAAGTTTTGAACGGTTCTCGCCCGGGCCTTTATATACTCGGAAGGGGGCCGGCAATGGTTCGTCACTCTGCCATTTGCGCCTGGCTTCTGCTCTGGTTTTCGCAACCTAAGAGAATAGCCAGGGAAAAGGAAACCGCGCACCTCATCCCCTCCGCCTCCACCACCTTCGTTCGGTGATGGCTGACAGGGTGACCGTTGTCCCGCCGCGCGACCCGTGGCCCTCCTCCACCATCGTTGCGAAGGATCTGGAGGCCCTCGTCGGTGATGGTCTGTTCCGTCCCCTCTCTGGTGGGGCGCAGCCAGAGTGGATGGCCCCGAGCGAGGCCGTCCCTTCCCCGCCGTCGGGGTACGTGGTTAGCTTCATCCCCTTCCATGAGCGGGGGTTTGGAGTGCCAGCGAGCCGCTTTATGCGGGCGCTCCCGCACCACTACGGGGTGGAGCTGCACAACCTCAACCCCAACTCCATTGCGCAAGCGGCCATCTTCGCGGCGGTTTGTGAGGGTTTTTTGGGGATCGAGGTTCACTGGGATCTGTGGACCCACCTCTTCTCCGTGGAGCTCTTTGCCTTGACGACGGATGCGAAGAAGGTCCGTATGGCGGTGCGGGCCGGTGGCTGCACCCTCCAGCTGAGGCAGGGGCGCACGCAGCAGTACATCCCTGCCACCCTTGTGTCTTCGAACAAGGGGTGGTAGCGCTGATGGTTTTATCTCCGGAACGACGACGGGAGGCTTCCGTCGTTTTCTCAACGAGTGGTGACTGCCGCCGGCAGCAACTGGCGTTGGGGTGCCACGTGCGAGAAACAGGAGAAGCTCCAGCCTATTCTGCAGGCTTTGCAGAGGTTACGAGATGGGGGCCTTACCGCTACGGGGGTTGTTGCTGCCATCCATCGCTGGAGGGTGCTCCCTTTGGCAGAGCGGCGGTTGCAACTCTCAGAGATGAGACCGGGGGTTGATCTGGAGGGCTCGCAGATGTCCTCGGCCTCCCTCCCCGACTACGACCTCCGCAAGCGGGTAGCAGGTACGGTAGGGAGGCTGGATGCCGGCGCCCTTACCCAGCCTGCGATGCGTCCCGACCATGGGTATGTTTCCCTGGTAAGTATCCGATCCTTTTCCTGTATTGCGCCGGGTTGCCTTCGATTCCCACTGTTGGGATCTTTGCTCTTCCCCAGGGGTTAAGTTTTTACAAACCCACCCTGCCGCCGGTCCCGGAGGACGCGGTGGGCCGAGCCACGCGGAGGGTCGCCGCGGAGAAGAAGAAGGAGAAGAAGGACGCGGAGAAGGCTCGGGCTCGCGAGCGGATGCAAGCTCGGGACGCCTTGGAGAAGCGTCGTCGGAGGCAAGAGAGGGACGGGCTCCCGAGGGAGCCGTCGCCGGAGACGCCTGACGACGATGATGACGATGATGATGACGAGGATGATGACATGGCGGCCCGTCTTGACCTCAGCCCGGACTCGGGGCCGGGCCGGGGGTTGCCGTGCCAGCCTCCAAGTGGGCTGGTACCATCGGTGCCCAGGGCTGGGACCTCGGGGCCCCAGTCCGAGGAGCGGAGGCAGGCCGAGGGGGCACCTGACCCCTTGGCCGAGGTGACTGTGTTGACTCTGGGGAGTCAGGCCAACCCCTCTGTCCCCTAAGAGCAAGCGCCCGTGCCGGCTGTGCAGGAGGTTGATCCTCCGGCCGCTGCGGCGACGCCTGGGCAGGCCGCTCCTTCGGCGCCTCGGGCACCCAAGGTGGGAGCGGCGCCGAAGTCGGTAGCGGGGCAACCCTTGGCAGCGCCTGCGGGTACCGAGGCCCGAGGGGCCTCCCCGCAGGCATGATTGGCCTTGGTCCGGAGCGGGTAAGTGCCTGAGAACGCCTCTGTTTTGGCTTCTTTCGTCGCGTGTCTTGAACTTGCTTTCTCTCTTCCTTTCAGCAAGCGAAGGCAGGGCCTGACCGGCCTGGCCCCCACGAAGGCCCTTAAGACAGTGCCGGCTTCTGCAGCCGGTGCCGTGGCGCGCCATGCCGGTTGGCTGGCCTCCGCACAAGATGCTCCCAAGCGGGGGGCCCAGGCGGCACGAGCTGTCATGGGGCAAGCCTCCAAGGCCGACCCCTCCGTCGGGGCGGTCGTCGTGCCGGGGGAGGCTGCTGACGTGGCCGTGGCCCCGAGCCCGCCTGACGTATCTGAAAGAGAAATGTGCCCTTGGGCCATTTCTAAGTATTTTGGTGATTGAGTGCCAACACAAGTGCTTTTGTGTTAATCTATGCAAAGTGGTGGACAAAGTGCAAATCAAGTCAAAAGGTATGTTTCTAGACTTAGTACATTGTTTTATGGACTAATGTATTGTGTCTAAGTGCTGGAAACAGGAGAAATCGAATTGGAAAAGAGATGGCTTTGTTTAGCCAAAGTCTGCGCAGTCTGGGTGCACCGGACTGTCCGGTGGTGCACCAGACAGTGTCCGGTGCGCCAGGCTGGCTCTGGCGAACTTGCTGCTCTCAGGACTTCGACGGCGGTGTACGGTATAAATCACCGGACTGTCCGGTGGTGCACCGGACTGTCCGGTGAGCCGTTCATAGGCGAAGTCGTCGGTCTCGGGAAGCCATCAACGGCGTACGACTATAATTCACCGGACTGTCCGGTGGTGCACCGGACTGTTCGGTGAGCCAACGGTCAGCCGGGGCAACGGTCGGCCGAGGATTCCGCGCGTGACGCGTGGCCGAGCCAACGGTCACAAGGGGCACCGGACTGTCCGGTGTGCACCGGACAGTGTCCGGTGCGCCAACGGCTCTGGATCTGCAACGGTCGGCTTCGCCAAATAAGGAAAGAAATCCGCACCGGACAGTGTCCGGTGGTGCACCGGACTGTCCAGTGCGCCAGTCGACAGAAGGCAAGAATTGCCTTCCTCCAATGCTCTCAACGGCTCCTAGCTGCCTTGGGGCTATAAAAGGGACCCCTTGGCGCATGGAAAAGACATCCAAGCATTCTTTGAGCATAGTTGATCACTCACACTTCGTTCTTACGCACTTGTTCGACATTCTTAGTGATTTGGGCTCCGTTCTAGTGAGAAACTCGTGATAGTCTCTTGAGCTCAAGTCTGGGTCTTGTGTGTGCGTATTTGCTGTGATCTTTGTGTCTTGTGTGAGTTGCTCATCCCTCCCTTACTCCACGCTTCTTTGTGAACATATTTGTAAGGGCGAGAGACTCCAAGTTGTGGAGATTCCTCGCAAGCGGGATAAAGTAAAGCAAAGCAAAACACCGTGGTATTCAAGTGGGTCTTTGGACCGCTTGAGAGGGGTTGATTGCAACTCTCAACCGTTGGGACGCCACAATGTGGAGTAGGCAAGCGTTGGTCTTGGCCGAACCACGGGATAAACCACTGTGCCATCTCTGTGTTGATCTCTTGTGGTTATTGTGTTTTGTTAAGACTCCTCTCTAGCCACTTGGCATTACTGTGCTAACTCCTAATCAAGTTTTTGTGGCTATAAGTTTTTAAGTTTTACAGGATCACCTATTCACCCCCCCTCTAGGTGCTCTCAATTGGTATCGGAGCCGTTCTCTTCACAAAGGGACTAATCGCCTGAAGAGATGGATCCTAAGGGCAAGGGGATTGTGATCAACGATAAGGAGAAGGAGTCCTTCGTCAACGAGCCGAAGGATGACAAGCCTACCGACTCGGGCTTGGGCCACAAACGAAAAGACGGGAAGAAGAAGAAGACAAGACGCATCAAGGAGATCGTCTACTACGACGATAGCGACGAGTCCACTTCTTCCCAAAAGGACAACAACGACAACGACTACGACAAAAGAAAGACGGTTAACTCAAACTTCTCTTTCGATTATTCACGTATTCCGCATAGCTCAAATACACATTTGCTTTCCATTCCTCTTGGCAAACCTCCACACTTTGATGGGGAGGACTACGGATTTTGGAGTCACAAAATGCGTAGTCACTTGTTCTCTCTCCATCCAAGCATATGGGAGATTGTAGAGAGCGGAATGAAATTTGATAGCTCGGATAGTCCCATGTTTATAAATGAACAAATCCATAAAAATGCATAAGCTACTACTGTCCTTTTAGCATCTTTGTGCAAGGAAGAGTACAATAAGGTGAGCGGCTTGGACAATGCCAAGCAGATCTGGGACACCCTCAGGATCTCACATGAGGGGAACGACGTCACCATGCTCACCAAAATGGAGTTGGTGGAGGGCGAGCTTGGAAGATTCGCAATGATAAGGGGAGAGGAGCCAACCCAAACATACAACCGGCTCAAGACCCTCATCAACAAGATAAGGAGCTACGGAAGCACGCGTTGGACGGACCACGACGTCGTTCGCCTAATGCTAAGGTCTTTTACTGTACTTGATCCACATTTGGTGAACAATATTCGTGAAAATCCTAGGTACACCAAGATGTCGCCCGAAGAAGTTCTTGGGAAGTTCGTAAGCGGGCGAATGATGATCAAGGAGGCGAGATACATGGATGATGCTTTAAATGGCCCAATCCAAGAGCCTCAAACTATTGCTCTCAAGGCAACGAGGAGCAAGGAGGCGCTACCTAGCAAGGTGGCGCAAGTAGAGGCGGCCGGGCTTAATGATGAAGAGATGGCCCTCATTATTAAGCGCTTCAAGACGGCGCTAAAGGGACTCAAGGAGCATCCCAAAAAGACCAAGACGAAGGGGAAGCGCTCATGCGTCAAATGTGGTAAGATTGGTCATTTTATCGCTAATTGTCCCGATAACGATAGTGACCAGGAACAAGGGAACAAGAGGGAAAAGAAGAAAGCTTACAAGAAGGCTAAGGGCGAGGCACACCTTGGCAAGGAGTGGGACTCAGATTGTTCGTCGTCCGACTCCGACAACGAAGGACTCGCCGCCACCGCCTTCAACAAATCGGCCCTCTTCCCCAACGAGCATCACACATGCCTCATGGCGAAGGAGAAGAAGGTATGTACTCGGGATACCACTTATGCTTCTTCAAGTGATGATGAGTCTAGTGATGACGATGAAATAGACTATTCTAGTTTATTTAAAGGTTTAGATAGAAATAAAATTGATAAAATCAATGAATTGATTGATGCTTTAAATGATAAGAATAGGTTATTAGAAAAGCAAGAGGATCTTTTGTACGAAGAACATGATAAGTTTGTAGAGGCTCAAAAATCCCTTGCTTTAGAAATCAAGAGGAATGAAATGCTTTCTTGTGAACTATCTACTTGCCATGAGACAATTTCTAGTTTAAAAGATGTTAACAATGATTTAAATGCTAAACTAGAAGTAGCAAATATATCTAACTCTTGTGTAGAACATGTTGTGATTTGCACTAGGTGTAAAGATTTTAATGTTGATGCTTGTAGTGAACACCTAGTGTCTATTGCAAAGTTAAATGATGAACTAGCTAGTCTTAATGCCCAACTTAAGACTAGCAAGAGTGAATTTAATAAGTTAAAATTTGCAAGGGATGCCTACACGATTGGTAGACACCCCTCAATTAAGGATGGACTTGGCTTCAAGAGGGAAGCCAAGAACTTAACGAGCCATAAGGCTCCCATCTCCACCAAGGAGAAAGGGAAGGCCCCTATGGCTAGTAGTGCTAAAAAGAACCATGCTTTCATGTATCATGATAGGAGACATTCTAGGAATGCCTATAGAAGTTATGATGCTTTTGATTCTCATGCCATGTTTGCTTCTAGTTCTTCCTATATGCATGATATGTCTAGGAGAAATGTTGTTCATCATATGCCTAGGAGAAATGTTGTTAATGTTCCTAGGAAAATTAATGAACCTTCAACAATATATCATGCTTGCAATGCTTCATTTGCCATTTGTAGAAAGGATAAGAAGGTAATTGCTAGGAAATTAGGGGCAAGTTGAAAGGGAGATAAAACTTGCATTTGGGTCCCTAAGACCATTGTGACTAACCTTGTAGGACCCAACAAGAGTTGGGTACCTAAGACCCAAGCCTAAATTTGCCTTGCAGGTTTATGCATCCGGGGGTTCAAGCTGGATTATCGACAGCGGATGCACAAACCACATGATGGGGGAGAAGAAGATGTTCACCTCCTACGTCAAGAACAAGGATTCCCAAGATTCAATCATATTCGGTGATGGGAACCAAGGCAAGGTAAAAGGGTTAGGTAAGATTGCTATTTCATCCGAGCACTCTATTTCTAATGTGTTTTTAGTTGAGTCGCTTGGATATAATCTGTTATCCGTTAGTCAACTTTGTAAAATGGGATATAATTGTTTATTCACAAATGTAGATGTGTCTGTCTTTAGAAGGTGTGATGGTTCACTAGCTTTTAAGGGTGTACTAGACGACAAACTTTATTTAGTTGATTTTGCAAAAGAGGAGGCCGGTCTAGATGCATGCTTAATTGCTAAGACTTGCATGGGCTGGCTGTGGCATCGCCGTTTAGCACATGTGGGGATGAAGAACCTTCACAAGCTTCTAAAGGGAGAACACGTGATAGGTCTAACTAACGTGCATTTCAAAAAAGATAGACCTTGTGCAACTTGTCAAGAAGGTAAACAAGTGGGAAGTGCTCATCACATCAAGAACGTGATGACTACGTCAAGATCTTTGGAGCTGCTGCATATGGACCTCTTCGGACCCGTCGCCTATCTAAGCATAGGAGGAAGTAAGTATGGTCTTGTTATAGTTGATGATTTTTCCCGCTTCACTTGGGTATTCTTTTTGCAGGATAAATCTGAAACCCAAGGGACCCTCAAGCGCTTCCTCAGGAGAGCTCAAAATGAGTTTGAGCTCAAGGTGAAGAAGATAAGGAGCGACAACGGGTCCGAGTTCAAGAACCTTCAAGTGGAGGAGTTCCTTGAAGAGGAGGGGATCAAGCACGAGTTCTCCGCTCCCTACACACCACAACAAAATGGTGTGGTAGAGAGGAAGAACAGGACGCTCATCGATATGGCGAGGACGATGCTTGGAGAGTTCAAGACCCCCGAGCGCTTTTGGTCGGAAGCCGTGAACACGGCTTGCCACGCCATCAACCGGGTCTACCTTCACCGCCTCCTCAAGAAGACTTCGTATGAGCTTCTAACCGGTAACAAACTCAATGTGTCTTACTTTCGTGTATTTGGGAGCAAGTGTTATATTCTTGTGAAGAAAGGTAGAACTTCTAAATTTGCTCCCAATGCTGTAGAAGGGTTTTTATTAGGTTATGACTCAAATACAAAGGCGTATAGGGTCTTCAACAAATCATCAGGTTTGATTGAAGTCTCTAGCGACGTTGTATTTGATGAGACTAATGGCTCTCCAAGAGAGCAAGTTGTTGATCTTGATGATGTAGATGAAGAAGACGTTCCAACGGTCGCGATACGCACCATGGCAATTGGAGATGTGCGGCCTCAGGAACAAAAAGAGCAAGATCAACCTTCCTCCTCAACGATGGTGAATCCCCCAACCCAAGATGACGAACAGGTACCTCAAGTGGAGGCGCGTGATCAAGGGGGAGCACAGGATGTTCAAGTTGAAGAGGAAGAAGCACCTCAGGCACCTCCAACCCAAGTTCGAGCGACGATTCAAAGGAATCATCCCGTCGACCAAATTTTGGGTGATATTAGCAAGGGAGTAACTACTCGCTCTAGATTGGTGAATTTTTGTGAGCATTACTCTTTTGTCTCTTCTATTGAGCCTTTCAGGGTAGAAGAGGTCTTGCTAGATCCGTACTGGGTGTTGGCCATGCAGGAAGAGCTAAATAATTTCAAGAGGAATGAAGTTTGGACACTGGTGCCTCATCCCAAGCAAAACGTTGTGGGAACCAAGTGGGTGTTCCGCAACAAACAGGACGAGCACGGGGTGGTGACGAGGAACAAGGCTCGACTTGTGGCAAAAGGTTATGCCCAAGTCGCAGGTTTGGACTTTGAGGAGACTTTCGCTCCTGTGGCTAGGCTAGAATCAATTTGTATTTTGCTAGCATATGTCGCTCACCATTCTTTCAGGTTGTTCCAAATGGATGTGAAGAGCGCTTTCCTCAATGGGCCAATCAAGGAGGAGGTGTACGTGGAGCAACCCCCTGGCTTCGAGGATGAACGGTACCCCGACCACGTATGTAAGCTCTCTAAGGCGCTCTATGGACTTAAGCAAGCCCCAAGAGCATGGTGTGAATGCCTTAGATACTTTTTAATTGCTAATGCTTTCAAGGTTGGGAAAGCCGATCCAACTTTATTCACTAAGACTTGCGATGGTGATCTTTTTGTGTGCCAAATTTATGTCGATGACATAATATTTGGTTCTACTAACCAAAAGTCTTGTGAAGAGTTTAGCAAGGTGATGACGCAAAAATTCGAGATGTCGATGATGGGCGAGTTGAACTACTTCCTTGGGTTCCAAGTGAAGCAACTCAAGGACGGCACCTTCATCTCCCAAACGAAGTACACGCAAGACTTGCTAAAGCGGTTTGGGATGAAGGACGCTAAGCTCGCAAAGACTCCGATGGGAACTAACGGACACACCGACCTCAACAAAGGAGGTAAGTCCGTTGATCAAAAGGCATACCGGTCAATAATAGGGTCTTTACTTTATCTATGTGCTAGTAGATCGGATATTATGCTTAGCGTATGCATGTGTGCTAGATTTCAATCTGATCCAAGGGAGTGTCACCTTGTGGCCGTGAAGCGAATTCTTAGATACGTAGTCGCTACGCCTTGCTTCGGGATCTGGTATCCAAAGGGGTCTACCTTTGACTTGATTGGATATTCAGATTCTGACTATGTTGGATGTAAGGTCGATAGGAAGAGTACATCGGGGACGTGCCAATTCTTAGGAAGGTCCCTGGTGTCATGGAATTCTAAGAAACAAACTTCCGTTGCCCTATCCACCGCTGAGGCCGAGTATGTTGCCGCAGGACAGTGTTGCGCGCAACTACTTTGGATGAGGCAAACCCTCCGAGACTTTGGCTACAATCTGAGCAAAGTCCCACTCCTATGTGACAATGAGAGTGCTATCCGCATAGCGGACAATCCTGTTGAGCACAGCCGCACAAAGCACATTGACATCCGGCATCACTTTTTGAGAGACCACCAGCAAAAGGGAGATATCGAAGTGTTCTATATTAGCACCGAGAACCAGCTAGCCGACATCTTTACCAAGCCTCTAGATGAAAAGACCTTTTGCAGGCTGCGTAGTGAGCTAAATGTCTTAGATTCGTGGAACTTGGATTGATTTATAGCATACATGTGTTTATGCCTTTGATTATGTTCCTTATGCATTTTGTTGTTTATTTATGGTGCTCAAGTTGTACAAGTACTCCACGGACCTCACAAGTCCATTTGCAAGTGATGCACATATTTAGGGGGAGATGTGCTACAACTTGACCCTTTGAGACTAACCATGTGGTTGAGTTTTCTTAATTTAGTCTCAAAGGAGGTTTGAAAGGGAAAAGGTGGACTTGGACCATGAAAGACTTCCACTGCACTCCGATGAAAGGGTAACTTATTCCAAGTTCATCTCATGTACTCTTATTGCCTTTGTATTCTTATTTGAAGACTTTGGTGAGGCAATGGGGTTCTAGGGCCAAGATTGATCCCGTTTTGGTGTTTGATGCCAAAGGGGGAGAAAATAAGGCCAAAGCAATAAATGGATCAGCTACCACTTGAGAATTTTGAAAATAATAGAATAGAGCTTTTGTTTTGTCAAAATACTCTTATTGGCTCTTTTTGTCAAAAGTTTGTCTCTTGTGGGGAGAATGGTTGATTATGGGAAATAGGGGGAGTTTTTGATACTATGATCAATTTCTATTGGAACAACTCTCTTTATGTCTCTACAAGTGTGTTTGACTTAGAGATATGAAATTGAGGTTGATTTGCAAAAACAAACCAAGTGGTGGCAAAGTATGATCCATATATACCAAATTTGAATCAAAACCTTTTTGAGTTCTCATTTGCATTGATATTGCACTTCTTTTAGTTGCTCTTTGTTGTGTTGGCATAAATCACCAAAAAGGGGGAGATTGAAAGGGAAATGTGCCCTTGGGCCATTTCTAAGTATTTTGGTGATTGAGTGCCAACACAAGTGCTTTTGTGTTAATCTATGCAAAGTGGTGGACAAAGTGCAAATCAAGTCAAAAGGTATGTTTCTAGACTTAGTACATTGTTTTATGGACTAATGTATTGTGTCTAAGTGCTGGAAACAGGAGAAATTGAATTGGAAAAGAGATGGCTTTGTTCAGCCAAAGTCTGCGCAGTCTGGGTGCACCGGATGCACCGGACAGTGTCCGGTGGTGCACCGGACAGTGTCCAGTGCGCCAGGCTGGCTCTAGCGAACTTGCTGCTCTCGGGACTTCGACGGCGGTGTACGGTATAAATCACCGGACTGTCCGGTGGTGCACCGGACTGTCCGGTGAGCCGTTCACAGGCGAAGTCGTCGGTCTCGGGAAGCCATCAACGGCGTACGGCTATAATTCACCGGACTGTCCGGTGGTGCACCGGACTGTCCGGTGAGCCAACGGTCAGCCGGGGCAACGGTCGGCCGAGGATTCAGCGCGTGACGCGTGGCCGAGCCAACGGTCACAAGGGGGCACCGGACTGTCCGGTGTGCACTGGACAGTGTCCGGTGCGCCAACGGCTCTGGATCTGCAACGGTCGGGTTCGCCAAATAAGGAAAGAAATCCGCACCGGACAGTGTCCGGTGGTGCACTGGACTGTCCGGTGCGCCAGTCGACAGAAGGCAAGAATTGCCTTCCTCCAATGCTCTCAACGGCTCCTAGCTGCCTTGGGGCTATAAAAGGGACCCCTTGGCGCATGGAGAAGACATCCAAGCATTCTTTGAGCATAGTTGATCACTCACACTTCGTTCTTACGCACTTGTTCGACATTCTTAGTGATTTGAGCTCCGTTCTAGTGAGAAACTCGTGATAGTCTCTTGAGCTCAAGTCTGGGTCTTGTGTGTGCGTATTTGCTGTGATCTTTGTGTCTTGTGTGAGTTGCTCATCCCTCCCTTACTCCCCGCTTCTTTGTGAACATCTTTGTAAGGGCGAGAGACTCCAAGTTGTGGAGATTCCTCGCAAGCGAGATAAAGTAAAGCAAAGCAAAACACCGTGGTATTCAAGTGGGTCTTTGGACCGCTTGAGAGGGGTTGATTGCAACTCTCGTCTGTTGGGACGCCACAACGTGGAGTAGGCAAGCGTTGGTCTTGGCCGAACCACGGGATAAACCACTGTGCCATCTCTGTGTTGATCTCTTGTGGTTATTGTGTTTTGTTAAGACTCCTCTCTAGCCACTTGGCATTACTGTGCTAACTCCTAATCAAGTTTTTGTGGCTATAAGTTTTTAAGTTTTACAGGATCACCTATTCACCCCCCTCTAGGTGCTCTCAGTATCGTCGGTGCCGGCGTCGACTCCTGCCGTGGTCGTTGCTGATTTGCCCGCGGAGCCGTCCACCGCTCCCGACGTCGGGATGGTTGGGGCGTCGCCGCTCGCGGTCGTCCCCGTCCTCCCCGTTCCTGGCCCTGAGGAGGGGGTGGACGCTGTTGCCGAGGTTGGTGATCGGGAACCCACCATCTTAGTCGAGGGGAAGCCTAGCACGTCGATGGCGATGGTGCCCGACGTGTTGACTGCAGGGGAACCCGATGCCTTGGCGGAGGAGCGCGCAACACCGTGGCCCGTCTTGGGGGCGGCGTCCTCATCCCTGTGCAGCGCAACCCCAATGAGTGGTGCGGGCAGGCGTTCTGGTTCTGGAGCCGTGGCGCCTCGAAACCCCTCCTCGTCCTCAACGATGAGCAGGAGGAGCAGTCTCGGGATGAGCTCCGCGAGTATGCCGAGGCGGCGATGGGGTCGCTTCGGTCGACCATGGAGATCCTTTCTAGGGACGTTCCTAGGGTCCTCCAGGTAAGGATTTCAGGCGTATACCTTGCGTGGCTAGGGCATTCTTTGTAATACCTTGTCTTCCTTGCTCAGGAACTAGCGGATGTGAGCACCGCCAAGTCACTGTTCATCCGCCGCGAGAGTGGCATCTGGGGTTCGCTGCGGTCCCAGAGGGCCGCGCTTGCCAAGGCTAATGAGCGCCTTGCCCAATAGAGCACCGAGCTGGCGGACCTTCGGCTGCTCTGTGATGATCTGAAGGCGGAGGCAGCGGCGGCGCGGGCAGAGGCGGTGTTGGCATGTACGGAGGCGCAGCAGCGGCAGCTGGAGCTTGGCCAGGCCATCGACGAGCGGGACCAATCTCGGAGCCAGGCTGTTGAGGCCGTGGGCCGGGCTGAGGCCCTTGAGGCTCAGCTGGCCGAGCTGTCTGCTCGGGCCAGGGCCCTTGCGGTGGACCTAGCTGTGGCCATCGGATCTGCCCAGTCTGCCCAAGCCGTGGCCTCGTAGGAGCGTGCCCAGGACGAAGGTATGTTTCGCCTGCTTTGCGACTTCAATTCAGCTTCATTCTTCAACTCGTGTCTGAAGAATCTTGATCGGCTATCTACAGAGCTTGAGACGGCTCTTAATGAGTCCGTCAAGGCGCACGCCTGGGCGGCTGAGCAGAATGAGGCCGACCGTGTGGCTATGTCCGAGGCTATCTCGGGCTTTTGCCGAGCCTTTGACCTTGACGACATCCCCTCGGGTAGCTCCCCCAGAGTCATCTGTGGGCCTTGGGCGGCCATGTGCACAGCAGACTCCGCGGGGCGCTGCACCACGGCGTTAGGCGGGCCTTCGCCGTGCTCGGTTCCCATTATGACGTGGACTTGGAGCGGGTCAGCGAGGGGTACTGTCTACCCGACAAAGACGAGGCTGCCTTAGCCGAGGTCTTGAGGCTTGACGCGGCCGCTGAGGGCCCGAGCGTGGTGCTAGCCTCCTCCTTCGAGGTGGAGATCCTTCTGCCTGCGTCGTCGTCTGAGGCTGGGCCAGACCTCGCCGAAGGCGGAAACGGCGCCGAGGGCGCAGCTGCTTCCCCTACCGATGCCTGATCTTGCTGGAGTAGTTTATTTGTAGCATGTGTGTGTTCTTTCGCGAGTGCTGAGGCCCGAACACTTTCATCGTCATATCATAAAGCTGCGTTTTCTTTCCCCTTGTTTCGTGCGCCATGACTTGTTCGTTGGTAGCAGAACCACTTCTCCGAGCGAGAGTTACTTTTCGCGGAATGTGACGAGTGAGGTATCCGTATCCCGGAGGTGTAGGAGTCCCTCGGCTCGGTTGGCCTTGCCGCTTACGTGTACTCTCATCGTTTTTAGGATCCCGCTATCGATACAGAAGTCGAAAGCACGAAAGGTCGTTTTGGTAGAAAATTTTTCCGAGGAAAATTTTGACGCAGAGGGGGTTCCCCCCTTCTAGCCCCCGAGGGAGGGTCGGGCTTTGCTGAGGCGAGACCGACCCCTCCTTGACGGTTAGACTTTATGTATGTAAAGAAAATGAGGTACATGAACGACTTAAAACATCTTAAGGGTAGAAGCGACGTAGCTGTTGGATGTGGATGTTCCAAGCGTTGCTGTAGACCTCGCCTTGGTCGTTGGCCAGCTTGTATGTTCCGGGCTTCAAAATCTCGGCGATGATGAAGGGCCCTTCCTAGGGAGGAGTGAGCTTGTGGCGCCCTCGGGCATCCTGTCACAGACGAAGCACCAAGTCTCCCACTTGGAAGCCTCGGGGCCAAACCCTTCAGGCGTGGTAGCGTCGCAGAGACTGCTGGTACCGTGCCAAATGTAGTAAGGCAACGTCTCGAGCCTCTTCGAGCTGGTCTAGTGAGTCCTCTCGGCTGGTCTGGTTGCTTCGGTCGTCGTACGCCCTGGTCCTCGGGGAGCCGTATTCTAAGTCAGTGGGGAGGATGGCCTCGGCCCCATAGACTAGAAAAAACGGCGAGAAACCCGTGGCTCGGCTCGGCGTCATCCTCAGACTCCAAACTACCAAGGGTAGCTCTTTCATCCACCGCTTGCCGAACTTGTTGAGGTCGTTGTAGATCCTCGGTTTGAGTCCCTACAAAATTATACCGTTGGCACGCTCCACCTGCCCATTCGTCAGGGGGTGAGCTACGGAGGCCCAGTCCACACGGATGTGGTGGTCGTCGCAGAAGTCCAGGAACTTTTTCCGGTGAACTACGTGCCATTGTCGGTGATGATGGAGTTCGGGACCCCAAAGCGATGGATGATGTTGGTGAAGAATGCCACCGTCTGCTCGGACCTGATGCTGGTCAAGGGTCGGACCTCGATCCACATGGAGAATTTGTCGATGGCTACCAGCAGGTACGAGAAGCCCCTGGGTGCCTTTTGCAAGGGACCGACAAGGTCCAGACCCCATACTGCAAACGGCCAAGTGATGGGTATCGTCTGCAGGGCCTGAGCGGGCAGGCGTGTCTGCTTTGCCTAGAATTGACACCCCCGGCAGGAGCGTACAATCCTAGTGGTGTCGGACACTGCGGTTGTCCAGTAGAAACCTTGTCGGAAGGCATTCCCCACGAGGGCTCGAGGTGCTGCATGGTGGCCGCAAGCCCCCGAGTGTATTTCTTGCAACAGTTCTTGTCCTTGGGCGATGGATATGCATCGTTGGAGGATGCCCGAGGGGCTGCGGTGATAGAGCTCCTTTTCATCACCCATCAAGACGAACGACTTGGCGCGCCGAGCCAGTTGCCGAGCTTTGGCCTTGTCGAGGGGAAGCTCTCCTCGGAGGAGATATTCCAGGTACGGGGTCTGCCAGTTCGGATCTGGCGTGACCCCATTCTGTTCCCCCTCGACGAGCAAGGCCTCCTCCTCGATGGCCGAGGGTACCTCGGGCTCGGCCGAGGCCTCCTCGGGCTCGGCCGAGGGTACCTCGGGCTGGGCCAAGGCTTCCTCGGGCTCGGGCGTGTCGTCGATCTTGACGGATGGTTGATGTAGGTCTCTGGAGAAGACGTCCGGGGGAACTGTCGTCTGCCTCGAGGCTATCTTTGCCAGCTCATCCGCAGTCTTGTTGTACCGTCGGGCGATGTGGTTGAGCTCCAGCCCATAGAACTTGTCTTCCAGGCACCGAACTTCGTCGCAGTAGGCCTCCATCCTCCGGTCGCGGCAGTGGGAGTTCTTCATGACTTGGTCAATGACAAGCTACGAGTCGCCACGAGCGTCGAGGCGCCGGACCCCTAGCTCGACGGCGATGCGCAGCCCGTTAACCAGAGCCTCGTACTCGGCCACGTTGTTTGACGCCGGAAAATGAAGGCGGATCACGTAGCGGAGGTGCTTTCCGAGGGGTGAAACGAAGAGCAAGCCAGCGCCTGCTCCTGTTTTCATGAGTGACCGATCGAAGTACATGGTCCAGAGCTTGGCCTGGATCGGAGCTGTTGGCAATTGGGTGTCAGTCCACTCCGCTAGGAAGTCGGCTAAGACTTGGGATTTTATGGCCTTCCAAGGGGCGGATGATAGCGTTTCGCCCATGAGCTCCACTGCCCACTTTGCTATCCTACCCGAGGCCTCACGGCACTGGATGATCTCCCCCAGGGGGAAGGATGACACCACAGTGACCGGATGAGACTTGAAGTAGTGTCGCAACTTTCGCCGTGTCAGAATTACTGCGTACAGTAGTTTCTGAACCTGTGGGTAGCGGATCTTGGTCTCGGATAGCACTTCGCTGATGAAGTAGACCGACCTCTGGACGAGCAATGCATGCCCTTCTTCTCGTCTCTCGACTATGATCGCGGCGCTGACCACCTGGGTGGTCGCGGCTACGTAGACCAAGAGGGCTTCTCCTGCAGCGGGGGGCACTAGGATGGGTGCATTTGTAAGGAGCGCCTTAAGGTTTCCGAGGGCTTCCTCAGCCTCGGGGGTCCAAGTGAAGCGCTCGACCTTCCTTAAGAGGCGGTATAGAGGCAAGCCTTTCTCGCCAAGGCGTGAGATGAAGCGGCTCAGGGCCGCAAGGCATCCTATGACCCTCTGCACTCCTTTCAAATCTTTGATCGGCCCCATGTTGGTGATAGCCGCGATCTTCTCCGGGTTGGCTTCGATGCCTCGATCGGAGACGATGAACCCTAGGAGCATGTCTCGGGGGACTCCAAAGACACACTTCTCAGGATTGAGTTTCACGCCTTTCGCTCTCAGACACTTGAACGTTGTCTCAAGGTCAGAGAGGAGGTCGGAGGCCGTCCTTGTCTTGACAACGATGTCATCGACGTAAGCCTCGACCGTTCGGCCGATGTGCTCTCCAAACACGTGGTTCATGCATCTTTGGAATGTGGCCCCTGCATTCCTCAAGCCAAATGGCATAGTAGTATAACAATACATGCCAAAAGGTGTGATGAAAGAAGTCGCGAGCTGGTCGGACTCTTTCATCTTGATTTGGTGATAACCTGAGTAGGCGTCGAGGAATGACAGGGTTTCGCACCTAGTAGTGGAGTCCACAATTTAGTCGATGCGAGGCAGAGGGTAGGGAACCTTCGGACATGCTTTGTTCAGCCCGGTGTAGTCAATGCACATCCTCCATTTCCCACCTTTCTTTCTCACAAGCATAAGGTTAGCTAACCATTCGAGATGGAATACCTCTTTGACGAACCCCGTGGCCATCAGCTTGTGAACTTCCTCGCCGATGGCTCTGCGCTTTTCTTCGTCGAAACGGCGTAGATGCTGCTTCACGGGTCGGGCCCCAGCTCGGATGTCCAGTGAGTGCTTGGCGACATCCCTCGGTATGTCGGGCATGTCCGAGGGACTCCACGCGAAAACTTCGGCGTTTGCGCGGAGAAAGTCGACGAGCACTACTTCCTATTTGGGGTCGAGCCCGGAGTCGATCCGGACTTGCTTGCCATCGTCGTTGCTCGGGTCGAGAGGGACGGATTTGACCGCCTCAGCTGGTTCGAAGTTGCCGGCGTGTCGCTTCGCATCGGGCGCCTCCTTAGAGAGGCGCTCTAGGTCGGTGATGAGGGCCTCGGACTCGGCGAGGGCCTCAGCGTACTCCACGCACTCCACGTCGCATTCGTACGCGTGGCGGTACGTGGATCCGACGGTGATGACCCCGTTGGGGCCCGGCATCTTGAGCTTGAGATACGTGTAGTTGGGGACGGCCATGAACTTGGCGTAGCACGACCTTCCCAACACCGCGTGGTAGGTTCCTCAGAACCCAACCACCTCGAACATGAGGGTTTCCTTTCGGAAGTTGGAGGGAGCCCCGAAGCAGACGGGCAAATCGATTTGCCCGAGGGGCAGGACGCGCTTTCCGGGGACGATCCAATGGAAGGGCGCTGCACCGGCCCGGATCGTGGACAAACCGATCCCCAAGAGCTCAAGGGTCTCGGCGTAGATGATGTTGAGGCTGCTGCCTCCGTCCATGAGGACCTTGGTGAGCCAGACGTTGCCGATGACAGGGTCGACAACGAGCGGGTACCTTCCTAGGCTCGGCACGCAGTCGGGATGGTCGCCTCGGTCAAAGGTGATGGGCTTGTCGGACCAGTCTAGGTAGACTGGCGCCGCCACCTTGACCGAGCAGACCTCCCGGCGCTCTTGCTTTCGGTGTCGAGCAGAGGCTTTCGCCACTTGCCCACCATAGGTCATGAAATAGCCGTGGACCTCGGGGAACTCCTCCTCCTAGTTGCTCTCCTTGTCGTTGTCTAGGCCCTTGCCATCTCCCGCGGGGGGGTCCGGCCTTATGGAAGTAGCACCGAAGCATGACACATTCCTCAAGGGTGTGCTTGACGGGACCCTGATGATAGGGGCACGACTCCTTGAGCATCTTGTCGAACAGGTTAGCCCCTCCGGGAGGCTTTCGAGGGTTCCTGTGCTCGGCGGCAGCGACAAGATCTGTGTCAGCAGCGTCGCGCTTTGCTTGCGACTTCTTCCTGGCCTTCTTCTTCGTGCCCCGCTGGGCGGACGCCTCAGGGACGTCTTCCTACTGCCTCTCCTGAGGCTGCTTGTCTTTCCGGAAGATGGCTTCGACCGCCTCCTGACCAGAGGCGAACTTGGTGGCGATGTCCATCAACTCGGTCGCCTTGGTGGGAGTTTTGCGCCCCAGTTTGCTCACTAGGTCACGGCAAGTGGTGCCGGTGAGGAACGCGCTGATGACGTTTGAGTCGGTGATGTTGGGCAGCTCGGTGCGCTGCTTCGAAAACCGTTGGATGTACTCTCGCAGGGACTCCCCTGGCTGCTAGCGGTAGCTTTGGAGATCCCAGGAGTTTCCAGGGCGCACGTACGTGCCTTGGAAGTTCCCAGCGAAAGCCTCGACCAGGTCGTCCCAGTTGGAGATCTGCGCAGGAGGCAGATGCTCCAGCCAGGCCCGGGCGGCGTCGAAGAGGAACAGGGGAAGATTGCGGATGATGAGGTTGTCGTCATCCGTCCCTCCCAGCTGGCAGGCCAGCCGGTAGTCCGCAAGCCACAGCTCGGGCCTCGTCTCCCCCGAGTACTTGGTGATAGTTGTCGGGGCTCGAAACCGGTTCGGGAACGACGCTCGTCGTATGGCCCGGCTGAAGGCTTGCGGACCGGGTGGCTCGGGCGAAGGGCTCCGATCCTCCCCACTGTCGTAGCGTCCTCCGCGCCTGGGATGGTAGCCCCGGCGCACCTTCTCGTCGAGGCGGGCTCGACGGTCGTGGCGGTGTTGCGCGTTGCCGAGGCGGTCCGGGGCGGCAGGCGTCCCGTCCCGTGTACGCTCGGTGTGAACCAAGGCCTCCCGCATATGTCGGGACACGTGTCGGGAGGGTGTTGCGCGATGCTCCGAGGGGCACCCTCGCCTTCGGGAGGCAGAGCTTTCGGCTTGTCCAACCACGGCGTGCTTTAGGACATTCTTGAGCTCACCCTGGATACGCCGCCCCTCGGTGGTGGATGGCTCCGACATCGTCCGGAGCAACATCGCCGCTGTAGCCAGGTTCTAGCCGATCTCGCTGACGGCCAGGGGCAGTGCTGCCCTGGCATCGTCAACGATACAGCGCTGGACTTCCTGGGGCCGATGACACATTCCTCCGGCGAGTGCCTGACATGCCCGCTCCTGCTCGATGTTTTGCCGAAGCTGCACAAGTCGCCCTGCTTCCTCGTCGAGCTTGGCCTGCATCTCGCGGATTTGCTCGAGCTGTGTGTCCTGACCCCCCGCAGGGACTGGGACCACAGCTAGCTCCTGCGGGATGTCAACGCGAGACGTAGGCCCAGGGTCATTCTTCGGCATACCAAGGTGGTTGCCTTCGTCGAGATCCCCCAGATCGACGTGGAAACATTCGCGACTCGGGCCATAACCCTCGTCGACAAGGCTATGGCCATCATCCGAGCAACCAGAGAGGCAGTAGTCACATGCGGTCGTGAAGTCTCGCATAGCACCAGAATCATGTAGTTTGGAGAAATCCCAACTGGAGTCAGGACCGTCCTCTTCCTCGGAACCCGGGGGCCCGTAGGTTGAGACGGTCGTCAGTCGGTCCTAGGATGACCACATATGGTATCCCGGGAGATCAGGATACGCCCTAGCGAAAGCGCTCACCGAAGCGGGGTCGCTTGGCGGATCGAAACTGAATCGAAAGGGCACAGGGTGGAAGACGGACGGTACCTCTTGGTCGATGGGCGGTGGTGATGTCGCGTCGGAGCGCACCGTCATCTTAGGTACGAGGGTGACGCCCAGCAGGTCCTTCGCGAGGGTGCTGGCGTCGTTAGTTCGCTTGTCGTCGGCGTATGGCGGGGAAGCGACACCCGTCGTTGTCTCGGGCGCGAGAACAACGCCCAGCATGTCCCCCGCTGGGGCACCGGTGTCGTCGACTCGCTCCGGCGCGACAGCCGACGAGGTGCTGCCTCCTGCCTGGCCATGGTTGCCCAGCCTCCTCCTCCTGTGGCGAGGGGGGTGGCGAGGCGAACGCGGATGCTCCTCTTCCTCCACGGGGGGAAGACGTCGTCAAGTTCGTCACCGCCGGGCGAGCTGACAACCGTCGCTGTTGTAGTGCTGTGCGGGAAGGAGTACCATGTCATAGCTGTCGTCGAGAGACATGAATTCGAGACTCCCAAAGCGAAGCACCGTCCCGGGCTGAAGAGGTTCTGTAACACCCTAAATCTCATTTTGAGAATATAGTAAAAATTTTCAAAGATCTTGCATTAGAATTTTTCTTTTTCTCTCTCTTTAGAACTCTCATAACATTTGAAGACTCATCTCCCTATTTAAAAGCATTTGCTTAAGTGAATAAAATAATAAATAGAACCATATTTGGCACTCATGATGGAGTTTTAATTGTATGGGCATTTAAAATAATAATAAAATATATTGAGAATTTAAAGATAACCCAAAGTTGCACTTTAGGGTTTTAGAAATAATATGTAAAAGAGAAAAGAGAAGGAAGAAATTACTATGTGAATAAAAATAATTATAATATATATATTATTCTTGTACAGATTTGAGTTGGTACATTTGACTCAAAAGTGAAATTCATACAGGGTCTCAAATTAAAATATTGGAATTCAAAATTAAAGAAGGAAGGAGAAAATAAAAAGAAAAAAAAAGGAAAAGAAAGAAATAGAGAAACTGCGTACTTGGGCCCTGAGCACTCATTTCGGCCCATCTCCTGTGTACTAGCTGTGCAGCCCACCTCCTAGCCGCGGCGCCGACACCTGGGGCCCGGCTGTCAGTTACACTCACCCCGCGCGCGCTCCCTGCCGTGATGGGCCCACGCATCGGTCGCTGGCTTCCGCGCACGCCCTCTGGCGTGTGGGGCCGGATAGTCGGATCCGCCATCTTCGCGAAATCAGGCGCGGACACCGTCGCGTTCGGCGCGATGCTCGCTCGGGCCGTTGGGGGGGGGTCCCTATAAGCGCTCGTGCCGGTGTCCCGTAGCAACCCATCGCCAATCCCAACTGCGCCGCGCCCCAATTGATCCTCTGTGTGCCCTCCACCGGGAAGAAGAACTCCGTTGGGGGCATCGCCGTCGCGCCGCGTAGGATTCATCACTCCCTCCATGTTCAGCCATCCGGGAGAACGGTGACAAGTCGCATTTGCTACACCGTGTGAATTCGTGGCGTTTGGGGGTGGAATCACCGGCCCGGTCACCGGGAAAACCCTCTGCGTCGCGCGCCGCCGTCGTGGATCCGCCGCTTCACGTTAACAGCTTGCATCGGTGACTATTTCCACCGGTATGTTGGCCCATTGTGCTCGACCTGTTTCCCTCTACGTGTAGCACTTCACAATTTGGTGATTCGGGTACCTGCGCCTTGGATTGGGTAACACCGGCGTGCCTCCTGCTGTGGTACAGGGCGGCGCCGCCGTCTGCTCGACCGGGAGGTGGAGGACGAGCCAGGGTTGTTCGATCTTTGTTGAACGGCTACGATTAGATCCTGCATACCCTTTCGCGTGATGGGTTCTGGACCGTAAATTTAAGATCGTGCGGCTCTGGGGAGTCTCTGGTATTTAAGATCTGCACCGTTAGATTCCGATCGGAGGGGCTGGATCGCATACCGGTTCAGTTAAGTGATAGTCTAATCTGATCCGTTGGGATCGGATCGGACGGCTAAGATCATGCGATACCCCTTCGGCCCGTACGTTTTACAAAAGAGACCCTGCCTTTTCTTGGAATAAACCCGCCATCCCCGTCAGTGGTAGAAGTATTTAAGAAAGGCCCAGAATTTTATATCAGTGCCCCTGTAGTTTCTCATAATTGTGCGCCCAGTCCAGAGATCAATGAAATTAGAAAATTAATTATAGAAAATGATTTTAAATACAAAATAATTCTAGAAAGTTGTATAATTCATATTTAATTCATTTTAACTCCAAATTGAGTCATTCCAGTTGCAATAATTTTGTTTTAATATTATCTATCACCTAGTACCTCTGTTTAGCCATGAAACTTGAAATAAAATTGTTCATTTGGGTTAATCTATTCTAGGTGCTTATTAACTTCAGAAATTCATAACTAAATAACTATAACTCCAAAATTAATGATTCCTGTTCCTAGAATCTTATTTTAATGTGTAGATTATTATTATGTATTTTGTTTACTTGTTGGTGTGATGTTAATTTTGCCTATACACTGCTTGATTGTATTGCTACGACTAGCGTGAGGTCACGTGTCATCTGAAGATCATCCTGGTACCTGGAATCTCAAGTCCCAGGCAAGTTGTGCCCTTGATCACTTCTTTTCACCTACTCATGTTCTAATTAATCATAATGATCTGCATAGGTTAATTTTGATGGGACCCAATAGGTTACCCTAGTTTGTCTATCTTTATACCTTGTTTACCACTGAACTTTCTGGGTAGTACTTGCTAGTGCTATATGTGGTTTTGGGTATGAAGATTACACTATTCATGATTATACTTTTGTTATCAGTTGTTATTTATGGTTCATGTTAAGATCATTATGTTAATTGGAACATGGAGAACCACCCGGGAAAACAGTGCTACCACAAGGGTGGAATGGGACGCCCTTGGCCGATTAATTAGGAAAGCTAGTGGAAGACTACCTTACCCGAAAGGGGCAAGGGCAGTAGGGGAGTGGTCAGTGTAGGGAGGCCCTCAGGAGGATTTTGCTGCGATGGCGGTCCTGCAAGGGATTCCTGTACTGGAACTTCCTATAAACTGTAGCGGGTTTT
The DNA here is from genome assembly GCA_029449295.1 of Zea luxurians. Lineage (NCBI taxonomy): Eukaryota > Viridiplantae > Streptophyta > Magnoliopsida > Poales > Poaceae > Zea > Zea luxurians. The sequence goes on from JAOPSE010000034.1 coordinate 8,430,410, forward strand.
CTGAAGCTAGTGGAACTTTGTAAAGGCCTCGTAGTGGTACCCTGCCTCGCTTCCTAGGTAGAGGTGTATGGAGTCTGATCAACTCCGTGGCAAATGGGTAACACGACTTGTGGGTAAAGATGCGCAACCTCTGCAGAGTGTAAAACTGGTATACTAGCCGTGCTCACGGTCATGAGCAGCTCGGACACTCACATGATTAAATTATGGAACTTAAATTCAATTTGTCATATGCATTGCATTGCAGGTGATGTTGTTACTTTTGTTCTATTACTTAATTGGGTTTGGTATTTACTTATACTTAGTAACTGCTAATAAAATTTTGACCAACTTTAAAAGCAATGCTCAGCTCTAACCATCTCCTTTGGTAAGCCTTACACTTTACGTGAGCTCCCACCTTTGGCGAGTTCATGCACATTATTCTCCACAACTTGTTGAGCGATGAACGTATGTGAGCTCACTCTTGCTGTCTCACATACCCCACAGGTTAAAGAACAGGTACCACAGGATGAGGCGCATGGAGGATGCTGCGATGTGTTCGTGAGAGGTCTAGGTCGTCGTCTCCCAGTCAACTTTGGGTTGCTGGACTGTTGTCTCCTTATAATGTAATTATTTATTTTGTATAGAACTCCTGTTATATATAAAGATGTGACATTCGATCCTGTGCCATGATTCATCATATGTGTGAGACTTGGTCCCAGCACACCTGGTGATTATGTTTACGCCCGGGTTTTGGACCCCTAAAATCCGGGTGTTACAGAAGTGGTATCAGAGGAATGTTGACTGTAGGACGAAACCTAGATAGAACTGGATAACCAATACCTACTTACCTTTACTACTCTAATTCTTTTCTAAACTTATCTTAATCTTTTCTCATCTATTTCCGCTTTACTCTGATTATTCTTACCTTTTCTTTCTAAAGGCAAATGTGGATTTCACATTTTGAAATCCTGTGCCTAAAGTGACCATTAGGAATAGGAGACCTACTCTTAGGGACAAAAACAAAACTATTATTTTTATATGCTTGAATGCTTGTTCTTATGATATTTGTTTGATTTGGATTTTTGATTGAGTGTGATGGGTTGTGGAGTAATGTCCACAATTACATCTACATATACATATAGGCATACATAAAACAGCCTAGATTACTCTCCATTAAAGTGTATCTATTTTAATAGATCAATCTTATCTTGAAAGATTCTTTCCTATCTTAATAGATTCTCTTATCTTAAAAGGTACTCTCTTATATTAATAGATCCATTTTATCTTAAAAAGATTCTCTTTTATTTTAAAAAAAAGATTCTCTCTTATATTAAAAAAAAGATTCTTTCTTACCTTAATGGATCCATCTTATCTTAAAAGGTACTCTATTACCTTTGTAGATTCATCTTATCTTGAAAAGATCTTATGTCATCCTAACAAGACCTAACTGACCTCAAAAGATTCTACCTTATCCTTATGGATTTATCTTGCCCTAATTAGCATATTGATCCCACTCTAGAATAACAACCATGAGATAATCCAAAATTTACTTAGATCTTAATCGGTCTAATTCAACCTAATCTAGATTTTATCTAATCTAATATGGTCTAATCTAGTGTGAGTTACTTAATGCTGGTACACAAGATATGTCCATACTCCTAAATCACTTAAGCCTAATTTGGAGGCTTATATCAACTTGGCCATACCCAACAACTTGACCTATATAACAAGTTACATAGCAACCCAACCAATAGAGTAATGATGGATTGCATAGTCTATCAACCCCCACCTAAAACAAACTTGTAACCTACATCTTGTAGTCTATCTCACCCATATATATCTCTCAACTTGACAGATTCCATCTTACCCTTGGATATTCACCTTATACAACTGGTTACCCCAATCTGGACGTAAAACAAAGATTAAGCTCTACTAAAGAATCTTCAGATTATAACCAGCTACTAGCTTATTTATTCCGCTTATTGAATAATTTCCTTTGCAAAACTATTACCATATGCTTCTAACTTTCATGGTCAATACCAGGAAAGGAAAGATTATCACGTAACAGCAAAACAGAAATGAATCCTCCAAATCCTCCACCTGTTGAAATCGATCAAGTGGTTGCTGCCCAAAGACTGGTAATACAACAATTAATGGACCTGGTGACCGAGATGCAAAAATCAGATAAGACAACAACGCGAGGAAATACGTCAGGTCCGCCAAGAAATAAGGCAAGCGCGGTTGGAGAGACAACAACAACAACAACCTCCACCACCACCAACTCCACCAAGCTACATAGATATAAATTATGATGATTTGTAAGATCTAGATGTTACTTTAGTTAGTAGATGATATGATATTATTTTAGAAAGAACAATAAGGTCTATTGACCCTATGTTTTGTTAAAGAATTATACCTCATGCTGAGATTTCTTTGTCTGTGCATATGTTCCGAGAACAATATGAGTATACATCCCTTTTCTTACAAATCTCGAGGACGAGATTATTTTTAAGGGGGGTAGGATTTGTAACACCCTAAATCTCATTTTGAGAATATAGTAAAAATTTTCAAAGATCTTGCATTAGAATTTTTCTTTTTCTCTCTCTTTAGAACTCTCATAACATTTGAAGACTCATCTCCCTATTTAAAAGCATTTGCTTAAGTGAATAAAATAATAAATAGAACCATATTTGGCACTCATGATGGAGTTTTAATTGTATGGGCATTTAAAATAATAATAAAATATATTGAGAATTTAAAGATAACCCAAAGTTGCACTTTAGGGTTTTAGAAATAATATGTAAAAGAGAAAAGAGAAGGAAGAAATTACTATGTGAATAAAAATAATTATAATATATATATTATTCTTGTACAGATTTGAGTTGGTACATTTGACTCAAAAGTGAAATTCATACAGGGTCTCAAATTCAAATATTGGAATTCAAAATTAAAGAAGGAAGGAGAAAATAAAAAGAAAAAAAAGGAAAAGAAAGAAATAGAGAAACTGCGTACTTGGGCCCTGAGCACTCATTTCGGCCCATCTCCTGTGTACTAGCTGTGCAGCCCACCTCCTAGCCGCGGCGCCGACACCTGGGGCCCGGCTGTCAGTTACACTCACCCCGCGCGCGCTCCCTGCCGTGATGGGCCCACGCATCGGTCGCTGGCTTCCGCGCACGCCCTCTGGCGTGTGGGGCCGGATAGTCGGATCCGCCATCTTCGCGAAATCAGGCGCGGACACCGTCGCGTTCGGCGCGATGCTCGCTCGGGCCGTTGGGGGGGGGGGGGTCCCTATAAGCGCTCGTGCCGGTGTCCCGTAGCAACCCATCGCCAATCCCAACTGCGCCGCGCCCCAATTGATCCTCTGTGTGCCCTCCACCGGGAAGAAGAACTCCGTTGGGGGCATCGCCGTCGCGCCGCGTAGGATTCATCACTCCCTCCATGTTCAGCCATCCGGGAGAACGGTGACAAGTCGCATTTGCTACACCGTGTGAATTCGTGGCGTTTGGGGGTGGAATCACCGGCCCGGTCACCGGGAAAACCCTCTGCGTCGCGCGCCGCCGTCGTGGATCCGCCGCTTCACGTTAACAGCTTGCATCGGTGACTATTTCCACCGGTATGTTGGCCCATTGTGCTCGACCTGTTTCCCTCTACGTGTAGCACTTCACAATTTGGTGATTCGGGTACCTGCGCCTTGGATTGGGTAACACCGGCGTGCCTCCTGCTGTGGTACAGGGCGGCGCCGCCGTCTGCTCGACCGGGAGGTGGAGGACGAGCCAGGGTTGTTCGATCTTTGTTGAACGGCTACGATTAGATCCTGCATACCCTTTCGCGTGATGGGTTCTGGACCGTAAATTTAAGATCGTGCGGCTCTGGGGAGTCTCTGGTATTTAAGATCTGCACCGTTAGATTCCGATCGGAGGGGCTGGATCGCATACCGGTTCAGTTAAGTGATAGTCTAATCTGATCCGTTGGGATCGGATCGGACGGCTAAGATCATGCGATACCCCTTCGGCCCGTACGTTTTACAAAAGAGACCCTGCCTTTTCTTGGAATAAACCCGCCATCCCCGTCAGTGGTAGAAGTATTTAAGAAAGGCCCAGAATTTTATATCAGTGCCCCTGTAGTTTCTCATAATTGTGCGCCCAGTCCAGAGATCAATGAAATTAGAAAATTAATTATAGAAAATGATTTTAAATACAAAATAATTCTAGAAAGTTGTATAATTCATATTTAATTCATTTTAACTCCAAATTGAGTCATTCCAGTTGCAATAATTTTGTTTTAATATTATCTATCACCTAGTACCTCTGTTTAGCCATGAAACTTGAAATAAAATTGTTCATTTGGGTTAATCTATTCTAGGTGCTTATTAACTTCAGAAATTCATAACTAAATAACTATAACTCCAAAATTAATGATTCCTGTTCCTAGAATCTTATTTTAATGTGTAGATTATTATTATGTATTTTGTTTACTTGTTGGTGTGATGTTAATTTTGCCTATACACTGCTTGATTGTATTGCTACGACTAGCGTGAGGTCACGTGTCATCTGAAGATCATCCTGGTACCTGGAATCTCAAGTCCCAGGCAAGTTGTGCCCTTGATCACTTCTTTTCACCTACTCATGTTCTAATTAATCATAATGATCTGCATAGGTTAATTTTGATGGGACCCAATAGGTTACCCTAGTTTGTCTATCTTTATACCTTGTTTACCACTGAACTTTCTGGGTAGTACTTGCTAGTGCTATATGTGGTTTTGGGTATGAAGATTACACTATTCATGATTATACTTTTGTTATCAGTTGTTATTTATGGTTCATGTTAAGATCATTATGTTAATTGGAACATGGAGAACCACCCGGGAAAATAGTGCTACCACAAGGGTGGAATGGGACGCCCTTGGCCGATTAATTAGGAAAGCTAGTGGAAGACTACCTTACCCGAAAGGGGCAAGGGCAGTAGGGGAGTGGTCAGTGTAGGGAGGCCCTCAGGAGGATTTTGCTGCGATGGCGGTCCTGCAAGGGATTCCTGTACTGGAACTTCCTATAAACTGTAGCGGGTTTTCTGAAGCTAGTGGAACTTTGTAAAGGCCTCGTAGTGGTACCCTGCCTCGCTTCCTAGGTAGAGGTGTATGGAGTCTGATCAACTCCGTGGCAAATGGGTAACACGACTTGTCGGTAAAGATGCGCAACCTCTGCAGAGTGTAAAACTGGTATACTAGCCGTGCTCACGGTCATGAGCAGCTCGGACACTCACATGATTAAATTATGGAACTTAAATTCAATTTGTCATATGCATTGCATTGCAGGTGATGTTGTTACTTTTGTTCTATTACTTAATTGGGTTTGGTATTTACTTATACTTAGTAACTGCTAATAAAATTTTGACCAACTTTAAAAGCAATGCTCAGCTCTAACCATCTCCTTTGGTAAGCCTTACACTTTACGTGAGCTCCCACCTTTGGCGAGTTCATGCACATTATTCTCCACAACTTGTTGAGCGATGAACGTATGTGAGCTCACTCTTGCTGTCTCACATACCCCACAGGTTAAAGAACAGGTACCACAGGATGAGGCGCATGGAGGATGCTGCGATGTGTTCGCGAGAGGTCTAGGTCGTCGTCTCCCAGTCAACTTTGGGTTGCTGGACTGTTGTCTCCTTATAATGTAATTATTTATTTTGTATAGAACTCCTGTTATATATAAAGATGTGACATTCGATCCTGTGCCATGATTCATCATATGTGTGAGACTTGGTCCCAGCACACCTGGTGATTATGTTTATGCCCGGGTTTTGGACCCCTAAAATCCGGGTGTTACAGGTTCCTGAAGACTCCCCATCAGGAACTCAACGGGAAGGTGATTGTTAACACGTAGCACGCCCCTACCTGGCGCGCTAACTGTCGGCGTTTCGGACCCGGGGGGGGGTCGTCCGAACCGACTAGTGAATTTGTCGTCGCTGCGTGTCCTAGCCCAGATGGGTTGGCGTGAGAAGGAACACAAACAGGGGACTTGTATTATCTCGCACCGGGGGTGCCGCTCGTAGTAGGGGTTACAAGCGTCGCGAGAGGGAAGAAGAGAGCCTGTAAGGAAAATGGACCCCGGGCCATTTGGCTAATTGAGTTTTTGGTGTTTGATGATTAACACAACTTGTGGACTAATATGTTTGCTAGTGTTTATAATTATAGTTCACAGGATGCGAAGAGAATTGGACCAAGGCAATGAGGATGCAACACCTCAAAAGAAGACATAAAAAGATGCATAGGAGTCCAATACTCAAGAACAAAAGAAGCCCGAAGAAATCAGCGAAGACCTAGAAGATGGGCTGTCAGCTGGCGCACCGGTGGCACACAGTTGGCTCACCGGTGGTACACAATTGGCGCACCGGTGGCACACAGTTGGCTCACCGGTGGCGCACAGTTGGCGCACCGGTGGCACACAGTTGGCTCACCGGTGGCACACAGTTGGCGCACAGGACAGCCAACAGAGTTTTCTAAGACAAGGCACCGGACTGTCCGGTGTGCATCGGACAGTCACTATTCACTGTCCGGTGCACCTAACGGCTAGCTGTCAGAACTAGCCGTTGGCTGCACACCGGTGGCACACAGTTGGCTCACCGGTGGCACATAGTTGGCTCACCGTTGGCACACAGTAGGCTCACCGTTGGCACACAGTTGGTGCACTGAACTGTCCGGTGTGTCAGAACTAGCCGTTGGCTGCACAGCGTTGGCGCACTGTTGGCACACCGTTGGCTCACCGTTGGCGCACTGTTGGCACACAGTTGGCGCACTGTTGGCTGACAGGACTGTCCGGTGTGTCAGAACTAGTCGTTGGCTGCACAGCATTGGCACACTGTTGGCGCACCGTTGGCTCACCGTTGGCGCACTGTTGGCACACAGTTGGCGCACCGTTGGCTGACAGGACTGTCCGGTGTGCCATCCTTACAACAGTCTGCTTTCCAACGGCTAGTTGAGTTGGGGCCTATATATACTTCATCCAATCAGCCATTTGAAGGTGTGAGAGCCCAAGCAACATACCAAGGCATATAGTGCACATTTCTAAGAGCTCAAACACCCAAGTGCTTAATAGAATCACTCGGTGATTAGCATAGGTGCTTTGCGAAGTGCTTAGGTTAGTTAGACCGCTTTAGCGCTTGCTCTAGGTGAATCCTAGTTAGTTGAGTGAGTTTTGTAAAACCACACAACCCCTCGGCTCTTGCGTGAGTCGTTGTAATTGTACCGAGTGGGGCGAGAGTCTTGCGAGACCGTGACAACCGCGTTTGTGTCACGGCCGCCACCGTGTACCGGAGGGAACGAGGCCCGCGGCGTTTCGGCCGGAAGCTCGATAGTGGAGACGGCGGGGAGCGTCCGAGAGGAGCCGGAAGCGGAGCACCACTTGCGCGTGGAGAAGGCCCGCGGCTCTCTACGGAGTTACTCGACCGTGGTGCTTGGCCCTCGCGTGGGCTTCCCTTTGCGTAGGGGCACCAACGAGGATTAGTCGGGACCTTGCGTGGTTTCGGATACCTCGGTAAAAATACCGGCGTCATCCACGAGAGTTTGCTTCTCTACTTAGCTCTTTACATTCCGCATTTATATTAAGCATTTAAGTTTCAATCTTGTAGTCATACTTATTTAGTATAGATTGAAACTTAGCCTTTTGCGGTAGAGATAGCAACACTTAGACAAAACCTAGTTTGCACATTCTAGTTTTGATTATTTGCATAGGTTTTGCTCTAGGGATTTAATTGTGGCCTAGTTTAGTAAAAGTTTTAGAAGTCCTTATTCACCCCCCCTCTTAGGCGTCACCCGTTTCCTACAAGTGGTATCAGAGCCCGGTTTGGCTCATTTGAAACGCTTTAGCTTCACCGCTAAAAGAGCCGACGCTTTTTAGAGGAAGGGATGGATACCCATAGGCCACCACACTTTGACGGCACTAACTTCCCATATTATAGTGCTAGAATGGCTTGTTACCTAGAGGCCGTTGATCTAGGTGTTTGGAGAGTCACTCGTGATGGGATGAAACCCCTCAAGAATCCCGAGAAACCCACCACGAGTGAGGAAAAAGAAATCCATTTAAATGCTAGAGCCAAAAAATTGCTTGTATGAATCTCTTAGCATGGATATTTTCAATCAAGTATTTACCCTGAAAACTGCTAATGAGATTTGGCTAAAATTGCATGAACTCCATGACGGCACATCCAATGTCCGTGAGCAAAAACATTGCCTAGTCTTAAATGAGTATAATTCTTTTGCTATGAAAGATGATGAGCTTGTTAGAGACATGTATTCTCGTTTGAATCTAATTATCAATGAGCTCAATTCGATTGGCATTAATAAGCTAGGTGATGCGGACATTGTGAGGAAGATTATCTCCCTGCTACCACAACAAAGATATGGGAGCATCATCACCATCCTTCACAACATGGAGGACTTGAGCAACATGACCCCGACCATCGTGATTGGGAAAATCGCGGCTTTTGAGATGTCACGAAAAATGAGTCGGGGAGATGAGCCAACTTCCTCAAGACCATATGCTTTTACATGTGATGAAAGGAAGGGCAAAAAGAAGGCTCCCACTCCAAGTTCCTCAAGCAAAGAAGAGGAAGAAGAAGAAGAAAGTGATGATGATGAAGATAATCAACCATGCACATCATCCTCCGAGGACGAAGAAACAATCCGACGCGTCGGAAAGGTAATGAGGATGATCCGCAAGATTAATCTAATGGGTGTGCCCCTGCAGGTCGAGGATCTTCTCTTTAACATTGACAGGAAAAAGCAAAGGAAGAGAGGATGCTTCGCATGTGGGGAGAAGGGCCACTTCAGGGACAACTGTCCAAATATGGCCAAGCCCAAAAAGGAGAGGAGCAAAGGCAAGGCGCTAACAAGTGTTAGAACTTGGGATGATTCTTCAAGTGAAGATGAACCTCCAAGGACGCGCAGCCACCGGTCCTCGTCACGATCATCACGGTCATCACACAAATGCCTTATGGCAAGAGGTAACAAAAGCATTCCATCCTCTAGTGATGAAAGTAGTAGTGATGATGAAGGTGAGGGAAAGCCCTCTCTAGATGAGCTTGCGGAAGCCGTAAAATTTTTCCAGGATGTTTGCACTAAGCAAAAAGCTCAACTTAAAACTTTGAAAAATAAGTTGGTTAGCTCTCAAAATGATTACAAAGGTTTGCTAGAAAAATTTGAAACTTTTGCAAACTTAAATAGTGAACTGTCAACTAAAATTGAGCTATTAGAATCTAGTGCTCCATCCACTGCTACCGATAATAGCCTTATTAAAAAGAATGAAAAACTTAAGGCTAAGTTAGCTAGCTCCCAAGAAGCTATTGAAAATTTGCTAGAGAAAATGGAAATTCTTAGCATACACAATAATGAGCTAACTACTAAGCTAGAAAACATTGGTAGCACCCCAGCAGCATCTTTAGTTGAAATACCTAAAATAATTAAGAAAGATGCTTCTACTTCCTGCTTTGATTTAATTGATGATTCTAACCCCTGCAACCAAGTCGTTGTTGAGAATATTGTTGTAGAGACATGTTCGGATGAGGTTGCAAAGGAAAATGAACAATTAAAGCAAGAAGTGGCTCGCCTTGGCAAGGCTTTGTATGACAAGAAAGGCACTGCGGGAGTGAACAAGCCTGTAGAGGGAGAAACTGTGATTTGTAGGCTATGCCACAAGGAAGGCCACAAGTCTTTCCAATGCAAGGCGATGACCGAGGATAAACAAAGGCAAAAGCTCAAGCAAAAGCCATCAAGCAAAATCTCCAACACCTACATCAAAAAGGTGAACAAAAAGGATGCTACACCATATTTGATCAAGAAGAAAAAGAACGGAAAGGTGATAGCAATCAAGGCCAACAAGCAAGCCAACAAAGGAAAGGAGACCAAACGCATCTGGGTGCCAAAGGAAATAATTTCAACCATGAAAAGCACCAAGAAGGTTTGGATCCCGAAAGGGAAGTGAGTGGACCAAAGGTCATCGGGAAATTTGGAGACTTGGCTAAATTGGGATGTATATCATGGGATACATCATATTGGATCAAGTTTATTGTCAAGTGGGTTAGTGAAAATTTTGGACCCAAATTTCCCACCCATGACTAAGGTAACTAGTTTTATTGTATTTCTCGTTTTTAGATATGCATAACTATTTATCTTTTATCTAGTTTACCTTTCTTGCCTAGTATTACATTTGTTATGTACTTTTGTTCAAAATCATGCATACTAGGTAAATCATATGGTAGGATTGCTAGTTTTTAAATTCATATACTTAAGCAAACCTACATGGCTTAAAATGTTTAGTTAAAGCACGGCACATAGCTTTTATATCACTCCATAGTAATTGATGCATCAATTGAAAATTTTGATTTCTACAAAGTGTATCATTTAACTTATATGTGCCAAAGTTTGGATTATGGATAATTTGCCCCTCTTGATATCAAATCAAAGTGCATGTCTCCTACAAGTATTCAAAACTTGTATGCACACCTTTAGGGGGAGGTTACTCTATAATCTAACACTTTAAGACTAACACCTTTTCAAGTCTATTTCATGTGATAGTCTCATTGTAAGGAAAATGAAGTCCCCGGAGAAAGACAACAATCTTCCACTGCAAAATCTCCAAGAACTCTCATGTCTCTCAAGCTCGCCATTGATCTTCAATTGGTATCTTTTGAGACTACATTCAGTATCATTTACATGTCTTCTCCAATATTTGATTAGACTATATTTCATATCATATGCTTCCATGTTGCTAAAAATGCATAAGTAGTTAACTCATATTCTGTTACCTATGCATAAGGGAAGTTAGTCTTTTCAAACCATGTCTTGCACCTCTAATTTTTCACATGCTTTTTCCTAAGTAGAGGATCTCTGTCAGGGGGAGTATTTCTTCATCTCTAAAAAAGGGGGAGAAACTTCTTTCTAAAGAGAACACTCATTTAGGGGGAGTTCCTTTCAACTGGTATCATTCATATGGTTTATTTTAATATCCTTCTAGTGATATCATTTGATACAATTCTTGTTGAGGGCAAGCTTTTATTTACTTCCTACATGCTTTTAATGTCTTCCTTTTCGGTGGTTGATGCCAAAGGGGGAGAAGTTTAGGGACCAAAGCAATGAAAACTTTATCAAACACCAAACACCACCAATTTAAAATTTTATATCTACAAATGGCTTTTCAAGTGGTTTTGGTTATTTGGTCCAAAAATAGGAAGTAAGTGAATTATGGAGTTAGGGGGAGGCTTAAGTCCATAATATCATATTGTGGGGACAATCATGCATCTTAGCAAGTAGATTGCACATTTTAATTAAAATACTTGTATTATTTGCTTGCTTTGGTTGTGTTGTCATCAATCACCAAAAAGGGGGAGATTGTAAGGAAAATGGACCCCGGGCCATTTGGCTAATTGAGTTTTTGGTGTTTGATGATTAACACAACTTGTGGACTAATATGTTTGCTAGTGTTTATAATTATAGTTCACAGGATGCGAAGAGAATTGGACCAAGGCAATGAGGATGCAACACCTCAAAAGAAGACATAAAAAGATGCATAGGAGTCCAATACTCAAGAACAAAAGAAACCCGAAGAAATCAGCGAAGACCTACAAGATGGGCTGTCAGCTGGCGCACCGGTGGCACACAGTTGGCTCACCAGTGGTACACAGTTGGCGCACCGGTGGCACACAGTTGGCTCACCGGTGGCGCACAGTTGGCGCACCGGTGGCACACAGTTGGCTCACCGGTGGCACACAGTTGGCGCACAGGACAGCCAACAGAGTTTTCTAAGACAAGGCACCGGACTGTCCGGTGTGCACCGGACAGTCACTATTCACTGTCCGGTGCACCTAACGGCTAGCTGTCAGAACTAGCCGTTGGCTGCACACCGGTGGCACACAGTTGGCTCACCGGTGGCACACAGTTGGCTCACCGTTGGCACACAGTTGGCTCACCGTTGGCACACAGTTGGTGCACCGGACTGTCCGGTGTGTCAGAACTAGCCGTTGGCTGCACAGCGTTGGCGCACTGTTGGCGCACCGTTGGCTCACCGTTGGCGCACTGTTGGCACACAGTTGGCGCACTGTTGGCTGACAGGACTGTCCGGTGTGTCAGAACTAGTCGTTGGCTGCACAGCGTTGGCACACTGTTGGCGCACCGTTGGCTCACCGTTGGCGCACTGTTGGCACACAGTTGGCGCACCGTTGGCTGACAGGACTGTCCGGTGTGCCATCCTTACAACAGTCTGCTTTCCAACGGCTAGTTGAGTTGGGGCCTATATATACTTTATCCAATCAGCCATTTGAAGGTGTGAGAGCTCAAGCAACATACCAAGGCATATAGTGCACATTTCTAAGAGCTCAAACACCCAAGTGCTTAATAGAATCACTCGGTGATTAGCGTAGGTGCTTTGCGAAGTGCTTAGGTTAGTTAGACCGCTTTAGCGCTTGCTCTAGGTGAATCCTAGTTAGTTGAGTGAGTTTTGTAAAACCACACAACCCCTCGGCTCTTGCGTGAGTCGTTGTAATTGTACCGAGTGGGGCGAGAGTCTTGCGAGACCGTGACAACCGCGTTTGTGTCACGGCCGCCACTGTGTACCGGAGGGAACGAGGCCCGCGGCGTTTCGGCCGGAAGCTCGATAGTGGAGACGGCGGGGAGCGTCCGAGAGGAGCCGGAAGCGGAGCACCACTTGCGCGTGGAGAAGGCCCGCGGCTCTCTACGGAGTTACTCGACCGTGGTGCTTGGCCCTCGCGTGGGCTTCCCTTTGCATAGGGGCACCAACGAGGATTAGTCGGGACCTTGCGTGGTTCCGGATACCTCGGTAAAAATACCGGCGTCATCCACGAGAGTTTGCTTCTCTACTTAGCTCTTTACATTCCGCATTTATATTAAGCATTTAAGTTTCAATCTTGTAGTCATACTTATTTAGTATATATTGAAACTTAGCCTTTTGCGGTAGAGATAGCAACACTTAGACAAAACCTACTTTGCACATTCTAGTTTTGATTATTTGCATAGGTTTTGCTCTAGGGATTTAATTGTGGCCTAGTTTAGTAAAAGTTTTAGAAGTCCTTATTCACCCCCCCCCCCTCTTAGGTGTCACCCGTTTCCTACAGAGCCGGTTCGTCAGCCCGTCGTCCCCTCCGCGCGAGAGCCCTCCCCCTTTCTGCGGGAAGGCCCTGGACCTCCCTTTTATAGATGCAAGGAGAGGGTCCAGATGTACAATGGGGGGTGTAGCAATGTGCTAACGTGTCTGGCAGAGAAATGCCTAAGCCCTATGTACATGCCATCGTGACTGTCGGGGGAGAGCTTGAGCCCTGTATACGTGATAGCGTGGCCGTCGGAGAAGCGCCTGAGCCCTGTAGGAGCACAGCTGGCAGTGCGGCAAGGATCCTGCTGACGTCTCCTTGCTGCCGTAAGGGGCTGAGAGCCACCGGCATCATGGTTGCACGCGGGGCACCATCATTACCCGTCGTCGGGGTGAGCCAGATGGGACGCCGGCCTTGTTCCTCGTAGCCTGAGCTGGCTACGGATAGGGTAATGATGTATCCCCTGTGGTGCGGTCGGTCCGAGCCTAAGGTCGGGCGAGGCGGAGACTTCTCTTGAGGCTGTGGCCGGGGTCGGGCGAGGACGCGATTCCTCCCGAGACCGAGGTCGAGGCCGAGTCCAGAGGTCGGGCGAGGCGGAGACTTCCTTCCGAGGCTGGAGCCTGAGGTCGGGCGAGGCGGAGCTTCCTATTGCGCCCGAGGCCGAACTCGGTGGTTGATCATGACTTGTTGTCAGCTTCGCCTGGTCAGATCGGACAGTAAAGGGGGGCGAAGTGACTGCGGTCACTTCGGCCTGGCTGACTAAGGCACGTGTGTCAGGATACGGCGTCAGGCGACCCCTGCATTGAATGCGCCTGCGAAGCGGTCGGTTGGTGAGGCGGTCTGGCCAAGGTTGTTTCACAACGAAGCCTGCCTGAGCTGGGCCTCGGGAGAGCCGAGGGTGTGCCCGCTGCTTGAGGAGGTCCTCGGGCGAGGCGTGAATTCGTCCGGAACTACTGCTCCTGCCCGAGGCTGGGCTCGGGCGATGTCGCGTCCCTTGGGTAGACGAAGCCTTGACTTGAACCGCGTCCGTCAGTTGGTCTGAAGGTGTTTACCAGCCGTGATTAGGAGCGTTGGGGTACCCCTAATTATGGTACTTGATAAGTGTGACGGAACACGTAAAACGAGAAGCTACAGTTTCCACCCGTTGTCTTGTCGCTCTCTTGTGCTCTCTGAGTGTTTGGTCTCACCTGATCTTAAGTTCGAATCTTAGTTAGCACAATTAAATAAAATAATTGTTTCTCGCTCCTATATTTATCGTCAGAGTCCCAAAAGATGCTCGACGTGAGGGGGAGTGTTAAAATATAATATAAGTGAATTATCCGTCTCTTGCTATTAACTTAACCTTTTGAGTTTAACTGTTTGGTACATGCAACTTAATAATGAATTGTGTTGGCACCCACCAACACATATGGTGCGATAATTTGGGTATAACATATCTGGCTACGAATCCAGTGCTGCTTCATAGAAGAGTTAAACACGTGGCAATTGATTATTATTTTACCAAAGAAAGTTGCAAACAAATTGCTTGATGTCAAACTGATTTCACTCTAATATCAAGTTACACATGGTTTTATGTCAAGTTGCTGATTTCATTCTAAGATCAAGTTGGAGATGGTTTTATGAAGGCCCTATCGATGCAGCTGCTGACACAATCTTAACTTAGTGAAGTTGAGAGATTGAGGTTGAGAGGATGTTAGAAGAAGATAAAAATTAAGTTGTATACGCGCAGGATAAGATACTAAGTCGTATACGTGCAGGACAGAAAATATAGAATTCGAATAGGTTCAGCTCCAAAGATAGAATTAGAAGTTACAAGTAACAAACAAAGATGGAATTCGAATAGGTTCGGTTCCAAAGAATTAGCTACAGATGACCAGCGGAACGCCTTCTGTTTTTTTTTTTCATTCCTGAGCTAGAAGTTTGTTTCGGTTGATGTTTCAGCAGTAGACGACACAGGATCCAGACTTGTTTCTTGTGAGATCTCTACCAAGGTAGATTTTTTTAGATAGAAGAAACATTTCTCATCTCCTTTCTAAGGATTCCTTCTGAGGCCATCTTCGCTTCTGAATTCTGATCTATGCAAATCTCCATTCTCATTCCAAATGGTATGAGGACCAAATTCCGGTTCTGCCGCAATAAGTAATCTAAGCGCTCCTCATGAACTTTTGATTCAGGTAGTACCGTAGTAGCAAAAAATAATCTTGGATGAAAAAGAAAAATAATCAGCACACGACAGCGAAATCCTTTTGTGCACCATTCTGCTTTAGTTAGAGATGAAGGGAATAATTAGTTCGGCTTTCACAGCCCCTCGTGCTTGATCCAACATTTCACTGCCCAATTGCCTTGATCCAACATTTCAGTGCTGCACCGAACAACCGATATACATAACGCGTGAATCATATCATTCCTTCTGAGACCAACTCCTCTGAATTCTGATCTATGCAAGGTTTCATTCATCCCAAATGGTATCCGGATCAAATTCCGGTTCCACCACAACAATTAATCTAAGGGCTCCTCTGAACTTTTTGATTCAGGGAGAGCAGCAAAAAATAACTTTTGACGAGAAAGACAGAGAAACAATTAGCACACACCCGCGAGATCCTTTTGTGCAC
This sequence comes from Zea luxurians, assembly GCA_029449295.1. Taxonomy (NCBI): domain Eukaryota; kingdom Viridiplantae; phylum Streptophyta; class Magnoliopsida; order Poales; family Poaceae; genus Zea; species Zea luxurians. Next base: position 8,446,093 of record JAOPSE010000034.1, read on the forward strand.
CATCCTACTACTGTATTAGTACTAACTGCACAGAGCTAGCTAGTGATCCCTCCTCCGGAGATCGACGACGACCACCGAGACGTTGTCGGAGCTGCGCCTGGCGAGGGCCAGCTTGGTGAGCAGCGCGGCGGCCTCGGCGCACCACCTGGCCCGCCCCCGGCGGAGGCAGGCGCGCGCCACCTCGCACGCGGCCTCGTTGCTAACCACGTCCCAGAGGCCGTCGCTGGCGAGGATGAGGCACTCGTCGGCGTCGGAGCGGTCGGTGACCGTGACCTCGGGCACGGACGAGACGTACGGCTTGAGGTAGCCGTCCCCGATGGCGCGGGACATGGCGAGGACGCCCAGCACGCGCGCGCCCTCCCAGAAGATGACGCGGCCGCCCGCGGCCTCGATCCGCTCCAGCTCGTCGGGGCGGTCGGGCTTGTGGTCCGACGACAGCGGCAGCGGCGGCGCGCCGCCCCCGCGGCACAGCAGCGCGCGGCTGTCGCCGCAGTTGGCCACCACGACGCGGCGCTCCTCCACGACGGCCACCACGGCGGTGGAGCCCACGTGGTCGCACTTGTGCGGGTCGCAGCGGCAGGCGGCGCTCCCGCCGGCCGACATCGCCTCGGCGTCCATCCGCGCGAAGCTGCGTTCCATCGCGGCGGTCCAGGTCGCCGCGGAGCCGGAGCCGTCGGCGGCGGCGAGCTCCTCGGCGAGCAGGTCGTGCATCCGGTCCCGGCACGCCTCGGCCACGTGCGAGCAGCCGTGGCCGTCGAACACCCCGTAGAAGTCGTGCCTCCCGCCGCCGTCGGCGTCGCCCTCCGCGGCGAAGGACTCGCGCACGGACACGGCGTCCTCCATCTCCCTCCGGCGGCCGGCCACCGACGCGGCCCCGTGCTTCCGCGCCACGAGCAGCTCCCCGGCCTCGAGGCTCCGCTTCCTCGTGGCATCTGCGGCTGCCGTGCCAGTGCCAGCAGCCGCCGCGTGCTTCCACCTCCCGGCCTCCGCGGCCCGGCGGCGCCTCTCGGCGCGCGCCCTGGCCCTGGCCTCCGCCTCCGGCCCGGCCACCGGTGCCGCCGCTGCGGCCGAGTCGCAGCACACCTGCGCCATCGACATGAACCAACAACCGCCACCGCCCGGGAAGCTTCCACCGCCACGTGCACCTCAAGGCAAAACGGAACTAGAACGGCGGCGAGAGAACAGTTGAGAGAGAGGGGGGTCCAGTGGTGCCGGGCGCCCCTTTTAAAGCTCCCCGTTCGGCCGTGATGGGGGGGGGGGGGGGGGGTGGCGCGTGGCGGGGCGCGCGATCTCTGAGGCGGACCGGGTGGGCGCCCACCGCATCTGGGCCGTCCACGCACGGGCTCACCTTGCACGACACGTCGGCGCCGCTCTTGAGCCCCGCCGCGACACGTGACGCGCGCTGGTCATAAGCCCCCGGCATTAATTTTAGCGCGTAGCACGTCTCTAATCTAATCGCGCCGCTGCTGCGCCATTGGGCCACCGCATGCGCATGCGTCAGTGTCCCCGGGTCCGCGGCGCACGGGATCTGGGTGCCGAGGCGGAGAACAAACAACCTGACGTGTCCCCCTCTGCGCGGCGGCATGCTTTTGCTAACGTCCGGCTCCGGGCCGCCCCGGTTTGATGCGGCTGTGGTGGTAATGTTACAAAATAATGTGATGTGATCAAACCCATCTCTACCGTTGATCATACGGTTATTTGATCCAAGGGTCAGATGCCCTTTGTAACATGTATATATATGAACCTGTCTGCAATAAAGAATTGATTCCCTGTCATTTGTCTCTGTCCTCTCTTCATTTCCACTGAGCACTGCAATTAGAATCAAACACGTTATCAGCACTGTCTCAAGGAGAAATCAGAGAAGGGGAAAGTGGAAGAACGCGCTGTTCTTCACAAGAACAACAAGATCGATCTGCTCATCAACAACAAGGTATGGAGCATACCGTTTCCATGCGCATACGCCGTATGCGCGAAGTTCTGCACACTCTTGATGATTCGATGTTGGAGGCGTACGCCGCTGGTCAAGCCGCAGCGCTTCCACCGGTGCACGCGATCCCTGCACGCCGTGTGCAAGTGCAAAATGTGCACTACTGCGTCCTCCATGGATGGACAGCGGTGGTTCCGCTGCCGGTGGTGGAGTGTGGACTCCCCATTGCATCCCCATCGCCACCGGCGCCGGTGTTTGACGCGGGATCGTCTGCATCGGCCCCCATGGATGTGGATTTGGCGGCACCACCACCGCCTCCGCCCACTGCAGCGGCAGTTGCTCGTCGTTCACCATCTCCGTCGGCACCCGTGGTCGTCGGGACCATCGCTGCCCGTCGTGGGCAGCCTGCTCGCGCAGTTGATGCCCCGCGAGGCCGCATCATCTTCACCGGCCATCACCCAAATGGGGTGGCCTCATCTTCCTCCTCCAATCGGAGGGCCTAATGGCCCTCGATCCGGCCGTCGCGTCGGCCGTTTGGGGGGAGGGGGTGGGGAGGGGCGCGACACGCGTCTGCGCGCTCGACGCGGGCCTCCCCGGCGTGGGCGCTCGGTGCGGGCCCCCACAAGGGCGCTCGGAGCGGCCCACCAGTGGTGCTCGGCGCTGCTCCCGTGGCCGGCAGCTGCGCGCTGGCGACTCAGCGCCCGGCGGCACTCGGCGCGGCCCGCCAAGGCGAGCTCGACGCGGCCCCCGCGGCCAGGGAGGCTCGGCGCTCGGCCTCCAGGGCGCGTGCGGCCCCGCGGCGGCTGGCAGGGCGAACGCTGCAGCGCGGCCTCCCTGTGGCGGCTCGGCGCGTGGCCCTCAGGGCGGGCGCGGCCACCGGCGGCCCCCGGCCTGGGCGGCTCGGCGCGGCCTACCCAGGCGATTGGGCGGCGCGCGGCCCCCAAGGCCGGCGCGACCTCTGCAGCCGAGGCCAAGGCTCGGCGCGGCCCCCACGGCCGGCGCTCGGCTTCAAGCCGGCAAGGGCGCTCGGCGCGAGGCCCTCAGGCGCTCGGCGCACGCGAGCAGCACCCGGCGCGGCCACCAGGGAGACTCGGCGCGGCCTCCAGAGGCGCCAGGACGCGGCAATCTCCAAGCGCGCTCGGCACGGGCCAAGGAAAGCGCGGTCGCGCGATGGCTGGCTGGAGGCGCTCGGCGGGGCCCGCAGGCCTCCTCCTCCTGAGCTGCGGCGGCTGGAAACCGCTCCTGGCGGCGGCTGGGGGAAATCCCCTGGTGCTAGGCGGCGGCTGGGGGCGGTTAGGGTTGGAAACCCTAGCCGCCCCAATATAAAATAGGCTCTTGGGCCTCTGTTGGGCCGCCTGGGCAGGCCAGCTAGGCTGGGCCGGCGTGCAGGCCTTTCTGGCCGCTGCCTGGCTCGCCTGGCAGGCCGCCTGGGCCACTTTCAGAGGCCTAATATAGCCTGTTTTTACCATTTTAAATTCTGAATTTTAGTATAAGACTCTGTTTTATATGTAATTTCAGTTCAAGTTATCTTAGGCGTCTAAATTCGTAATTTAGACTGCATATATTGTAAAGACATATCTGTTTTATTGTACATATAGCAGATTTTAGTTCGTGAATTATTGTTTGTTTTACATTAATAATTCACATATCTCTACTTGCTATTATTTACGCATTCATTTATGTTTGCATATAAATATAGCATTTATTAAGTTCAGACTTAATAAAACTCATGCAAAAATAAAATTACATTATTTTGGATAAAAAGCACAGGGAGATAGAGTCCTAAGCATAGGCTGCACTAAATTCTTTTATAGAATTTAGTAGCCCAGAGACCGTGCTTGTGGCAGCATTTGGAATGCCTATCTCTATGAGGTCTACATCTCTAGGGATGACTACCTATACGTGCTATCCAAAATAACAGGATATTGAGTTATTGAATTTTACTTTGATAATTAGTAGAGCATAGGTAGTGGAGACCTAAGCATTGGCTGCGATTTGTTCATTTATGAACTTATCTGCCCAGAGACCGTGCTTTCAGGCAGCAAGTTTCTTGCCCACTACTAGGAGATCTACCTCATTAATTTGAGGATTATCTATACAATGCTCACTAGTATTCAAAGTATTTATTCAATTAGAAGGTTTGGAACCTTCAGGTAACTCATATCACATGTAAGAGTTAGTGAATTTTACTTTGACAATTAGTAGAGCATGGATAGTGGAGTCCTAAGCATTGGCTGCGGTTTGTTCATCCGTGAACTTATCAGCCCAGAGACCGTGCTTTTAGGCAGCAAGTTTCTTGCCCACTACTAGATCTACCTCATTAATTTGAGGATTATCTATACTATGCTTACTAAAACTCAAAGTGCTTATTCAATGGCAAGGTTTGGAACCTTCAAAGAACTCGTTACATATGTAATTTTAATATTTTTGCATATTGAGCTTACAACATCACCATTGTGACTATTAATTTATGCGTAAATTAATGGATGTCCATGGTAATGACTGTAGGAACATGTCAACCAAAGAGTTCGAGGAACTCGCCCTTGATGGGCATAACTACCCAACTTGGGCTTCAGATATTGAAATAACTTTTGCTTCTCGTGGGATCATTGATGCAATTGCAGCACCCATCACTGGTACTGATCCAGTGAATGAGGTTAAAAAGAACACAACACTTTTCCTTTTGAGGCTTTATATCCATAAGGACCTTAAGCAAGAGTACCTTATGGAGAGATGCCCTCACAACTTGTGGAAAGCTCTCAAAGAGCGCTATGAACAGCAGAAGGAGCTCATATGGCCGTCAGCCAACCATGAGTGGAACCACCTTCGACTGCAAGATTTTAAATCTGTTGCAGAATATAACCATGCTCTTCATAGCATTTGTTCTAAATTGAAGTTTTGCGAAAAAGAGCCCACTGAAGCAGACAAAATAGAGAAGACTCTATCTACCATGCTTCCAGAGGACAGGATATTGCATCAGCAGTATCGCTCTAGCAATTTCCAGAAATATTCTCAACTTATGCACACATTGACCCAAGCAGAAAAGCATCATGAGCTTCTTCTAAAGAATGCTCAGCAGCGCCCTCCTGGGTCTGCCCCTCTGCCTGAGGTACATTTCAATGTGCATCGAATCATCAAGAATGTGCAGAACTTCGCGCATACGGCGTATGCGCATGGGAATGGTATGCTCCATACCTTGCTGTTGATGTGAAGATCGATCTTGTGAAGAACAGCGCGTTCTTCCTGTTTCCCCTTCTCTGATTTCTTCTTGAGACAGTGCTGATAACGTGTTTGATTCTAATTGCAGTGCTCAGTGGAAATGAAGAGAGGACAGAGACAAATGACAGGGAAATAGCAGTCAGTGATTCTTTATTGCATAGATCTCCATATATATACATGTACAGAGTGTATCTCTGACCCTTGGATTAACAACTGTACAATGGACGGTTTTGATGGGTTTTGATCAATATACATTGTTTTGTAACACTCCCCCTTGATCAACCCAAAAACCGTTTGATCATCTGCAATTTGTCTTATCAAATTCTTGATCTCCTCAAAAACCCTGTGGGAAAAATAAGGAGTACACAATATCTTTTGGATAATGAGAATAATCTCATATAGTCTCCAAAAGGAAATATGCTTGTAATCATCATGTGTAAAAACCCCTGTGGGGAAAATTAATGATGAAGCATATAGCTTTGTTGATATTACCTCGTTAAAAACTTTGGATGAGAAAACCTTAGTAAGGCAAAACTCATACAAAGAAAAGAGTGTAATATGATGGTTCAATACAGGTCATATATCATGGGGAATTACTCCCCCTGAACCTTGCAAGCACTTAAGTCTCCTCATACCAATCCCCTCAACACATTTCTGAAATGTAGAGTATGGTAGAGATTTTGTGAATAGATCTGCAAGATTATCACAAGACTTTGTTTGCAAGATGTTTATATCCCCTTTTTCCTGAAGTTCATGGGGATAAAACAGTTTAGGAGAAATATGCTTATTGATATTACTCTTGATATAACCTGTATCCATCTGAACAACACAAGCTGAATTATCTTCATAGATAATTGTTGGTGGGTCAAGAGAACCAATACCACAAGTCGTGAGTATATGATTTACCATTCTACGAAGCCATACACATTCACGTGATGCTTCAAATAATGCAATTATTTCAGAATGGTTGGTGGACGTGGTCACCAATGTCTGTTTAGACGATTTCCACGAGATGGCAGTTCCACCTTGTAAGAATACGAATCCAGTTTGCGATCGGCCATTGTGGGGATCAGATAAATAGCCAGCATCTGTATACCCAATTAAACTAGGATCATTACTTCTCTTGTAAAAGAGCCCTAGATCCTTTGTGCCATTTAGGTATCGGAAAATATTCTTAATGCCAACCCAATGTCTTTTTGTTGGAGCAGAACTGTGCCTTGCTAACAAATTTACTGCAAAAGCAATATCCGGCCGGGTATTATTAGCAAGATACATCAATGCACCAATAGCACTGAGATATGGGAACTCCGGTCCCAATATCTGTTCTTCATCATCCCGTGGTCTGAATGGATCTTTCTTTAAATCCAAAGATCTGACCACCATAGGAGTCTTTGAAGGATAAGACATATGCATATTGAATTTTTCCAATACCTTTTGGGTATATGTACTTTGATGTACAAGGATTCCAGAAGGTAAATGCTCAAGTTGTAGACCTAAGCAAAATTTGGTTTTACCCAAATCCTTCATCTCAAATTCCGTCGTTAAATGATGACGTGCTTCATCAATATCAAGTTTATTTCCTATGATGTTAAGGTCATCAACATAAACTGATATGATACAGAATCCCACTTTGGATCTTTTGATGAAGACGCATGGGCAATCATCATTTTTCGTGTATCCCTTACGTAAAAGGAATTCACTCAATCGGTTGTACCACATTCTGCCCGATTGTTTTAAGCCATATAATGACTTCTGCAACTTCACGCAATACATGTTACGCTTTGCCTTTGGATTCGGTACATCTATTCCATCAGGAACTTTCATGTATATATCAGAATCCAGTGACCCATAAAGATATGCGGTCACTACGTCCATTAACTGCATAGATAGACGATTTTGTACTGCCAATGATATTAAATATCGGAATGTTATTGCACTCATGACTGGTGAATAAGTTTCGTTGAAATCAACGCCGGGTCTTTGCGTAAACCCTTGTGCTACTAGCCTTGCTTTGTATCTCACTACCTCACCATTTTCATTTCGTTTCCGAATGAAAACCCACTTATATCCCACAGGGAAGATATCACGTGGTGTAGGTATTACAGCAGAGAAAACTTCTCTTTTATAAAGCGAGGCTAACTCCGCTTCGATTGCTGCCTTCCATTTGATCCAATCCGAGCGCTTACTGCACTCTGCCATGGTCTTAGGATCTAGATCATTTTGAAGGTCCTCAGCAATCTGCTCGGAGAAATATATGTCGACATTTGTAGCTTTTCTGTCATATGTTTCACCAGTCTCAACATAGTTGATGGCAATTTCATCGTTCCTTAGAGACTCATCAGAATTTCCCAAATTGATGTGTCTAGGATTTTCCGATGTCCCAGCCTCGGTTATGTGCACATCCGAGCTGGGTTGTGGATCATCACAATCCACATGATACATTGTATCATTTTGGTGTCCTTTTGCATTCACTATTGTTCTTTGCTTCTTAGCAACAGAACTGCGCTTATTCACCATACTTCTCCTCTCTAGGAGTTGAGTGGCCTTACTCGGTATTTCCACTCTTTCTGGTGCATTCCTAGCAGGAATGAATGATTTAGTGACACCTTTGTAATTAGTGAATGCATCTGGCAGTTCATTTGCAAGTCTTTGCAAATGTATAATTTTCTGAACTTGTAGTTCAGTTTCTGAAGTACGTGGATCATAACCTGGAACACATTGAGTATTCCAATTTATTTCCTGGCATTCTTTTTGGTACTTGAATTCTCCCCCTAATGCCGGGAAATGCTCCTCATCAAAGATAGAATCAGCAAAACGGGCTGTAAATAGATCCCCTGTTAAGGGTTCTAAATACTTAATGATCGACGGAGAATGAAATCCCACATAGATCCCCACTTTCCTGTGTGGGCCCATAGTTGTTCTTTGAGGTGGTGAGATTGGGATGTATACACAACATCCAAATTTACGCAAATGGGAAATACTTGGAGGATTTCCACGTACCATTTGTATTGGGGATGTTGAATGGTATGCAGTTGGTCGTAATTGTATAAGGTCAGCAGCGTGCAGAACTGCATGTCCCCAACACGACGAAGGCAATTTGCAATTCATCAATAATGGCCTTGCTATGAGTTTAATCCTCTTGATTAGTGACTCAGCCAAACCATTCTGGGTGTGGACATACGGTACCGAGTGCTGGACTTGAATTCCCAGCGCCATACAATAATCATTGAATGCCTGAGATTTGAATTCAGCAGCATTGTCCATTCGGATTGAACTAATCCGATGTTCAGGAAAATTTGCCTTTAACTTGATAATTTGAGACATTATCTTGGCAAATGCATGGTTGCGTGTTGATAGTAAACACACATGTGACCATCTGGTAGATGCGTCAATCAGTACCATGAAATACCTGAACGGCCCAGAAGTTGGCATAATTGGCCCACAAATATCTCCTTGAATCCTTTCAAGGAATTTAAGCGGTTCAGCTTTAATTTTGAGATATGATGGTCTCAAAATAAGTTTCCCAGTTGCACATGCGGTGCAAACAAAATCCTTAGATTTGGGAAAACTTTTTGTAGGCAAATTATGACCAATTGAATTGCCTGTAATTTTCCTCATCATCCCTACGCCAGGATGACCAAGTCGATCATGCCAAATCTGGAATGCATCAACATCTTGGAAAATTACCTTATATGCAACATGTGCATTGCTCTTAATATATGTATAGTACAACCCTGACGTGAGTGATGGAATTTTCTCGCATATGCGTTTGCCATATTTATTCGGCTTTGTCAAGAAGAGAAACTCTTCTTGATTTTCATCATGGGTTTCAATATGAAATCCATTTTGCCGGATATCTCTAAAACTTAGGAGGGTACGTGTAGAATCAGGATACAATAATGCATCCTCGATCACAATTTCAGTACCCATGGGGAGGGTAATAGTTGCTCGACCAGAGCCAACTATCACAGCATCGCGTCCGGCGATGGTCAAAACTTTCCCATCTCTTTTCTTAAGAGTCTGAAAGTATTTGATCTCCCTAAGTATAGAGTTTGTGGTACAACTGTCCACAAGGCATAATTCCTCTTCCGTCGAGTTGTCATCATTATGCATCTATACATAAAGAAATTCTGAATAAGAATTTTATGATGCAACTTAGTACTATACAGAAACATGATATTTAAATATCACAATGTCGAAACAATATTACAATAATGGTATGGCGACTCAACCAATGAGTTCGCACTACACACAGGACCCAACACTGGTCTTGTAGAGTGTGTTACATCTCAACACATGAGATTGTATACCTCTACTTATTACAACAACATTATAAAGACAGTATAGAACAACCACACAAGCCACAGTGATCATGATCAAATCTCCAAGCATGAGAGATTTATGCCAAATCTCCAAATGGATCCTTTGACATATACTCAATGATCATATCATCAGATTCATCTTCTTGCAGAAGTGGAGGCTTGTTGTCAATCACATTGACGTGCTCTTTAGCAAGAGTGTTCTTCAGATCACCAGAAACCAGTGAAGAACTTCCAACCTCAATTGGTGCTTCAGTAGAATTGAAATGAGCCTCAAAAGCAGGCTTATCAGACTTTGGCTTCTTTAGGGATTGTTGATACAAAAGAACAAGGTGCTTAGGGCAAGTGCAATCCCTAGCAAAATGGCCCTCAGTACCACATTTAAGGCAAGCTCTATTGCCCTTAGATGGTAGAGGCTTGCCATTTCCTTTTCCTTTTCCTTTACCTTTCTTATGGAATTTGTTCTTATTGAATTTGCGAGGTCCAGAAGGATTCTTGAAGTTTTTCTTGAATCCTTTCTTATTCCCAGTCTTATGCACATTGAAATGTACCTCAGGCAGAGGGGCAGACCCAGGAGGGCGCTGCTGAGCATTCTTTAGAAGAAGCTCATGATGCTTTTCTGCTTGGGTCAATGTGTGCATAAGTTGAGAATATTTCTGGAAATTACTAGAGCGATACTGCTGATGCAGTATCCTGTCCTCTGGAAGCATGGTAGATAGAGTCTTCTCTATTTTGTCTGCTTCAGTGGGCTCTTTCTCGCAAAACTTCAATTTAGAACAAATGCTATGAAGAGCATGGTTATATTCTGCAACAGATTTAAAATCTTGCAGTCGAAGGTGGTTCCACTCATGGTTGGCTGACGGCCATATGAGCTCCTTCTGCTGTTCATAGCGCTCTTTGAGAGCTTTCCACAAGTTGTGAGGGCATCTCTCCATAAGGTACTCTTGCTTAAGGTCCTTATGGATATAAAGCCTCAAAAGGAAAAGTGCTGTGTTCTTTTTAACCTCATTCACTGGATCAGTACCAGTGATGGGTGCTGCAATGGCATCAACGATCCCACGAGAAGCAAAAGTTATTTCAATATCTGAAGCCCAAGTTGGGTAGTTATGCCCATCAAGGGCGAGTTCCTCGAACTCTTTGGTTGACATGTTCCTACAGTCATTACCATGGACATCCATTAATTTACGTATAAATTAATAGTCACAATGGTGATGTTGTAAGCTCAATATGCAAAAATTCTTAAAATTACATATGTAACGAGTTCCATGAAGGTTCCAAACCTTCCCATTGAATAAGTACTTTGAATTTTAGTAAGCATAGTATAGATAATCCTCAAATTAATGAGGTAGATCTAGTAGTGGGCAAGAAACTTGCTGCCTAAAAGCACGGTCTCTGGGCTGATAAGTTCACGGATGAACAAACCGCAGCCAATGCTTAGGTCTCCACTACCCATGCTCTACTAATTATCAAAGTAAAATTCAATGACCCTTACATGTGATATGAGTTTCCTGAAGGTTCCAAACCTTCTAATTGAATAAATACTTTGAATATTAGTGAGCATTGTATAGATAATCCTCAAATTAATGAGGTAGATCTCCTAGTAGTGGGCAAGAAACTTGCTGCCTAAAAGCACGGTCTCTGGGCAGATAAGTTCATGAATGAACAAATCGCAGCCAATGCTTAGGTCTCCACTACCCATGCTCTACTAATTATCAAAGTAAAATTCAATAACTCCATATCATGTTATTTTGGATAGCACATATAGGTAGTCATCTCAAGAGATGTAGACCTCATAGAGATAGGCATTCCAAATGCTGCCACAAGCACGGTCTCTGGGCTACTAAATTCTATAAAAGAATTTAGTGCAGCCTATGCTTAGGACTCTATCTCCCTGTGCTCTTTATCCAAAATAATGTAATTTTATTTTTTGCATGAGTTTTATTAAGTCTGAACTTAATAAATGCTATATTTATATGCAAACATAAATGAATGCGTAAATAATAGCAAGTAGAGATATGTGAATTATTAATGTAAAACAAACAATAATTCACGAACTAAAATCTGCTATATGTACAGTAAAACAGATATGTCTTTACAATATATGCAGTCTAAATTACGAATTTAGACGCCTAAGGTAACTTTGCACTGAAATTACATATAAAACAGAGTCTTATACTGAATTCAGAATTTTAAAAATGATAAAAACAGGCTATATTAGGCCTCTGAAAGTGGCCCAGGCGGCCTGCCAGGCGAGCCAGGCAGCGGCCAGAAAGGCCTGCACGCCGGCCCAGCCTAGCTGGCCTGCCCAGGCGGCCCAACTGAGGCCCAAAAGCCTATTTTATATTGGGGCGGCTAGGGTTTTCAACCCTAACCGCCCCCTGTAGCCGCCGCCAGCCCCAGGCCTTCCCTGCCCGCCGCCAGAGAGCGAGTGGCTCCCAGCCACGTCGAGATCGTGCACTGTACGGAGCTTTCCCCGCGCCCGCGCCGTTGGCCGGGCTGGAGGCCGTCCGCGCCCGCCCGCGCCTCGCGCTGGAGGCCGTCCGCGCCAGGCCGCTGGAGCCGCCCGCGCCTCGCGCTGGAGGCCGTCCGCGCCAGGCCGCCGGAGCCGCCCGCGCCTCGCGCTGGCGCCTCGGGCCGCCGCGCCGAGAGCCCGGCCGCGCGCGCCGGAGGTGGCCGTGCCGAGGGCTCGGCCGCGCGCGCCGTCAGGAAGCCACCTGCCGCGCTGAGTGCCGACGCAGGGGCCGCGCCGCGCGCTCGCCTCGCGCGCCAGTCGAGGGCTGCGCCGAGCGCGTCTGCCTCGGGCCGGCTGGGGGCCACGCGACGCCTCGGTGGGCCACGCCTGACGCCGACCGGAGCCGCCCGCGCCGCGCCTGCGCAGAGCGCCAGGCACGCGCCCGAGGTCGCACCGAGTGCGCAGGAAAACCGCCGAGCGCCCTGGCTGCTGGCCGCTCCAGTGGCCGCGCCCTGGCTGCTGGCCACACCAGTGGCCGCGCCGGTGGCCGCGCCCTGGCTGTTGGCCACGCCAGTGGCCGCGCCGGTGGCCGCGCGCTGTCTGCCCCCTCCCCCTCCCCCCAAACGGCCGACGCGGCGGCCGAATCGAGGGCCATTTGGCCCTCCCGTTGGAGGAGGAAGACGAGGCCATCCCATTTGGGCGATGGCCAGTGAAGATGACGCGTCCGCGTGGAGCATCGACGGCGCGCGGGGGTTGTCCACGACGTGCAGCGATCGTACCGACGACCACAGGCACTGGTGGAGATGGCGAACGACGAGCAACTGCCGCTGCAGTGGGCGGAGGCGGTGGTGGTGCCGCCAAGTCCACATCCATGGGGGCCGATGCAGACGATCCCGCGTCAAATACCGGCGCCGGTGGCGACGGGGACGCAATGGGGAGTCCACACTCCACCACGGGCAGCGGAACCACCGCTGTCCATCCATGGAGGACGCAGTAGTGCACATTTTGCACTTGCACACGGCGTGCAGGAATCGCATGCACCGGTGGAAGCGCTGCGGCTTGACCAGCGGCGTACGCCTCCAACATCGAATCATCAAGAATGTGCAGAACTTCGCGCATACGGCGTATGCGCATGGGAATGGTATGCTCCATACCTTGCTGTTGATGTGAAGATCGATCTTGTGAAGAACAGCGCGTTCTTCCTGTTTCCCCTTCTCTGATTTCTTCTTGAGACAGTGCTGATAACGTGTTTGATTCTAATTGCAGTGCTCAGTGGAAATGAAGAGAGGACAGAGACAAATGACAGGGAAATAGCAGTCAGTGATTCTTTATTGCATAGATCTCCATATATATACATGTACAGAGTGTATCTCTGACCCTTGGATTAACAACTGTACAATGGACGGTTTTGATGGGTTTTGATCAATATACATTGTTTTGTAACAAGTGTCCCCGGGTCCGCGGCGCACGGGATCTGGGTGCCGAGGCGGAGAACAAACAACCTGACGTGTCCCCCTCTGCGCGGCGGCATGCTTTTGCTAACGTCCGGCTCCGGGCCGCCCCGGTTTGATGCGGCTGTGGTGGTAATGTTACAAAATAATGTGATGTGATCAAACCCATCTCTACCGTTGATCATACGGTTATTTGATCCAAGGGTCAGATGCCCTTTGTAACATGTATATATATGAACCTGTCTGCAATAAAGAATTGATTCCCTGTCATTTGTCTCTGTCCTCTCTTCATTTCCACTGAGCACTGCAATTAGAATCAAACACGTTATCAGCACTGTCTCAAGGAGAAATCAGAGAAGGGGAAAGTGGAAGAACGCGCTGTTCTTCACAAGAACAACAAGATCGATCTGCTCATCAACAACAAGGTATGGAGCATACCGTTTCCATGCGCATACGCCATATGCGCGAAGTTCTGCACACTCTTGATGATTCGATGTTGGAGGCGTACGCCGCTGGTCAAGCCGCAGCGCTTCCACCGGTGCACGCGATCCCTGCACGCCGTGTGCAAGTGCAAAATGTGCACTACTGCGTCCTCCATGGATGGACAGCGGTGGTTCCGCTGCCGGTGGTGGAGTGTGGACTCCCCATTGCATCCCCATCGCCACCGGCGCCGGTGTTTGACGCGGGATCGTCTGCATCGGCCCCCATGGATGTGGATTTGGCGGCACCACCACCGCCTCCGCCCACTGCAGCGGCAGTTGCTCGTCGTTCACCATCTCCGTCGGCACCCGTGGTCGTCGGGACCATCGCTGCCCGTCGTGGGCAGCCTGCTCGCGCAGTTGATGCCCCGCGAGGCCGCATCATCTTCACCGGCCATCACCCAAATGGGGTGGCCTCATCTTCCTCCTCCAATCGGAGGGCCTAATGGCCCTCGATCCGGCCGTCGCGTCGGCCGTTTGGGGGGAGGGGGTGGGGAGGGGCGCGACACGCGTCTGCGCGCTCGACGCGGGCCTCCCCGGCGTGGGCGCTCGGTGCGGGCCCCCACAAGGGCGCTCGGAGCGGCCCACCAGTGGTGCTCGGCGCTGCTCCCGTGGCCGGCAGCTGCGCGCTGGCGACTCAGCGCCCGGCGGCACTCGGCGCGGCCCGCCAAGGCGAGCTCGACGCGGCCCCCGCGGCCAGGGAGGCTCGGCGCTCGGCCTCCAGGGCGCGTGCGGCCCCGCGGCGGCTGGCAGGGCGAACGCTGCAGCGCGGCCTCCCTGTGGCGGCTCGGCGCGTGGCCCTCAGGGCGGGCGCGGCCACCGGCCTGGGCGGCTCGGCGCGGCCTACCCAGGCGATTGGGCGGCGCGCGGCCCCCAAGGCCGGCGCGACCTCTGCAGCCGAGGCCAAGGCTCGGCGCGGCCCCCACGGCCGGCGCTCGGCTTCAAGCCGGCAAGGGCGCTCGGCGCGAGGCCCTCAGGCGCTCGGCGCACGCGAGCAGCACCCGGCGCGGCCACCAGGGAGACTCGGCGCGGCCTCCAGAGGCGCCAGGACGCGGCAATCTCCAAGCGCGCTCGGCACGGGCCAAGGAAAGCGCGGTCGCGCGATGGCTGGCTGGAGGCGCTCGGCGGGGCCCGCAGGCCTCCTCCTCCTGAGCTGCGGCGGCTGGAAACCGCTCCTGGCGGCGGCTGGGGGAAATCCCCTGGTGCTAGGTGGCGGCTGGGGGCGGTTAGGGTTGGAAACCCTAGCCGCCCCAATATAAAATAGGCTCTTGGGCCTCTGTTGGGCCGCCTGGGCAGGCCAGCTAGGCTGGGCCGGCGTGCAGGCCTTTCTGGCCGCTGCCTGGCTCGCCTGGCAGGCCGCCTGGGCCACTTTCAGAGGCCTAATATAGCCTGTTTTTACCATTTTAAATTCTGAATTTTAGTATAAGACTCTGTTTTATATGTAATTTCAGTTCAAGTTATCTTAGGCGTCTAAATTCGTAATTTAGACTGCATATATTGTAAAGACATATCTGTTTTATTGTACATATAGCAGATTTTAGTTCGTGAATTATTGTTTGTTTTACATTAATAATTCACATATCTCTACTTGCTATTATTTACGCATTCATTTATGTTTGCATATAAATATAGCATTTATTAAGTTCAGACTTAATAAAACTCATGCAAAAATAAAATTACATTATTTTGGATAAAAAGCACAGGGAGATAGAGTCCTAAGCATAGGCTGCACTAAATTCTTTTATAGAATTTAGTAGCCCAGAGACCGTGCTTGTGGCAGCATTTGGAATGCCTATCTCTATGAGGTCTACATCTCTAGGGATGACTACCTATACGTGCTATCCAAAATAACAGGATATTGAGTTATTGAATTTTACTTTGATAATTAGTAGAGCATAGGTAGTGGAGACCTAAGCATTGGCTGCGATTTGTTCATTTATGAACTTATCTGCCCAGAGACCGTGCTTTCAGGCAGCAAGTTTCTTGCCCACTACTAGGAGATCTACCTCATTAATTTGAGGATTATCTATACAATGCTCACTAGTATTCAAAGTATTTATTCAATTAGAAGGTTTGGAACCTTCAGGTAACTCATATCACATGTAAGAGTTAGTGAATTTTACTTTGACAATTAGTAGAGCATGGATAGTGGAGTCCTAAGCATTGGCTGCGGTTTGTTCATCCGTGAACTTATCAGCCCAGAGACCGTGCTTTTAGGCAGCAAGTTTCTTGCCCACTACTAGATCTACCTCATTAATTTGAGGATTATCTATACTATGCTTACTAAAACTCAAAGTACTTATTCAATGGCAAGGTTTGGAACCTTCAAAGAACTCGTTACATATGTAATTTTAATATTTTTGCATATTGAGCTTACAACATCACCATTGTGACTATTAATTTATGCGTAAATTAATGGATGTCCATGGTAATGACTGTAGGAACATGTCAACCAAAGAGTTCGAGGAACTCGCCCTTGATGGGCATAACTACCCAACTTGGGCTTCAGATATTGAAATAACTTTTGCTTCTCGTGGGATCATTGATGCAATTGCAGCACCCATCACTGGTACTGATCCAGTGAATGAGGTTAAAAAGAACACAGCACTTTTCCTTTTGAGGCTTTATATCCATAAGGACCTTAAGCAAGAGTACCTTATGGAGAGATGCCCTCACAACTTGTGGAAAGCTCTCAAAGAGCGCTATGAACAGCAGAAGGAGCTCATATGGCCGTCAGCCAACCATGAGTGGAACCACCTTCGACTGCAAGATTTTAAATCTGTTGCAGAATATAACCATGCTCTTCATAGCATTTGTTCTAAATTGAAGTTTTGCGAAAAAGAGCCCACTGAAGCAGACAAAATAGAGAAGACTCTATCTACCATGCTTCCAGAGGACAGGATATTGCATCAGCAGTATCGCTCTAGCAATTTCCAGAAATATTCTCAACTTATGCACACATTGACCCAAGCAGAAAAGCATCATGAGCTTCTTCTAAAGAATGCTCAGCAGCGCCCTCCTGGGTCTGCCCCTCTGCCTGAGGTACATTTCAATGTGCATAAGACTGGGAATAAGAAAGGATTCAAGAAAAACTTCAAGAATCCTTCTGGACCTCGCAAATTCAATAAGAATAAATTCCACAAGAAAGGTAAAGGAAAAGGGAAAGGAAATGGCAAGCCTCTACCATCTAAGGGCAACAGAGCTTGCCTTAAATGTGGTACTGAGGGCCATTTTGCTAGGGATTGCACTTGCCCTAAGCACCTTGTTCTTTTGTATCAACAATCCCTAAAGAAGCCAAAGTCTGATAAGCCTGCTTTTGAGGCTCATTTCAATTCTACTGAAGCACCAATTGAGGTTGGAAGTTCTTCACTGGCTTCTGGTGATCTGAAGAACACTCTTACTAAAGAGCACCCCAATGTGGTTGACAACAAGCCTCCACTTCTGCAAGAAGATGAATCTGATGATATGATCATAGAGTATATGTCAAAGGATCCATTTGGAGATTTGGCATAAATCTCTCATGCTTGGAGATTTGATCATGATCACTGTGGCTTGTGTGGTTGTTCTATACTGTCTTTATAATGTTGTTGTAATAAGTAGAGGTATACAATCTCATGTGTTGAGATGTAACACACTCTACAAGACCAGTGTTGGGTCCTGTGTGTAGTGCGAACTCATTGGTTGAGTCGCCATACCATTATTGTAATATTGTTTCGACATTGTGATATTTAATATCATGTTCTGTATAGTACTATGTTGCATCACAAAATTCTTATTCAGAATTTTCTTTATGTATAGATGCATAATGATGACAACTCGACAGAAGAGGAATTATGCCTTGTGGACAGTTGTACCACAAACTCTATACTTAGGGAGATCAAATACTTTCAGACTCTTAAGAAAAGAGATGGGAAAGTTTTGACCATCGCCGGACGCGATGCTGTGATAGTTGGCTCTGGTCGAGCAACTATTACCCTCCCCATGGGTACTGAAATTGTGATCGAGGATGCATTATTGTATCCTGATTCTACACGTACCCTCCTAAGTTTTAGAGATATACGGCAAAATGGATTTCATATTGAAACCCATGATGAAAATCAAGAAGAGTTTCTCTTCTTGACCAAGCCGACTAAATATGGCAAACGCATATGCGAGAAAATTCCATCACTCACGTCAGGGTTGTACTATACATATATTAAGAGCAATGCACATGTTGCATATAAGGTAATTTTCCAAGATGTTGATGCATTCCAGATTTGGCATGATCGACTTGGTCATCCTGGCGTAGGGATGATGAGGAAAATTACAGGCAATTCAATTGGTCATAATTTGCCTACAAAAAGTTTTCCCAAATCTAAGGATTTTGTTTGCACCGCATGTGCAACTGGGAAACTTATTTTGAGACCATCATATCTCAAAATTAAAGCTGAACCGCTTAAATTCCTTGAAAGGATTCAAGGAGATATTTGTGGGCCAATTATGCCAACTTCTGGGCCATTCAGGTATTTCATGGTACTGATTGACGCATCTACCAGATGGTCACATGTGTGTTTACTATCAACACGCAACCATGCATTTGCCAAGATAATGTCTCAAATTATCAAGTTAAAGGCAAATTTTCCTGAACATCGGATTAGTTCAATCCGAATGGACAATGCTGCTGAATTCAAATCTCAGGCATTCAATGATTATTGTATGGCGCTGGGGATTCAAGTACAGCACTCGGTACCGTATGTCCACACCCAGAATGGTTTGGCTGAGTCACTAATCAAGAGGATTAAACTCATAGCAAGGCCATTATTGATGAATTGCAAATTGCCTTCGTCGTGTTGGGGTCATGCAGTTCTGCACGCTGCTGACCTTATACAATTACGACCAACTGCATACCATTCAACATCCCCAATACAAATGGTACGTGGAAATCCTCCAAGTATTTCCCATTTGCGTAAATTTGGATGTTGTGTATACATCCCAATCTCACCACCTCAAAGAACAACTATGGGCCCACACAGGAAAGTGGGGATCTATGTGGGATTTCATTCTCCGTCGATCATTAAGTATTTAGAACCCTTAACAGGGGATCTATTTACAGCCCGGTTTGCTGACTCTATCTTTGATGAGGAGCATTTCCCGGCATTAGGGGGAGAATTCAAGTACCAAAAAGAATGCCAGGAAATAAATTGGAATACTCAATGTGTTCCAGGTTATGATCCACGTACTTCAGAAACTGAACTACAAGTTCAGAAAATTATACATTTGCAAAGACTTGCAAATGAACTGCCAGATGCATTCACTAATTACAAAGGTGTCACTAAATCATTCATTCCTGCTAGGAATGCACCAGAAAGAGTGGAAGTACCGAGTAAGGCCACTCAACTCCTAGAGAGGAGAAGTATGGTGAATAAGCGCAGTTCTGTTGCTAAAAAGCAAAGAACAATAGTGAATACAAAAGGACACCAAAATGATACAATGTATCATGTGGATTGTGATGATCCACAACCCAGCTCGGATGTGCACATAACCGAGGCTGGGACATCGGAAAATCCTAGACACATCAATTTGGGAAATTCTGATGAGTCTCTAAGGAATGATGAAATTGCCATCAACTATGTTGAGACTGGTGAAACATATGACAGAAAAGCTACAAATGTCGACATATATTTCTCCGAGCAGATTGCTGAGGACCTTCAAAATGATCTAGATCCTAAGACCATGGCAGAGTGCAGTAAGCGCTCGGATTGGATCAAATGGAAGGCAGCAATCGAAGCGGAGTTAGCCTCGCTTTACAAAAGAGAAGTTTTCTCTGCTGTAATACCTACACCACGTGATATCTTCCCTGTGGGATATAAGTGGGTTTTCATTCGGAAACGAAATGAAAACGGTGAGGTAGTGAGATACAAAGCAAGGCTAGTAGCACAAGGGTTTACGCAAAGACCCGGCGTTGATTTCAACGAAACTTATTCACCAGTCATGAGTGCAATAACATTCCGATATTTAATATCATTGGCAGTACAAAATCGTCTATCTATGCAGTTAATGGACGTAGTGACCGCATATCTTTATGGGTCACTGGATTCTGATATATACATGAAAGTTCCTGATGGAATAGATGTACCGAATCCAAAGGCAAAGCGCAACATGTATTGCGTGAAGTTGCAGAAGTCATTATATGGCTTAAAACAATCGGGCAGAATGTGGTACAACCGATTGAGTGAATTCCTTTTACGTAAGGGATACACGAAAAATGATGATTGCCCATGCGTCTTCATCAAAAGATCCAAAGTGGGATTCTGTATCATATCAGTTTATGTTGATGACCTTAACATCATAGGAAATGAACTTGATATTGATGAAGCACGTCATCATTTAACGACGGAATTTGAGATGAAGGATTTGGGTAAAACCAAATTTTGCTTAGGTCTACAACTTGAGCATTTACCTTCTGGAATCCTTGTACATCAAAGTACATATACCCAAAAGGTATTGGAAAAGTTCAATATGCATATGTCTTATCCTTCAAAGACTCCTATGGTGGTCAGATCTTTGGATTTAAAGAAAGATCCATTCAGACCACGGGATGATGAAGAACAGATATTGGGACCGGAGTTCCCATATCTCAGTGCTATTGGTGCATTGATGTATCTTGCTAATAATACCCGGCCGGATATTGCTTTTGCAGTAAATTTGTTAGCAAGGCACAGTTCTGCTCCAACAAAAAGACACTGGGTTGGCATTAAGAATATTTTCCGATACCTAAATGGCACAAAGGATCTAGGACTCTTTTACAAGAGAAGTAATGATCCTAGTTTAATTGGGTATACAGATGCTGGCTATTTATCTGATCCCCACAATGGCCGATCGCAAACAGGATTCGTATTCTTACAAGGTGGAACTGCCATCTCGTGGAAATCGTCTAAACAGACTTTGGTGACCACGTCCACCAACCATTCTGAAATAATTGCATTATTTGAAGCATCACGTGAATGTGTATGGCTTCGTAGAATGGTGAATCATATACTCATGACTTGTGGTATTGGTTCTCTTGACTCACCAACAATTATCTATGAAGATAATTCAGCTTGTGTTGTTCAGATGGATACGGGTTATATCAAGAGTAATATCAATAAGCATATTTCTCCTAAACTGTTTTATCCCCATGAACTTCAGGAAAAGGGGGATATAAACATCTTGCAAACAAAGTCTTGTGATAATCTTGCAGATCTATTCACAAAATCTCTACCATACTCTACATTTCAGAAATGTGTTGAGGGGATTGGTATGAGAAGACTTAAGTGCTTGCAAGGTTCAGGGGGAGTAATTCTCAGTGATATATAACCTGTATTGAACCATCATATTACACTCTTTTCTTTGTATGAGTTTTGCCTTGCTAAGGTTTTCTCATCCAAAGTTTTTAACGAGGTAATATCAACAAAGCTATATGCTTCATCATTAATTTTCCCCATAGGGGTTTTTATACATGATGATTACAAGCATATTTTCTTTTGGAGACTATGTGAGATTATTCTCATTATCCAAAAGATATTGTGTACTCCTTATTTTTCCCACAGGGTTTTTGAGGAGATCAAATTTGATAAGACATATTGCAGATGATCAAACGGTTTTGGGTTGATCAAGGGGGAGTGTTACAAAATAATGTGATGTGATCAAACCCATCTCTACCGTTGATCATACGGTTATTTGATCCAAGGGTCAGATGCCCTTTGTAACATGTATATATATGAACCTGTCTGCAATAAAGAATTGATTCCCTGTCATTTGTCTCTGTCCTCTCTTTATTTCCACTGAGCACTGCAATTAGAATCAAACAGTAATCAGACTAGCGAAAAAAGGCCACCGAAGGCGACCGCGCTGCGTGCCGGGACGGGATTGGCTGCAGTGCCCGCCCCCGATGGCACGAGGACTCGTGTCCAGTTTGACTCGGCGGTCGACGAACGACGACGGACTAAACCCTGGTCATGGTAGAGTTACGTGACACCGCAGGGATCAAAATTAGACGCGCGCGCGTGCGGGCCCGGAGAGGAACGGAACTAACGCACTTTCGGCTATCCTCGCCCGGCCGGCTCTGCCTCTGCGCCTGCGCGTGCAGTCCCCGTTCCGTGCCGTCTCCTGCCTTGGACACGTCGCGCGGCGGGCACGTACGTAGTGGTAGCGCGCATGGATGGGATGGGTTAGTCATTAGGTCAGGTACAACACTGACACGATGGTTTATTTTTTCAAATACAAGAGATAATTAATAAACTTTAAGATATAACCTAGAGACTCTAAACATATAAATGTAGATAAAAGATAATATATATAAAGGCTCTTTACCAAGATATTGTCTCTTCTATTTTTCAATTAACCTTATAAAGATATCTTAACAGACTTTATATTAAATGGGGTTCACGACTTTAGGGTTTCGGGTGATTGAGGTGGGAGACGTGACCTCTCGGGGCCGGAGTCAGCTGCGTCGTGTCGATCGGCGCTCGGCGAGCGGCAGTTTGCTTACGTGCCGCGAGGCGGTGACCATTCGGTGAATCGGCGAGGGGTGGACGGGAACAACGCAGACGCGGTGCCACGCAAGGAGGAGGAGCGTGCGTGTCCTTGCAACTTGCAAAACTGGTGCTGCCTGCGTCGGGACTTGTGTGTGGGGCCGGAGGGGGTGATGGGCGGAGACATGGGGGCGTGGGCTGGCAACCGGTGTGCGCCGCTCCCTGTCATTCGCTGGTAGTATTACCGGAGATCGGGACAAGTCTTCTTCTGGTTTAGCACGTACTCCCTCCAGTGCAGTAAAGGTAGTCGTTTAGGACATGATTGTGCATACCAAGGAGTGATTAATTATCATAGAGTTTTCCCTGTTTGCCCCTATTAAATAGGGATATGGGTGCATTAACAACACTAAAACAATCAGGCTTGATTGGTTGCTGCAGCAGCTCCAAGGCAATCTAGACTGGAGGTCTCAAGTTTGATTCCTCTTAAATGCATCTTTTTTGTGCAATTACTAGGGGCAACAACGTCCAAATCCTAGACCCACGCGCGCTATGACTTCTTTTTGTGCACGCTCGGTCACGCGCAGGATGACTTCTTTTACTGCACCGGAGGGAGTACTTTTGCTACACTTCTTATATATCATAATATAAATAGATATTGTAATATTTATTTAAATAGAATTATTTTTATTTCTAAATAATAAGATACGTGTAGTCTAATAGTTAGCTCTAAATTTCTATAGTACGAGATTTGGGTTTAAATGCTCGTTTCACACTATTTTTGTGTGGTATGGTAGCTATAGGGTGTTAGATGTTAAACAGACACAGTAGTTAATTGTATGAGTGCTAAGGGTCCACAGCGCAGTTGCTGAGGGAAAGGCACGGGCGTTGAACGTGGCTCTCATATAGCACGGCGCCGAGATGGGGTAATAGTTTTGGAAAAATTTGCTATTTTAACCTTTTTAATGTGGGCTAAATATTATTATGTGACCCTCTGTTTATGATTTGTACGTCCATCTGTGTTTATGATTTGTGGGCCTGTGTCTAAAATAGAGAAGTTTAAACTGAGAGTGATAAAATAGCAAATTTCCCGTAGTTTTGTCCATTCGTTGCTGGACCTGCCGGAGTCTTCTATTAACCCTTTTGCGGTTCTAGAAATCTGAATAGGCACTAGTCAGTGCAGAAATCGCAATCCACGGTAACTAATAGTTCGAGCAACGGCGGATGTACAGATTGTTTAACACTACATCCACTTCCGGTGACGATACCTACTGTACATACGATAAATTGATAAACAGCAATAGAAAATGGAAAAGGAATCAAAATTCAGACGACGCTAAAATCCACATGTTTTAATTTTTAAGGGATGTGTTTGGTCATGCCGTGAGATGTTATGAATTTAGATATTTTCAGTGATAAACGTGACTATACATGTACATACGTGTATAATTACTCACAATAGAAGTAGACAGCAGAATAATATACACAAAAATAAGGAACAACCGCGGAGGGACCAATGTTCAAATATGGTTGCTCCATTCACACGAGATATTGATATCATCGGAAAGAAGTCGTATGCTAGGAACAACAACCACCCAGAAGAATATGAGGAAGACGAACATCAATGCCGGCCACCAGGAAGAAGATGAGCAACAATTAATTAGCAGTCGCGACGACGCTCCTAAAAATCTAATTATCCGTATACGGAGCAGATGTCTCTCAAGAGACGATGAAGATGAATCTCAAACAATTCGTCTGAGAGAGAGGACAGATATATTTGTACCAATGAGTAAGTAGGACAGACAAGACATGATAGGCAGAGGAACGGACGACGTCATGTAATAAGTGAACGTCATTAAAATATACGTTATTCCATTCATGTGGTTAAAAACGCTCGACCGTTTGAACCATCTTGGACCAAGGGCTCGGTCTCGCCGAGCCTCTCCTCGCCCACGTCCCGATCCAGCCCAACAGCGGCGACGGAGCGCGTGTGTGTGGCAAGCTCGTTAACCTTACAACCGAAACATATAATTCCATAATAATTTATATAAAAATATGTTTATAGTGTTATGAGAAAAAAGTTTTGTAATCCATTTATAAATTATGATACTAGCCATACATAAATTTTATCAATCAGCATGGAAGATGTTTCTAATCATGACATTGTGACACTCGAGATTGATACCAAGCAACAAGCAAGAGGCGCATGTACTCCTGGAAACAGTCATGACGACATGGAACTATCCATCTGTGATAACTCTAGTCAGGTCATTTCCAAAAATGTTGAGAAGATATCTGTCTAATGACACTTTTATGACGATACTTAGGCAATACATACAGTACATCTAGGATGACACTTAGGTCATTTCCCTCTCAAGACATCTAGGCAATACATACTATACATCTAGGATGACACTTTTTACCATCAAATATGTCCATCCAAATACGATACAAGACACACAAAAGGACATCAGAACAGAAGCTAGACCAAACCTAAACAAAAGGAACATGCTTCTACACAAATAAGGACGATGATTCCTGATCCACAGTGTACACGAAACATTTAGAGTTCTTGTTTAGATGAACAAATTAGCACAAGCAGGCCTCACACCACAAACATCAGTCATCGACGACTGATTTGATGCACCCCCGCAATCTATGTATCATAAAAAGGTAAATAAACCCTCGTATATGAATTCATGGATCAAACAGTATGGATGATTGAATTTATATTTTCATGTCCTTTATGCTGTACATGGACTTCTCTATGTAATTTCATATTTTTCAGTTACATACAACAAGACATGGACACTCGTTGGACAAAATTTCCATTCCCGTTTCTAGATTAGAAAAGCATCCAGCTGGTAGGTGCAACACCTCAAGTTCGCCAGGCAGGCGACGTCTCCTGATCAATGTTCTATTCCCACCAAGTAGCATTCTGAAGCATAGAAACTCGATTACTATAACTCGTGATGTCTCCATGATGTGCTATAGTGAAATGTAATTTATGCAAGCAAGAGCTTTGAAGCTGCAACCAACTGTTTAGCTAAGATGAGACGAACCTTGTATCTTCTTAGAAATTCAAGGGACCTCCCCTCTTCTCTCTTCTTGTAAACCAATAACTCTCAATAGTTCTTGCGCCTAAATAAAGAGAAATTGCATGGCAGACCCAACAAGCTCAACGAAGTTAGTATCCTTTCCCCACAAACACACAAGAGAGCAGAAAAATGTAGAGCAAATGTATTCGAGTAGCTTATGGTATGACCTGTCCCACAGTGATATGAGCTTCGCTATCTGCGACACGTCCATATGAACCATCAGCTTGCTTCAGCATGACCTGTCAGGGGCCTTTACAAACAGTAACTCAGTAGCACCTCTGAGAAGATGGCTTTCATGCAAAAGAGTGTGGGCTCTATGGCGTGTGCTGATCCAGCTCTATGACGAATCTACGTCCCTAGAGCCAACTTGTACCGGCAACGAGGCCTCGTTGGGGGGAGCATGAGGCTCATGGCGGTGGCACACGCAGGCACCGCAACAACCTTGTAAGGGGCGAAGGAGGGGATGGCTTCTACATCTAGCTAATATTCCTGAAGGCCAAGTCCTACCGACACCTCAAATATCTTAAAATGAAGAATCTGTCAAAATATGGAATAAACAAGATATGCATTATGGACCTAGTAACTCAAGCTATGTTTCGTCTAGAAGCCAAGTGTTCTTTTCTCTAGCTACATTAAATAACAAAAAAACTGTGTATAGTTATTCAACAGCAGTTCTATAGTTGTTAGCACGAGTGCCTAGTAGAAAGATCTCAAAACTAATATGTTGTAGAAACATCTCAAACAAAAATCACATCCCAATTATGTAGACTGAACAACAAATCAGCCTGTGTAGAGATTAAGGCAAGTAGAACTCATAGCCATACCACTAAAATAAAAAACTGAAGTAGATCATGCTTCTTAAAGTCCAACTATGAGGATGAAAACTCTATGTGGGAAAACCTTTAAATACTCAAGGCTATAAAAAAGAAGGCGGGAAGGTAAACTTAGTCATGAATTAGTACCTGTGCGTTGTCAGATTGATGAGCCTTAAAGACAGATCGTATGACGAGAAGAGCACAACCTCGTAAGCAGCAGCTTTGTCAGATTGATTGCAGCGACAACTCTAAATCAGGGACAACAAGCACTTCCAATCGAGCAAGATATCTGCATGAACAGATAAATCAATATGTAGCTCATCAAAAGACCATATGTGACCTATTTTATGAAATAGGAATGTACCTTCCGTAACAGGAGGAACTCCGCTAATTATAGCAGTGAAATAGTGTCAGTTGCAATAAATGCAGTCCCTGCAGAATTCAGAAAACAAATTAAGCTTTTACTACAGATCTGAAAGGCAAACAAAGGAACTCTTTACATGGATTTTTTAAAAAAATCCAATACCCAAAAGCAAAGACAGAAATCAGAACATATGGATTGCATATATGGCGCATGCATATCATGTATACATAGCTATGACTTTATAGTACGTAGAGGAAAATAGGCATGTAATTATAATTTAAACAACCTGAAACAAGACTATCCATGCAATATCTGTTGGCAGATAGTTTACCTTCTAAGAAAATATAAAAAATAAATACCAAAAGTGGATAGTTTACCGACTGATTAGATAAACAGATAACAATAACTTTTTCACGCCAAGAAATTAAAACAGACGATAATTAGTACGAGCAGGTAAAGACATGTATATGTTTTCATAACACCATTGAGTTGAATAGTTTGTTTCTTTCCAAGAATT
The DNA here is from genome assembly GCA_029449295.1 of Zea luxurians. NCBI lineage: Eukaryota > Viridiplantae > Streptophyta > Magnoliopsida > Poales > Poaceae > Zea > Zea luxurians. Next base: position 8,473,223 of record JAOPSE010000034.1, read on the forward strand.
AGACACCTGCAAGAATAAAAAGTTAGCATTGACCATATGGTCTGACTATCTGTGTTCTTACCCTAGTAGTTATTTCTGAACGTTACAGATGCTTAATCCACTGAAGCTACATTAGCACTTTTTCATTAGAACTTTTATGTATTTCTTGTTAAAGCCTAGGTAATAACCAACTTCACTAACACAACATTTGCAACTTTATTAACAGAGCATCCAAACTCACAACTCCTTCTGCAGTTGTATAGTTAATTGTCTTGCAATTTGACAATTGTTTTGCCTGTTCAATATTCAATGCCATTTCAGTGGTACTTTACAACTGTGCCTTAGCTGCAAAAACAGATGGCAAACATAAGCATCCCAAAGAGGTGCAGGTGCATGAGCTAAACTGACAATTTGTTTTCAAAATAAACTGGTTTGAATTGAAAAGAATGATTTGATGGTGTATTTTAGCAAAACGAAGAGATAAAAATCACATGACAACTACCATGTTAACCAACACTAATACAACACTTTATAGTTTAGACATATATCTAGCTGGAGTTATTGCAAATAAATACAACACTTTATAGTTCACACATGTACCCAAAGGACTAAAGCGAGTGCACAACTTAGATATGGATCCATAGCTTTGGGGTTGTATTTATAGATAATAGACGAGCAATAACATGATCAAATAAATTCAAGGTGTCAATATAGAGTTATGAAAACATAGCACCCTTATTACTATCAATCATCTTAGATGTTATAGAAGCTTTGCATGCATCAGCTCAAAAAGAATGGGACAAACAAAAACCAGACCTCCAGAACAAACCTGTTATCACTGATGTAGAGCTAAATGAGAGAGCAAATGTGGCTAAACATTTGATGAAAGCATCAGCTCTTAGCATATCCTGTTGTTTGCCTTCCCAAAGAGTACCTATCCATCTCCATAATGTATGAAATGCATGATATGCATTTTAAGCATGTGATGGTTAGTGATAAAACTTTGCTATGTGCCAAGAGTACCTTCATTTGAAAAGAATAATACAGTAGCAGGTTATCTTGGATTGTTCTACAAATGATAACTAAAGATTAAAAAAAGCAGAGAGTTCTTCCTTATACCTATCATCAAGAGTAAGTGATCAAAACCTTTCAGGACGATACTCTAGTATGAGGTTATAAAGTTGCACAAAGAAATCATGTAGATCCACATTTAGTGCCTAAAGGTTGCTCCTCTAGACTTTAAATGAAACTATGCAGCACTGCAGATATGCTGAGGCAGACAATGCATTATCATTGGGAATTTCATCTTGTCGATCACTATACCTAGAAACTCATTGAGGCAACATATAAGTTCACCCAAGAAATCTAAATCAATTCAATGTGAAAACTTTCCTAAGCCCTTGAAGGAAGGAGCGAGCAGTGGGTGTGAGCTACCAGGGGAAACATTATTCATAGTCATTAGGCAGTTTAGTCACTTAAAGCATAGTTTCTGCATATAAATTCTTGCAAAAGCAAGCCAAATACAACTATGCATCAAAGTTTTTGATTGCATGTTACTTAGACTACCCTCTGTAGAAGCACATAAAACTTTCCCTATCAAACAGTTCAAGAAATGAGCAATAACTGACCCAATAGCACGATCCAAACTTTGCTTCACTATATCCTTGAGTAAGAACAAACAATTTAATAATATACAAGGAACCAAACATGAACAAATAGATAATAATACGACTATGAGGATTGAACCGTTTAATGTCACAAGGTCTGGATAAACTGGAACTTGTCTTACAAAAAACAAATATGCTTGGTTGGCATTGCAGCGGTGTGCTGGACGACTGGGTGGATCAGAAACCAAACATGAATAACTATCTAATAATATGGTAATGTGAATTGAGTGGATTAAAATAACATGGTGTTGATAATTGGAGCCTGCCTTACGAAAAACAAATGTACATGGTGCGTATCTCCCTACAAAGGAGAAAGAGCACTAATGACAGTGGAACCAGACTATAAATCTTTTAAAAAATACAGAACACAGTACTACCAAAAAGAATTAAAGTGCCAAAAAATGGCAATAACTATTACCTTCTCAAATATTCATATTCCACCGGCAAAAAGAAAAATAGAATGAAAAATCAGTACCGGCTAATCACGTATGTTAAAAGCCAAAGGAAACGATGGGCTTATGTGGCAGCCTATAGAATGAACACAGATCGTATGACGAGGGAGAGGAAGGAAGGCCGCGCGGGGGAGGCACCGGGAAAGCCGCCACCTCCGCGCCCCCACCAACCCCGCCCCCACCAAGCTCGCCCCCCACCAACCCCGTCCCCGAGCCCGCCCCCTCCAAGCTCGCCCCCGACCTGCCCCCACCAAACCGGACGGCATTGTTAGCTAAATGTCTAGCAAGGTTTTAAGTAAGTGGTATACCATTTGTGGCCTATGACTTGGTGATTTCATCTTCAGAATTACGTATTCGATAAATACAGCGCTGAATAAGTGGCCCCCAACGGTGTATACGGCCTAGATAGAAAACAAGTAATGTGATATGATTCTCTGGAAAGAAAAGTGTGTTACACAGCAAGCATCAAAGAGGAAAAAATGAAAATTTAGAACTGCTGGCATGCTATTTACTACCCGCAAACATAGGAACGAATCTAATGTACAAGAGTCCTTTCAGCAAACCTATTGCATCAGCCGTGGAATACCATAAGCTAGGTAAGCTTGTAAATGGACGAAGAAACTTTTAAAATGTGCTCTCCTACACATCAGGGAAAAAAGAGAAATATTCCCACACATTCATCTACCCTAATAAGAACTAAAGTTTTCAAAATCACGTACGTGCGCGTTGTATAAGTTGATCCAAAATACCAACCTTGCATCATCATTTAGTATAATTGAAAATCTAAAAAATCAAACATTGAAGAATCTCAGACTAAGTGTCTGTATATTTCACCATTAAGATTTTCTCAAGTGTTTCCTTGTACGAAAAAGAAAAGCTGTTTAGATGGATCATATTGATGTTTCAAAGCCTCTCAAAATCTGTAGCTTGATGAATGAAAAATCTAACCTCCCCAAAATAACAGTGGAGCAACCGGGTCTGCTAAGTCCAAAAGCAAGCGCATAGCTCCACAAGTTCTTTTTAGAATGGGTTATTGTCAATAGCACATTCGTGCTGTAGTAGACCAATAGAAAGGAGCGCCTGACAAGAACACAAAGGATGTAATTCAAAATGGATCACCTAGCAAGCTACCCAGTTAGACTCACGACAAGCAAACATACTAAACAAACATTGCTACTGAAGATATTTTTTATTATGAGAAATGATGTTTTCTTTCTTAAATGTTCATCATGTCTGTAGCATGGAGTTACCATTTCTTGAAATAAATGCAATATCTGCTGCATTTGGAAATGCACACCATTGCACCGACAGTTCCTCTGCCCGTCCTCCCTCCTCCATCTGGAAGGCATAAAAAACCCAACACATCGCTCAGGGAAGAGGAGGAAGCGGCTATGAGATTTTGGAGGGAGGAGGGGGATTACCTTGTGCTTGAGGTAGTGGAGGTGAGAGACGAGGGTGGTGAGCTAGTCGACAACGGCAACACTACTGTCGACGAGGACCGCGGAGGCAGAGGAGAGGACGACGACGATTTCCTTCTCGGCGAGGCAGTGGTTCGCACGTTGAGCAGATCCACGCAAGGCAAGTGAAAAGCAGAGCGCAAAAGCAACGGTGAGGAGGAAGGCTGGACGGAGCGATTCGGCTCCGGATTCATAAAGTGTAGGCGCTTCTGCCTCGGATTCGCCGCCCCACCTCGCCTGCTCTCGCCTCGGCGCAGGCGCTTACTCCGGAGTGCGGGGCAGCGTGGGCCACCTCTCTGGCATCCTCGGCATAGCCGTAGCGCCCGATAGCATCATGAACCCAGTGCCCTAGTCGGGCGTCGCCGCGAACCTCGGGCTCCGCTTGGGCGTCTGCGGGAACGTGGCGGCGCCAGCGCCCCATTCCGGAGTGGGCACGAACCGCGGGGTACGCTCGGGCGTGGCGGCGCAGAGCTGCATGATCCTGGCAGCAGAATGGGAGGTGTTGGCGTGCGGGCGTGTGGGCGGTGCGGTAGCGGAGGTTTTCACGGCAGCAGACGCGCGGGCTTGAGGGCGTGCGAGGGTTGTTCGCGGAGCTAGAGGAGCGGTGGACGTTCCGCGGCGGGGGAGGCGCGGGCGACCGTGCGGGTGGGATTCACGGTGGGGGAGGCGCGGGCGTGCGGGTGGGATGCTGGTTGGTTTCGCGGCACCGGGATTCGCAGGCGGGGGCTTTCGCGGCGAGGGAGGCGCGGGGATGCTGGCTGGTTTCGCGGCGAGGGATTGGCAGGCGGGTCGGAGGCGCGGGCTGGTTTCGCGGCGAGGGAGGCGCGGGATGCTGGCTGGTTTCGCGGCGAGGGGATCAGGTGGGTGGGAAGCGCGGGCTGGTTTTGCGGCGAGGGGATCGCAGGCGGGTGGGATCGTAGGGCGGGGGCAGTCTACACTGCCCCCTAATAGTTAGTACAGATCTAGCTTCTTAATAGAAGTACCCACAATCTACCTATTTAAATTAATTAACTAAATATCTAATACAGTACTAAAGATTTAGTGTACCGTAGCATTAAAGTCAGCTTTTGCATTTAATTCACCGTTGAATAAATATTGGATGGGCCAATCCCATATTTTATCAAGAGGGGAATGGTTGAGAAGTAATTAACGGTACACCAACAGACATGGCTTCCAGGCTTCCAGCATTCCGTGAACTCAGGCCATGCCTGACACGAGTAATCTTCTTGGGAGATGTTAGGATCTTATTGGTGAGTGATGTTGTTGCTCCTGCGAAGCTGCAAGCAGCACCAGTGATTGGGGCTATGAAGAGAACGATTCAGCACGCAGGTCCTAAAAGACAAAGATCCCGTGTCTGTTTTACCAATAATATGATTGTCCAGGATATTTCATCATATTCCAGTGAGTAATTGCATGGTGATTGGATCACTAGTAGAAAAGAGCTCGTAGCCTGCGGCACCCATAAATTATCACTGGCGGTTTCAGTTATCGCGCGCTAGTAAAAAAAACGAGGCGCGCCTGGCTTTGGAACCGCCAGTGGAAACCCATTTTCACTGGCGGTTATCTTAACACAACCGCCAGTGGAAATACCCTATTTCTACTGGCGGTTGGTGTAACAGAACCGCCAGTGGAAATCTAGTTTCCACTGGCGGTTGGTGTAACACAACCGCCAGTGGAAATACCCTATTTCCACTAGCGGTTGTGTTAAGATAACCGCCAGTGGAAATTGGTTTCCACTGGCGGTTTTTCAAGCCAACCGCCAGTGAACTGTCTGTTATAAATAGCCCTTTTCTTCCCCCCGACAGTGAACTGTATGCTCGCAGCCAGCTTCCATTGGAGGCGATTTTGGAGGTCCAGATTTCACAAAAATATAAGGGGGGAGGTTTTGGTCTTCATTTCTTAGAAGAAGGTGGATAAGAAAGGTTTGGTTTATGTTTCTTTGTCAATTTTTGTTCATTCTTGCTCAATTTTAGCCACATTTTGGATCTAGGGTTTTACATGTGAGAGAGAAGAGTATAGCTAGGTAATTTTCTCTATTTCCTCAAATGAGGTTGCTTAAGATGGTTAGTTTTTGTCTATTCCCTCTCCTTTTTCATGTTTAGTTCTCAAATAAGTTTATCCATAACACATATTTAGTTGCTTTATGAATGGTGAATGTGTTGTATGGAAGGTTGGATATATAAGGTTGAATGTGTTTCTCAAATAAGTTCATTTTCATTTGCACATACAGAATGCCCGTTCTTGCACTGATTTTACACAGAGCAGAGCATCATGTTGGAGCCTACCGATCAATATGTATTGTATATATACATGCATGGTTTCACATTTTAGCCACATTTTTGGATATAGGGTTTCACAATGTGTTTTATGTTACTTTTTTTACAGGTGATGATGGAGAGGAAATCCTGGATGTATAACTTATCAAGGCTAGATCCATCATACATATCTGAGGTCCATAAGTTTATTGTTGTCGCTAAGAACCATGCTTGGAGAACAAAGACAAAGCACATATATTGTCCATGCATGGACTGCAAAAATGCTGTTGTATTTGATGACACAAAACAAATCATATCTCATCTGGTATGCCGAGGATTTGTGAAGGATTACATAATTTGGACAAAGCATGGAGAGGGTAGCTCTTCGCCTTATACAGCTGGAAACCTTGCGAACATCGACGACAGCTTTCAGTTCGTTCACGAGACACAACAACCTCTTCCACAGAGCGAACATGTAGTGCCAAATGTTACTGATCATGGTTACGCCGGAGGAAATGAACGTGAAAGAACCCATGTTCTGCCAAATGTTATGGACGAGGAAGATGCAGAGTTGTTAGAGGCAATGTTGCGTCGTCATACAGATCCATCGATGTTCTTCATGAAAGGTATGGAGTCCCTGAAGAAGGCAGCAGAAGAGCCTTTGTACGACGAGTCTAAGGGTTATACCAAAGAATTCACGACGCTCCGTTCTATGTTAAAGTTGTTGATGTTAAAAGCTAGATATGGTCTGTCTGATGCTGGCTTCGATGCGTTCTTGAGTATTTTCGCAGACATGCTTCCAAAGGAGAACAAAGTGCTTGCTAACACGTACTATGCAAAGAAACTAATTAGTCCACTCACTATGGGCGTGGAGAAGATCCACGCGTGTAGAAATCACTGTATCCTTTATCGAGGTGATGATTATAAAGACTTGGAGAGCTGCCCAAAGTGTGGTGCAAGTAGGTACAAGACGAATAAAGACTATCGAGAGGAAGAGTGTGTTGCATTTGTGTCTAAAGGGAAGAAGCGAAAGAAAGCCAAAAAGAAGACTTCAAAATCCACGAGCAAAGAAAAGGAAGAAGTAGACTATTATGCGCTCAAAAAGATTCCTGCTTTGGTGATGTGGTACCTCCCCGTCGTCGATCGATTGAGGTGTTTGTTCGCTAACCCTGAGGATGCCAAACTTATGAGCTGGCATGCTTCTGATCAGCACAAAAACGATGGGAAGCTTCGACATCCAGCCGATGGGATGCAGTGGCAAGATTTCAATGAGAACCACCGAGACTTTGCCGATGAACCAAGAAATGTTAGGTTCGCACTGAGTACTGATGGAATGAATCCATTTGCTGAAAGGAGCAGCAAGCATAGCACATGGCCAGTGATCCTCACCATATACAACCTTCCTTCATGGTTGATGCAGAAACGGAAGTACATTTTGCTAACCATGCTTATTTCTGGACCTACACAACCTGGAGTTGATATGGATGTATTTTTAGAGCCCTTAATGGAGGATATGAAAATATTGTGGGTAACAGGTGTTCAAATGTTGGATGAGTATCGTAAAGATTCATTCACGCTGAGAGCAATTATTTTTGTTACGATCAACGATTACCCTGCACTCTTCACATTATCAGGCCAGTTTAAGGGAAAGGTTGGCTGCACAGTATGCATTGATGAAACTGCTTACGTGTCCCTTACTGCATCTAAGAAGATAGTGTACATGAGGCACAGACGCTTTTTATTGGAAGGACACAAGTACCGCATGCAAAAGATGGATAAGTACTTTGACAATAATGGTGAACTACATTCTACTGCTCCATCGGGTAACAATAAAGGTCATAGAGTTTTTGAAATAGTCAAGAATATCAAGTTTGTTTTCGGGAAGAAGACAAAAGGCGGAAAAACAAGGAAAGATGTCAAACCAGCTCCGGGGGCTATATTCAAGAAAAAAGTCTATTTTCTTTGAGTACTTGCCTTACTGGAAAGAGTTAGATGTGCGGCATGCGATCGATGGTATGCACGTTCAGAAGAACGTGTTTGAAAGCATAATTGGCACCTTGCTAGACATAAAGGGCAAAACAAAAGAAGGGCTCAATTCACGCATGGACTTGGTAAATTTAGGCATAAAAAAGGAACTGCATCCTGTTCTTCAAGAAAATGGGAAGTATCATCTCCCAGCAGCAAGCTACAATCTCAATGTAGATGAGAAACATGCGATGTGTGTTTGGCTTAAGAATTTGAAAGTCCCATCCGGATTCTGCTCTAACATACGAAGTATTGTGTCAATGAAAGACCTGATAGTCACCAACTACAACTCACATGATTGTCATGTCATGCTGACTACATTCCTACCTATTGCCATCAGGGCTATAAATCCTTTGTTTTTAAAGATGGCAATCACACGGTTGTGCTACTTTTTCAACAGAATTTCACAAAAGGTAATTGACCGTGATGAGTTGGCATCTCTTCAGAAATTCGCAGTGGAGACAATAGCACAGTTTGAGATGTGTTTCCCTCCATCGTTCTTTGATATTATGGTGCACCTTGTGGTGCACTTGGTGCCACAAATAGAGGCATTGGGTCCTATGTACTTACATGAAATGTGGACGTACGAGCGTTTCATGTCAATACTGAATGGCTATGTATCAACCCGTGCTCGTCCCGAGGCATCCATGATAGAGGGGTACTGTACTGAAGAGGCCATTGAGTCCGGAGGTCCATTCTGCAATAATATCCTAAAAGATCAGGTTGCAATAGGTCTGCCTCCGTCACGACACGAGGGTAGATTGTATGGAAGCGGGAGGATGGGACGGAAATCTTTCATTCCACCAGATTACAATACAGTACTTGAGGCACATCACAGCATCCTACATCAGCTAGCGATAATAGAGCCATTTATCCAACAACACATCAATGAGCTTCACGAGCAAAATCCTGGGCATACGACTGATTGGGTAATGAAGCAACATAAGCAGCGGTTCAACACATGGCTAATGGTGAAGGACATTCCACGTGGAGAAACAATAGAAGAAAAAACCATCAAGGGGTTGGCATCTGGACCTTCACGCCAGGTCACAACATGGCAAACCTATGACATTAGTGGATTCACATTTTGTACAAAGTCCAAGGACAAAAAGAGCATGTCACAAAACAGTGGTGTTCGATGCGAGGCCATAGATGATGAAACTGGTGAGATTATTACATATTTTGGCTTTATTGAGGACATATGGGAACTAGACTATGGTACATTTCAGATCTCGGTTTTCCGATGTCAATGGGTTGAAGACAAACATGTCACGGTAGATAACTATGGGGTCGGAGTTCTTGATCTAAGTAAGGTAGGTTACAAAGATGACCCATGGATCCTTGCTAATCGTGCTGCACAGGTCTTCTATGCTGAACAGATCATTTCTAATAATGAGAAGAAAAGCACCGATAAACCGAAGCATGTAGTCTTTCCTGGAAAACAACAAGCTATATGAGTTGATGGTGTATCTGATTTAGAGGATTTTAACCAGTTCAACGACATGTCTCTTTTCATAGACCATCCAACCAAGATAAGGAACGTTGAGCGAAGCATCCCACGCAATTCGATGCCCTGGGTACGCCACGATGGACAAGGCAGAACAATAGCTCCCTAGATTATATAGTTGTCATGTAATTCATTATTGTTAGGACATGTCATGTAATTGGGAGGACTATTCAACTAATATATATATATATATATATATATATATATATATATATATATATCAGGCAGTAAGAAACAAGCATCTTCAAAGAACATGCTGTGCAAGAACTTGGAAAGATGTTTACCAGATCTGATACTTGTGAAATAACTTCACACCAATGGTGACGAGATACGCGAAGCCAGGAGACAACGTAGTATTTGAACACTGCAAGAATGCGCATTATAGTGACTTTCTAGAGAGGATAGAGAGAGAGAGAGAGAGAGGGAGAGAGAGCTATTGTTGCTAATGCGCTCGGAGCAGGTCTAGCACTTACCGTCCGTGCAGATGCAGCACTTTGCACATCCAGAATGCTCGTTCTTGCACTGATTTTACACAGAGAAGAGCATCATGTTGTGAAAGAACTTGGAAAGATGTTTACCAGATCTGATACTTGTGAAAGAACTTCACACCAATGGTGACGAGATACTCGAAGCCAGGAGACGACATAGTATTTGAACACTTCAAGAATGCGCATTATAGTGACTTTTTAGAGAGGATAGAGAGAGAGAGGGAGAGAGAGCTATTGTTGCCAATGCGCTCGGAGCAGGTCCAACACTTACCGTCCGTGCAAATGCAGCACTTTGCACATCCAGAATGCTCGTTCTTGCACTGATTTTACACAGAGCAGAGCATCATGCTGTGAAAGAACTTGGAAAGATGTTTACCAGATCTGATACTTGTGAAAGAACTTCACACCAATGGTGACGAGATACGCGAAGCCAGAAGACGACGTAGTATTTGAACACTGCAAGAATGCGCATTATAGTGACTTTCTAGAGAGGATAGAGAGAGAGAGAGGGAGAGAGAGCTATTGTTGCCAATGCGCTCGGAGCAGGTCCAGCACTTACCGTCCGTGCAGATGCAGCACTTTGCACATCCAGAATGCTCATTCTTGCACTGATTTTACACAGAGCAGAGCATCATGCTGTGAAAGAACTTGGAAAGATGTTTACCAGATCTGATACTTGTGAAAGAACTTCACACCAATGGTGACAAGATACGCGAAGCCAGGAGACGACGTAGTATTTGAACACTGCAAGAATGCGCATTATAGTGACTTTCTAGAGAGGAGAGAGAGAGAGGGAGAGAGAGCTATTGTTGCCAATGCGCTCGGAGCAGGTCCAACACTTACCGTCCGTGCAGATGCAGCACTTTGCACATCCAGAATGCTCGTTCTTGCACTGATTTTACACAGAGCAGAGCATCATGCTGTGAAAGAACTTGGAAAGATGTTTACCAGATCTGATACTTGTGAAAGAACTTCACACCAATGGTGATGAGATACGCGAAGCCAGGAGACGACGTAGTATTTGAACACTGCAAGAATGCGCATTATAGTGACTTTCTAGAGAGGAGAGAGAGAGAGAGGGAGAGAGAGCTATTATTGCCAATGCGCTCGGAGCAGGTCCAGCACTTACCGTCTGTGCAGATGCAGCACTTTGCACATCCAGAATGCTCGTTCTTGCACTGATTTTACACAGAGCAGAGCATCATGCTGTGAAAGAACTTGGAAAGATGTTTACCAAATCTGATACTTGTGAAAGAACTTCACACCAATGGTGACGAGATACGCGAAGCCAGGAGACGACGTAGTATTTAAACACTGCAAGAATGCGCATTCTAGTGACTTTCTAGAGAGGAGAGAGAGAGAGAGAGGGAGAGAGAGGAGAGAGAGATAGGAGAAAGAGAGAAGAGAGAAAGGAGAGAGAGAGGAGAGAGAGAAGAGAGAGAGAGAGGAGAGAGAGAAGAGAGAGAGAGAGGAGAGGGAGAAGAGAGAGAGAGAGAGGAGAGAGAGAGATAGAGGAGGGAGAGAGAGGGAAGAGAGAGGAGGGAGAGAGGAGAGAGAGAGGGAGAGAGAGGAGAGAGAGAGAAGAGAGAAAGGAGAGAGAGAGAGGAGAGAGAGAAGAGAGAGAGAGAGGAGAGAGGGAGAGATAGAGGAGGGAGAGAGAGGGAAGAGAGAGGAGGGAGAGGGGAGAGAGAGAGGAGAGAGAGAGGGAAGAGAGAGAAAGAGAGGGAGAGGGAAGAGAGAGGAGAGGAGAGAGGGAAAGGGAAGAGAGAGGAAAGAGAGTGGAGGGAGGGAGAGAGGCATTTCTACTGGTGGTTCTCGATGACAACCGCCAGTAGAAATGGCCTCCACAATCTGTGGACGACATTTCTACTGGCGGTTGTCATCGAGAACCGCCAGTAGAAATGATTTCTACTGGCGGTTGTCATTGTCAACCGCCAGTAGAAATATCTCCTATATAAAGGAGCGCGCGCGGGGCCAAAAAATTTCGCTAAGTCTCTGGCGCCTGTGTCTTTGCATCTTCCCGCCGTTAGGCTGCCCAAATTTTCGCCCGCCGCCGATTTTCTCCGCCGTGCGCCGCCGTCGTTCACGCCGTCGTCCACGCCGTCATTCCCCGTCGTTCACGTCGTAGGTAAGTTCTTCTCTCTCTCTCCCTTTTCTTCGACTATGATCGCTCGCGCTCGGGCATGCGCGCCGCCGCCGCGCCGCCGTGCAAACGCCACCGCCGTGCACGCGCCGCGGCTAAACCCTAACCGGAAGAGTGAGAGGGAAGAGAGAGGAGGAAGAGGGAAGAGAGAGGGAGATAGGCCTGCGCGCGTTCTGCAGAGAGTGAGAGAGAGGGAGAGAAGATAGAGGAGGGAGAGGGAAGAGAGAGGAGAGGACCTCTCCCTCCTCTCTCTTCTCTCTCTCTCCCTCCCTCCACTCTCTTTCCTCTCTCTTCCCTTTCCCTCTCTCTCCGGAGAGAGAGGGAAAGGGAAGAGAGAGGAAAGAGAGTGGAGGGAGGGAGAGAGAGAAGAGAGAGGAGGGAGAGAGGGAGTGTATATATACTCCCTCCGTCTCAGGATATAAGGCGTAACTACTTTTTATTCTTGTCCCACAATATAAGGCGTGCTCTCTCTATGTATACGTATATCGATGCAGTGGTATAGAGACAATTAAATGCATTTCTTGGTCTTTGAACCAGAGGTGGTTACGCCTTATATCTTGGGACGGAGGGAGTAGGAAAGAGAGTGGAGGGAGAGAGAGAGAGAGGAGAGAGAGGGAAAGGGAAGAGAGAGGAAAGAGAGTGGAGGGAGGGAGAGAGAGAAGAGAGAGGAGGGAGAGGGAGTGTATATATAGGAAAGACAGTGGAGGGGGAGAGAGAGAGGGGGAAAGGGAAGAGAGAGGAAAGAGAGAGAGGGAGGGAAGAGAGAGGAAAGGGAGGGAGATTAGAGAGAGAGGATAGAGCAACGGAAAGCATGTTTTTTTCCATCGTATTCCATTGTAAACACCATATTCTATTGTATTACATTGTAAACAACATATTGTAAAATGTAGACTAGATTCACTAGTAAACAACATATTCCTTCATGGTTTCGATTAAGAGCAACTCATCAGAACCCCAATTGACCAGAGCGAGTTCTCATCACCTCTCTCCCTCTCTATACGTCCTATACGACTCCTCCTCTCTCTCTTTATACGTTCTATACGACTCTCCATCTCCCTCTCTCCCTCTTTATACGTCCTATACGACTCCTCCTCTCTCCCTCTCTCTCTATACATTCTATACGACTCCTCCTCTCTCCCTCTCTATCTCTATACGTTCTATACGACTCCTCTCTCCCTCTCTCTCTATACGTTCTATACGACTCTCCATCTCCCTCTCTCCCTCTCTATACGTCCTATACGACTCCTCTCTCCCTCTCTCTCTGTATACGTTCTATACAACTCTCCATCTCCCTCTCTCTCTCTCCCTCTCTCTCTCTATACGTTCTATACGACTCTCCATCTCCCTCTCTCCCTCTCTATACGTCCTATACGACTCCTCCTCGATAAGGGTTAGGGTATTTGTTAATACGAATTTAATTATTGCTTATGTTAATATGTAGCTCAATGAGTTCTCCAACCAAGGAGCAAGGATTAGGGCCCGACCACATGGACAAGAGTGTTGCTCAAGAAGAATCCAGCAGTGAAGGATATGAAACGCCTAGCGACCCTTTTCCTACCACTAGGATAGATAGGGCCGCTGCGTGTGAGTTGCAACGTGACCCTACATATGATCCACAAGAACATGAGGTAAATTATACATCCTTAATTTCGTGTGTGTACCTAATTAATTAGCTAATTTCACAATGTCTATTACACATGCATGATTCTCTTGTGCATTTATTACATGCATAGGAGGTCTTGTCTGAATTTCGTGCGATGCTCGAAAAAGCTGCGGCACAATACCAAGACGCACCGGAACCGATCCAAGGCGCACCAGAACCGACCCAAGGTGCACCGGAACCGACCAAGACAACCATCGAGAGGTCAAGGAAAAGAGGTGACAGGGGGCTAAACAAGTTTCCTGACAAGACATATAAAATCACAGACGTGAGCCCGAATGGTCAGCCCCTAGCTCCAGAAGAGGCAATGCCTAAGTTTCGGAATGCACTTGGGTTCTTAGTTAGAGATAATCTTGACATCACAATCCGACAATGGAGAGATGTATCAGATGATGTCAAGAATCAAATGTGGAATAAGCTAGTAACGAGGTTCGTTTTGCCTGGGGGTTCAGAAGAACTCGTGAAAAAATACACGATGAAGCAGTTTGCAATAAATTTCCGAAACTGGAAGTCTGAGATGAATACAAAGTTTGCAAAGAAAGGCCTAGACCCGACGAAACAATATAAAATCTCAGCAGGTCAGTGGGCAGTATTTCTAGAGCAGAGGAGCAACCCTGATTTCATATCTCTAAGTGAGGCAAATTCAGAACTGTCTAAGAAGAACAAATACAACCACCACCTTGGCACAGGTGGTTACAAGCGTCAAGTTCCTAAATGGAGACAAGAAGACGCCGAGAAGAAGGCTGCAGGGTTGCCGACGCTGTCCGAGCAACTCGGTGAAAGGACAGCTAATTGGATCCGTGCCAGAAAACCAAGGGAAACTGAGTCTGGTGTATCTTTTGATGATCCCACTGTTGAAGAAGCGGCAAAAAACATATATGCAATTGCAGCTAAGCAGAGCGAAGGAACATTTAAGCCGCAAAGGGAGAAAGACATTTTAACGGCTGGTCTCGGTAACCCTGAGCATCCTGGTCGTGTACGAGGAATATCATCTAAGGAGGGATGGAAGGAAGGATTCGGACCACAATGGGAAGGTCTGTACAAGAAACGTGATCGATACAAGGAAGAGATGGCAAATTATTTTAAGGAGGAGGCCAAGAAAGAGTTCAAAGGCCTGATGTCTGAAATGCTATCAAATCCTCCTCCAGAATTGATGCAGCAATTGGCGATGGCGAGTGCGATGTCTGTTCAACAGATGACCACTCCACAGATGCAAATAATTCCAGCAGCTCAAACGCCGGCTGCCACCAAGGGTACGACCATCCCAAGCTCTGTCGCGTCAACGGGAAATAAGGTCCGCTATCTAGTTGATGACATCACAAGGCCTATGGCATGCACACTAGTTATAAGATATGGTATTAACAATCAGCGTACAAGGAAAGTAGCCACAGGCCTTGCGATCCCAGGACGCAAGTTCCATGGAAACGACATTCCAGAAGAATATTGCAGGGTAGAAGTGACGACAGTCGTCCAAGGATACGAGGACGACATGCTAGACATCCCTGGGCCCGAAGGTATCGAGACACTTGGACAAGCTATCAAGATTTTTATCCTTTGGCCTCGAAGGGATGTCGAATTGGTTGATTGGTCGAATTCGTCGCAGGCCCAACCGTCTCCGCCTTCTCAAATTGCTGTTCCTATTGTACATCCATCGTCACCTCCTCAAACTTCACATGCTGCTCCACATCCTCTTTCTGACCCTCCTTCTCCTCATCCTCATGGTGGCCCACCGTCTCCGTCACATACATCGCCCTTCAGGGATCCACCTTCTCCACAGCCATCTCCACGACCATCAAAGAAATCTAAAGTTTCTATACCAAAAGTAGTGTCCCCATATGATAAGAAAAAGAAGAGTAAATCCACTGCTGACACTGTTCGTTTTTTGAAAGGGATTGGACGGAGCCTCACGTCAGACAATGTTGATTTGGCCGATCTCGAGGAGTCCTCAAAAAAGGCTGAGGCAATGGCCGCAAAGATAAAGAAGCCAACTAAGGCAGATTATAAAAACGTGCCTAAAAAATATGTGCCGGGCAGACCACTACTCACTTTTGAGAAACTAAAGAAGGTCCCGACTAATATTAAAAGGTTGCATGATTGGTACATGCGGGCATCTTCAGTTGGCATCGACACCATCAGTGTTAATATACCAGCCCATGCTTTTATTGGTTCAAATCAAAAGGCCGTTGTTGCATTCGAGGACATGTGGTTAATGATGAACCTTCGGAGACTCGACGTGCAACTTGTAACCATATTTGCATTGTAAGTGTCACTCATACTCCACATATATGTGTTATTATTAGTGAGTTGTATAAATTTTCAATATCTGACATGCACGTGTGCGTTGCAGAATGCAACATGATCAGCAGGAGATCCTTTATGGTACCAATCCCAATGCTAGTGCCAGTAAAAGGGTTGGGTATCTCAACCCAATAAAGATATGCGAGGATAGCCACACTTTTAGAATCGGAAAAGGCAACGAAGCATTACAGGGGCTAACAGACGAAGAAATTGAGGTGCATATCCAGGATCTGAAGAAGGATTTTGAAGCAAGATACGCCACCTACATAGGACACGCAATGCTTCAATTTCAAGACAGGGAATCCATAGTGGCCCCGTACAACTTCAAGTAAGTGTGATTTTGCATAAATAAAATTAATAATTTCAATACACATGTATCACAAGTTTGATTCGTACAGGGACCACTGGATATGCTTCTTCATTTATCCTAAGGTTGGAAAGGTGCTGGTGCTCGACTCCTTGCACACCGAGCCTTCGGCCTATTCAAAATTCCTCAGCATCTTAGAGCTGTAAGCCTTTTCTATGCATGCATACTTATATCGATGAGAATTGTACAATAACATGGTGATTCTATTTGAGATCACAGGGCATTTAGGTTTTATAAGCTACGAGGTGGAAAGTACGACACACCCAAAAAAGGCGTGCCACTAGACATCCATTATAACTGGCCGATAAGTATGTGAATTTATGAATACATATCATACATGTACGTACATAGGACAATGTTGCAACTAAATAACCAATCTCTCGTTATGTAGTGCCACAAGCAACCACCCGGATCGGTCCTATGTGGGTTCTACGTGTGCGAGTTCATGAGAATGAACAGACGATACATCACGAACCCTGACAAGGTATTATTAGTGATAGTCACGTATGTATTTATGTCATTAAAGATGCAAATGTGTTATTATTGAGTATAAATAGATGATGTTTATAAACTTCCTTTACAGCAATTTCAACAAGGAAGCCCGGAGAACTTGACTCAAGGTGCATTGTATGGCATAGTTGAGGACCTGTGCACATTCATATTGAAAGAGGTCATTCCCGCAGAAGGGAAATATCACGATGCTTCCGGAACATTAGCTTTGCCAGAGTTTAGAATACTAACAGAAATTAGTAGACTATCTCTTAGCCGAGATAGTTATTAGAGCTTAAGTGAAAACTTTGATGTATATAATGTGTGATGCATACATGGCTGTAAACAAGACTTTGATGTATATAAATGTATGATAGAATTTAATTCCATGTTGTTTTTAATATCAATACTACATGTTTATTAATATCAATATATATATATATGTTTTGTGTGTGTAAATATATATAAATTTCAGTACTGATTGAAATTTTAAAAAAAGGCGGGAAAAATTTCCACTGGCGGCTAAATTAAACAAACCGGTTGCTTAAGAAAACCGCCAGTGGAAATGCTATTTCCACTGGCGGTTGCTTAGGAAAACCGCCAGTGAAAATAGCATTTCTACTGGCGGTTCTAGAATAACCGCCAGTGGAAATGACGATTTCCACTGGCCCCTAGCACTGGCGGCACTGAAAAGCGCCAGTGAAAACGTGTCTAGAACCGCCACTATAGAGGATGTGTGTACTAGTGGATGGAGCAGAAGATATAACAGTTTTGCATGTTTCTCTTGGCACTTTCAAAGCGGCAGTAATATTAAGAATACAGATAGGTTCCAAAAGGTGGTACGGTAATCATATCTATTGATATATTATAGTTAACTGGCTCAATGATGCGCATAAATTACTAGTGCGGTATGCATAAATAGAGTAACATTAGTAATAAATATGGTGAAAACATCTACTGTAACCTGTAATCGTTTGACGACTCTGGTCTTTTGGACAGCTGATTTTTTTGACACCCTTTGTTTGTTTAGCGGCAGACACTAGCTGAGGACTTTGTGACGTGTGTCACATCGGAGAACGGGGCATATCGGCAAAAGTGATGTGGCGCTTCTTCTTGAGAGGATGCATGAAATCAAATCATCGTCGTCGTCTATGTTTGCCATATCGTTTTGACTTTTGTGGACTCTACCCGTGGACCTCTTCATGTTACGCCGAATTCTATGAGATGCTTGGCGGACAGCAGCCGCGGACGCAGAACAAAATTATAGATGGGACCATATAGTAAGATGCAAATCACTAGATTAGTAAAAAAGAAATAGGGTTAATCTTTTCCTATAATTATTTTTGGTGGTTGATCGTCAACACAAATAAATGGACTAACTTGTTTGCTCTAGAATACATGTTTTACAGGTGCATAAGATTCAACACAAACTAATAAAAGATTCAAGTTAGGGACTTAATTTGAGACGAAGCAAACAACTTAAGTGTGCTGCGGACTGGCGCACCGGACTGTCCGGTGCACCAAGACCGTACAACTCGAACCAGCCACTCTCGGGAAAACGAAAGCGCGCTCCGCTATAATTTATCGGACTGTCCGGTGTGTCAGCGGGCAACGGCTATCCAACGCGTAACGGTCGACTCTGTAAAGTGTACAGTGTAGCTACAGTGAGCAGCAGAAGTCAGAGCAACGAAGTCAGAAGGCACCGGACTTTGCGGTATGGCACCGGACTGTCCGGTGCCGCAAGAAGACAAAGCTCCAATGGTCGACTGAGCTCAGAAACCTAACGGTTGGGTGACGTGGCGACGCACCGGACAAGGAATAGTACCTGTCCGGTGGTGCACCGGACTGTCCGGTACGCCCATCGACAGCAGCCTCCCCAACGGCTACCTTGGTGATTGAGGGCTATAAATACCCCCAACCACCACAACTCCAAGTATCCAAGCTTTCTGTACATCTCATTCAATACAAGAGCTTTAGCCTTCACTCCAAGACACAATACAAAAGATCAAATCCCTTCCAAGTCCCAAATTCACTCCAAACACTTAGTGGCTTGTGAGAGAGAGATTTTTGTGTTTATTTGAGCTCTTGTCACTTGGATTGCTTTTCTTCTTTCCCATTCTTGTTCTCAAGAGTCTTGTAATCAAAGCAAGAAACACCTAAGTGTGTGGTGGTCCTTGCGGGGTCTAAGTGACCCGTTTGATTAAGGAGAAGGCTCACTCGGTCTAAGTGACCGTTTAAGAGAGGGAAATGGTTGAAAGAGACCCGATCTTTGTGACCACCTTAACGGGGACTAGGTTCTTTGGAACCGAACCTCGGTAAAACAAATCACCGTGTTCGTTCGCTTGATTTCCATTTGATTTGTTTTCCCCTCTCTCCCGAACTTGATTTTAATTCTAACGCTAACCCCGGCTTGTAGTGTGTTTTAAGTCATAAATTTTAGGTTACGCCTATTCACCCCTTCTTTGTAACTTTTAATTGGTATCAGAGCCTGGTGCTTCATTAGAGTCTAACAACTCGAAGTGATGTCGGGAGATCACACCAAGAGGGAGATCGTGACCGGCGACAAGCCCGCGAGCTCGGGGAGGACTCTCTCAAGGGAGTCCGACAACAAGCACAAGGAGGAATCCTCTTCCTCCATCAAGTCCCATCGGAGAGGCGACAAGAAAAAGAAAATGAAGAAAGTGGTCTACTACGAGACCAACTCATCGTCGCCCTCCACATCCGGCTCCGACTCGTCGTCCACTACTTCTAAGCGCCATGAGCGCAAGAAGTACATTAAAATGCCCCTTCGCTATCCTCGCATTTCTATGTGTGCTCCTCTACTTTCCGTTCCTTTAGGCAAACCACCATATTTTGATGGTGAAGATTATTGTATGTGGAGTGATAAAATGAGGCATCACCTAACCTCACTCCACGAAAACATATGGGATATTGTTGAGTTTAGAGCGCAGGTACCACAGGTGGGGGACAAGGACTACGACTCGGACGAGGTCGCCCAAATTAGGCACTTTAACTCCCAAGCCACGACTATACTCCTCGCCTCCTTGTGTCGAGAGGAGTATAATAAGGTGCAAGGGTTAAAGAGTGCCAAAGAAATTTGGAACGTCCTCAAAACGGCACACGAAGGGGACGAGGTGACCAAGATCACCAAGCGCGAGATGATCGAGGGAGAACTCGGTCGATTCATCCTCAACAAGGGAGAAGAGCCACAAGCAATGTACAACCGGCTCATGACCTTGGTCAACCAAGTGCGCAACCTCGATAGCACCAAATGGGATGAGCATGAGATGGTCAAGGTTATTCTTAGATCCCTCGTATTTCGTAATCCTACTCAAGTTCAATTAATACATGGGGATCCTAGATACAAGCTAATATCTCTCGAGGAAGTGATTAGTAAGTTTGTGAGCTTTGAGCTAATGATCAAAGACTCCAAACACATCGTCAACTTGGAGCAAGGCACAACCTCCACACCCGAGGTGCAACCCATCGCATTCAAGGCGACGGAAGAAGAGAAGAGGGAGTCTACACCAAGTAGACTTCCAATCAATGCCTCCAAGCTCGACAACGAGGAAATGGCGCTTATCATCAAGAGCTTCCGCAAAATCCTCAAGCAAAGGAGGGAGAAGGACTACAAACCCTGCTCCAAGAGGGTGTGCTACAAGTGTGGTAAGCCCGATCATTTTATTGCTAAATGTCCAATTTCAAGTGATAGTGACAGGGGCGACGACAAGAAGGGGAAGAAGAAGGAAAAGAAGAGGTATTACAAGAAGAAGGGCGGCGATGCCCACGTGTGTCGGGAATGGGACTCCGACGAGAGCTCCACCGACTCCTCCTCCGACGAGGATGCCGCCAACATCGCCATCAACAAGGGACTCCTCTTCCCCAACGTCAGCCACAAATGTTTCATGGCTAAGGACGACAAGAAAAAGAAGGTACATTCTAGAGCCACCCCCAAATATACAACATCTAGCGATGATGGTAGCTCTAGTGAAAATGAAGATGATTTACTTACTCTTTTTGCCAACCTCAGCATGGAACAAAAGAAAAAATTAAATGAATTAATAGAAGCTATTCATGAGAAGGATGATCTCTTGGAAAGCCAAGAGGACTTCCTTATTAAAGAAAATAAACAACATGTTAAGTTGAAGAATGCTTATGCTCAGGAAGTAGAAAAATGTGAAACTTGAGTAAGGAGCTTAGCATTTGCCATGATTCAATTATCAGTCTTAGAAATGAAAATGCCAGTCTAAATGTTAAGATTGATGAATTGAATATTTGCAATGACACAATTTCTAGTCTTAGAACTGAAAATGATAATTTGATTTCTAAGATAGAAAAATTGAATGTTTGCAATGATTCCATTTCCTGTCTTAGAGATGAGAATGTTAGATTAAACTCTAAGATAGAAGAATTAAATGCTTGCAAGCCTTCTACATCTACTATTGATCATGTTTTCATTTGCACTAGATGTAGAGATATTAATGTTGAAGCTATTAATGATCACCTTGCTATGATTAAACAACAAAATGATCATATGGCTAAATTAATTGCTAAAATTAATGAGCATGAACTTGAAAATGAAAAGTTTAAATTTGCTAGAAGCATGCTCTATAATGGGAGACGCCCTGGCATTAAGGATGGCATTGGTTTCCAACAAGGAAGCAATGTCAAGCTTAATGCCCCTGAAAGATTGTCTAATTTTGTAAAGGGCAAGGCACCCATGGTTCAGGATAATGAAGGCTACATTTTATATCATGCTAATTATCCTGAGCACAAAATTAGGAAGATTCATGCTAGAAAATCTCATACTGTTTCTCACCATGCTTTTATGTATAAGAATGAGACATCTAGCTCTAGGCATACCACTCATATTAAATTGCCTAGAAAGAAAATTCCTACTGCATCAAATGAACATAACATTTCATTTAAAACTTTTGATGCTTCTTATGTTTTAACTAACAAATCAGGCAAAGGAGTTGCCAAATATGTTGGGGGCAAACACAAGAGTCCTAAGACTTGCGTTTGGGTACCCAAGGTGCTTGTTTCTAACATCAAAGGACCCAAGACTGTTTGGGTACCTAAGAACAAGGCCTAAATTGTTTTGCAGGTTTATGCATCCGGGGGCTCAAGTTGGATAATTGATAGTGGATGCACAAACCACAAGATAGGGGAGAAGAGAATGTTCTCCTCCTACGAGAAAAATAAAGATCCCCAAAGAGCTATCACATTCAGGGATGGAAGTCAAGGTTTGGTCAAAGGATTGGGTAAAATTGCTATATCACCTGACCATTCTATTTTCAATGTTTTTCTTGTAGATTCTTTAGATTACAACTTGCTTTCTATTTCTCAATTGTGTAAAATGGGCTACAAATGTCTATTTACTGATGTAGGTGTTACTGTCTTTAGAAGAAGTGATGATTCAATAGCATTTAAGAGAGTGTTAGAGGGTCAGCTATAGTTAGTTGATTTTAATAATAACAAAGCTGAACTTGACACTTGCTTAATTTCTAAGACTAATATGGATTGGCTCTGGCATCGCCGACTTGCCTATGCTGGAATGAAGAATCTTCACAAGCTTCTAAAGGGAGAACATATTTTAGGACTAACCAATGTTCATTTTGAGAAAGACAGGGTTTGTAACGCATGCCAAGCAGGAAAGCAAGTTGGCGCTCATCATCCACACGAAAACATCATGACAACATACATGCCGCTTGAGCTACTCCACATGGATTTATTCAGCCTGATCGCTTATATAAGCATCGGCGGGAGTAAGTACTATCTAGTAATTATGGATGATTATTCTCGCTTTACTTGGGTGTTCTTTTTGCAGGAAAAATCACAAACCCAAGATACACTCAAAGGATTCTTGAGACGGGCTCAAAATGAGTTTGGATTGAGAATCAAAAAGATAAGAAGCGACAATGGAACGGAGTTCAAGAATTCACAAATAGAAGGATTTCTTGAGGATGAGGGCATCAAGCATGAGTTCTCTTCTCCCTACACACCTCAACAAAATGGTATAGTGGAGAGGAAGAATAGAACTCTACTGGACACGGCGAGGACCATGCTTGATGAATACAAGACACCGGACCGATTTTAGGCGAAAGCAATCAACACTGCTTGCTACTCCATCAACCAGTTATATCTTCACCAAATCCTCAAGAAGACATCTTATGAACTCCTCACTGGTAAAAAGCCCAATGTTTCATATTTTAGAGTCTTTGGGAGCAAATGATTTATTCTTATTAAAAGTGGTAGAAAATCTAAAATTGCTCCTAAGGCTGTAGAAGGCTTTTTACTTGGTTATGACTCAAACATAAGGGCATATAGAGTCTTCAACAAATCCACTGGATTAGTTGAGGTTTCTTGTGACATTGTGTTTGATGAGACTAATGGATCCCAAGTGGAGCAAGTTGATCTTGATGAACTAGATGATGAAGAGGCTCCGTGCGTCGTGCTAAGGAACATGTCCATTGGGGATGTGTGTCCTAAGGAATCCAAAGAGCCCACACAAGCACAAGATCAACCGTCATCTTCCAACCAAGCATCTCCACCAACCCAAGATGAGGATCAGGCTCAAGATGATGAATATGAAGATCAAGAGGATGAGCCACCTCAAGAAGAGGTCAATGATCAAGGGGAGACGAAAGTAATCAAGACAAGGAAGATGAGCAAGAAGTTCAGGGTCAAAGACCGCCACACCCAAGAGTCCACCAAGCAATTCAACAAGATCACTCCGTCAACTCCATCCTTGGTGACATTCATAAGGGGGTAACCACTAGATCTCAGGTTGCACATTTTTGTGAACATTACTCTTTTGTGTCCTCTATTGAGCCATACAGGGTGGAGGATGCACTAAGAGATCCGGATTGGGTGCTGGCAATGCAAGAAGAGCTCAACAACTTCACAAGGAATGAGGTATGGCATTTGGTTCCACGTCCTAATCAAAATGTTGTAGGTACCAAATGGGTATTCCGCAACAAGCAAGATGAGCATGGTGTGGTGACAAGGAATAAATCCCAACTTGTGGCCAAGGGTTATTCACAAGTCGAAGGTTTGGATTTTGATGAAACTTATGCATCCGTAGCTAGGCCTGAGTCAATTCGCATATTACTTGCCTATGCTACTTACCATGGTTTTAAGCTTTATCAAATGAATGTGAAGAGTGCCTTCCTCAATGGACCAATCAAGGAAGAGGTCTATGTTCAGCAACCTCTCGGCTTTGAAGATAGTGAGTACCCTAACTATGTATATAAACTCTCAAAGGCGCTTTATGGGCTCAAGCAAGCCCCAAGAGCATGATATGAATGCCTATGAGATTTTCTTATCAGTAATGGCTTTAAAGTCGGAAAGGCCGATCCTACACTCTTTACTAAAACTGTTGAAAAAGACTTGTTTATATGCCAAATTTATATTGATGATATCATATTTGGGTCTACTAACAAGTCTACTTGTGAAGAGTTTAGTAGGATCATGGTACAAAAATTCAAGATGTCAATGATGGGGGAGTTGAGATATTTTCTAGGATTCCAAATCAAACAACTCCAGGATGGCACCTTCATCAGTCAAACAAATACATTCAAGACATACTTAAGAAGTTTGGAATGAAGGACGACAAACCCATCAAGACACCCATGGGAATCAATGGGCATCTCGACCTCGACACGGGAGGTAAATCCGTAGATCAAAAGGTATACCGGTCAATGATAGGTTCTTTACTCTATTTATGTGCATCTCGACTGGATATTGTTGGGGACTTGTTCTCAAATGCTAAGAATTAAGAACAAGGCAACATAAAAAGTGTTAAGTGCTAAAGTCCTTCGTCCTTCGAAACATTATGCCCCTTCGAGAAATAATGAGCTTCGGACGAAGGTTACGAGAGACATACCTTCGTAAGTACAACAAGTAATGACGAAGGATTCTTATAAAGCATGAGATATAATATAAACATTTAAACATTATCACATAATCATTTCTATTTTATTATCATGGAAAAATAGAAATGATTTCAAATTACAAATGTACCTTCGACTTGAGGAAAGGCAAAAGTACAGGCGTGACGCAAAAGCAAATGCCAAGTCAGCGTGAACAGTACGGGGGTACTGTTCATCTATTTATAGGCAAAGGACACAGCCTATGCAGAATTACATTCATGCCCTTTACAAAAGTTTACAATGATGACTCAGGCCCTTATGGACTAAAGGGTCATTCTATCTTTAAGTCGGTTCCATCCTTCACCTTCGGGCATGCTATAACTCCAAAGCTTCACAAGTGGTAGGTTCGGCATTTCGTATAAGCAGCTTTCACCGAAGCTGTTTCTTCTCAAAGGACCTTCGACGACGAAGCATGGTCCCAACAGTAGCCCCTTCGCGGTGCTAGATCGTTTTTCGTAACGAGCTTGATCCGTGAAAAAGTCTTGTAGGCTTCGGGAAGCCGAAGGTCCAAAAAAACACCTTCCCTGAGCTCGTTGTCGAGAAACGATAAGGCTTCCCAGTGCAGAGCGGTCCCACCATACAGCGAGTGCGGGCGACTGTTTGCCCGATGTAAAAATCTTGACGATCCACCTTCTTACCTGCAGCAGTATAAAAATAGATGGGTAGGTGTGAAGTTACCACAGCATTCATTGCTATTGCACTGTTTCGCTGCCAAAAATTTTAACCATAGCCGAAGCTTGACTTTTGCATTCGAACGAAGCTACAGTTTGAAATCTGCTTCGTCACAAGAAGAGCTTCGGAAGAAAAAGGTTATTAACTTCCAAGGAATTTTCAAGAAAATTTAAAATCAAATGGCCAGATTACGCTCCACTGCTAGGGTTGAGCGTGAAGGCGGCGAGGCCGAAGCTGCTGAAACTGTTCCAATTTCCGAAGTTATGAGGCGCTCTGGGCTAGTAACACCAGAAGACACACAAGCTGCCGAAGACACCCCTGCCGTTGAAGCAGAACGCGCTGCTACTGAAGAGACTGATTTCGAAGATGATTACAGCAGTGCAGTGCCGAGCAAACCCAGCCACTTGGATTTCGGCAAATCTACCATTTCCAAGGCTGATTTCCCTAAATTGGTAAAATTAGGCTATCTTCGTGAAGCAGAGAAGAAATCAATTCGCTTCGGTGGAGAAGAAACCACCCCGGAGCCAGAAAAAGATGAAATAGTGGTTTTTAAAAGTTTCTTCAAAGCTGGATTAAAACTTCCACTCCATGAAATGATTTCAGATGTATTGAAGAAATTTGGGATCTACTTCCATCAGCTGACTCCTAACGCTATCGTTAGGCTCAGTGTTTATATCTGGGCCCTCCGAAGCCAGGGAGTGGAACCATTTTCCAAAGGATTCTGCCGGGTGCACGAACTGCATTACCAAACCAAAGCCAGGAAGGATGTGTTGCATGAAAATTTTGGTTGTTACAACTTTGCTTACTGGAAGACTACAAAATTTCCTGTGATTAGCTACCAAAGCAAGTGGACGGCAGGCTGGAAATCTGAATGGTTTTACGTCAAAGTTGAAGATGACAAGGAGAAGCTGGTCCAGAGCCCGCTTGAACTAAGCTTCGGAGAAACCAGGCCCCAATGCAATATGACACCAAAAGGCCCAACCCAAATTGCTTTGGCTGAATTTAAAATCATTTCGGAGCATATCAGCACTAGGGACCTGGTGCAAGAGTTCTTGGCTTTCAGAGTTTTCTCGACTTTGAAAGAATGGGAAATACCGAAGCTAAAGGGGGAGAAGAAAGAAGGGGAACTTGTCCGGTTACCCTACTATTACAAGTTTAAGAAATATTTTAAAGCACCTTGTCAAGAATGGCTAGATACAATTGAAGTTATGTGTAATGAGATCCTCGGCAATTACTCTAAAAAAGAAGATCAGTTAATGATTGCGGTCTTCGGCACCCGTCCGAAGCGAAGAATGAATCGAGTGATGGATGCCTTGGGTTTTGAATATCCTGACTATGAACGGCTGGATAAGGGTGCTGAGGGCCAGAAGAGGAAAAGAGTAGCCGAAGCTTTGAATAAAGATGACGAAGAACAACCAAAAGGGAAGAATCCAAGGACAGGCCCGAAAACAAGCATTCCAAAGAAGAGAAGAGTTCCGTCTCCGAAGCGAAAAATATCTGACGAAGAAAAGACTCCTGCATCACCCTCTACCACTGACGTGGAGGAGATTTTAAAGGTAATGACTGAATCCCTGCCTGTGAAGCTAAGTCCATTAGGGCCTCAACTGACGAAGCTTTTTCAGAAGGAAGAGGAGCCCGAAAAAACGAAGAAAACAACTAAAACAAAGAGGCAAAGAATCATTGCAGTGACAGAAGTCATTGACAAGACGCCACCAAGAGCTTCAGCTCGGAAGACGTCAGCCGCTGAGGACATAAGAAATATCGAAGTCGCACCTTCGGAGGTCGCGGCTACCGAAGCTACCTCGGCCGAAGATTTTAACATGGAAACCACAATTGAACACATCGATAAGATACTGCTAGACATGGCCACAGAGGAAGCTGCTACAGCCGCCGAAGAGACCATGGCCACAGTGCCTGGGAAAGGAAAGGAAAAAGCCGACGATACTTCAGAAGACGAAGCTTTTATATTTCAAAATTTAGTTGGACAAGAACTATCAAAAACCGAAATAGAAGAGCTGAAAGAATATGCTAAATCTTGTGGATACAAGCCAGGAGCACTTCTCTTCGGGGGTATTGACGATGAGAAATTGGACTGTATCCGGGATCAGACCGGAGCTAAGGTTATCGGTACTCTATCAAAGAGTATCGGTTTCCCGAAGCTGGAAACAGACATCAGTCGCTACCGACGATAGCATATCGTTGGTAGTTTATTTTATTCCAATTTCAAGGTAAACAACTCTTCTCTGACTTTTATTGTTTTTAATAATGAAGATGTTTCTAACGAAGGTTGTTTATGTGCAGAGTATGCTGCTGAGCAAAGCTTTGAAAATGTAGCAAGATTTGGAAGATAAAAAACACGAGGTTATAATTGAGAATTTAGAGAGCAAAATAAAAGAGCAATCAGCTGCTATTGAAAAGAAAGACTTCGAGCTTCAGACAACTGAAGGCTTACTGGCAGAAGCTGAAGCTAAAATAGCAGAATTGAATACGAAGCTTCTCTGCCAATCAGAACACTTTGAACAAGAAAAGCAAGAGCTTAATGCAAAATTTGAGGCCGAAGTCCAAAAAAACTCAGATTTGAAAAAATCATTGGCAAGCCTTCAAGACAAATGTTTGGAATTCAGTAATAATTGTATTCAACGGCTAAAAAAGATCTTCTATTCAGTCGGGGCCAGCAGTGGAAAATTCACCCCTTCAACTGAAGATTTACCAAGAACCTTTGGACACATTGAAGGTGAAATTGATGAGCTTGATGAAGTTATAGCCGGGCATGGTGACTTCTGTGCCTGGGTAGCTTCTCGGGGCACTGCTGCAGCATTTATGAAGACTGGCTGTAGGGGTGAAAACGGGACGGGATTACCCAACGGGTACCGGATACGGGTACTTAAAATACCCGGTTTTCCGGGTACCGGATACGGGTAATTTTGTATACGGGTCGGATACGGATACTACCCGGACATATATCAGTCGGATACGGGTAGGATACAGGATGACCACTACCCGACAAATACCCGAGAAGTACGGGTAGGATACGGGTACCCGGTTAGCGGGTACCCGCTTCAGTTCCTACGTGCGCAGGGGTGTAATCTGAACAAATATTATTCGACATCCGAAACGTTCGAAATAGTCGAATGGAAATTCGGATACATTTTTCTGGATATCCGGACTTATTTTCGAATAACAAATACAAATACGGATATTTATATCGAATATCAAATTCGAATATAATATAGCAAACATCCGATGGATACCAAATATCCGATACATTTTTCAAATACATCCGAACAGGATCCGATAAATATCCGATCAAATTTTATTTATATTTTTTTAAAATACGACATCGAGGTCGCAGACACATACAATCTGCTTCGAGGTCTCGTGTTCCCTTTATAGAGCCAAGTCATCCCCAACAAAATCGACTAGGCAAGGTGGGATTAAAAGTGGCTGCAGACTTGAAGATGGTAGGACGCGCTGAAACACGTGGCCCATCAGATCCAACCGGTTAGAAGCTAGTTGGGCCATTTGACTCAAACACAAGACACAACAAACATAGCGTACTTTTTACTTTTTTTGTTTTTATATTATTTCACTTTTATGTGATTTGTTTTTAAATAATAATCTATTTGGATTTTGAACTTTGTAGGATGGTCAACTGATTAGAACGTGTGCGATATACTATGTGATTTGCTTCATAGACAATAATATTTTATGTGATTTGTTTCTTAAATAATAAATCTTTTTATGTGATTTGCTTCTGAAATAATAATACAACATTTCTTCCACTTCACTTCCACTTGTTGCGTGAATTGTACGTGAAATCACTGTAAGTATCAAATTTCTACATAATGAACTTGTGATTAGTAACTTTGAATTGTATGTGTCCATTTTGTCAATATTTTTCTATATTTGAGCTATCATATACATGATTGTGTATTTCTTATTTTATTTGTCTGTTGGATGATTGGGAACCTAATATCATTAGGACAGACTATCCGACTAATATCCGTTATCTATCTGGGTAATATCCGATATCCGTTTCTTACCCGCCCTAATTATTACCCGATCTCGTCCTGTATCCGTCCCGGATTTTAACTATCCGTATCCGATCCTGTATCCGAGAAAATTGTATTAGGGTAGGATATGAGATGACCTAGTATCCGTCCGTATCCGTCCCGTTTTCACCCCTAACTGGCTGTGACCATGGAAGAATTGTCAATAGGCCCAATTTCACTCTATCACCATCAATTCTAGATGATATTCCTGACCTTGCCCGAAGCATTTCAAATAGATTTATAAATATGATATGGACAAAAGGCGGGCGAGAAAAAGCTGGAGACGAAGCTCGGAGTCATCTTGAACCAGTAAGAAATCATACCTTGTGCTTACCCTTTCCTTCAATCTTGATTTTTACTCACAATACCTTAATTCATGTAGGATGACGAAGCCGAAACCGATGCTTAAAGAGTATAACGCCGAAGCTGAAGCCCATGAAGATCAGTAGAAGTAGACTGTAGAAAGACTCAAGAGACTTTTGTTATAACTTTTGTAAATACAGCTAAACTGTTCTTGATGAACTTTGTTCATACCTTGTAATATATTCTTACCCTTCCATCAATGTATGAAGTGCTTTGGTGTGGACGAAATTAGTATTTTGAGCCGAAGGCGAAAAAACACCTTCCCTTCTTTTCGTACACAACGAAGCTTAAAAGACTGCTTCTTCTTTTTGCCGAAGCCCTTCTTTTCGTACAGAACGAAGCATAAAAGACTGCTTTTTCTTTTTGCCAAAGCCCTTCTTTAACACCGAAGCAACCACTTATGCTATGATGATGGTTATCCTACTTATGCCTGGATGAATGTTTATGAATGCAAATGTTATGATGTAATGTGGTATGCAAATGAATGACCAAACACATATCCGAAGCCATAACCACAACCGTTATTTCCTTAGAAATAATCACATATCAGCGTTGACTTTTCGCTGTAAGCCTCCCTTAGGAGCTTCTTCGCCTTTTACTTTCGGCGGTATCAGCGTTGACTTTTCGCTGTAAGCTCTGCATTCCCTTTGGAACGACTTTTGAGCAGAAAACTTACACTGCGCTCCCTTTGGAACGACTTCTTTGGTAGCTTCGTCGTGCTCTGCATCCCCTTAGGGACGGCTTTCGAGCTTCTCCCCTGTTTTTTGGCACTCGATGGTGCGTTCTCAGTTTTTACATTTACATCTTTGGGGGATTTTGCTCTTATAGAACTGAAATAAAAGAGAAATTATATGCTATGGCCCCATTAAAAACCTTTCTCCCCCTTCAGAAAGGAAAAGGGTGCCATAAAAAGAAAAATAAAATAAAGTATAAAAAATTACATCAAACTAAACATAAAATCGCCGAAGCTCATCCGCATTCCATGATCTAGGAATGTCGTTGCCGTCCATATCCTTCAATCTGTAGGAACTGGGTCTTGACGAAGATACTACTAAAAAGGGGCCTTCCCACTTCAGCTGTAACTTGCCTGCTGTCTCAGGGTTGGCTACTCTTTGAAGTACCAAGTGTCCTGGCTCAATGTTCTTCAGCTTGACTTTTCTGTCACGTCATTTTATTGTTTCAGCTTGATATTTATTGATATTTTCCACAGCTTGAAGTCTGATTCCTTCAATAGCATCTTTTTCTACAGAACAATCAGCTTCGTCTCTGCCTTCTGCTGAAGCTACTGTCCTTATTGATCCTGCTTTGGCCTCTTCTGGTGTTATTGCTTCGTCACCGAACAATAGTTTGAAGGGCGTAAAACCTGTTGACCTTGACATGGTTGTATTATGGCTCCATACCACTTTGATTAGCACGTCAGGCCATTTTCCCCTTGGCTGATTGAAGATTGATTTCATTATTCCTGTCATTATGATCCCATTAGCTCTTTCGACAAGTCCATTTGACTCTGGGTGTCAAACCGATGCAAAATGGATCTTCGTGCCAATTTGATCACAAAATTCTCTGAAGGCTTCAGAGTCAAACTATGTTCCATTGTCCACAGTAATGGCCTTCGGCACTCCGAAGCGACAAACAATGTTCTGCCCAAAAAACCTTTGGATAGTAAATGAAGTGTTGGGGACCTTCGGCTTCCGAAGGTCCTCAAAAACATGATTTAACAATGTTTCTGGAAGTATAATGCATGAACAGGTACCTTCGGACTTGAATTGAAACCACAGCGTGAAGAAGCGTAAGGAGTACGAAGGATAGCGCGAAGCCGAAGCTGTGCGTAGAAAAGCTTCGACAAGGTGGCAGAAAAGGAAACCGACTTAAGGATGAAAAGGCTATTCAGACCCCAGCGGGTTACTATAGAGTTATTAGCAAATGTAAAGGGCATGGATGTAATCTTGCATGGGCTGCGTCCTATGCCTATAAATAGATGAACAGTATTCCCGTACTGTTCACGCTGACTTGGCATTTGCTTTTGCGTCACGCTTGTACTTTTGCCTTCTTCAAGACCGAAGGTACATTTGTAATTTGAAATCATTTCTATTTTTCCATGATAATAAAATAGAAATGATTCGGTGATGATGTTTAAATATCTACTTTATATCTCATGCTTTATATGAATCCTTTGTCATTTATTGCCATGTATACGAAGGTATGTCTTTCGTAACCTTCGTCCGAAACTCATTATTTCCCGAAGGGGCATAATGTTTCGGAGGACGAAGGACTTTAACTCTTAACACTTTTTATGTTGCCTTGTTCTTAACTCTTAGCATTTGAGAACAAGTCCCCAACATTGGCGCCCACCGTGGGGTGAACTCACTTCCACTCTTTGAGTTTTGAACATCTTCGGCAAGCGAGGACCTTTGTCATGGCGCCGAAGAAAGCTTCAGCAATAGGGGCTGTGGCTCTGCAACCACTGGACCCCAATCAGGAAACTCTCTCTCTTCGGGAGGCCCGAAGCCAGAAGAGGAAGGTTGCTAGCCTGACGCCTCAAGAGGACGAGCTAGACCAAGAGATCAGAGATATGGAAATCCTTCATCAACAAGTCCCCAACATTGGCCAGACTAGCTGAATTGCAAAGGCAAATAGACGAAGCCTCCGAAGAAGTTCGTCATCTTACTCAAGATGAGCAGAACCGAAGGCCTCAGCACAAAGACCTTCATCAGGAGGGTTTCTTCAACGAAAATGACTGGTATGAGAATTTCCACCATGGAAATTTTGCTTTTGATGATGCTTCTCCCCTGTCCGCTGAGCTGCAAGCTACACCTTGGCCTCCGTCCTACAAGCCGCCCCAACTTCCCATGTACGACGGCCATTCAGATCCGAAGCAGTTTTTGATGAGCTACGAAGCAACGATATCTTCGTATGGTGGCAATACTGCAGTCATGGCAAAGTCTTTTGTCATGGCTGTCAGGAGTGTTGCTCAAACCTGGTACTCCTCTCTTCGGCCAGGAACAATCGCTTCATGGCAAAAGCTGAAAGACATGTTGTTAACCAGCTTTTAAGGGTTTCAGACGAAGCCGGTCACTGCTCAAGCTCTATTCCAGTGCACCCAGGATCACGAAGAATACCTTCAGGCGTATGTCCGAAGGTTCCTACGTCTGAGGGCACAGGCACCAACAGTGCCCAATGAAATCGTCATTGAGGCCATGATCAAGGGACTTCGGCCGGGACCTTCAGCTCAATACTTCGCCAGGAAGCCCCCTCAAACTTTGGAGAAGCTGCTCCAGAAGATGGACGAGTACATCCGAGCTGACAATGATTTCCGCCAAAGAAGGGAGGAAGCATACAGGTTCTCTAAGATGACTAGGGGCTTCGGAGGAAGATTTTATCCAAGGCATGTCAGGTCAATTCACAATTCTACTCAAAATGATGACAAAGGGAGCCAACAGCAAAGGCCACAGTGCTCCTCGCAAGCTTCGGGACAGCAGCAAAGCTCCTTCCGGCCACCAGCTCCAAGGGGCAGAGGCGCCAGGGGCTTCGGCGGAAGATTTGGAGATCAACCAAGGAAAATTTTCTGTTTATTCTGTGGTGAAAACAAGGGTCATACCACCAGGATGTGCCATGTTACCATCCAAAAGCAAAAGGAGATAGCCGAAGCTGCAGCACAATAGAGTCAGCCGAAGCAAGTCATGCACACTGCTTCATATCATTCGCCCTACATTCCAGAATATGTAGGCAACCACCCTGCAGCTTCCGTTGCTTCGGCAAGTCAACCCCAAGCATCTTGGCAACAGCTTCCGCCTCCACCACCGTTGCAACGAGGCTAGCAGCCAGAAGGGAGCCAGCATACTCAACACCAAAGGGACTTCAGAGAAGAATCCGAAGCTCGCACAGTCAATAGCACTGTGCCAGAGTCGAAGCATATTTACTGATAAATATCCTGCCTTGATATAAGTCTTTTACATTCAGTATCATTTTCTTGTTAACAAGGAACACTTATGGGAGACTATAATATTTTTTGTTGTTTTAAATCTCTTGGAATAGTCTTGCTCTTTGCCACAAAGAAAATATATATTCTCCACAGGCCTAAGTCGCCGAAGCTTAAAGATTTGCGATAGCAAGGAGGACCTTCGAATTATCAAAAATTTATTTTAAAGGCACACAGTGTGCATTCTTCGAAGCAACAAAAAGTCGTTCTAAGGAACGCAGTGTAAGTTTGCCGAAGCTACAAAAGCCGTTCCTAAGGGAGCGCAGTGTAAGTTTTCTGCTCAAAAGTTGTTCCAAAGGGAATGCAGAGCTTACAGCGAAAAATAAACGCTGATACCACAGAAAGTAAAAGGCGAAGAAGCTCCTAAGGGAGGCTTACAGCGAAAAATAAACGCTGATACCGCTGAAAGTAAAAGGCGAAGAAGCTCCTAAGGGAGGCTTACAGCGAAAAATAAACGCTAATTCCGCTGAAGTAAAAGGCGAAGAAGCTCCTAAGGGAGGCTTACAGCGAAAAGTCAATGCTGATACAAAAAGTTTGTGTATTTTGCTGCAAGGATGTGTATCTTCGGCACAAATATCATTTTGCATAGCATAACATCATCACATCATTTCGCATAACATGAGCATCATACATCATGCTGCATATGGCATAAGAAGGGGATACAATATCGATCTTCGGAGAACATTTTGAAAAAGTGAAAATTGTGCTAAGGCAGAAAAAGGAAATATGATATTGACCTTCGGAGTACATATTCGGAGAAAATTTTTACGAAGCGTGGTTATACTTCATCAGAGCAGTATCGAAATTGTTGGGATACATAAAAGTTTTTCTTCACGAAGCATGAAAAGAAGGGAAGGTGTTTTTTCGCCGAAGGCTCAAAAACGGTATGTATGTAAAGTTTCATGCATCATAAAGAATTGAATCATAAAAAGAAACTTGTATTCAAAGTTACAAAATATTACATAGATCACATTTCAAATGTTTTTACAATAACATCTAGTCTTCCCTAAGCACTACTTCTGCAGCCTCATTTAGTAGTTGTTCAACAACTTTATCCATGATAGCTTCGGCCATTTGTCTAATTTCGTCATCCCCCTTCGTGCGGGGGCCAGCAGATGATCCAGCAGGTTCTGAGGGAAGAGAATATATGTCTATGTTACTATTACAAACCATAAGCAAGTTCGAAATCAAAAACTACAACAGAGCCAAAAACCACTAGTTGGTACCTATTTGGCTTTCGGGCTCTGTACTTTTTTCAGCGGCCTTGGTTACCTCCCTAGCGTCATGGATACCTTGTTCGCTTCTTCGAATAATTTCCTGGGCCATTTCTCGGCCACCATTGTCCCAGATGTCGGTGAAAAATTTTCCACCAACCTGGCTAGCTTCGGCCGAGGGGTCTTTAATATCTTCGGAGGACAAGGTGGCTTCGGATTGCGCAAGAAGCTTAACATGATCGCAGCCTTTTCTCTCCAGCATAGTAGCAATCCCCCTGGCACCCGAAAAGGCACAAATGTCTCCACGACTGTTTAGAATCTCTTCAAAGGCTTCAGCTTCGTGGCTGATCCATTCGATCGGGCCTTCCGGGTTACCTGTCACAAAGTCCTCTTCACTTGAAAATGCGCCAGCACTGGCGAAGCTGGTTTTTATTTTCTTTACACAATCCATAGATTTTTCGTAACACCTCTTTTTGGATGCGCGAAGCTCTTCAACGCTTACTTTCAAATGATTTGCCCATTGTTCGCTAATTTCTCGCCTCGTTTCTTCAAGTGTGCGCTCTTCTTTAGCCCTGGCCAGTTGCCTCCAAAGATCTTCAATTTCGCGCTTCTGAACTTCAGCTTCAGCTTTCAAAGTAGCTTCATCTTCTTTCATTCGATTCATTAATGAATACAATATTTTGTCCTTTTCTAAACCTTCGTTCCTTAGTTCAATTACTTCGGAACGAAGGTTGTTCAGAGCAATCACGCATCCTTCGTCTTCAGCATATTTTTGCGCCCTTAGAGCATTGCTAAGTATCAGGCCCTGCAAAACACAAAATGCGTTCACATCAACAAATTTAAGTAAACGAAAAATTGTAGTTTCAAAAAATAATACAAAGTTCTCATTTTTTACCTTCAAGCTATTGTATGCCAGGCTGTCGGCTAATTCGTCCTTCGACAATACCGAGAGCCCGTCTTCTAGCGTCGGGAAGCCGAAGCTCTTGCTCATCTCCCGACAGACAGAAATTTCTTTATTGTCAGGGAGACAATACAAGAAGTCTTCTTCTCCGCTGCCGTTAAAAATTAATGCCCCCTTTGGCTATTTCAGTTTTTGGGCGCAAGACTGGGCCTCTTGCTTTTCTTTCTCACTTAATTTTTTCCCCGAAGCATGTCGTAAAATATAATCCAAAGCTTTGGAAAATGCTTCGGGGGCAGCAGTACTGGCTTCTTCAGCTAAAGTCGGCTTTGTCATTATTACTTCGTTGGTTTTTGCCTTGGTGGGCTCTGAAGGCTAGCTTCAGTCTCAGAATGTTGCTTTGGAGCTTCAGCTTCAGTTTGCACTTCGACAGTTTTAACAATTTTCTTCGGAGTTGTGCTTGGAGATTTAATTGTCTCCAAAACATCTAGCACATTGACCATTCTTTTTCTTTTTGGGGTCGCCGCTGGGCCTTTTTGGTTTTTTACTGTCTCAATTCTTGCTGGAGGACTCAAAATTTCTAATATTTTTGTTCCTTTGGTGCTTGGTTCTTCTGCTTTCTCTGTCGAAGGTACTTCGGCCTTTTCTTCGATACTTGGCACTGGAGATGGTCCTTTAGTTTCGGTAGCCGAAGAGACTTCACCAATAAGCTCAGGCACTGTGGCCGGTTCAATGTAACGTGGCCGGTGTGTGAGAACCTTTATCTTTTTACTCTTCGGCGCTGGCTCGCTAGCAGCACCTGAAGAATTTTCCTTTACAGGAGAAGTATTTTTCCTTTTTTGGCCTCGCACTGGGTAATGGTAGTCAGGGTAGACAAACCCAATGGCATCGAATACTCGGTTAAGTCTTTTCTTTTTTCGGCCTCCGAAGGCCGCTGATAATGCAGTATCTTCGGCCTTCGAGTATACCCCAAGCAATTCGTCACTTACGGTCTCAATGCTTTTTAACCAGTCATCGTCTGGTTCAACAAACTTATCTCCGTATTTGAATGAGTATTTCAGTCTAACTAACCCGCCTTCGTCAGGTTCCTTGATGGTTTCCTTTGGCATTTCCCATTTTCCTGTAAGTGGCCAAATTCTGAAGGCAATATGCTCTTGGACCAAATCCCTTGTCCCAATAAAAGAGCAAATCACGCCGAAGGCTCTCTGGCATTCTTCGGCTGCTTCGTCCATTTCCACCTTCGGCTTTCGGAGGCCGAAGCGTCGCCAGATAGGACGCATAATGATATCTTTAACATCCTCCCATGCTATTAAGTCATTTTTACATAGAACCATTCTGTCATCCAGTCTCCAGGCCACCTCTTCCGAAAGGTTGGCACGGGGCAGCTTGACCCGGAGCGGGCACCGAAGCTATAGCAACCAAAGTTGTTGTGATATTGTTCTTTCCCCCAGGGTTTTGTCTCATATACTAGCTCATGAATATTGCAAAAACTTTTAGCATTTGGTTCTAAACCTTGGCTTCTTACGGCCCAGACAAAGATTCCCATTCTTATGATAGCTTCAGGAGTAATTTGGTGGAGATAGATCTGGAATGTTTTCAGAACTTCAACAACAAAGCCGTTCAGGGGGAGCCAAAGTCCAGCCTTGAAAAAGCTTTGGAAAATCACGACCTCATTTTCTTCGGGGGTAGGAGAAGTTTTCTCTCCGTCATCAGCCCTCACAATAGATATATCTCGAAAATATCTCCCCCTCATATTGTCAAGATGACTCTGTTTAATGCTTGACTTTCCGAAAACTGTGTGGCTTGGTCGCCACGGTCGGTCTTCGGACTCTTCCCCACCGCTTTCTACATCATAACTGTCGCTATCACCAGTATCTTCAGATAAACCTTCCAAAATCTCTTTGGTAATCTTCTCCGTATTGGTCTTCGCCATTGATTCAAGAAAGCCAAGGTGCATTTCCTCAGAAAGACTTAGCTTCAGATTAGCATCAACTTTCTTGTCCAAAGACATCTTCGTAAGCACTAGAAAGTGCTCTCAAAACCGAAGCTTAAAATTTAAGCAAGTTTGTCGCGCAGGCTAAAGGTTGAGTGAGCAAGAGCAGATGGCAAGAAAGCGTGCCAATTAAGCTCGTGGTACGCTCTTATTTATACGCCTGGTGCGTTATATGCTGCAGGGCCCGCCTGTCAATGGTTGTTGCTATTCTAGCAAAGGGAAGGTGTTTTTTCGGACCTTCGGCTCAGGGCCTTCGTCCTTGTCGCAATCTAAATTTATCATTCTGACAAATTAATATTGCGAGGGGCTACTGTTGGGGACCTTCGGCTTCCGAAGGTCCTCAAAAACATGATTTAACAATGTTTCTAGAAGTATAATGCATGAACAGGTACCTTCGGACTTGAATTGAAACCACAGCGTGAAGAAGCGTAAGGAGTACGAAGGATAGCGCGAAGCCGAAGCTGTGCGCAGAAAAGCTTCGGCAAGGTGACAGAAAAGGAAACCGACTTAAGGATGAAAAGGCTATTCAGACCCCAGCGGGTTACTATAGAGTTATTAGCAAATGTAAAGGGCATGGATGTAATCTTGCATGGGCTGCGTCCTATGCCTATAAATAGATGAACAGTATTCCCGTACTGTTCACGCTGACTTGGCATTTGCTTTTGCGTCACGCTTGTACTTTTGCCTTCTTCAAGACCGAAGGTACATTTGTAATTTGAAATCATTTCTATTTTTCCATGATAATAAAATAGAAATGATTCGGTGATGATGTTTAAATATCTACTTTATATCTCATGCTTTATATGAATCCTTCGTCATTTATTGCCATGTATACGAAGGTATGTCTTTCGTAACCTTCGTCCGAAACTCATTATTTCCCGAAGGGGCATAATGTTTCGGAGGACGAAGGACTTTAACTCTTAACACTTTTTATGTTGCCTTGTTCTTAACTCTTAGCATTTGAGAACAAGTCCCCAACATGAAGTTATTGTGGCTAATGGCTTTGCCTCAATCCATTTGGAAAAATACTCCACTGCCACTACCACATATTTTAAGTTCCCCTGTGCTGGTGGTAATGGGCCTAGCAAATAAAGGCCCCACCTTTGCAACGGCCAAGTGGGTTGTATCAATTGAGTTAAAGACGAAGGTTGTTTTTGATCTCTTGCACATTTCTGACAACCTTCGCACTTTTGGACTATATCCGCTGCATCCGAAGCTGCTTTTGGCCAATAAAAACCTTGGCGGAAAACTTTCCCGAGCAAGGGCCTAGATCCAATGTGAGATCCACATAGGCCTGCATGTATTTCCTTCATTAATTCTATACCTTCGGATCTGGATAAACACTTGAGTAATGGGGAACAGACCCCATGCTTGTATAACTCCCCTTCTATTATGACATATGGTCGAGCTCTTGCTTCTATTCTCTTGTTATAAGCTTCGTCATCTGAAAGAAAATTACCCTGAAGGAAAGAGACGATCTCAGTTCTCCAATCCTCACTATAAACAGGGGATATGCTAAGGATTGCTTTTTCAAGAAGCTCGACCGAAGATGCTTTTATTATTTCGAAAAATACTTCCGAAGGTATAGGCAGCCCTTGGGCTGCTGACTTGGCCAATAGATCAGCGTATTCATTTTCTCCACGAGGGATATTTTTTACAGAGAAACCTTCGAAGGAAGCCTCAATCCTTCGGACTGTAACTAGATACTTTTCAAGCTTCGGGTCTCTTGCTCTATAGCTCTTGTCAACATGACCAGAAATAACTTGAGAGTCAGTTTTAAGAATGGCCCTTCTGATTCCCATTGCTTTTAGCTTCCGAAGACCCAAGAGCAGAGCTTCATATTCAGCAATATTATTTGTGCAATTAAAATCAAGCCTTGCCGCATAACAAGTTTTAACTTTGGAAGGTGAAACCAACACAGCAGCCGCTCCTGCTCCGAAGGTTCCCCAAGATCCATCGCAAAACACTGTCCATGCTTCGGCATCTTTATTCGTTTCTTCCTCCTGAGTCCCTGGCGTCCAGTCAGCAATGAAGTCTGCTAACGCCTGGGACTGAATCGAGGATCTATGAACATAATCAATACAAAATTCATTGAGCTCTGCAGCCCATTTTCCAATCCTTCCAGTAGCTTCTCGGTTTCTCATAATATCCTTCAGAGGTTGGGAAGAAGGAACAATTATGTTGTAAGCTTGAAAGTAATGCCGAAGCTTCCTGGAGGCCATCAAGACAGCATACAGTACCTTCTCCAATTCTGTGTAATTTTTCTTTGATAGACTAAGAACCTCGGATACAAAATATATTGGGGCCTGGCTCTTAACTTGGCCCTCAAGCTTCTCCTGGACAAGTGCTGCACTTACCGCTGAGTGCGAAGCTGCCACATATAATAACAAAGGGGCCCCTGGCGTTGGTGGAGTTAATGTTGTTAGATCTATCAAATATTGCTTCAACTCTTCGAAGGCTTTCTGTTAGATTGGTCCCCATTGGAAGACTTCGGCTGACTTCAGCACTTCGAAGAATGGTAAGTTTCTCTCTGCTGATCTGGATATGAATCTATTGAGAGATGCCAGCCTCCCCGTCAATCTTTGAGC
The DNA here is from genome assembly GCA_029449295.1 of Zea luxurians. Lineage (NCBI taxonomy): Eukaryota > Viridiplantae > Streptophyta > Magnoliopsida > Poales > Poaceae > Zea > Zea luxurians. The sequence continues at coordinate 8,513,703 of JAOPSE010000034.1, forward strand.
CCCCTTTCTTGTACTTGGTGGTTCCATTCGAAGTATGGCTTCAATTTTACTTGGATTAGCCTCAATTCCCTTTGTTGAAACCAGGCAACCAAGAAATTTCCCCTTCTTTACTCCGAAGACACATTTTTCTGGATTCAGCTTTAGACCAGCCTGTCTAAAATTAGCGAAGGTCTCCTGCAGATCAGTAATGTGATTTTCTTGCATCGTGCTTTTTACAATGATATCATCAACATAAGTTAGCACATTTCTGCCTATCTGAGACTGAAGAACCTTCGCTGTCATTCTGCTGAAGCTTCCTCCAGCATTCTTGAGCCCCTCAGGCATCCGAAGGTAACAATATGTTCCACTAGGGGTTATGAAGCTGGTCTTCGGCTCATCCTCCTTCTTCATCCAAATTTGATGATAGCCTGAATAACAATCTAGCAGACTCATAAGCTCTGATGAAGCTGCTGCATCAACTAAGGAATCTATCCTTGGTAATGGAAATTCGTCCTTCGGACAGGCCTTGTTAAGATCAGTAAAATCGATACACATTCTCCATTTGCCATTGGCCTTTTTTACCATAACAGTGTTAGCTAGCCATTCCGAGTATTTTACTTCTCTGTTAACTCCTGCGCTGAGGAGTCTTTTGACTTCATTCCGAGCCCCTTCGGCCTTGTCATCAGACATCTTCCGAAGCCTCTGTTTTCTGGGTCTGAAGGATGGGTCAACATTGAGCGAGTGTTCAATAACATCCCTGTTGACTCCGCAAAGATCATTAGCTGACCATGCAAAAACATCTTTGTTGTTGAACAAGAACCTTATCAAGGTTTTCTCCTGTTCTTCAGATAGTTGAGATCCCAACAGCACCTTCTGCTCTGCTATGTCCCCGCATAAGAGCATGGGCTTCGGCTAATCTGCCGAAGCTGCTTTCTCCCTTCTGAACTTGTATTGCTCACAAGCTTCAGCTCCATCTATGTTATGGATTGCTTTTGAGTCAGTCCAGTTTCCTTCGGCCCTTCTGGCAGCTTCCTGACTTCCATGAATAGCAATGGGTCCTTGATCCGAAGGTATCTTCATGCAAAGATAAGCAGGATGAAGAATTGCTTCGAAGGCATTGAGAGTACCACAACCAATGATTGCATTGTAAGGGTACTCCATGTCAACAATATCAAACACAACTTGCTCAGTTCTGGTGTTGTTAATAAATCTGAAGGTCACTGGCATGGTGCTCTTGCCAAGTGCTACAATCTGTCTTCCTCCGAAGCCACAGAGAGGGTGTGTAGCATCATGAATCTTGTCTTCTGGCTCTTGCATTTGTCTGAAGGCCTTAACAAATATGTATCAGCTGCACTGCCTGTATCAACCAAAACATTATGGACCAGAAACCCTTTGATAACACAAGAAATAACCATAGCATCATTGTGAGGGAAATCTTTGAGTTGAAGATCCTCTTGGGAGAAGGTGATTGGAATGTGAGACCATCTTGACTTGATGAAGGGTCCTTGCACTCCAACATGCTGTACCCTTCTCTGTGCTTCCTTCTTCTGTTTTTTGTTGGCTGGCTCTAAGCATGAACCACCTGTTATCGGGAGCACCAGCTTCGAGGCCGAAGCAGCTCCAGCTTGATCGTTGAACGAAGCCATCAACTCAAAAAAGTGGAAGTGAGTTGACCGGAGGTGGGCGCCAATGTTGGGGACTTGTTCTCAAATGCTAAGAATTAAGAACAAGGCAACATAAAAAGTGTTAAGTGCTAAAGTCCTTCGTCCTTCGAAACATTATGTCCCTTCGGGAAATAATGAGCTTCGGAGAAGGTTACGAGAGACATACCTTCGTAAGTACAACAAGTAATGACGAAGGATTCTTATAAAGCATGAGATATAATATAAACATTTAAACATTATCACATAATCATTTCTATTTTATTATCATGGAAAAATAGAAATGATTTCAAATTACAAATGTACCTTCGACTTGAGGAAAGGCAAAAGTACAGGCGTGACGCAAAAGCAAATGCCAAGTCAGCGTGAACAGTATGGGGGTACTGTTCATCTATTTATAGGCAAAGGACACAGCCTATGCAGAATTACATTCATGCCCTTTACAAAAGTTTACAATGATGACTCAGGCCCTTATGGACTAAAGGGTCATTCTATCTTTAAGTCGGTTCCATCCTTCACCTTCGGGCACGCTATAACTCCGAAGCTTCACAAGTGGTAGGTTCGGCATTTCGTATAAGCAGCTTTCACTGAAGCTGTTTCTTCTCAAAGGACCTTCGGCGATGAAGCATGGTCCCAACAGATATTATGCTTTCTGTATGCATGTGTGCAAGATTTCAGGCCAATCCTAAGGAAGTTCACCTTAGGGCCGTGAAGAGAATCATGAGGTATTTAGTTTATACTCCTAAGTTTGGGCTTTGGTACACTAAGGGATCCACTTTTGATTTAATAGGTTATTCAGATGCCAATTGAGCAGGGTGTAAAATTGATAAGAAGAGCACATCAGAGACTTGTCAGTTTCTGGGGAGATCCCTAGTGTCTTGGGCGTCAAACAAACAAAACTCTGTAGCTCTTTCTACCACCGAAGCTGAGTATATTGCTGTAGGCCATTGTTGTGCGCAATTACTTTGGATGAGGCAAACTCTCAGGGACTATGGCTACAAATTGAGCAAAGTCCCTCTGCTATGTGATAATGAGAGTGCAATCCACATGGCAGATAATCCTGTTGAACACAGCCGCACTAAGCACATAGACATTCGGTATCACTTTCTGAGAGATCACCAACAAAGGGAGGATATCGAAATAGCTTATGTAAACACCAAAGATCAATCAGCTGATATCTTTACCAAGCCACTAGATGAGAAAACCTTTAGCAAACTTAGGAATGAGCTAAATATACTTGATTCTTTGAATTTTGATTGAAACTGTTGGGGACTTGTTCTTAAATGCTAAGAGTTAAGAACAAGACAACATAAAAAGTGTTAAGTGTTAAAGTCCTTCGTCCTTCGAGACATTATGCCTCTTCGGGAAATAATGAGTTTCGGACGAAGGTTACGAGGGACTTAACTTCGTAAGTACAACAAGTAATGACGAAGAATTCATATAAAGCGTGAGATGTAATATAAACATTTAAACATTATCTTAAAATCATTTTTATTTCATTATCATGGAAAAATAGAAATGATATCAAATTACAAATGTACCTTCGGCTTGAGAGAAGGCAAAAGTACAAGCGTGACGCAAAAGCAAATGCCAAGTCAGCATGAACAGTACAGGAACACTGTTCATCTATTTATAGGCACGGGTCGCAGCCCATGTAAAATTACATCCATTCCCTTTACATTTGCTAATAACTCTGTAGTAACCCGCCGGGGTCTGAATAGCCTTTTCATCTTTAAGTCAGTTTCCTTTTTCACTATCTTGCCGAAGCTCTCCTGTGTACAGCTTCGGCTCCGTGCCATCCTTCGTATTCCTTTTGTGCTTCTTCACACCGTGGTTTTAACCCAAGTCCGAAGCTACCTGTTCATGCATTATACTCCAGAGACTTTGTTAAATCATGTTTTTGAGGACCTTCGGAAGCCGAAGGCCCCCAACAGTAGCCCCTCGCAATATTAATTTGTTAGAATGATAAATTCAGATTGCGATATGGACGAAGGCCCTAAGCCGAAGGTCCGAAAAAACACCTTCCCTTTGCTAGAATAGCAACAGTCACTGACAAACGGGACCTTCCAATTTTTAACGCACTGGGTATATAAATAAGGGCGCACCACGAGTTTATTTGGTACGCTTTCTTGCCATCTGCTCTTGCTCACTCAACTTCTAGCCCGCGCAACAAAACTTGCTTGGATTTTTTGAATTTTTAAGCTTCGGTTTTGAGAGCACTTTCCCAGCGTTTACGAAGATGTCTGCAGACAAGAAAGTTGTTGCTGATCCGAAGCTAAGCCTTTCTAAGGAAATGCACCTCAGCTTTCTTGAATCAATGGCAAAGACTAATACAGAGAAGATTACCAATGAGATTTTAGAAGGTTTATCTGAAGACACTGGTGATAGCGACAGTCAACTATTAAGCAGAGTCATCTTGACAATATGAGGGGGAGATATTTTCGAGATGTGTCTATTGTGAGGGCTGATGACGGAGAGAAAACTTCTCCTACTCCCGAGGAAAATGAGGTCATGATCTTCCGAAGCTTCTTCAAGGCTGGGCTTCGTTTCCCCCTGAGCAGCTTTATGGTTGAAGTTCTGAAGATATTCCAAATCTATCTCCACCAGGATTACTCCCGAAGCTATTATAAGAATGGGAATATTTGTCTGGGCTGTGAGGAGCCAGGGCTTGGAGCCAGATGCAAAAAGTTTTTGTAATATTCATGAGCTAGTATATGAGACGAAACCCCGGGGGAAAGAACAATATCACAACAACTTTGGTTGTTATAGCTTCGGTGCCCGCTCTGGGTCAAGCTGCCCCGTGCCAACCTTTCGGAAGAGGTGGCCCGGCGACTGGATGACAGAATGGTTCTATGTGAAGAATGACTTGATAGCACGGGAAGATATTACAGGTATCATTATGCGCCCTATCTGGCAACGCTTCGGTCTCCGGAAGCCGAAGGTAGAAATGAATGAAGCGGTCGAAGAATGCCAGAGGGCCTTCGGTGTGGTTTGCTCTTTTATTGGAACAAGGGACTTGGTCCAGGAACATATTGCCTTCAGAGTGTGGCCACTTGTAAAAGAGTGGGAGATGCCAATGGAAACCGTCAAGGAACCTAACGAAGGTGGATTGGTTAGGCTGAAATACACATTCAAATACGGAGATAAGTTTATCGAGCCAGACGATGACTGGCTGAAGAGCATTGAAGTCGTAAGTGACAAATTGCTCGGACTATATTCGAAGGCCGAAGATACTGCATTATCAGCGGCCTTCGGAGGCCGAAAGAAGAAGAGACTCAATCGAGTATTTGATGCAGTTGGGTTTGTCTACCCCGACTACTGCTATTCCACATGGGGCCAAAAGAGAAAGAATACATCTTCTGCAAAAGAAGTTGCTCCAACTGCTCCTAGCGAGCCAGAGCTGAAGAGAAAAAAAGGTAAAGGTGCTCACACACCGACCACGTTATATTGAACCGGCCACAGTGCCTGAGTTTATTGGTGAGGCCTCTTTGGCCACCGAAGCTAGAGAACCAACTCCAGTGCCGAAAATCGAAGAAATGGCCGAAGTACCAGCAACAGAGATGTTGGGGACTTGTTCTCAAATGCTATGAATTAAGAACAAGGCAACACAGAAAAAAGTTAATGGTTATTGCCCTTCGTCCTCCGAAGCGTTATTTCCCTTAGGATATAACGATCCCGGACGAAGGTTATGAAGGACATACCTTCATCATCATAATTTGTATTGATAATAGAAAAAGCACATGAAACATGAAAGAATACATGAATAATCACACAACATCATTAGGTGTTATCATTATATGATTACGAAAGAATAAGAACAATATTGAGTTACATTAGTACCTTCGACTTGACGGAGGGTGAAAAATACAAGCGTGACGCGCGAGTGAATACAAATCAGCGTGAACAGTACGGGAGTACTGTTCATCTATTTATAGACACAAGACACAACCTATGAAGAATTACAATTATGTCCCTCATAAAAATTTACAACATTGACCCAGACCTTTATGGATTAAAAGGTCATTCTATCTCTAAGTCGGTTTGTAATGCCGAAGCTTCATGAAGAGGAACCTTCGGTCATCTTCTGGGGACGACTTCAGCCGAAGCTGCTTCTTCTTACAAGACCTTCGGCGCAACGAAGCATGACCCCAACAGTAGCCCCTTTCGCGGCGCTAGATCGTTTTTCGTAACGAGCTTGATCCGTGAAAAAAGCCTCTTAAGCTTCGGGAAGCCGAAGGTCCAAAAAACACCTTCCCTGAGCTCGTTGCCGAGAAACGATTCAGTTTCCGAGCACGTGTAAGGCCCACCTTGCAGAGTTACTGTTTGGTCTCTGCGGTCTACCGCGTAGCGAGTGCAAGTAACTGCCCGCCTGGTGTAAAAATCCTGGCGCTTCGCCTTCTTACCTGCAGCACTATATAAACAGACGGGTAGGTGTGAAGTTACCACAGCATTCATTGCTATTTGCACCGTTTTGCTGCCAAAATTTTTAACCATAGCCGAAGCTTGACTCTCGGAATCGAACGAAGGTCCAACTCGAAGTCTGCTTCGTCAGAAAGAAAGGCTTCGGGAGAAAAATGTATTCAATTTTCCCAAACTCAGAATTAAATGGCTAGAGTGCGATCTACTGCCAGGGTTGAGCGTGAAGGAGACGAAGCTGAAGGTTCGGAGACTGTTCCCATCTCCGAAGCAATGCAACGATCCGGACTGGTAACCTCGGAGAAAACCCCCACTGTTGAAGCAGTACAAGCAACTGCCGAAGCAGAAGATGAGAACATTGAAGAAACTGATCCCGAAGATGATTATCGCATTGCCATGCCAAGTAAGCCCAGCCACTTGGACTTCGGAAAGTCGACCGTTTCGAAGGCTGATCTCTCCAAGATGGTAAAGTCAGGTTATTTCAGTGAAAATCAGAAGAAGCTACTTCGCTTCGGGGGAGAAGAGACTACCCCGAAGCCAGAGAAGGATGAGATAGTCATTTTCAAAAGCTTCCTAAAGGCTGGGTTAAGATTCCCCCTCCATGGGATTATTGCAGATGTATTGAAGAAGTTTGGTATTTACTTTCACCAGTTGACTCCTAACGCTATCGTTAGGCTTAGTGTTTACATCTGGGCCCTCCGAAGCCAGGCGGTGGAACCGTTTGCCGACAGTTTTTGTCGTGTTCATGAGCTACATTACCAGACGAAGGCCAGAAAGGATGGATTACATGATAACTTTGGTTGCTACAATTTTGCCTATCGAAAAACCACAAAGTTTCCTGTTATTAGCTACCGAAGCAAATGGCCGGCAGGCTGGAAGTCAGAGTGGTTTTATGTGAAAATTGATGAAGACAAAGAGAAGTTGGTACAAAGCCCACTTGAATTAATCTTTGGAGAAACAAGACCACGATGCCACATGACATTAGAAGGTCCCACCTGGGCTGCACTGGGTGAGTTTAATATTATTTCAGAGCATATCAGTACTAGGGACCTGGTTCAAGAGTTCTTGGCCTTCAGGGTTTTCCCTACTTTAAAAGAATGGGAAATGCCGAAGCTAGAGGGGGAGAAAAAAGAAGGGGAACTTGTCCGACTTCCTTACCATTTCAAGTTCAAGAAATACTTTAAAAAACCTTGCCAAGAGTGGCTGGACACAATTGAAGTAATGTGCAATGAAATTCTTGGGAATTACTCGAAAAAAGAAGATCAATTGATGACTGCGGCCTTCGGCACCCGTCCGAAGCGAAGACTCAATCGAGTGCTTGACGCCGTGGGTTTCGAGTACCCTAATTATGAACGGCTGAATAAGGGTGCTGAAGGCCAAAAAAGGAAAAGGGTGGCCGAAACTTTGAACAAAGATGAGGAAGAACCACCAAAAGAGAAGAATATTCCAAAGAAGAGAAGACTATCATCTCCAAAGCGAAAATTATCCGATGAAGAGGGGACTCTTGCATCACCCTCTACCACCGACGTGGAGGAAATCTTAAAGGTAATGACTGAAACCCTGCCCACGAAGCTAAGTCCATTAGGGCCTCAACTGACGAAGCTTTTTCAAAAGGTGGAGGATCCCGAAAAAACGAAGAAGATAACCAAATCAAAGAGACAAAGAATTATTGCAGTGACCGAAGTCATTGACAAGACGCCGCCGCGAGCTTCGGCTCGGAAAACGCCAGCGGCTGAGGGCACAACAAATGTCGAAGTCGCACCTTCAGAGGTCGCGGCTACCGAAGCCGCTTCGACCGAAGATTTGAACTTGGAAACTACAATTGAAGACATCGACAAAATACTGTTAGACATGGCCGCAGAAGAAGCTACCACTGCTGCCGAAAAAACCATGGCTACAGTGCCTGAGAAGGGAAAGGAAAAAGCCGAAGATACTTCGGAGGATGAAGCCTTCATATTTCAAAATTTAGTTGGGCAAGAACTGTCGAAGGCCGAAATAAAAGAGCTTAAAGAATATGCCAAATCTTGCGGATATAAGCCAGGAGCTCTTCTTTTCGGAGGTATTGACGATGAGAAACTGGACTGCATCCGGGATCAAACTGGAGCTAAGGTCATCGGTACTCTATCGAAGAGTATCGGTTTTCCGAAGCTGGAAACGGATATCAGCCGCTACCGACGACAACATATCGTTGGTAGCTTATTTTATTCCAATTTCAAGGTAAACAACTTTTCTCTGACTTCTATTGTTTTTAACAATGAAAATGCTCCTAACGAAGGTTGTTTATGTGCAGAGCATGCTACTGAGCAAAGCTTTGAAGATGCAACAAGACTTAGAGGATAAGAAACACGAAATTATAATTGAAAATTTAGAGAGCAGAATAAAAGAGCAAATAGCTATTATTGAAAAGAAAGACTTCGAACTCCAAACAACTGAAGGCTTATTGGCAGAAACTGAAGCTAAAGTAGCAGAATTGAATTCGAAGCTTCTCTGCCAATCAAAACAATTTGAACAAGAGAAGCTAGAGCTTAATTCAAAGTTTGAGGCCGAAGTCCAAACAAACTCAGATTTGAAGAAATCATTGACAAGCCTTCAAGACAAATGTTTGAAATTTAGTAACAACTACATTCAACAATTAAAAAAGATCTTTTATTCAGTTGGAGCCAGCAGTGGAAAGTTCACCCCTTCAGTTGAAAATTTGCCAAGAACCTTCGAACATATTGAAGCTGAAATTGATGAGCTTGACGAAGTTATAGCCGGGCACGGTGACTTCTGTGCCTGGGTAGCTTCTCGGGGCACTGCTGCAGCATTTCTGAAGGCCGGCTGCGATCATGGAAAAATCGTCAACAGGCCCAATTTCACTCTATCTTCATCAATGCTAGACGATATTCCTGACCTCGCCCGAAGCATCTCAAACAGATTTATAAAAATGATATGGACCAAAGGCGGGCGAGAGAAAGCTGGAGACGAAGCTCGGAGTCATCTTGAACCAGTAAGAAATCATACCTTGTGCTTACCTTCTCCCTCAAACTTGATTTTTACTCACAATACCTTGATTCATGTAGGATGACGAAGCTGAAACTGATACTTAAAGAACATGCCGCCGAAGCTGAAGCCCGATAAAGATTAGTAGGAGTAGACTAGAAAAACTCAAGAGACTTTTGTAATAACTTTTGTAAATACAACTAAACTGTTATTAATGAACTTTGTTCATACCTTGTAATATATACTTACCCTTCCATTGAGGCGCTTTGATGTGGACGAAATTAGTATTTTGAGCCGAAGGCGAAAAAACACCTTCCCTTCTTTTCGTACACAACGAAGCATAAAAGACCGTTTCTTCTTTGCCGAAACTTCTCTTTCATACACAACGAAGCATACAGGACCACTTCTTCTTTTTTGCCGAAACCTCTCTTTTTTATACACAACGAAGCATAAAAGACCGCTTCTTCTTTTTTGCCTAAACAACCACTTATGCCATGAATGAATGTTTATGAATGCAAATGCTATGATGTAATGTGATGTGCAAATGAATGTCCAAACACGTATCCGAAGCCATACCCTCAGCCATTATTTCCTTAGAAACAATCACACATTAGCTCTGCATTTCCTTAGGAACGTCTTTGGAGCTTCTTCGCCTTTTACTTTCGGCGGAATCAGCGTTGACTTTTCGCTGTAAGCTCTGCATCCCCTTAGGAACGTCTTTGGAGCTTCTTCGCCTTTTACTTTCGGCGGAATCAGCGTTGACTTTTCGCTGTAAGCTCTGCATCCCCTTAGGGACGTCTTTGGAGCTTCTCCTTTTTTTTCAGTTTTCGGCACTCGATGGTGCGTTCTCAGCTTTTACATTTACATTTCTTGGGGGATTTTGCTCTTATAGAACTAGAAAAGAAAATTACATATGATGGCCCCATTAAAAACCTTTCTCCCCCTTTAGAAAGGAAAAGGGTGCCATGAAAAAAGAAAAAACATAAAAAAGTTACATCAAATTACACATAATATCGCCGAAGCTCATCTGCATTCCAAGATCTTGGAATGTCGTTGCCGTCCATGTCCTTCAATCTGTACGAACCAGGTCTTGACGAAGATGCTACCAAGAAAGGTCCCTCCCATTTCAACTGTAACTTGCCCACTGTGTCTGGGTTGGCCACTCTTCGAAGCACCAAGTGTCCTGGCTCAATATTTTTTAGCCGAACTTTTCTATCTCGCCATTTAACTGTTTCAGCTTGGTATTTATTGATATTCTCCATAGCCTGAAGCCTGATCCCTTCTAAGGCATCTTTTTCCACAAAACAAGCATCTTCAGGGCCTGATTCTGCCGAAGCTACTACTCTTATTGATCCAGTTTTAGCTTCTTCCGGAGTTATTGCTTCGTCACCGAATAATAACTTGAATGGAGTAAAGCCTGTAGACCTTGATGTTGTTGTATTGTGGCTCCACACCACTTTAGTTAACTGATCTGGCCACTTTCCCCTGGGTTGATTGAAGATTAACTTCATTATTCCTGTCATTATAATGCCGTTGGCTCTTTCAACGAGCCCATTTGACTCCGGATGCCTGACTGATGCAAAATGGATCTTCGTACCAATTTGATCACAGAAATTTCTGAAGGCTTCGGAGTCGAATTGTGTTCCATTATCTACAGTGATGGCCTTCGGTACCCCGAAACGACAAACAATATTCTGCCAGAAAAACTTTTGGACAGTGGCCGAAGTTATTGTGGCTAGTGGCTTTGCCTCAATCCATTTAAAGAAATACTCCACAGCCACTACAACATATCTTAGATTCCCTTGAGCCGGTGGCAATGGACCTAACAAATCAAGGCCCCACCTCTGCAATGGCCAGATGGGTTGTATGAGCTGTGTTAAAGACGAAGGTTGTTTCTGATCTTTTGCACATTTCTGACAGCCTTCGCACTTTTGAACTAGTTCCGCTGCATCCGAAGCTGCCTTCGTCCAATAAAACCCTTGGCGGAAAACTTTTCCAAGTAACGGCCTAGATCCAATGTGAGATCCACACAGGCCTGCATGTATTTCTTTCATCAACTCTATACCTTCGGCTCTAGATAAACACTTGAGCAGCGGAGCGCAAACTCCATGCTTGTACAACTCCCCTTCTATCATGACATATGGACGAGCTCTTGCCTCTATCCTCCTGTTATAAGCTTCGTCATCTGAAAGGAACTTACCCTGAAGGTAAGAGATGATCTCAGTTCTCCAATCTTCGCTATAAACAGGAGATATGTTGAGGACTGCTCTTTCAAGGAGTTCTACTGAAGGTGTCTTTATTGTTTCGAAAAACACATCCGAAGGTAGAGGCAGCTCCTGTGCTGCTGACTTAGCTAACAAATCAGCATGCTCATTTTGTCCTCGAGGGATATTTTTGACAGAAAATCCTTCGAAGGAAGCTTCGATTCTTCGGACCGTGTCCAGATATTTTTCAAGCTTCGGGTCTTTAGCCTTGCAACTCTTGTCAATATGACCTGAAACAACCTGGGAATCAGTTTTAAGGATGGCCCTTCTGATTCCCATTGCTTTTAATTTCCGAAGGCCCAAAAGCAGAGCTTCGTACTCAGTAACATTGTTTGTACAGCTAAAATCAAGTCTTGCTGCATAACAAGTTTTAATTTTGGATGGTGAGACTAGCACAGCGGCTGCTCCTGCTCCGAAGGTTCCCCAAGAGCCATCACAAAACACTGTCCACACTTCGGCATCCTTATTTGTTTCTTCATCTTGAGCCCCTGGCGTCCAGTCGGCAATGAAATCTGCCAATGCTTGAGACTGGATCGAGGATCTATACACATAATCAATGCAAAATTCATTGAGCTCTGCAGCCCATTTTCCAATCCGTCCAGTAGCTTCTCTATTTCTCATAATATCCTTCAACGGCTGCGAAGAAGGAACAACAATATTGTATGCCTGAAAATAATGCCGAAGCTTCCTGGATGCCATCAAAACGGCATATAATACCTTCTCCAGCTCTGTATAGTTTTTCTTTGATACACTAAGGACTTCAGATACAAAATACACTGGAACCTGCTTCTTGACTTGGCCATCAAGCTTCTCCTGGACAAGTGCCACACTTACTGCTGAGTGCGAAGCTGCCACGTATAACAACAAAGGAGCCCCTGGCGTTGGTGGAGTTAATGTTGTTAGATCTATCAAATATTGCTTCAGCTCTTCGAAGGCTTTTTGTTGATTTGGTCCCCATTGAAAGACTTCGGCTGATTTCAGCACTTCGAAGAATGGTAAATTTCTTTCTGCTGATCTGGATATGAATCTATTGAGAGATGCCAGCCTTCCTGTCAATCTTTGGGCCCCCTTTCTTGTAGTTGGTGGCTCCATTCGAAGTATAGCTTCAATTTTATTTGGATTAGCTTCAATTCCCTTTGTTGAAACCAAACATCCAAGAAATTTCCCCTTCTTTACTCCGAAGACACATTTTTCTGGGTTCAGCTTTAAGCCAGCTTGTCTGAAACTGGCGAAGGTCTCCTGCAAATCAGCAATATGATTTTCCTGTTTCGTGCTTTTTATAATGATGTCATCAACATAAGTTAGCACATTTCTGCCTATCTGAGACTGGAGAACCTTCGCAGTCATTCTGCTGAAACTTCCTCCAGCATTTTTGAGCCCCTCAGGCATCCGAAGATAGCAATATGTGCCACTTGGGGTTATGAAGCTAGTCTTCGGCTCATCTTCCTTCTTCATCCAGATTTGGTGATAGCCTGAGTAACAGTCTAGTAGACTCATGAGCTCTGAAGAAGCTGCTGCATCAACTAAAGAGTCTATTCTTGGCAATGGGAATTCGTCCTTCGGACAGGCCTTGTTGAGATCTGTAAAGTCTATACACATTCTCCACTTGCCATTGGCCTTCTTCACCATAACAGTGTTAGCTAACCACTCTGGGTATTTTACTTCTCTGATAACTCCTGCACTGAGGAGTCTTTTTACTTCATTGCGAGCCCCTTCGGCCTTATCATCAGACATTTTCTGAAGCCTCTGCTTTCGGGGTCTGAAGGATGGGTCAACATTGAGCGAGTGTTCAATAACATCCCGATTTACTCCGCAGAGGTCATTAGCTGACCATGCAAAAACATCTTTGTTGTTGAACAAAAACCTTATCAAGGTTTTCTCCTGCTCTTCAGATAATTGAGAGCCCAACAGCACCTTCTGCTCTGCTATGTCCTCACATAAGAGCATGGGCTTCGGCTGATCTGCTGAAGCTGCTTTCTCCCTTCTGAATTTGTACTGTTCACAAGCTTCAGCTCCATCTATGTTATGGATTGCTTTGGAGTCAGTCTAGCTTCCTTCGGCCCTTGTAGCAGCTTCCTGGCTTCCATGAATAGCAATAGGCCCTTGGTCCGAAGGTATCTTCATGCAAAGATAGGCAGGATGAAGGATTGCTTCGAAGGCATTGAGAGTACCGCGACCAATGATAGCATTGTAAGGATACTCCATGTCAACAATATCAAACACAATTTGCTCAGTCCTTGTGTTGTTAACAAATCCGAAGGTTACTGGCATGGTAATCTTCCCAAGTGCTACAATCTGCCGTCCTCCGAAGCCACAGAGAGGGTGTGTAGCATCATGAATCTTATCTTCTGGCTCTTGCATTTGCCTGAAGGCCTTAGCAAATATGATATCAGCTGCACTGCCTGTATCAACTAAGACATTGTGGACCAGAAATCCTTTGATCACACAAGAGATAACCATAGCATCATTGTGAGGATAATCCTTAAGCTGAAGGTCTTCCTGAGAAAAAGTGATTGGAATGTGGGACCATTTTGACTTGATGAAGGGTCCCTGCACTCCAACATGCTGCACCCTTCTCTGAGCCTCCTTCTTCCGCTTCTTGTTAGCCGGCTCTGAGCAAGAACCGCCTGTTATCGGGAGCACCAGCCTCGAAGCCGAAGCAGCTTCAGCTTGATTGTTGAACGAAGCCATCAGCTCAGAAAAGTGGAAGTGAGTTCACCGGAGGTGGGCGCCAATGTTGGGGACTTGTTCTCAAATGCTATGAATTAAGAACAAGGCAACACAGAAAAAAGTTAATGGTTATTGCCCTTCGTCCTCCGAAGCGTTATTTCCCTTAGGATATAACGATCCCGGACGAAGGTTATGAAGGACATACCTTCATCATCATAATTTGTATTGATAATAGAAAAAGCACATGAAACATGAAAGAATACATGAATAATCACACAACATCATTAGGTGTTATCATTATATGATTACGAAAGAATAAGAACAATATTGAGTTACATTAGTACCTTCGACTTGACGGAGGGTGAAAAATACAAGCGTGACGCGCGAGTGAATACAAATCAGCGTGAACAGTACGGGAGTACTGTTCATCTATTTATAGACACAAGACACAGCCTGTGAAGAATTACAATTATGTCCCTCATAAAAATTTACAACATTGACCCAGACCTTTATGGATTAAAAGGTCATTCTATCTCTAAGTCGGTTTGTAATGCCGAAGCTTCATGAAGAGGAACCTTCGGTCATCTTCTGGGGACAACTTCAGCCGAAGCTGCTTCTTCTTACAAGACCTTCGGCGCAACGAAGCATGACCCCAACAAGAGAAATCAGAAGAACCGAGGACTGAAGAAACAAAAACATTAGAAATTTTAAGTCCTTCAACAAAAATCCAAAAGGGTCCAGCAGCGACCCCGAAAAGAAAAAGGATGGTTAATGTGCTGGATGTTTTGGAAACAATTAAATCTTCAAGCTTAACTCCGAAGAAAACTGTTGAAGCTTCTGAAGTGTCTACTGAAGCCTTTGTTGCTGAAGCTTTGAAGCAACAATTTGAAACTAAAGCTGGGCCTTCAGAGCCCACCAAGGTAAAACCTTTGAAAACTGAAGAAACAAAATTGACAGAGGCAACTTTGGAAACCGAAAAAACAAAAATGACAGAGCCGATTTTGATTGAGGAAATTGACACTGCCGCCCCCGAAGCATCTTCCAAAATACGTGATTATATTGTGCGACATGCTTCAGGGAAGAAATTATCTGAAGAAGAGATTTTTGAAGCTAATCACTATGCCCGAGAACTAAAGTATCCGAAGGGGGCCGTAGTGTTCAATGGGACAGACGAAGATGACTTCCTATACTGTCTCCCAGATAATAAAGAATTATCCGTCTGCCGGGAGATGGCTAGAAGCATGGGGTTCCCGAAGCTTGAAGCTGGCCTTTGCGCCATGACGAAGGACGATCTTGCAGATAGCCTTGCATACAATAGTCTGAAGGTACAAAAACTGTGAATTTTGAAGTTTATGAATTTTGAATTAGTCTTTTGTTCTTATGTTAATCCATTCATTCTTTTGAATAGGGCTTAATACTCAGCAATGCCTTAAGGGCACAGAAGAATGCTGAGGACGAGAGCTGCACCATTGCTCTTAACAACCTTCGAACAGAGGTTATCAGGCTAAGAAACGAAGCCTTGGAAAAGGACAAAATTCTGCTTACATTGGTGGATAAGATAAAGGAAGACGAAGCTATTTCTAGAACTCAAGCCGAAGCTCAGAAGCGCGAAATCGAAGATCTTCGAAAACAATTAGCCCGAGCTAAAGAGGAACACATTCTTGAAGAAACAAAACGAGAACTAAGTGATCAATGGGCAAATCATTTGGAAATAAATGTTGAAGAGCTTCGTGCTTCCAAGAAAAGATGCTATGATAAATCCATAGAGTGTGTTAAGAAGATAAAATCCAGCTTCGTCAGCGTTGGCGCGTTCTCTAGTGAAAAAAACTTCACAAGGGGGAATCCAGAAGGCCCGATTGAATGGATCAGTCACGAAGCTGAGGCCTTCAAGGAAATCTTGAATAGTCGCGGGGATATTTGTGCTTTTTCGGGCGCCAGGGGAATTGTTACTATTTTGGAGAAGAAAGGGTGCGAGCATGTGAAATCTTTAGCACAATCTGAAGCTGCTCTATCCTGTGAAGATATTAAAGACCCTTCAGCCGAAGCAAGCTAGGTCGGTGGAAAATTTTTCACCGACATTTGGGACAATGGCAGCCGAGAAATGGCTCAAGAAATCATTCAAAGAAGCGAAAAAGGCGTCCATGATGCTAGGAAGGTAGCGGAGGCTGCTGAGAAAAGCTCAGGGCCTGAAGAGCAAATAGGTATTAACTAGTGGTTTTTATTGTGTTGTAATTTTTGATTTCAAACTTTATTCGCGGTTTGTAATAGTGATATAGTCGTATCCTCTTCTCCCTTAGAACCTGCTGAAGCGTCTCCGGGCCCCCACCCAAAGGGAGACGATGAAATTAGAAAAATGGCTGAAGTCATCATGGACAAAGTTGTCGATCAGCTGCTGAACGAAGCTGCAGAAGTAGTACTTAGGGAAGACTAGATGCTATTGTAAAAATATTTGAAATGTAATCTGTGTAATATTTTGTAACTTTGAATGTAATATACGAGCTCTTTATGGTTCAATTCTTTACGATGCATGAAATTTTACATACGTACCGTTTTTGAGCCTTCGGCGAAAAAACACCTTCCCTTCTTTTCATGCTTCGTGAAGAAAAACATTTATATATCTCAACAATTTCCGCATTGCTTTGATGAAGAATATCCGAGCTTCATAAAATTATTCTCCGAAGCTATAAAAAAGTCTTATGTTGTCTTTCCGATGGAGCTACACCTTTTTCACTTTTTCAGAGCATTCTCCGAAGATCAATATTGTATCCCCTTCTTGTGCCATATGCAATATGATGTATGATGCTTATGC
The DNA here is from genome assembly GCA_029449295.1 of Zea luxurians. Taxonomy (NCBI): domain Eukaryota; kingdom Viridiplantae; phylum Streptophyta; class Magnoliopsida; order Poales; family Poaceae; genus Zea; species Zea luxurians. Next base: position 8,530,484 of record JAOPSE010000034.1, read on the forward strand.
TATGCAAAATGATGTGATGATGTTATGCTTTGCAAGATGATATTTATGACGAAGATACATACATCCCTGCAATAGAGCACAGAATCTTTTTATCTCAGCGCTGACTTTTCGCTGTAAACCTCCCTTAGGAGCTTCTTCGCCTTTTACTTTCAGCGGAATCAACATTTATTTTTCGCTGTAAGCCTCCCTTAGGAGCTTCTTCGCCTTTTACTTTCGGCGGTATTCGCGTTGACTTTTCGCGCTTCGCCTTTTACTTAGGCGGTATCAGCGTTTATTTTTCGCTGTATGCTCTGCATTCCCTTGGGAACGACTTTTGAGTAGAAAACTTACGCTGCGCTCCCTTAGGAACGACTTTTTGTAGCTTCAGCAAACTTACACTGCGCTCCCTTAGGAACGACTTTTGAAGAATTCACACTGCGTGCCTTTAGAATAATTTTTTGATAATTCGAAGATCCTCCTCGCTACCACAAATTTTTATGCTTCGGCAACTTAAGCCTGTGGACAAGATATATTTCCCTTGTGGTAAAAAGAAAGACTATTATAAAAAGATTGAAAATGACAAAAAGCACTCAAGCCTCCCATAAGTGTTCTTTATTAAAAAGAAAATAAAACTGAATAGAAAAACTGCTGTGAAGGTAGGATATTTTGTCAGTAAATGTGCTTCGACTCTGGCACAGTGCTATTGACTGTGCGAGCTTCGGACTCCTCTCTGAAGTCCCTCTGGGGGTGAGAGTGCTGGCTCCCTTCTGGCTGCGGAGCTCGTTGTATTGGTGGTGGCGGTGGAAGCTGTTGCTAGGACGCTTGGGGTTGGCTTGCCGAAGCAACAGAGGCTGTAGGGTGATTGCCTACATATTCTGGAATGTAAGGCGAATGGTACGAAGCAGTATGCATAACCTGCTTCGGCTGACTCTGTTGCGCTGCAGCCTCTGCTAGCTCCTTTTGCTTTTGGATGGTAACATGGCACATCCTGGTGGTATGGCCCTTGCCTTCACCACAGAATAGGCAGTAAATTTTTCTTGGTTGATCTCCAAATCTTCCCCTAAAGCCCCTGGCGCCTTTGCCCCTTGGCGCTGGCGGCCGAAAAGAGCTTTGCTGTTGCCCCGAAGCTTGCGAGGAGCACTGTGGCCTTTGCTGTTGACTCCCTTTGTCATCATTTTGAGTAGAATTGTGAATTGACCTGACGTGCCTCGGATAAAATCTTCCTCCGAAGCCCCTGGTCATTTCAGAGAACCTGAAAGCTTCCTCCCTTCTTTGGCGAAAATCATTGTCGGCTCGAATGTACTCGTCCATCTTCTGGAGCAGCTTCTCCAAAGTTTGAGGAGGCTTCCTGGCAAAGTACTGAGCTGAAGGTCCTAGTCGAAGCCCCTTGATCATGGCCTCAATGACAAATTCATTGGGCAATGTTGGTGCCTGTGCCCTCAGATGTAGGAACCTTCGGACATATGCGTGAAGGTATTCTTCGTGATCCTGGGTGCACTAGAATAAAGCTTGAGTCGTGACTGGATTCGTTTGAAACCCTTGAAAGCTGGTTATCAACATATCCTTCAGCTTTTGCCATGAGGTGATTATCCTTGGCCTAAGAGAGGAGTACCAGGTTTGTGCAACACTCCTGACAGCCATAACGAAAGACTTTGCCATGACTGCAGTATTACCACCATACGAAGATATTGTTGCTTCGTAACTCATCAGAAACAGCTTCGGATCTGAGTGGACATCGTACATGGGGAGTTGAGGTGGCTTGTAGGACGGAGGCTAGGGTGTAGCCTGCAGCTCAGCTGACAGAGGAGAAGCATCATCAAAAGCAAAATTTCCATGATGGAAATTGTCATACCAGTCATCTTCGTTGAAGAAACCCTCCTGATGAAGCTCTCTATGCTGGGGCCTTCGGTTCTGCTCATCTTGAGTAAGATGGCGAACTTCTTCGGAGGCTTCATCTATCTGCCTTTGCAGTTCAGCTAGCCTAGCCATCTTTTCCTTCTTCCTTTGGACCTGTTGATGAAGCATCTCCATATCTCTGATTTCTTGATCTAGTTCGTCCTCCTGAGGCGTCGGACTGGTGACCTTCCTCTTCTGGCTTCGGGCCTCCCGAAGAGAGAGGGTTTCCTGATTGGGGTCGAGCGGTTGCAGAGCCGCAGCCCCTGTTGCTGAAACCTTCTTCGGCGCCATAATGAAGGTCTATGCTTGCCGAAGGTGTTCGAAACTCAAAAAGTGGAAGTGAGTTCACCGGAGGTGGGCGCCAATGTTGGGGACTTGTTCTTAAATGCTAAGAGTTAAGAACAAGGCAACATAAAAAGTGTTAAGTGTTAAAGTCCTTCATCCTTCGAGACATTATGCCCCTTCGGGAAATAATGAGTTTTGGACGAAGGTTACGAGGGTCTTACCTTCGTAAGTACAACAAGTAATGACGGAGAATTCATATAAAGCGTGAGATGTAATATAAACATTTAAACATTATCTTAAAATCATTTTTATTTCATTATCATGGAAAAATAGAAATGATATCAAATTACAAGCGTGACGCAAAAGCAAATGCCAAGTCAGCGTGAACACTACAAGAACACTGTTCATCTATTTATAGGCATGGGTCGCAGCCCATGTAAAATTACATCCATGCCCTTTACATTTGCTAATAACTCTGTAGTAACCCACCGGGGTCTGAATAGCCTTTTCATCTTTAAGTCGGTTTCCTTTTTCACTATCTTGCCGAAGCTCTCCTGTGTACAGCTTCGGCTCCGTGCCATCCTTCGTATTCCTTTTGTGCTTCTTCACACCGTGGTTTTAACCCAAGTCCGAAGATACCTGTTCATGCATTATACTCTAGAAACTTTGTTAAATCATGTTTTTGAGGACCTTCGGAAGCCGAAGGCCCCCAACAATGCACACTTTGCTCATTTACATACCTTTTATCATATCTCTTTCATTTAGTACATATACATATTTCTTATTCTTCTTGTGCCAAGGCTAAGACTAATATGTTTCCATAAGTATATCTTGTGTTAGTCTTAGATTGAAAGGGAAATGGAGTATTCGGCAAAGACAAAGCTTCCACTCAACTCCATTGGTATTATTTACCATTTGCCGGTATTCCGCCATCTCTCCAATTGGTATAATCTTTCACTTATATTTCTTTTATCAATAGGGGAGAAAATATAAAAGGGCTCCAACATTCTCCGTTTTGGCGATTAATGCCAAAGGGGAGAAAATATTAAGCCCAAAGCAAAAGGACCGCACCACCACCATTTCAAAATTTTCGAAATAAGTTTGTCAAATAATTTATATTCAAATTAGTACAATTGGTATGAAAAGAAGATTTCAAAATTGATATCCATTTAAAAAGCTTCTTGAAAGCTAAGAGGAGAATTTCATTCAGGGGGAGTTTCTATTTAGTCAAAGGAAAAGCATTTGAAACAGGGGGAGAAATTTCAAATCTTGAAAATGCTTCTTGCATCTTATTCACATACCTTTGACTATGTGCAAAAAGACTTTGAAAAGGTTTTCAAACAGGATTTGCAAAAACAAAACAAGTGGTGCAAAAGTGGTCCAAAATGTTAATAAAAAAGAAAGCAATCCATTCACTCTTATTCTTAGTAAGACTTTCATATTGTTTTAATTCCAAGTAACCTATGCACTATCTTCATAAATACAAACTAGTTCAATTCTGCACTTTATATATTTGCTTTGGTTTGTGTTGGCATCAATCACCAAAAAGGGGGATATTGAAAGGGAAATAGGGTTAACCTTTTCCTATAATTAATTTTGGTGGTTGATCGTCAACACAAACAAATGGACTAACTATTTTGCTCTAGAATATATGTTTTACAGGTGCATAAGGTTCAACACAAACCAATAAAAGATTCAAGTTAGGGACTCAATTTGAGATGGAGCAAACAACTTGAGTGTGCTGTGGACTGGTGCACCGGACTGTCTGGTGCACCATCGGACAGTGTCCAGTGATCCAGGACCGTACAACTCGAACCAGCCACTCTCGGGAAAACGAAGGTGCGCTCCGCTATAATTCACTGGACTGTCCGGTGTGCCACAGGACTGTCCGGTGTGTCAGCGGGCAACGGCTATCCAGCGCGCAACAGTCAACTCTGCAAAGTGTACAGTGCGGCTATAGTGAGCAGCGAAGTCAGAGGGCACTGGACTGTCCGGTGCCACAAGAAGACAAAGCTCCAACGATCGACCGAGCTCCGAACCCTAATGGTTGGGTGACGTGGCGGCGCACCGGACAAGGAACAGTACCTGTCCGGTGGTGCACCGGACTGTCTAGTGCGCCCATCGACAGCAGCCTCCCCAATGGCTACCTTGGTGGTTGAGGGCTATAAATACCCCCAACCACCACAACTCCAAGTATCCAAGCTTTCTGCACATCTCATTCAATACAAGAGCTCTAGCCTTCACTCCAAGACACAATACAAAAGATCCAATCCTCTCCAAGTCCCAAATTCACTCCAAACACTTAGTGGCTTGTGAGAGAGAGATTTTTGTGTTCATTTGAGTTCTTGTCACTTGGATTGCCTTTCTTCTTTCTCATTCTTGTTCTTAAGATACTTGTAATCAAAGCAAGAGACACTAAGTGTGTGGTGGTCCTTGCGGGGTCTAAGTGACCCGTTTGATTAAGGAGAAGGCTCACTCGGTCTAAGTGATCGTTTGAGAGAGGGAAAGGGTTGAAAGACCCGGTCTTTGTGACCACCTCAATGGGGACTAGGTTCTTTGGAACCGAACCTCGGCAAAACAAATCATCATGTTCATTCGCTTGATTTCCATTTGATTTGTTTTCCCCTCTCTCCCGAACTTGATTTTAATTCTAACACTAACCCCGACTTATATTGTGTTTTAAGTCATAAATTTTAGGTTACGCCTATTCACCCCCCTCTAGGCAACTTTCAATTAAACTATTAGATAAAAATAGTTTCATAATAATAATATTTACGATGGTTAAGTTATAATACGAGAAGTGTTCTAAAATGACATGAATATCAAAAAAACCTTTTTGGTCATCCTAAATGAGAGTTGGAGAGGGCAAAGAGGCATGTTGGTGGTGGCGGTGGCGGTGTGCTGGGGCAGAGCGACCGCTTCGATGCATTAGTGTGGTGTGTCACGTGTCAGTGAGTCCAACGCGAAACGGTGATGGTGAGGTGACAACAGGCGAGGGTTAGCGAGGGCAGGCGGGGGTTAGCGAGGGCAGGCGATGATGAGGTGGTACATGGTGGTGGCAGCAGCAAGTGGCAGCCATTGCCACGTTGCGACGACATAGTGAGACCTAGTGAGATAGTGAAAGTCGTCTAGAGGGGGTGAATAGGCGAAACCTGAAATTTATAAACTTTAAACACGTACTAAGGCCGGGGTTAGTGTTATAATTAAATTGGAGTGCGAAAGATTGTGTTCCCTTGCTATGAGTTGCTGAAATTTATGTGTATAACTTTGGGAGCAAAACTCAAATCAATATTAGCAAGGAAACTTTAGAGAGAGGAAAGAGGGAAAACAAATCAAGTGAAGATTAATGCAAGTGAACACCATGATTTGTTTTACCGAGGTTCGGTTCCAAAGAACCTAGTCCCTATTGAGGAGGCCACAAAGGCCGGGTCTATTCCAACCCTTTCCCTCTCTCAATCGGTCACACAGACCGCTCGAGGCTTCTCCTTAATCACTTGGGTCACTAAGACCCCGCAAGGTTCACCACACACTTAGGCTCTTGCTAGCTTTACAAATCACTTATAGAATTAAGAATGAGAAGGAGAAAGCAATCCAAGCAACAAGAGCAACAAAAGAACACAAAACACCCTCTCTCAAGTCACTAAGCTATTGAGTTGATTTTGAGGCTTGAACGGGATTTGATCTTTGGAGTGAATGCTATTGCTCTTGTATTGAATGTGAAGTTCAGCAAACTTGGATGACTTGAATGGAGGTGGTTGGGGGTATTTATAGCCTCCAACCACTTCCTAGCTGTTGGATGAGTTTGATGTTGATGGGCACACCGGACAGTCCAGTGGTGCACCGGACAGGGCACTGTTCACTGTCCGGTGCATGCCACGTCAGTACACCGTTTGGGTTTGGAGCGGTTGACCGTTGAAGCCCTTTGTCCTGTAGTTGCATCGGACAGTCCGGTGGTACATCAGACATGTTCGGTGTGTTCTGACTTTCTGCTCTGACTTCTGACATGCACTGTTCACCTTTTACAGTCAACCGTTGGCGCTAGGTTACCGTTGCTCCATTTGCTCACCAAACATGTCTGGTGCACACCGGACAGTCCGGTGAATTATAGCAGAGTGTCCCTTGGAAAAACCCAAGAGTGAGTAGTTTGCTAGGTGCTCGGCCTAGGGCATCGGACAGTGTCCGGTGCACACCAGACACTATCTGGTGCGCCATTGGCAGCACCTTTTCTAGTTCTTTGCTCCAAACTTGTTTGAGTCCCCAACTTAATTTCTTTCTTGGTTTATGCTGAAGCTTATGCACCTAAGATAAAAGACATCTAGGCAAACTAGTTAGTCCACGTGGTTTGTGATGGATGTCAAACACCAAAATTGATTATGGGAAATGATTAAGTCCATTTCCCTGTTAATCTCCCCCTTTTTGGTGATTGATGCCAACACAAACCAAAGCAAATATAAAGTGTAAAAATGTAACTAGTTAGCAATTATGATAGATGTGCATAGGTTACTTAGAATTAAACCAATTGAAAGACTTTCTACAAAAGTCTAAGAATAAATGTGATTGCTTTCTTTTATTTAACATTTTGGACCACGTTTGCACCACTTGCATGTTTTTGCAAATCTCTTTGGAAAATTCTTTTCAAATTCTTTTGCAAATAGCCAAAGGTATAAGAATATAATTTCATGAAACATTTTCAAGATTTAAAATTTCTCCCCCTGTTTCAAATGCTTTTCCTTTGACTAAATAAAAGCTCCGCCTGAAGAAATTCTCCCCTTAGCTATCAAGAGGGGCTTTGAAAAGATTTCCATTCTTGAAGGAGATACCAAATGAAATTATACAAATTGAAATTTTGAAACCAAATGAAATACGAATTGAAATAATTTCTTCCTTTAGTTTTTTTTGAAAATTTTAAAATGGTGGTGCGGTCCTTTTTCTTTGGGCTTAATACTTTCTCCCCCTTTGGCATTAATTGCCAAAAACGAAGAACTTTGAGAGCCCTCTAAATTCTCCCCCTTTTGTGGTCTAATACTTTCTCCCCCTTTGGTAAAAGAAATATGAGTGAAGGGTCATACTAATTGAGATTTGCATGAGTAAAGGCAAAGGATAAATGATACCGTTATAGTTGGAGTGGAAGCCTTGCCTTTGCCAAATACTCCATTTCCCTTTCAATTTAAGCTAAACATGGAAGTGTAATTGAAAGCACATTAGTCTTAGCCTTGGCACAAGAAGAATAAGAAATATGCATTTGTACCAAATGAAAGAGATATGATCAAAGGTATATAAATGAACAATGTGTGCAATGATTCAATCAAAGTTTCGAGAATCTAAGTTGTTTAGCTCATTCCTAAGTTTGCTAAAAGTCTTTTCATCCAATGGCTTGGTAAAGATATCAACTAATTAGTTGTGGGTACTAACATAAGCAATTTTGATATCCCCCTTTTGTTGGTGATCTCTCAAGAAGTGATACTGGATGTCTATGTGCTTAGTGCGGCTGTGTTCAACGGGATTATCCGCCATGCGGATTGCACTCTCATTATCACATAGGAGAGGGACTTTGCTCAATTTGTAGCCATAGTCCCTAAGGGTTTACCTCATCCAGAGTAATTGTGCACAGCAATGGCCTGCAGCAATATACTCGGCTTCGGCAATGGATAGAGCTACTGAGTTTTGTTTCTTTGAAGCCCAAGACACTAGAGATCTTCCTAGAAACTGACAAGTCCCTGATGTGCTCTTCCTGTCAATTTTACATCCAGCATAATTGGCATCGGAATACCCAATTAAATCAAAGGTAGATCCCTTGGGGTACCAAAGCCTAAACTTAGGAGTGTAAACTAAATATCTTATGATTCTTTTCACGACCCTAAGGTGAACATCCTTAGGATTTGCCTGGAACCTTGCACACATGCAAACAGAAAGCATTATATCCGGTCGTGAAGCACATAAATAGAGTAAGGATCCTATCATCGACTGGTATACCTTTTGATCTACGGATTTACCTCCTGTGTTGAGGTCGAGATGCCCATTTGTTCCCATGGGTGTCTTGATGGGTTTGGCGTTCTTCATTCCAAACTTCTTGAGTATGTCTTGAATGTACTTAGTTTGGCTGATGAAGGTGCCCTCTTGGAGTTACTTGATTTGAAATCCAAGGAAGTACTTCAACTCCCCCATCATAGACATCTTGAATTTCTATATCATTATCCTACTAAATTCCTCACAAGTTGACTTGTTAGTAGACCCAAATATAATATCATCAACATAGATTTGGCATATAAACAAGTCTTTAGAAATAGTTTTAGTGAAGAGAGTAGGGTCAGCTTTTCCAACTTTGAAGCCATTAGTGATAAGAAAGTCTCTCAGGCATTCATACCATGCTCGTGGGGCTTGCTTGAGCCCATAAAGCGCCTTTGAGAACTTATAAACATGAGAAGGATACTCACTATCTTCAAAGCTGGGAGGTTGCTCAACATATACCTCTTCCTTGATAGGACCATTGAGGAAGGCACTCTTCACGTCCATTTGATATAACTTAAAGCCATGGTACGTAGCATAGGCTAGTAATATACGAATTGACTCAAGCCTAGCTACGGGTGCATAGGTTTCATCAAAATCTAAACCTTCTACTTGTGAATAACCTTTGGCAACAAGTCAGCCTTTGTTCCTAGTCACCACACCATGCTCATCTTGTTTGTTGCAGAATACCCACTTGGTACCTACAACATTTTGGTTAGGACGTGGAACTAAATGCCATACCTCATTCCTCGTGAAGTTGTTGATCTCCTCTTGCATTGTCACCACCCAATTCGGATCTCTTAGTGCATCCTCTATCCTGTATGGCTCAATAGAGGACACAAAAGAGTAATGTTCACAAAAATAAGCAACTCGAGATCTAGTGGTTACCCCCTTGTGAATGTCACCAAGTATGGAGTTGATGGGGTGATCTCTTTGAATTGCTTGGTGTTCTCTTGGGTGTGGCGGTCTTTGATCCCGAATCTCTTGATCATCTTCCTTGTCTTGATCATCTTCATCTCCCCCTTGATCAATTTCCTCCTCTTGAGGTGGCTCATCATCTTGATTTTCATCTTCTTCTTCTTGAGCCTTTTCCTCATCATGAGTTGGTGGAGATGCTTGTATGGAAGATGATGGTTGATCTTGTGGTTGTGGAGGCTCTTCAGATTCTTTTGGACACACATCCCCAATGGACATGTTCCTTAGTGCGACACGCGAAGCCTCTTCATCATCTAGTTCATCAAGATCAACTTGCTCTACTCGAGAGCCATTAGTCTCATCAAACATAATGTCACACAAAACCTCAACTAGTCTAGTGGATTTATTGAAGGCTCTATATGCCCTTGTGTTTGAGTCATAACCAAGTAAAAAGTCTTCTACTGCTTTAGGAGCAAATTTAGAATTTCTACCTCTCTTAATAAGAATAAAACATTTGCTCCCAAAAACTCTAAAATAAGAAACATTGGGTTTTTTATCGATAAGGAGTTCATACAATGTTTTCTTGAGGATTCGGTAAAGATATAATCAGTTGATGGATTAGCAGGCGGTGTTAATCGCATCTGCCCAAAACCGATCCGGTGTCTTGTATTCATCAAGCATGGTACTTGCCATGTCCAATAGAGTTCTATTCTTCCTCTCTACTACACCATTTTGTTGAGGTGTGTAGGGAGAAGAGAACTCATGCTTGATGCCCTCCTCCTCAAGAAATCCTTCAATTTGAGAGTTCTTGAACTCCGTTCCATTGTCGCTTCTAATCTTCTTGATTCTCAATCCGAACTCATTTTGAGCCCATCTTAAGAATCTCTTTAAGGTCTCTTGGGTTTGAGATTTTTCCTGCAAAAAGAATACCCAAGTGAAGCGAGAATAGTCATTCACAATTACAAGACAATACTTACTCCCGCCAATGCTTATGTAAGCGATCGGGCCGAATAGATCCATGTGGAGTTGCTTAAGCGGCCTATCGGTCGTCATGATGTTCTTATGTGGATGATGAACTCCAACTTGCTTCCCTGCTTGACATGCGCTACAAATCCTGTCTTTCTCAAAATGAACATTTGTTAGTCCTAAATTGTGCTCTCCCTTTAGAAGTTTGTGAAGATTCTTCATTCCAACATGAGCAAGTCGACGATGCCAGAGCCAACCCATATTAGTCTTAGCAATTAAGCTGGTGTCTAGTTCAACTTTATTATCATTAAAATCAACTAAATATAGCTGACCATCTAACACTCCCTGAAATGCTATTGAATCATCACTTTTTCTAAAGACAGTAACACCAACGTCAGTAAATAGACAATTGTAGCCTATTGTACATAATTGAGATACATAAAGCAAATTGTAGTCTAAAGAGTCTACAAGAAAAGCATTGAAAATGGAATGGTCAGGAGATATAGCAATTTTACCCAAACCTTTGACCAAACCTTGATTTCCATCCCTGAATGTGATAGTGCTTTGGGGATCTTTATTTTTCTCATATTAGGAGAACATCCATTTCTCCCCTGCCATGTGGTTTGTGCACCCGCTATCGATTATCCAACTTGACCCGTCGAATGCATAAACCTACAAAACAACTTTAGGCCTTGTTCTTAGGTATCCAAACTGTGGGGGACAGATATCCTCCGGGTCCACTAGAAGGTGAAAGATCCTTGCGCGGGGCCTCAGGCCCATTACCCCGCAAGGCCATCTCATCGTGGGCCAAGTGAAGACTACTTGCAGAATGGGCCGGTCCAAGAAGGCGATGGACTTGAGCCCAGATAGTCCGTCGAATCATGCACTATCCCTAGAAACCGTCTGACTTTCCCGCACCTGGCACCCTCGAATGTCGGGGTAGATCAGGGATGAGTAGAGGAATGTGATCATCATGTACGTAAGGAGTGCCCCACGGTCGTGTATATAAGGCCTAGGGGGACCCCCATCATTTTCATCTCACATTAGCCTTTCTCCATTCGGGAGACACCACATGTAACACACCACACATACAAATCCACCCTAGGAAGTAGGGTATTACTCCTCTCAAAGTGGCCCGAACCTATAGAAAATCGTCTCTCTCTCTCGTGCTCCTAGCACGAACCATTGAGCTACAATCAACAACACCTTCCTACTCAAAATCACTGCAAGGGGTAACCCTGGGTGTGCGGTCAGACACTAATCACCGACAGCTGGCGCGCCAGGTAGGGGGTGTGTTGTTGATCAGAGCTAGCTCAATGGCCATCACCTTCAAGTGCAAGATCGCTCTTCGCCCTAGAACTATGTTCTATTTTGGAACCATCTCGTGCATAGCAGACAAAGAAGGAACTCTGCACCATGTAGCGGATCCACCTAAGAAAAAGCTTTCCTCGGAGATCCCAAGGGAAGCCAGAACAAAATAGCAGGCGGTGCCACCGCCAATAGCTCAGGGGAAGATGATCCCTCATAGACCAAGGGTCGGGAATCCTTGGGAGAAGAAAGATAGACCGACCGGTATCTCGCTTACCCGAAGAACTCCGTTGTCCACCTCGCGTAGTGGACACGGATCGTTCGAAAGAAGGAAACAAACATCCTGAGTCAGGGGATGAGAACACGCCGAACCACCTTTCTGATACCTTCGCCCTCAAAGGAGGACGAAAACAAGAGCACCATCGTGCTGGCTCCTTTCTACCCCAACATCCTCTTCATCCAGGGGAGATTGGAGTCAGCACCCGTCTCCAACGATGAGCCTAACATGCAAGGGGAAGAACCTCCTCAGCATGAAGTGCGACGATGGAGGAACAGACGCTGAAACGTGCAGTGACATCATGAAGCCAGGGAACGGGATCCGGCTCAACCCGTATCCCAAGATGAGGCCTCAGAGGTAGGAGAAACTCTTGACAAACGTGTGTACTGGGAAAGGTGTAACTCTCGCCGCCGCGATCGCCGACAAGCTCAAGGCCAGGAGTGGGAGCTGGCAGAGCAGGACGCTAGGCTACGATGAGAGAACCCTCTCTTTGCTTGGAACCTGTACCCTGATTTTGATCGAGCAATGAACACGCCGAGTGAAGTCGGAGGGGTACTGGCTCAGATAGCTGATGGTCTCCTGCGAACCCTAGACGCGGAAGGCTACCGACAGCTGATTACTCAGGCAGCTAACCATCTTCTACCCCTCATTCATCTTGTGAACGACCTGTGTCATGCCATCAACAGTCGGTGAGACGCGCAGAGCTCCATCAATGCTTCTTGCGACCGACGACACGAAAATGAGATAAAGTGCCGGGAGGAGTACGACTGGGATCACGGCGTACCAGCATGGAGTCACACCACCCATGTTGAATCGACTACTCTCTCAACTAGTGGGCCATTCCGGGAAGGTCGAGATGACCTACTACCGACTCCCCTCCCCGAGACCGATGACATGAGCATCAGCAGGAGGACACGTGCAGAGTTTCCGCGCTTACTCCATGACTCTAGGCCATCCAGTGGCCTCCCAACTTCAACGTCGACAAGTATGAGCCTAAGCAGGACCTAGGTGGCTGGTTGGCTATCTACATGACTATTGCCTGGGCCGCCGGGGCAACGGAGGACATGATGACGGCGTACTTGCCCATTGTCCTAGGGTAAGACGCGTTGCAGAGGCTCCGACATATACCCCAACACTGCATCAACGATTGGAGCGACTTCAGTCGTTGCTTCATTGCTGTTGGGGACTTGTTCTCAAATGCTTAGAGTTAAGAACAATGCAACATAAAAAGTGTTAAGTGTTAAAGTCCTTCATCCTTCGAAACATTATTTCCCTTCGGGATATAATGAATTTTGGACGAAGGTTATGAAGGACATACCTTCATAAGCACGACAAGCAATGATGAAGAATTTATATAAAGTATGAGATGTAATATAAACATTTGAACATTATCATGAAATCATTTCTATTTTATTATAATGGAAAAATAGAAATGATATTAAATTACAAGTGTACCTTCGGCTTGAGGGAAGGCAAAAGTACAAGCGTGACGCAAAAGCAAATGCCAAGTCAACGTGAACAGTACGGGAATACTGTTCATCTATTTATAGGCATGGGACGCAGCCCATGTAAAATTACACCCATGCCCTTTACATTTGCTAATAACTCTGTAGTAACCCATCGGGGTCTGAATAGCCTTTTCATCTTTAAGTCGGTTTCCTTTTCCGCTATCGTGCCGAAGCTCTCCTGTGTGCAGCTTTGGCTCCGCGCCATCCTTCGTATTCCTTTTGTGCTTCTTCACACCATGGTTTTGACCCAAGTCCGAAGATACCTGTTCATGCATTATACTCCAGAAACTTTGTTAAATCATGTTTTTGAGGACCTTCGGAAGCCCCTCGCAATATTAATTTATTAGAATGATAAATTCAAATTGCGATATGGACGAAGGCCCTAAGCCGAAGGTCCGAAAAAACACCTTCCCTTTGCTAGAATAGCAACAGTCACTGACAAGCGGGACCTTCCAATTTTTAACGCACTAGGCGTATAAATAAGAGCGCGCCACGAGCTCATTTCGCATGCTTTTTTTGCCATTTGCTCTTGCTCACTTGACTTTTAGCCTGTGCGCAACAAAACTTGTTTAACTTTTTAAATTTCTAAGCTTCGGTTTTGAGAGCACTTTCCCAGCGCTTGCGGAGATGTCTGAAGACAAGAAAGTTGTTGCTGATTCGAAGTTGAGCCTTTCTGAGGAGATGCATCTCGGCTTCCTTGAATCAATGGCGAAGACCAATACAGAGAAGATTACCAAAGAGATTTTAGAAGGTTTATCTGAAGATACCGGTGATAGTGACAGTTATGATGTAGAAAGTGGCGGGGAAGAGTCCGAAGACCGACCATGGTGACCAAGCCACACGGTTTTCAGAAAATCAACTATTAAGCAGAGTCATCTTGACAATATGAGGGGAAGATATTTTCGAGATGTGTCTATTGTGAGGGCTGATGACGGAGAGAAAACTTCTCCTACTCCCAAGGAAAATGAGGTCGTGATCTTCCGAAGCTTCTTCAAGGCTGGGCTTCGGTTCCCCCTGAGCAGCTTTGTGGTTGAAGTTCTGAAGATATTCCAAATCTATCTCCACCAGATTAATCCTGAAGCTATTATAAGAATGGGAATCTTTGTCTGGGCTGTGAGGAGCCAGGGCTTGGAACCAAATGCAAAAAGTTTTTGTAATATCCATGAGCTAGTATATGAGACGAAACCCTGGGGGAAAGAGCAGTATCACAACAATTTTGGCTGCTACAGCTTCGGCGCTCGGTCTGGGTCAAACTGTCCCATGCCAACTTTTCGAAAGAGGTGGCCCGGCGACTGGATGACAGAATGGTTCTATATGAAGAATGACTTGATAGCACGGGAAGATATTAAAGGTATCATTATGCGTCCCATCTGACAACGCTTCGGCCTCCGGAGACCGAAGGTTGAAATGAATGAAGCAGCCGAAGAATGCCAGAGAGCCTTCGGCGTGGTTTGCTCCTTTATTGGAACAAGGGACTTGGTCCAAGAACACATTGCCTTCAGAGTATGGCCACTTGTAGAAGAGTGGGAGATGCCAAAGGAAACCGTCAGGGAACCTAACGAAGGTGGACTAGTTAGACTGAAATACACATTCAAATACGGAGATAAGTTCATCGAACCAGATGATGAATGGCTTAAAAGTATTGAAGCCGTAAGTGACGAATTGCTTGGACTATATTCGAAGGCCGAAGACACTGCATTATCAGCGGCCTTCGGAGGTCGAAAGAAGAAGAGACTCAACCGAATATTTGATGCAATTGGGTTTGTGTACCCAGACTACCGTTATCCAACACGGGTTCAGAAAAGAAAGAATACATCTTCTGCGAAGGAAGTTGCTTCGGCCGCTCCTAGTGAGCTAGCGCCGAAGAGAAAAAAGATGAAGGTTCTTACACACCGGCCCCGCTATATTGAACCGGCCACAGTGCCCGAGTTTGCCGGTGAGACCTCTTCGGCGACCGAAACTAAAGAACCACCTTCCCTGCTAATTATTGAAGGGCCGGCCGAAGTGCCGTTGACAGGAAAAGGAGAAGAACCAAGGGCTGAAGACCCAAAGACATTGGAAATTCTAAATCCTCCAGCAAAAATTGAGGCAACAACAAGCCAAAAAGGGCCAGCAGTAACCCCAAAAAGAAAAAGGATGGTTAATGTTCTGGATGTCCTGGAGAAAACTGAAGCCTTTGATGCCGAAGCTTCGAAGTACCAATCTGAGAGTGAAGCCGGGCCTTCAGAGCCCACCAAGGTAAAATCCTTGGAAGCCAAAGAGACAAAAACAGGAGAACAAATTTTGGCTGAAGAAACCAGCATCGCCACCCCCGAAGCATTTTCCGAAGCTTTGGATTATATTTTACGACATGCTTCGGGGAAAAAGTTGAATGAAAAAGAAAAGCAAGAGGCCCATTTTTACGCCCAAAAACTGAAATACCCAAAAGGGGCGTTAATTTTCAACGGTAGCGGAGAAGAAGACTTCTTGTATTGTCTCCCTGACAGCAAAGAAATTTCTGTCTGTCAGGAGATGAGCAAGAGCTTCGGCTTCCCAACACTAGAAGACGGGCTCTCGATATTATCGAAGAATGAACTGGCCGACAGCTTGGCATACAATAGCTTAAAGGTGAAAAAAATGAGATATGTGTATTATTTCTTGAAACCAAAATTTTTCGTTTACTTAAATTTATTGATGTACACACATTTTTTCCTGTTTTGCAGGGCCTTATACTTAGCAATGCCCTGAGGGCCCAAAAAGATACTGAAGATGAAGGGTGTGTCATTGCTCTGAGCAACCTTCGTTTCGAAGTGATTGAACTAAGGAACGAAGGTCTCAAAAAAGATAAAATATTACACTCACTGGTGAATCTAATAAAAGAAGACAAAGCTATTTCTAAAGCTCAAGCTGAGGCTCAGAAGCGTGAAATTGAAGATCTTCGGAAGCAACTAGCCAGAGCTAGAGAAGAACGCACGCTTGAAGAAACAAAACGAGAAATTAGCGAACAATGGGCAAATCATTTGGAAGAAAGCGTTGAAAAGCTTCGTGCATCCAAGAAAAGGTGCTACGAAAAATCCATAGAATGTGTTAAGAAAATACGAACCAGCTTCGCCAGCGTTGGCGCATTTTCAAGTGAGGAGAACTTCGTGAAGGGTGACCCCGAAGGCTCAATCGAATGGATCAGCCACGAAGCTGAAGCTTTTGAAGAAATTCTGAATAGTCGTGGGGACATTTGTGCCTTTTCGGGTGCCAGGGGGATTACTACTGTTTTGGAGAGGAGGGGCTGTGACCATGTGAAGCTTCTGGCACAATCCGAAGCCGCCCTGTCCTTCGAAGATATAAAATACCCCTCGGCCGAAGCTAGCCTGGTCGGTGGAAAATTTTTCACCGACATCTGGGACAATGGTGGCCGGGAAATGGCCTAGGAAATCATTCGAAAAAGCGAAAAAGTCATCCATGACGCTAGAGAAGTAGTAGAGGTCACTGAGAAAAGTGCAGAGCCCGAAAGCCAAATAGGTACTAACTAGTGGTTTTTGGCTCTGTTGTAATTTTTGATTTCGAACTTGCTTATGGTTTGTAATAGTAAATAGACGTATGTTGGGGACTCGTTCTCAAATGCTAAGAATTAAGAACAAGACAACATAAAAAGTGTTAAATGTTAAAGTCCTTCGTCCTTTGAGACATTATTTCCCTTCGGGATATAATGAATTTCGGACGAAGGTCGTGAAGGACATACCTTCGTAAGCACAAGACATAATGATGAAAAATTTACATAGACAAACATTGTTATTGGATCATTTCTATTTTATTATCATGGAAAAATAATAATGATTATATATTACAAATGTACCTTCGGCTCGAAGGAAGAGGAAAGTACAAGCGTGACACAAAAGCAAGATGCCAAATCAGCGTGAACAGTACGGGAGTACTGTTCATCTATTTATAGGCAAGGGACGCAGCCCATGCGGAATTACATTCATGCCCTTTACAAAAGTTTACAATGATAACTCAGGCCCTTATGGACTTAAGGGTCATTCTATCCTTAAGTCGGTTCAATCCTTCACCTTCGGGCTCGTTATAACTCCGAAGCTTCACAAGTGATAGCTTCGGCATTTCTTCTTAAAGGACCTTCGGCGACGAAGCATGGTCCCAACAGTAGCCCCTTCGCGGTGCTAGATCGTTTTTCGTAACGAGCTTGATCCGTGAAAAAAGTCTCCTAGGCTTCGGGAAGCCGAAGGTCCGAAAAAACACCTTCCCTGAGCTCGTTGTCGAGAAACGATAAGGCTTCCGAGTGCGGAGCGGTCCCACCATTCAGCGAGTGCGGGCGACTATTTGCCTGGTGTAAAAATGTTGACGGTCCACCTCCTTACCTGCAGCAGTATAAAAACAGACGGGTAGGTGTGAAGTTACCACAGCATTCATTGCTATTGCACTGTTTCGCTGCCGAAAATTTTAACCACAGCCGAAGCTTGACTTTTGCATTTAAACGAAGCTGCGGTTTGGAGTCTGCTTCGTCACGAGAGGAGCTTCGAAAAGAAAAAAGGTCATTAACTTGCAAAAGATTTTCAAAAAACATTCAAAATCAAATGGTCAGATTACGCTCGACTGCTAGGGTTGAACGTGAGGGAGACGAAGCCGAAGCTGCTGATACTGTTCCAATCTCTGAAGCAATGAGGCGCTCTGGGCTGGTAAGGCCGGAAGACACACAAGTTGCTGAAGGCACCACTGCCGCCGAAACAGAACGCGCTGCTGCTGAAGAGACTGATTCCGAAGATGATTACAGCAGCGTAGTGCCGAGCAAGCCTAGCCACCTGGATTTCGGCAAATCTACAATTTCCAAAGCTGATTTTGCAAAAATGTTAAAGTTGGGCTACCTTCGTGAAGCCGATAAGAAATCAATTCGCTTCGGCGGAGAAGAAACCACCCCGAAGCCAAAAGGAGATGAAATAGTGGTTTTTAAGAGTTTCTTCAAAGCTGGATTAAGACTTCCCTTCCATGGAATGATTGCAGATGTATTGAAAAAGTTGTAACACCTCAGGTGTTACCTTGACTAGAGCATACCCTGAGTACTAAGGACTGTGACCACATGTGGTAATAACTTGAGGAGCACTAGGAACTTTGGAGAATTAGGTGTTAACCAAGATTTCTAATGACCTAAGAACACCACTTGAGTTTTTGTGCACTTGCTACCTTGGACAAGAAAGGGGGAAAACCCTAGACCCCTCTTGAACCCTCCTTTTCAAAGCCATGGATAAGAAGGAAAAGGGAAATAAGCAAATGTGCAAAACATGAGTGATCTTTAACCCAACTTTAAGCAACCTTATAACCAGCAATTAGAGGAAGGAAATATTGCAAAAAGGCCCCTGGAGAAACCCCAAATCAAGTCACTAAGTGGAGAGAGAGCTAGAGCTCTCTATTTCTCTCTAAGTTAAAAACTATACCTACACTAAAGATCAGTTGTGTTCACCTCGAAGCTGGCATCAAATCCACCTGTGTTCTATACCAAAAACGTGGCATACCACCTAGGGCACCCACTGGAAAAAGTTGAGCCCGAGACTCGGACGTTTGACATGCCATGGCATGGCTTTTGTCGCGAAGTGCTCAGTGTGACACACCCGATTTGGCACCCGAAGATCTCCCTCCCTAGGCCATATCTGCCCCGACGTCTCACAGTTGAGTGATAGCCCTAGCTGCCAGGAAGAGGTCTGCGCCGAACTTTTGCAAAGATTTGCACGTTTGCGACCTCTGCCGACGTTTGAACAATGGAAGAAACAAACCGCCACGTGTTCGACGCGTTCTGCCGCGCCAGAGCACGCCCGCGCACGCCCCACGCCGCGCCCGAGCCAAGCCAGCGCCCTGGTCCGCGTCCGTGCCTATAAAACGCCCAGGAGCCTTGGCCGTACCCCTCCGCACGCGCTCAAGCCTCACCGGAGCTCAGTTCACCGCCGTTTGCCCGTGCGCGACGTGCCCGCGGCCACCCGAGCCCCTGCCACCGTAGACCGGCCAGCCCAGCCATTCCCAACCCCGTCCAGCCCTCGGAGAAGACTGTGCACGTCTCCGTGAAGCTCCCCGAGCGAGGAATCGGAGTTTGCTTCGCCAGAGAGGCCGGCCCAAGGTCGCCGGAGCACTAAACCTCGCCGGAGTACATGGACCGGGTAAACCACTCAACCATCCTTCGATTCCTTGTGCACACAGTCGCTACGTTACACCGTGAAGCTCACCGTGCCCTTGGATTGAACCAGTTCGCCGTGGTTTGGCCGGTGCACTCGCCGCCGACGAGCACACCCGCCTGCGCTCGTGGACCGGGCGATTCCGGCCATCCCCGACGTCAAGCCGTACCTCGACGTGACCGCCAGAGTCTCCCCGAGCCAACCCCACCCTTCGCCGGACCTCCCTCACCGCCGGTAAGCCGCGCCACCCTTTTCTTTCCCGCGGTTACAGTTTCAGTTGGGGGAAGGACTGCGGGTGAGAGGGAGAGAAGGTCAGGGGGTTAAGTGAAATGTCAGAGACCCAAGTGAACAGTGGCGCGAGGGTAGATCTGCGAGGTTTGATTTGTTTTAAACCCAGGGACCCCGGTGTAAACCGTTTTTTCCAGGAAACTCATTTTAAAATCTATTTTAAAATTGAGCAGAGACTTTAAAAATTCATAACTTGTGTTTAGTGTATTCAAATTTGGTCAAACCAATTTTGTCAGACTCTAATTAATGTAACCTATTTAAGAAAAATATAAAAACCCCTTGGTATTAAGGAAGATTTTAAAACTCTGATTTAATGTTAGTTTTGGCCAAAAGCTCAATAATGGTAAGAAAAATAGTTGTGCTATTTGATTAGGGTTAGAAAAATTTGGAGAAGTTTATATCTACCTACTGACCTGTTTAAAAATGCTGAACTTCCCTGCCCACTCTATTAAGTTGGTTTTTACCCCTTATTCCATAATATGCTTAAAGATAAGAAAAATAGAAAGTGTAATTTAAACCATGAACCAGAGAGCACCCCTATTTTTTGTTAGGATACTTAATCAATATAGTTCACTGGAAAAATCTATCATACCCTGGTTTAGTATAAAATAAATAGGATATCTTTTATTTTAAGAAAACAAGGAAAACTTAGAAAAACCCTACAAAAATAACCTCATGGTGAAAACACCCCAACCCTTGGGATACCTAATGTTTTGATAATAAGAACTTAGGAAAAATCTGAAATCTGTTGTTTGATATTTTTCAAATGACAAGTTAGTTCTAACCACCCCTTTTTGCACCAAACTTTAGAAATCCACCATTAAATAACCATCATGTGGCTCTCTGTCATTTTTGGTACAAGAGCTTATTATCACTGTTAGAGGCCAACAAAAATAACCCTTAGGTCAGGACCCACTTTAATAAAAGACTTGTAGTACAAAGTGGCTCATTTGCACCACTTTTGTTATTTTTGTATACAGCATAGCCTTTTTATTTTTGAATCCCATATTCTTAAGACAGGCCATATTGACCAAGGGCAAGCCACTGTAATTTTTGTAGAATTGTTGAAAATAGTTAATTCACCTTGGTAGTTCAAACCCCACTAGAATTCATAAATAAACATTAAAGAGAGGAAAAATGAACAATGGAAATTAGTATCCTCCTAAGACCCTTGTAAATTGTTCCCTGAAATATACAAATGCCATACCAATCCTCTTTGTTTACCCCAAATAAAACTTGAATATAAAAGTGATAAGTATAAACCACTAAAACCCCGCATGTCCGAGAAACCCTAAGTTATTTCTTGACTTAGTTTCTTTTAGTATAATGTTATTAAATCCTACATAATCATGACATACATGTTCATTGCATTCGATAGACTGTAATCTTGCTGACGGAGAGTACATCCTCGTGTCGGAGCAAGGAGCTGCCCAGGAGGTTGCCCCGGATCCAGCACCAGAGCCTGCACCAGAGGACCTGCCTGCCACTGCTTTGGAAGGCAAGCCCCGGTTTTATGCATAACCTGTTATTTATGCTATTTTACTTCACTTAATGGTTGTAGGATTGATTGTGCACTTAGGTGTAGGAATTGTTTGAAACCCTAGTTGCATGATCTCAGGAATCCTTTTGAGATGAATACTAGTATGATAGGTCGAGTAGTTGCTTTATTTAATTAGGATCTCGGTAGAAGACGAGTGATTTTTCTAGCACTCGCGCGAGATCTGGAAATTGATTGTACCCACTTTCACACTGTCATGATACTAGTTGGTGGACATCAATCCATGGGGATTGGTTGTCCACGAGATGGAAAATGGAATAAGGATTAACGTGCGGATACCTGTGTCAAGCGTTTGAATGTACTAAACACATACCGAGAAATATGGTAAATCGGTAAGCCTAGTACCTGAGTGAACCTGCCCGCAGACATATCCCCTCACGCGACCTGAGACGAGGTCTCCCATTCCGGTTATGGTGGGTACAAGTGCGGTCACTGCACGACGGCCAGTCGGGGTCAGTGAGGCATTGTACGCCAAGGCGGTGAGCCCTGATCTGTTGCCAGGGAATCGACGGGGACGGTTGATGTGTGTGGGGACGGAGTGCCTTGCCACGTCGTGTGTTTAGGTTTACCTTGCAAGGATAAAAACTCGATTCGAATCGTCTGCTTCTCGCAGCTAATGAGACTGCTTGATCCATTGTACTGCATTGAGTAACAAGTGGAACTGTGTTGAGATGATACAAGCTGTTGATTGCTAAAAATTGCTTGCTACTATGTATGAGTAGATAGTACACTTTTAGCCTTAAGAGAGTCACACTTAATTTTGACAAAGTTAAAATCTTGATTTAGAAACTCAGCTAGTGCTTTTGGCAACCAAACCCCACAGCCAAACAGCTGCATGTCTAGAGGTAGAGGAGTAGACTCCTCACACCGGGTAAGTCTAGCTGAGTATTAGTATACTCAGCCTTGCTTGTGGCATAATTTTTTTACAGGTTCTCTGGAGGACGTGGTTGCTGGAGTGACTTGGCCATCCACCTTGCCACCAGGTTGGACTGTTGAGTGGGACCCTGCCTCGGCTGAGGAGGAGCATGAGGAGTGATGGGACAGGCTTCCCCATCTCTCCATTTATTTACCGTTAGTTTATTTCCGCTGCACTTCGAAACAATGATGGTCACTTTTGCAAAACTCCGATGATGATGATGATGATGATGTAATAATTGAATACTCTGACATGTATGGTTTTATGCTTTATTGTATTTGCTCTGTGACTCACCTTCGAGTGAGATTGTGGTGCTTGATCCTGTCAGTGGCCGTGTCGGACTAGATCCGAGGGATTGACGAGTTATTCCCACTCAAGTGTGGTCTAGCCTCTAAGGCGGGGCTTGGGCACTTAAGTTGGAATAATTTGGGCGGTTCCGCCACAAAAGTTTGGGATCTTCTTCCATCAGCTGACTCCTAACGCCATCGTTAGGCTCAGTGTCTACATTTGGGCCCTCAGAAGCCAGGGGGTGGAACCATTTCCCGATGGATTCTGCCGGGTACATGAACTGCACTACCAGACGAAGGCCAGAAAAGATGGATTGCATGAAAATTTTGGATGTTACAATTTTGCTTACCGAAAAACTTCAAAATTCCCTGTAATCAGCTACCGAGGCAAGTGGCCGGCAGGCTGGAAATCTGAATGGTTTTATGTCAAAGTTGAAGACGACAAGGAAAAGCTAGTGCAGAGTCCACTTGAATTGACCTTCGGAGAGACCAGACCCCCCTGCAATATGACACCAAAAAGTCCAGCCCAAACTGCTTTGGCTGAATTTAAAATTATTTCAGAGCATATCAGCACTAGGGACCTGGTGCAAGAGTTCTTAGCCTTCAGGGTTTTTTCTACTTTGAAAGAATGGGAAATGCCGAAGCTAGAGGGGGAGAAAAAAGAAGGGGAACTTGTCCGGTTACCTTACTATTTCAAGTTCAAGAAATACTTTAAAACACCTTGTCAAGAGTGGCTGGATACAGTTGAAGTAATGTGCAATGAAATACTCGGTAATTATTCCAAAAAAGAAGATCAGCTAATGACTGCGGCCTTCGGCACCCGTCCGAAGCGAAGACTGAACCGAGTGTTGGATGCCCTGGGTTTTGAATACCCTGACTATGAACGGCTGAATAAGGATGCTGAGGGCCAGAAAAGGAAAAGGGTGGCCGAAGCTTTGAATAAAGATGATGAAGAGCAACAAAAAGGAAAAAAAAATCCAAGGACAGGCCCAAAAACAAGCATTCCGAAGAAGAGAAGAATTCCGTCTCCGAAGCAAAAAGTATCCGACGACGAAGAGACTCCTGCATCACCCTCTACCGCTGACGTGGAAGAGATTTTAAAGGTAATGACTGAATCCCTGCCCGTGAAACTAAGTCCATTAGGGCCTCAACTGACGAAGCTTTTTCAGAAGGAAGAGGAGCCCGAAAAAACGAAGAAAATAACCAAAACAAAGAGATAGAATTATTGCAGGGACCGAAGTCATTGACAAGACGCCACCGATGGCTTCAGCTCGGAAGGCGCCAGCGGTTGAGGGCACAACAAATGTCGAAGTCGCACCTTCGGAGGTCGCGGCTACCGAAGCCACCTCGGCCGAAGATTTGAACTTGGAAACTACAATTGAAGACATCGACAAAATACTGCTAGACATGGCCGCAGAAGAAGCTACTACTGCTGCCGAAGAGACCATGGCCACAGTGCCTGGGAAAGGAAAGGAAATAGCCGAAGATACTTCGGAGGACGAAGCCTTCATATTTCAAAATTTAGTTGGACAAGAACTGTCGAAAGCCGAAATAGAAGAGCTTAAAGAATATGCCAAATCTTGCGGATATAAACCAGGAGCTCTTCTTTTCGGAGGTATTAACGATGAGAAATTAAGCTGTATCTGGGATCAAACCGGAGCTAAGGTTATCGGTACTCTATCAAAGAGTATCGGTTTTCCGTAGCTAGAAACGGATATCAGCCGCTACCGACGACAACATATCGTTGGTAGTTTATTTTATTCTAACTTCAAGGTAAACAACTTTTCTCTGACTTTTATTGTTTTTAATAACGAAAATGTTTCTAACAAAGGTTATTTATGTGCAGAGCATGCTGCTAAGCAAAGCTTTGAAAATGCAGCAAGATTTGGAAGATAAAAAACACGAAGTTATAATTGAAAATTTAGAGAGCAAAATAAAAGAGCAATCAGCTGCTATTGAAAAGAAAGACTTCGAACTCCAGACAGCTGAAGGCTTATTGGCAGAAACTGAAGCTAGAATAGCAGAATTGAATACGAAGCTTCTCTGCCAATCAGAACAATTTGAACAAGAGAAGCAAGAGCTTAATGCAAAATTTGAGGCCGAAATCCAAAAAACTCAGATTTGAAAAAATCATTGACCAGCCTTCAAGACAAATGTTTGGAATTTAGCAACAACTGTATTCAACGATTAAAAAAGATCTTCTATTCAGTTGGAGCCAGCAGTGGAAAGTTCACCCCTTCAGCTGAAAATTTACCAGGAACCTTCGAACATATTGAAGGTGAAATTGATGAGCTTGACGAAATTATAGCCGGGCACGGTGACTTCTGTGCTTAGGTAGCTTCTTGGGGCACTACTGCAGCATTTCTGAAGGCTGGCTGTGATCATGGAAAAATTGTCAACAGGCCCAATTTCACTTTATCACCATCAATTTTAGATGACATTCCTGACCTCGCCCGAAGTATTTCAAACAGATTTATAAAGATGATATGGACAAAAGGCGGGCGAGAAAAGGCTGGAGACGAAGCCCGAAGTCATCTTGAACCAGTAAGAAATCATACCTTGTGCTTATCTTCTCCTTCAAACTTGGTTTTTACTCACAATACCTTGATTCATGTAGGATGACGAAGCTGAAACTGATGCTTGAAGGATATGCAGCCGAAGCTGAAGCCCGGTGAAGACCAGTAGGAGTAGACTGTAGAAAAAACTCAAAAGACTTTTGTAATATCTTTTGTAAATACAGCTAAAATGTTCTTAATGAACTTTGTTCATACCTTATAATATATTCTTACCCTTCCATGAATGTATGAGGCGCTTTGATGTGGACGAAATTAGTATTTTGAGCCGAAGGCGAAAAAACACCTTCCCTTCTTTTCGTACACAACGAAGCATAAAACACTGCCTCTTCTCTTTGCCGAAGCCTTTCTTTTTTGTACACAACAAAGCATGAAACATTCTTTTTGCCGAAGCCTTTCTTTTTTGTACACAACAAAGCATAAAACACGACCTCTTCTTTTTGCCGAAGCCTTTCTTTTTTGTACACAACGAAGCATCCATTTATGATATGATTGTTGGGGTCGTGCTTCGGTGCGCCGAAGGTCTCACACGAAGAAGCAGCTTCGGCTGAAGTCGTCTCCAAGAGATGGCCGAAGGTTCCTTGTCATGGAGCTTCGGCGTTACAAACCGACATAGAGATAGAATGACCTTTTTATCCATAGAGGTCTAAGTCAATGTTGTAAACTTTTGCAAGGGGCATAATTGTAATTTGTCACAGGCTGCGACCTGTGCCTATAAATAGATGAACAGTACCTCTGTACTGTTCACGCGAACCTGTCATTAGCCTTCACATCACACTTGTATTCTTGCCTTCCTCAAGACCGAAGGTACATTTGTAATTTGAAATCATTTATGTCTGTTCATATTAGAAAAGATGAAAGTGACTCCATGATAACATTTAAATGTTTATTCTTTACTTCGTGATTTCTATGAATGCTTCGTCCCTCATTGTTATACTTACGAAGGTATGTCCTTCGTAACCTTCGTCCGAGATGCTTTATATCCCGAAGGGATATAACGTTATGGAGGACGAAGGACTTTAATGCTTAACATTTTTCTGTGTTGCCTTGTTCTTAATTCTTAGCATTTGAGAACAAGTCCCCAACATTGGCGCCCATCTCCGGTGAACTCACTTCCACTTTTCTGAGCTGATGGCTTCGTTCAACAACCAAGCTGGAGCTGCTTCGGTTTCGAAGCTGGTGCTCCCGATAACAGGCGGTTCTTGCTCAGAGCCGGCTAACAAGAAGCAGAAGAAGGAGGCTCAGAGAAGAGTGCAGCATGTTGGAGTGCAGGGACCCTTCATCAAGTCGAAATGGTCCCATATTCCAATTACCTTCTCTCAGGAAGACCTTCAGCTTAAGGATTATCCCCACAATGACGCCATGGTTATCTCTTGCGTGATCAAAGGATTTCTGGTCCACAATGTCCTAGTTGATACAGGCAGTGCAGCTGACATCATATTTGCTAAAGCCTTCAGACAAATGCAAGAGCCTGAAGACAAGATTCATGATGCTACGCACCCCCTTTGTGGCTTCGGAGGGCGGCAGATTGTAGCACTTGGGAAGATTACCATGCCGGTAACCTTCGGATTTGTTAACAACACAAGGACTGAGCAAATTGTGTTTGATATTGTTGACATGGAGTATCCTTACAATGCTATCATTGGCCGAGGTACTCTTAATGCCTTCGAAGCAATTCTTCACCCAGCTTATCTTTGCATGAAGATACCTTCGGACCAAGGGCCTATTGCTATTCATGGAAGCCAGGAAGCTGCTAGAAGGGCCGAAGGAAGCTGGAATGACTCCAAGGCAATCCATAACATAGATGAAGCTGAAGCTTGTGAACAATACAAATTCAGGAGGGAGAAGGCAGCTTCAGCGGATCAGCCGAAGCCCATGTTATTGTGTGAAGATATAGCAGAACAGAAGGTGCTGTTGGGCTCGCAGTTGTCTGAGGACCAGGAGAAAACCTTGATAAGGTTTTTATTCAACAACAAAGATGTTTTTGCATGGTCAGCCAATGATCTCTGTGGAGTCAATCGGGATGTTATAGAACATTCGCTTAATGTTGATCCTTCCTTCAGACCCCGCAAGCAGAGGCTTCGGAAAATGTCTGATGATAAGGCCGAAGGGGCTCGCAATGAAGTAAAAAGACTCCTCAGTGCAGGAGTTATCAGAGAAGTGAAGTATCCAGAGTGGCTAGCTAACACTGTTATGGTGAAGAAGGCCAATGGCAAGTGGAGAATGTGTATTGATTTCACAGATCTCAACAAGGCTTGTCCGAAGGATGAATTCCCGCTGCCAAGGATAGACTCTTTAGTCGATGCAGCAGCTTCTTCGGAGCTCATGAGTCTCCTGGATTGCTACTCAGGCTATCATCAAATCTGGATGAAGAAGGAAGATGAGCCGAAGACTAGTTTCATCACCCCAAGTGGTACATATTGCTATCTTCGGATGCCTGAGGGGCTCAAGAATGCTGGAGGCAGTTTCAGCAGAATGACTGCGAAGGTTCTCCAATCTCAGATAGGCAGAAATGTGTTGACTTATGTTGATGACATCATCGTAAAAAGCACAAAGCAAGAAAATCATATTGCTGATCTGCAGGAGACCTTCGCTAGCTTCAGACAAGCTGGTCTGAAGCTGAACCCAGAAAAATGTGTCTTCGGGGTGAAGAAGGGCAAATTTCTTGGATGCTTGGTTTCAACAAAGGGAATCGAAGCTAACCCAAATAAAATCGAAGCTATACTTCGAATGGAGCCGCCAACCACAAGAAAGGGGGCCCAAAGATTGACAGGAAGGCTGGCATCCCTCAACAGATTTATATCCAGATCAGCAGAAAGAAATTTACCATTTTTCGAGGTGCTGAAGTCAGCTGAAGTCTTTCAATGGGGCCCGAGTCAACAAAAAGCCTTCGAAGAGCTCAAGCAATACTTAATAGATCTCACAACATTAACTCCACCAACGCCAGGGGCTCCTCTGTTGTTGTATGTGGCAGCTTCGCACTCAGCAGTAAGTGCGGCACTTGTTCAGGAGAAGTTTGATGGACAAGTCAAGAAGCAGGTCCCAGTATATTTTGTATCTGAGGTCCTTAGTGTCTCAAAGAAAAATTATACAGAGCTGGAGAAGGTGTTGTATGCTGTTTTAATGGCATCCAGGAAGCTTCGGCATTATTTTCAGGCATACAATATCATTGTTCCTTCTTCGCAGCCGTTGAAGGATATCATGAGAAATAGAGAAGCTACTGGCCGGATTGGAAAGTGGGCTGCGGAGCTCAATGAATTTTACATTAATTATGTGCATAGATCCTCAATCCAGTCTCAAGCATTGGCAGATTTCATTGCCGACTGGACGCCAGGGGCTCAGGACGAAGAAGCGAATAAAGATGCCGAAGCATGGACAGTGTTTTGTGATGGCTCCTGGGGAACCTTCGGAGCAGGTGCAGCTGCTGTTTTGGTTTCACCGTCCAAGGTTAAAACTTGCTATGCAGCAAGACTTGACTTCAGCTGCACAAATAATATCGCTGAGTACGAAGCCTTGCTCCTGGGTCTTCGGAAACTAAAGGCAATGGGGATCAGAAGGGCGATCCTTAAAACTGATTCTCAGGTTGTTTCGGGTCATATTGACAAAAGTTGCAAGGCTAAAGACCCGAAGCTTGAAAAATACCTAGACACAGTCCGAAGGATCGAAGCTTCCTTCGAAGGATTTTCTGTTAAGAATATCCCTCGAGGACAAAATGAACATGCTGATTTGTTAGCCAAGTCTGCAGCACAGGGGCTGCCGCTACCTTCGGATGTATTCTTTGAAACAATAAAGGCACCTTCAGTAGAGCTACTCGAAAGAGCAGTCCTTAACATTTCTCCTGTGTACAGTGAAGATTGGAGAACTGAAATAATCTCTTACCTTCAGGGTAACTTCTTATCAGATGACGAAGCTTATAATAAAAGGATAGAGGCAAGAGCTCGTCCCTATGTCATGATAGAAGGGGAGTTATACAAGCATGGAGTTTGTGCCCCGCTGCTCAAGTGCTTGTCCAGGGCCGAAGGTATAGAGTTGATGAAGGAGATACATGCAGGCCTGTGCGGGTCCCACATTGGATCCAGGCCGTTACTTGGAAAAGTGTTCCGCCAAGGATTTTATTGGCCGAAGGCAGCTTCGGATGCAGCGGAGTTAGTTCAAAAGTGCGAAGGTTGTCAAAAATGTGCAAGAGATCAAAAACAACCTTCGTCTTTGACACAGCTGATACAACCCATCTGGCCATTGCAAAGGTGGGGCCTCGATTTGCTGGGTCCATTACCACCGGCTCAAGGCAATCTGAAATATGTTATAGTTGCTGTGGAGTATTTTTCCAAGTGGATTAAGGCGAAGCCATTAGCTACAATAACTTCGGCCACTGTCCAAAAATTTTTCTGGCAGAATATTGTCTGTCGCTTCGGAGTGCCGAAGGCTATCACTGTAGATAATGGAACACAGTTCGACTCCGAAGATTTCAGAAATTTCTGTGATCAAATTGGCACGAAGATCCACTTTGCGTCAGTCAGGCATCCGGAGTCGAATGGGCTTGTTGAAAGGGCCAACGGCATCATAATGACAGGAATAATGAAGCTAATCTTTAATCAACCAAGGGGAAAGTGGCCAGATCAGCTGACCAAAGTGGTGTGGAGCCATAACACAACAACATCAAGGTCTACAGGCTTTACCCCATTTAAGTTGTTATTTGGTGACGAAGCAATAACCCCGGAAGAAGCCAAAGCTGGATCAATAAGAGTGGTAGCTTCGGCAGATTCAGGTCCCGAAGATACTTGTCTCGTGGAAAAAGATGCCTTAGAAGGGATCAGGCTTCAAGCCGTGGAGAATATCAATAAGTACCAGGCTGAAACAGTTAAATGGCGAGATAGAAAGGTCCGGCTAAAAAATATTGAGCCAGGACACTTGGTGCTTCGGAGAGTGGCCAATCCGGATACAGTGGGCAAGTTGCAACTGAAATGGGAAGGGCCTTTCTTAGTAGCATCTTCGTCAAGGCCTGGTTCGTACAGACTGAAGGACATGGATGGCAATGAAATTCCAAGATCTTGGAATGCGGATGAGCTTCGGCGGTTTTATGTATAACTCGATGTAATTTTGTCTTTTCTTTTCTTTTTCATGGCACCCTTTTCCTTTCTAAAGGGGGAGAAAGGTTTTTAATGGGGCCATCATATGTAATTTCCCTTTTTAGTTTTATAAGAGCAAAATCCCCCAAAAAATGTAAATGTAAAAGCTGAGAGCGCACCATCGAGTGCCGAAACTGGAAAAAATAAAGCTCCGAAGACGTCCCTAAGGGGATGCAGAGCTCACAGCGAAAAGTCAACGCTGATTCCGCCGAAAGTAAAAGGCGAAGAAGCTCCAAAGTCGTTCCTAAGGGAATGCAGAGCTTATTCCGCCGAAAGTAAAAGGCGAAGAAGCTCCAAAGACGTCCCTAAGGGGATGCAGAGCTTACAGCGAAAAGTCAACGCTGATAATGCCTAAGTAAAAGGCAAGGATGCTCCAAAGTCGTTCCTAAGGGAATGCAGAGCTGATGTGTGTTTGCTCCTAAAGAAGTAATGGTTGAGAATGTGACTTCGGAAATACGCTTCGGACATTCATTCGCATATTACATTACATCATGGCATTTGCATGCATAAGCATTCATTCATAGCATTTGTGTTCCTAAGTGGTTGTTTCGGCAAAAAGAAAAGCTTCGGAAAGCTGGTTTTTTATGATTCGTTATGTAAAAGAAAAGCTTCGGATAAGTGGTTCTTTATGATTCGATATGCTTTGTTGTATACAAAAGGGAAAAGCTTCGTTGCTCGGCAAAAAGAGGAATTGCTTTTATGCTTCGTTGTGTACGAAAAGAAGGGAAGGTGTTTTTTCGCCTTCGGCTCAAAATACTGATTTCGTCCACATCAAAGCGCCTCAATCGAAGGGTAAGAATATATTACAAGGTATGTACAAAGTTCCTTGAATAACAGTTTAATTCTATTTACAAGAGTTGTTACAAAATTATCCTGAGTTTTTCTATAGCACACTTCTACTCATCTTCATTAAGCTTCAGCTTCGGCGACAGCTTCGGCGACATATCTTAGGCATCAACTTCACCTTCGTCATCCTACATGAATCAAGGAATCGTGAGTAAAAATCAAGTCCAAAGGAAAAGGTAAGTACGAAATATCATTTCTTACTGGTTCAAGATGACTTCGGGCTTCGTCTCCAGCCTTCTCCCGCCCGCCTTTCGTCCATATCATTTTTATAAATCTATTGGAGATACTTCGGGCGAGGTCAGGCATATCATCCAGGATTGATGGAGATAAGGTGAAGTTGGGCCTGTTGACAATTTTTCCATGTTCGCAGCCGGCCTTCAGAAATGCAGCAGCGGTACCCCGAGAAGCTACCCAGGCACAGAAATCGCCGTGCCCGGCTATAACTTCGTCAAGCTCTTCGATTTCAGCTTCAATATGATCGAAGGCCTGGGGTAAATTTTCCGCTGAAGGGTTAAATTTCCCGCTGCTGGCTCCAACAGAGTAAAATATCTTCTTTAATCGTCCAATACAATTATTGCTAAAGTTCAAGCATTTGTCTTGAAGGCTTGTCAATGTTTTCTTCAACTCTGAGCTGGTCTGGACTTCGGCTTTAAGCTTCGAATTCAGTTCTAACTTCTCCTGATCGAATTGTTTTGATTGATTGATAAGCTTCGAATTCAACTCTGATAATTTAGCCTCAGTCTCAGCCAGCAAGCCTTCGGTCGATTGGAGCTCGAAGTCTTTCTTTTCAATGATGGCAGATTGCTCTTTTATTTTGCTTTCTAAGTTTTCAATTATAGCTTCGTGCTTTTTGTCTTCCAAGTCTTGTTGCATCTTCAGAGCTTTGCTCAGTAGCATGCTCTGTACAGAAACAACTTATGTTAGTAATATCTTCATTGTTAACGGCAATAAAAACCAGAGAAAAGGTTGTTTACCTTGAAGTTAGAATAAAATAAGCTGCCGACGATATGTTGTCGTCGGTAGCGGCTGATGTCTGTCTCTAGCTTCGGAAAACCGATACTCTTTGATAGAGTACCGATTACCTTAGCTCCAGTCTGGTCTCGAATGCAGCCTAGTTTTTCATCGTCTACACCTCCAAATAGGAGGGCACCTGACTTGTAGCCGCAAGATTTGGCGTAGTCTTTAAGTTCTTCTATTTCGTCCTTCGTCAGTTTTTGCCCAACTAAATTCTGAAAGGAGTAGGCTTCGTCATCCGAAGTGTCTTCGGCTATTTCTTTTCCTTTTTCAGGCACTGCGGCCATGGATTTTTCAGTAGCAACACCAGCTTCTTCTGTAGCCATGTCTTCCAAAATTTTGTTAATATCCTCAATGGTTGTTTCTAAATTAACATCTTCGGCTGTAGCGGCTTCGGTAGCCGCAACCTCCGAAGGTGCGACTTCGACGTTTATGGTGCTTTCGGCAGCTGCTGTTTTCTGAACTGACGCCCTTGGCGGCGTCTTATCGATAACTTCAGTTACCGCAATGATTCTTTGCCGCTTGGGTTTGCTTATCTTCGTCTGATCCGGCTCGTTCACCTTTTGAAAAAGCTTCGTCAGTTGGAGCCCTAATGGACTTAGCTTCGTGGGCATGGGTTCAGTCATTACCTTTAAAATTTCTTCCATGTCGCTGGTAGAAGGCGGTGTGGGGGTCCTCTCTTCTTCGGATATTTTCCGTTTCGGAGTTGATATTTTCCTTTTCTTCGGAATTTTCTTCTCTGCTGCTGGTTGCTCTTCATCCTTGGTCAGAATCTCGGCCACTCTTTTTCTTTTGTGGCCCTCGGCACCCTTGTTCAACTGCTCATAGTCTGGGTACTCGAAGCCCAGGGCATCGAATACTCGGTTCAGCCTTCGCTTCGGTCGAGTGCCGAAGGCCGCTGTCATTAATTGATCCTCTTTTTTGGAGTAATTCCCCAAGATTTCATTGCACATTGTCTCAACTGTGTCTAACCACTCTTTGCAGGGTTTCTTAAAGTACTTCTTGAATTTAAAGTGATAGGGCAGACGGACCAGCTCCCCCTTTTTCTTTTCTCCCTTCAGCTTCGGCATTTCCCACTCTTTTAGAGTAGGGAAAATTCTGAATGCCAAGAACTCCTGAACTAGATCCCTGGTGCCAATATGTTCTGAAATAATTTCAAATTCACCCAGAGCAGCCCAGGTGGGACCTTCTAGATCGCCGATACGGCATCGTGGCCTTGTCTCTCCGAAGATTAAATCCAGAGGGCTTTGAACCAATTTTTCTTTGTCTTCGTCAACTTTTACATAAAACCACTCGGATTTCCAACCTGCTGGCCATTTGCTTCGGTAGCTGATGACAGGACACTTTGTTGTCTTCCGGTAGGCAAAATTATAACAACCGAAATTATCATGTAGCCCATCTTTTCTGGCCTTTGTTTGGTAATGTAATTCGTGAACTCGGCAGAAGCTGTCGGCAAATGGTTCCACAGCTTGGCTTCGGAGAGCCCAGATATAAACATTGAGCCTAACGATGGCGTTAGGAGTCAATTGATGAAAGTAGATACCAAATTTCTTCAGTATTTCAGCAATAATATTGTGGAGAGGGAATCTAAGCCCAGCCTTTAAAAAGCTCTTGAAGATAACAATCTCATCCTTCCCTGGCTTCGGGGTGGTTTCTTCTCCCCCGAAGCGGAGTAGCTTCTTCTGATCTTCATTGAAATAACCTGCTTTCACCATCTTCGAAAGATCAGCTTTTGAAACAGTAGATTTCCCAAAATCCAGGTGACTGGGCTTGCTGGGCATAGCAATGTGGTAGTCATCTTCGGAGTCAGTCCCTTCAATGTTTCCTTCTTCTCCTTCGGCAGTTGATGGGTTTGCTGCAGCACTGGGCATTTCTTCCGCAGCCACTAGACCGGAACGCCGCATCGCTTCGGAGATAGGCACGGTGTCCGAACCTTCGGCTTCGTCTCCCTCACGCACAACTTTGGCCGTAGATCGCACTCTCACCATTTTAATTCTGAGTTTGGGGAAGTCAGACACTTTTTTCTTTTTTCTTTTCTCCGAAGCTCTTCTATCTGACGAAGCAGATGTTGGGA
Organism: Zea luxurians; assembly: GCA_029449295.1. NCBI lineage: Eukaryota > Viridiplantae > Streptophyta > Magnoliopsida > Poales > Poaceae > Zea > Zea luxurians. The sequence continues at coordinate 8,564,455 of JAOPSE010000034.1, forward strand.
TGGACCTTCGTTCGATTCTAACAGTCAAGCTTCGGCTATGGTGGAAAATTTTGGCAGCAAAACAGTGCAAATAGCAATGAATGCTGTGGTAACTTCACACCTACCCGTTTGTTTATATAGTGCTGCAGGTAAGAAGGCGAAGCGGCAGGATTTTTACACCAGGCGGGCAGTCACTCGTACTCGCTGTGCTGTGGACCGCAAAAATCAAACAGTAACTCTGCAAGATGGGCCTGGCACGAGCTCGGAAGCCGGATCGTTTCTCCGCAACGAGCTCAGGGAAGGTGTTTTTTGGACCTTCGGCTTCCCGAAGCTGAAGAGGCTTTTTTCACGGGTCAAGCTCGTTACGAAAAACGATCTAGCACCGCGAAAGGGGCTACTGTTGGGGTCGTGCTTCGGTGCGCCGAAGGTCTCACACGAAGAAGCAGCTTCGGCTGAAGTCGTCTCCAAGAGATGGCCGAAGGTTCCTTGTCATGGAGCTTCGGCGTTACAAACCGACATAGAGATAGAATGACCTTTTTATCCATAGAGGTCTAAGTCAATGTTGTAAACTTTTGCAAGGGGCATAATTGTAATTTGTCACAGGCTGCGACCTGTGCCTATAAATAGATGAACAGTACCTCTGTACTGTTCACGCGAACTTGTCATTAGCCTTCACATCACACTTGTATTCTTGCCTTCCTCAAGACCGAAGGTACATTTGTAATTTGAAATCATTTATGTCTGTTCATATTAGAAAAGATGAAAGTGACTCCATGATAACATTTAAATGTTTATTCTTTACTTCGTGATTTCTATGAATGCTTCGTCCCTCATTGTTATACTTACGAAGGTATGTCCTTCGTAACCTTCGTCCGAGATGCTTTATATCCCGAAGGGATATAACGTTATGGAGGACGAAGGACTTTAATGCTTAACATTTTTCTGTGTTGCCTTGTTCTTAATTCTTAGCATTTGAGAACAAGTCCCCAACAATGATGATGGTTATCCTACATATGCCTGAATGAATGTTTATGAATGCAAATGTTATGATGTAATGTGATATGCAGATGAATGACCATACACATGTCCGAAGCCATAACCACAACCGATATTTCCTTAGAAATAATCACATATCAGCGCTGACTTTTCGCTGTAAGCCTCCCTTAGGAGCTTCTTCGCCTTTTACTTTCGGCGGTATCAGCGTTGACTTTTCGCTGTAAGCCTCCCTTAGGAGCTTCTTCACCTTTTACTTTCGGTGGTATCAGTGTTGACTTTTCGCTGTAAGCCTCCCTTAGGAGCTTCTTCGCCTTTTACTTTCGGCGGTATCAGCGTTGACTTTTCGCTGTAAGCTCTGCATTCCCTTTGGAATGACTTTTGAGCAGAAAACATACACTGCGCTCCCTTTGGAACGACTTCTTTGGTAGCTTCGTCGTGCTCTGCATCCCCTTAGGGACGGCTTTCGAGCTTCTCCCCTGTTTTTTTCCTTTTGGCATTCGATGGTGCTTTCTCAGTTTTTACATTTACATCTTTGGGGGATTTTGCTTTTATAGAACTGAAATAAAAGAGAAATTACATGCTATGGCCCCATTAAAAACCTTTCTCCCCCTTCAGAAAGGAAAAGGGTGCCATAAAAGAAAAAATAAAACAAAGTATAAAAAATTACATTAAACTACACATAATATCGCCGAAGCTCATCCGAATTCCAAGATCTAGGAATGTCGTTGCCGTCCATATCCTTCAATCTGTATGAACCGGGTCTTGACGAAGATACCACCAAAAAAGGTCCCTCCCATTTCAGTTGCAATTTCCCCACTGTATCTGGGTTAGCCACTCTCCGAAGCACCAAATGTCCTGGCTCAATATTCTTCAGCCAGACCTTTCTATCACGCCATTTTATTGTTTCGGCTTGATATTTATTGATGTTCTCCACAGCTTGAAGCCTGATCCCTTCTATGGCATCTTTTTCCACAGAGTAATCAGCTTCAGATTCTGATTCTGCCGAAGCTACTACTCTTATTGATCCAGTTTTGGCTTCTTCCGGAGTTATTGCTTCGTCACCAAACAATAATTTGAATGGGGTAAAACCTGTTGACCTTGATGTTGTTGTGTTGTGGCTCCACACCACTTTGATTAATTGATCTGGCCACTTTCCCCTGGGTTGATTGAAGATTAACTTCATTATTCCTGTCATTATGATGCCATTAGCTCTTTCAACAAGTCCATTTGACTCCGGATGTCTAACTGATGCAAAATGGATCTTCGTGCCAATTTGATCACAAAATTCTCTGAAAACTTCGGAGTCGAACTGTGTCCCATTATCTACAGTGATAGCCTTTGGTACTCCGAAGCGACAAACAATATTCTGCCAGAAAACTTTTGAATGGTGGCCGAAGTTATTGCGACTAAAGGCTTTGCCTCAATCCACTTAGAAAAATATTCCACTGCCACTACAACATATCTTAAGTTTCCTTGGGCTGGTGGCAACGGACCTAACAAATCAAGGCCCCACCTTTGCAATGGCCAAGTGGGTTGTATTAGATGAGTCAAAGACGAAGGTTGTTTTTGATCTCTTGCACATTTTTGACAACCTTCGCACTTTTGGACTAATTCAGCTGCATCCGAAGCTGCCTTCGGCCAATAGAACCCTTGTCGAAAAACTTTTCCAAGCAACGGCCTAGATTCAATGTGAGATCCACATAGGCCTGCATGTATTTCCTTCATCAATTCTATGCCTTCGGCTCTGGATAAGCACTTGAGTAATGGAGTACAGACTCCATGCTTGTACAACTCCCCTTTTATTATGACATATGGTCGAGCTCTTGCCTCTATCCTCCTGTTGTAAGTTTCGTCATCTGAAAGAAAGTTACCCTGTAGGTAAGAGATGATCTCAGTTCTCCAGTCTTCACTATAAACAGGAGATATATTGAGGACTGCTCTTTCAAGAAGTTCCACCGAAGGTGCTTTTATTGTTTTGAAAAATACATCCGAAGGTAGAGGCAGCCCCTGTGCTGCTGACTTGGCTAGCAAATCAGCATGCTCATTTTCTCCTCGAGAAATATTTTTGACAGAAAATCCTTCGAAGGAAGCTTCAATCCTTCGGATCGTGTCTAGATATTTCTCAAGCTTCGGGTCTCTAGCCTTACAACTCTTGTCGATATGACCCGAAACAACCTGGGAATCAGTTTTAAGGATGGCCCTTCTGATTCCCATTGCCTTTAACTTCCGAAGACCCAAAAGCAGGGCTTCGTACTCAGCGATATTATTTGTGCAACTGAAATCCAGCCTTGCCGCATAACAAGTTTTAACCTTGGAAGGTGAAACCAACACAGCAGCCGCTCCTGCTCCGAAGGTTCCCCAGGATCCATCGCAAAACACTGTCCATGCTTCGGCGTCTTTATTCGTTCCTTCCTCATGAGCCCCTGGCGTCCAATCAGCAATGAAATCTGCTAATGCCTGGGACTGAATCGAGGATCTATGAACATAATCAATACAAAATTCATTGAGCTCCGCAGCCCATTTTCCAATCCGTTCAGTAGCTTCTCTATTTCTCATAATGTCCTTCAACGGTTGCGAAGAAGGAACAATTATGTTGTATGCTTGAAAATAATGCCGAAGCTTCCTGGAGGCCATCAAAACAGCATATAACACCTTCTCCAATTCTGTGTAATTTTTCTTTGATAGACTAAGAACCTCAGATACAAAATATATTGGGGCCTGCTTCTTGACTTGGCCATCAAGCTTCTCCTGGACAAGTGCTGCACTTACCGCTGAGTGCGAAGCTGCCACATATAGTAACAGAGGAGCCCCTGGCGTTTGTGGAGTCAATGTTGTTAGATCTATCAAATATTGCTTCAATTCTTCGAAGGCTTTTTGTTGGATTGGTCCCCATTGAAAGACTTCGGCTGATTTCAGAACTTCGAAGAATGGTAAATTTCTTTCTGCTGATCTAGATATGAACCGATTCAAAGATGCCAATCTTCCTGTCAGCTGTTGAGCCCCTTCTTTGTGCTTGGTGGTTCCATCCGAAGGATAGCTTCGATCTTATTTGGGTTAGCTTCGATCCCCTTCGTTGAAACCAGACAACCAAGGAACTTGCCCTTCTTCACTCCGAAGACACATTTTTCTGGATTCAGCTTTAGACCAGCTTGTCTAAAATTGGCGAAGGTCTCTTGCAGATCAGCAATGTGATTTTCTTGCTTCGTGCTTTTTACAATGATATCATCAACATAAGTTAGCACATTTCTGCCTATATGAGACTGAAGAACCTTCGCTGTCATTCTGCTGAAGCTTCCTCCAGCATTCTTGAGCCCCTCAGGCATCCGAAGGTAGCAATAAGTTCCACTAGGGGTTATGAAGCTGGTCTTCGGCTCATCCTCCTTCTTCATCCAAATTTGGTGATAGCCTGAATAACAATCTAACAGACTCATGAGCTCTGACGAAGCTGCTGCATCAACTAAAGAATCTATCCTTGGCAATGGGAATTCGTCCTTCGGACAGGCCTTGTTGAGATCAGTGAAATCGATACACATTCTCCATTTGCCATTTGCCTTTTTCACCATAACAGTGTTAGCTAGCCATTCTGGGTACTTTACTTCTCTGATAACTCCTACACTGAGGAGTCTTTTGACTTCATTCCGAGCCCCTTTAGCCTTGTCATCAGACATCTTCCGAAGCCTCTGCTTTCTGGGTCTGAAGGATGGGTCAACATTGAGCGAGTGTTCAATAACATCCCTGTTAACCCCGCAAAGATCATTAGCTGACCATGCAAAAACATCTTTGTTGTTGAACAAAAACCTTATCAAGGTTTTCTCCTGCTCTTCGGATAGTTGGGAGCCCAACAGGACCTTCTGCTCTGCTATGTCTTCGCATAAGAGCATGGGCTTCGGCTGATCTGCCGAAGTTGCTTTCTCCCTTCTGAATTTGTACTGCTCACAAGCTTCAGCTCCATCTATGTTATGAATTGCTTTTGAGTCAGTCTAGTTTCCTTCAGCCCTTCTGGCAGCTTCCTGACTTCCATGAATAGCAATGGGTCCTTGGTCCGAAGGTATCTTCATGCAAAGATAGGCAGGATGAAGAATCGCTTCGAAGGCATTGAGAGTACCACGACCAATGATTGCATTGTAAGGGTACTCCATGTCAACAATATCAAACACAATTTGCTCAGTTCTGGTGTTGTTAATGAATCCGAAGGTCACTGGCATGGTGATCTTGCCAAGTGCTACAATCTGTCTTCCTCCGAAGCCACAGAGAGGGTGTGTAGCATCATGAATCTTGTCTTCTGGCTCTTGCATCTGTCTGAAGGCCGTGGCAAATATGATATCAGCTGCACTGTCTGTATCAACCAAAACATTGTGGACCAAAAACCCTTTGATAACATAAGAAATAACCATAGCATCATTGTGAGGGAAATCCTTCAGCTGAAGATCCTCTTGGGAGAATGTGATTGGAATGTGAGACCATCTTGACTTGATGAAGGGTCCCTGCACCCCGACATGTTGTACCCTTCTCTGTGCCTCCTTCTTTTGTTTCTTGTTGGCTGGCTCTGAGCATGAACCGCCTGTGATCGGGAGCACCAGCTTCAAAGCCGAAGCAGTTGCAGCCTGGTTCTTGAACGAAGCCATCAACTCAAAAAAGTGGAAGTGAGTTGACCAGAGGTGGGCGCCAATGTTGGGGACTCGTTCTCAAATGCTAAGAATTAAGAACAAGGCAACATAAAAAGTGTTAAATGTTAAAGTCCTTCGTCCGTTGAGACATTATTTCCCTTCGGGATATAATGAATTTCGGACGAAGGTCGTGAAGGACATACCTTCGTAAGCACAAGACATAATGATGAAAAATTTACATAGACAAACATTGTTATTGGATCATTTCTATTTTATTATCATGGAAAAATAATAATGATTATATATTACAAATGTACCTTCGGCTCGAAGGAAGAGGAAAGTACAAGCGTGACGCAAAAGCAAGATGCCAAATCAGCGTGAACAGTATGGGAGTACTGTTCATCTATTTATAGGCAAGGGACGCAGCCCATGCGGAATTACATTCATGCCCTTTACAAAAGTTTACAATGATAACTCAGGCCCTTATGGACTAAAGGGTCATTCTATCCTTAAGTCGGTTCAATCCTTCACCTTCGGGCTCGTTATAACTCCGAAGCTTCACAAGTGATAGCTTCGGCATTTCTTCTTAAAGGACCTTCGGCGACAAAGCATGGTCCCAACAACGTATCTTCTCCTCCCTCAGAACCTGTTGAACCATCCGCAGGCCCCCGCGCGAAGGGGGATGACGAAATTAAGAAAATGGCCGAAGCCATCATGGATAAAGTTGTCGATCAACTACTGAACGAAGTTGCAAAAGTAGTACTAAGGGAAGACTAGATGCTATTGTAAAAACATTTGAAATGTAATCTGTGTAATATTTTGTAACTTTGAATGTAATATACGAGCTTTTTATGGTTCAATTCTTTACGATGCATGAAATTTTACATACGTACCGTTTTTGAGCCTTCGGCGAAAAAACACCTTCCCTTCTTTTCATGCTTCGTGAAGAAAAACATTTATAGATCTCAACAATTTCTGCATTGCTTTGATGAAGAATATCTGAGCTCCGTAAAATTATTCTCCGAAGCTATAAAAAAGTCTTATGTTGTCTTTCCGATGGAGCTACACTTTTTCACTTTTTTAGAGCATTCTCCGAAGATCAATATTGTATCCCCTTCTTGTGCCATATGCAATATGATGTATGATGCTTATGCTATGCAAAATGATGCGATGATGTTATGGTATGCAAGATGATATTTGTGCTGAAGATACACACACATCCCTGCGATAGATTATACAATCTTTTTGTATCAGCGTTTATTTTTCGCTGTAAGCCTCCCTTAGGAGCTTCTTCGCCTTTTACTTCAGCGGAATCAGCGTTTATTTTTCGCTGTAAGCCTCCCTTAGGAGCTTCTTCGCCTTTTACTTTCGGCGGTATTCACATTGAATTTTCGCGCTTCGCCTTTTACTTAGGCGGTATCAGTGTTTATTTTTCGCTGTATGCTCTGCATTCCCTTGGGAACGACTTTTGAGCAGAAAACTTACGTTGCGCTCCCTTAGGAACGACTTTTTGTAGCTTCAGCAAACTTACACTGCGTTCCTTAGAACGACTTTTTGTTGCTTTGAAGAATTCACACTGCGTGCCTTTAAAATAAATTTTGATAATTCGAAGGTCCTCCTTGCTACCGCAAATCTTTAAGCTTCGGCGACTTAAGCCTGCGGAAAAGATATATTTTCCTTGGGATAAAAAGCAAAACTATTACAAGAGATTGAAGACGACAAAAAGTACTCAAGCCTCCATAAATGCTCCTTATCAAAAATAATTCTGAGTGCGAAAGACTGCTGCCAAGGTAGGATATTTGTTAGTAAATGTGCTTCGACTCTGGCACAGTACTATTGACTGTGCGAGCTTCGGACTCTTCTCTGAAGTCCCTTTGGTGTTGAGTATGCTGACTCCCTTCTGGCTGCTGGCCTCATTGCATTGGTGGTGGAGGCGGAAGCTGTTTCCAAGATGCTTGGGGTTGACTTGCCGAAGCAACAGAAGCTGCAGGGTGGTTGCCTACATATTCTGGAATGTAAGGCAAATGATACGAAGCAGTGTGCATTACCTGCTTTGGCTGACTCTGTTGTGCCGCAGCTTCTGCTATCTCCTTTTGCTTCTGGATGGTAACATGGCACATCCTGGTGGTATGGCCCTTGTCCTCACCACAGAACAGACAATAAATTTTTCATGGCTGATCCCTGAATCTTCCTCCGAAGCCCCTGGTGCCTCTGCCCCTTGGAGCTGGCGGCCGGAAAGAGCTTTGCTGTTGCCCCGAAGGCTACTGCTGTTGTCCCAAAGCCTGCGAGGAGTATTGTGGCTTTTGCTGTTGACTCCCTCTATCATCACTCTGAGTAGAGTTATGAATTGACCTGACGTGCCTCGGATGAAATCTTCCACATAAGCCTCTGGTCATCTCAGAGAACTTGTATGCTTCTTCCCTTCTTTGGCGGAAATCATTGTCAGCTCGAATATACTCGTCCATCTTCTGGAGCAGCTTCTCCAAAGTTTGAGGAGGCTTCCTGGCAAAGTATTGAGCTGAAGGTCCCGGCCGAAGTCCCTTAATCATGGCCTTAATGACAATTTCATTGGGCACCGTTGGTGCCTATGCCCTCAGACGCAGGAACCTTCGGACATAGGCCTGAAGGTATTCTTCATGATCCTGGGTGCACTGGAATAAAGCTTGAGCAGTGACCGGCTTCGATTGAAACCCTTGGAAGCTGGTTAACAACATGTCCTTCAGCTTTTGCCATGAGGTGATTGTTCCTGGCCGAAGAGAGGAGTACCAGGTTTGGGCAACACTCCTGACAGCCATGACGAAGGACTTTGCCATGACTGCAGTATTGCCACCATACGAAGATATTGTTGCTTCGTAGCTCATCAGAAACTGCTTCAGATCTGAGTGGCCATCGTACATGGGGAGCTGGGGTGGCTTGTAGGACGGAGGCCAGGGTGTAGCCTGTAGCTCAGCTGACAGAGGAGAAGCATCATCAAAAGCAAAATTTCCATGATGGAAATTGTCATACCAGTCATCTTCGTTGAAGAAACCCTCCTGATGAAGCTCTTTGTGCTGTGGCCTTCGGTTCTGCTCATCTTGAGTAAGATGGCGAACTTCTTCGAAGGCTTCGTCTATCTGCCTTTGCAGTTCAGCTAGCCTAGCCATCTTTTCCTTCTTCCTTTGCACCTGTTGATGAAGCATCTCCATATCTCTGATTTCTTGATCTAGTTCGTCCTCCTGAGGCGTCGGACTAGTAACCTTCCTCTTCTGGCTTCGGGCCTCCCGAAGAGAGAGTTTCCTAATTAGGGTCCAGCGGTTGCAGAGCCGCAGCCCCTGTTGCTGAAACTTTCTTCGGTGCCATGGCGAAGGACTTTGCTTGCCGAAGGTGTTCGAAACTCAAAAAGTGGAAGTGAGTTCACCGGAGGTGGGCGCCAATGTTGGGGACTTGTTCTCAAATGCTTAGAGTCAAGAACAAGGCAACATAAAAAGTGTTAAGTGTTAAAGTTCTTCGTCCTTCGAAACATTATTTCCCTTTGGGATATAATGAATTTTGGACGAAGGTTATGAAGGACATACCTTCATAAGCACGACAAGCAATGATGAAGAATTTATATAAAGTATGAGATGTAATATAAACATTTGAACATTATCATGAAATCATTTCTATTTTATTATCATGGAAAAATAGAAATGATATTAAATTACAAGTGTACCTTCGGCTTGAGGGAAGGCAAAAGTACAAGCGTGACGCAAAAGCAAATGCCAAGTCAGCGTGAACAGTACGGGAATACTGTTCATCTATTTATAGGCACGGGAAGCAGCCCATGTAAAATTACACCCATGCCCTTTACATTTGTTAATAACTCTGTAGTAACCCATCGGGGTCTGAATAGCCTTTTCATCTTTAAGTCGGTTTCCTTTTCCGCTATCGTGCCGAAGCTCTCCTGCGTGCAGCTTCGGCTCCGCGCCATCCTTCGTATTCCTTTTGTGCTTCTTCACACCATGGTTTTGACCCAAGTACGAAGATACCTGTTCATGCATTATACTCCAGAAACTTTGTTAAATCATGTTTTTGAGGACCTTCGGAAGCCGAAGGTCCCCAACAATTGCCAATTTTCAGTCGCTCTCCGATAAGCCGACGTAGCCATGGGACCTCAAATCTATTAGGCGCCAGAACGATGAGACCCTCTGATCGTTCCTCAAGAGGTTTCAGACAATGAGGAACCGCATCCCCAAAGTCACTAAGGCGACTTTAATTCAAGACTTCTACCAGGGATCCAATGACTCGGCATTTGTCCGAGCCATACTTCAGAAAGTGCCAGCCACCTACAAACAATTGTTCCAGGAGGCAGACATCTACATCACCGCGGATCATTGGGCCTAGGACCTCATCGGGGGCACAAAATCCGTGCCACCCGCACCACAGCGGGATACAAACCAGTAGCCAGACAGGCGCTGTTAGAAGAGGCCTCACGAGGAGGTGCACACCACGGGGCTACCTGCTGCTCAAGCCCACGACGCACCCCGCAGAGGATTACGAACACTGGATGAAATCCTCGACTCCCAGTGTCTATACCACAAGGACATGCGCCACACCCTGCGGAATTGCATGGACTTCAAGCACTCCATCGGGCATGGCCGTCCATTCCAGCGTCTACCGCCTCCCCCGCCACGAGGAGAGCCTGGCGAGCCTATGCAGCCTCAGCAGCAGGAAGAGGGGAGGGGTGGAGCTTTCCCATGTGTTGATAGGGAGGTCAACGTCACCTTCGGAGGTCATGGAGCACAAGAAAACAGGAGGCGGCAAAAGCTCAACGACTAGCATGTCATGGTGGCCACTACCAGTGCCCCAGCTCCTTACCGATGGTTAGAGAACACGATAACCTTCAACCGAGCTGATCAATGGCTTAACTTTGATCATCCCGACAAGTACCCGCTTCTTATCGATCCGATGATCCGAGAAAGCCAGGTAAAGAAAGTACTGGTGGACGGGGAAAGCAGCATCAACGTCACCTTCCCCTAGACGCTCCAGGCCCTGGGGGTCGCAGTCAAAGACCTCACTAAGTCAGATATTCCCTTCTTCGGCATCGTGCCGACTGAAGGGGAGTACCCACTCGGACACATCTACCTGTCCATCACCTTTGGAACCCTAGAGAACTACAGAGCCGAGTTCCTGAGGTTCGAGGTGGCGTGTTTCGACTACGGGTACAACGCCATCATCAGAAGACCAGGACTGGCGAAGTTCATGGATCTTCCACATTACCCGTACATGATATTGAAGATGCTGGGACCTCAAGGGGTCATTACCGTGCGCGCCGATTTCCAAGGCGCTGCAGAGTGCTTTCGGGGAGCCATCCAAACATCTCTCACTACTGGGACCCCGGTAGCTCTTCCCTGCACAGGCGAACAGCATGCTAGAGGAAGAAAATCTCACGATCCCCTCGAACGAAGCTCAGGTCGTGACCTCTATATGGCCGACTGAAGAAACTAAGAGGATTAACCTGGGATTCTCTAATGAATGGAAGACTGGTATCATCAGCTCTAGCCTCAACGACAAATAGGAAAGCATGCTCGTCCGGTTCCTGCAAGATAGCTGGGATGTATTCGCTTGGAAACTTGTGGATATGCCAGGAGTCCCGAGAGAACTAGTCGAGCACAAACTTAAAGTGTATCCTCAAGCAAGACCGATTCGACAAAAGCTACGTCGTTTCACGCTTGATAAATGGGAAGCTATTCGTGCAGAGTTAGCTCGATTAGTGTCAGCATGATTCATTAGAGAAGTACTGCACCCTGAGTGGCTAGCGAACCCTGTTCTTGTACTCAGAAAGAATAAAGTTGATTGGCGCATGTGCGTCGACTATACTGGCTCAACAAACATTGCCCGAAGGATCCCTTTGGGCTCCCTAGGATAGATTAGGTAGTTAACTCGACTGCTGGCTACTCTATGTTCTCCTTTCTAGACTGCTACTCCGAGAATCATCAGATTAGCTTGGCAAAAGAGGACGAGGAGAAGACTGCTTTCATCACACCATTTGGAGCTTTTTGCTATACCTCCATGTCGTTCGGCCTCAATAACGCTAGAGCGACTTACTAGAGAGCCATCCAAACATGCTTAGTCGATCACTAGGGCAAGCGGGTGGAGGCTTACAACGATGATGTGGTTATCAAGACAGAAAACTCGGAAAACTTCATCGAGGATTTGCAACTAGTCTTCAATAGCCTGAGGCACTACCGATAGATGCGAAACCCAGAAAAGTGTGTATTAGAAGTACCAGCCAGAAAGCTGCTCAAATTCATTATCAGTCATTGAGGAATAGAGGCAAATCCAGAGAAGATTGAAGCCATCATGAGAATGGAAGCGCCACGGTCACAGAAAAAGGTGCAAAGGCTCACTGGGTGCATGGCAGCGCTAAGCAGGTTCATATCAAGGCTAGGAGAGAAAGGAATGACATTCTATAAATTGCTCAAGAAGGTGGACAAATTTCAGTGGACCACAGAAGCACAGGAAGCTCTAGAGACACTGAAGAAATCCTTGACCACTCCGCTAGTACTCAAGCCACCACACCGAGCTACGCCCGGTCAGCCGGCAAAAGATCTGCTCCTGTATATCTCCTGCACGACTCACATGGTAAGCATCGCGTTAGTAGTCGAGCGAGCGAAAGAAGGACACGCATAACCAATACAACATCCAGTTTACTTCATCAGCAAAGTCCTCAGGCCCTCAAAGATAAGATATCCTCAAGTTCAAAAGCTGCTGTACGCGGTACTTCTAACCGCTCGCAAGCTCCGGCACTACTTTGACGAGCACAAAGTCATAGTAGTCACAGGATTTCCGATAGGTGATATTCTTCACAACAAAGAAGCTATTGGAAGAATAGCCAAGTGGGCATGCGAGCTCAGAGCTCATGACATAGAGTTCCGACCTCGCACGGCGATAAAAACTCAGGCACTGGTTGACTTCGTATCAGAATGGACTGAGCACCAGGTCCTGGAAAGCCTAGAGGTTGCTGAAATATGGAGAATGTACTTTGATGGCTCTCTGAAGCTACAAGGAGCGGGGCAGGGATTCTCTTTATTGCTCTCGGAGGTGAACAACTCAAGTATGCACTCTAGCTTTTGTTTTCGACATCCAATAATGCACTAGAGTACGAAACACTAGTCCATGGGCTAAGCATCGTGGTTTCACTTGGCATCAAGAAGTTAATGGTGTACGACGACTCACTGGTAGTCATAAGTCAAATAAACAAAGATTGGGACTGCTTGACCGACTCAATGGGCAAATATTGCGTAGCTGTGTGGAAGTTGGAAGACATGTTCGAAGGATTAGAATTCCACCACATGGAAAGGGATCGCAATGCAGCGACTGATGCATTGTCGAAATTGGGATCCAGTCGGGCCCAAGTCCCACCTGGGGTCTTCGTCCAAGAAATACAGCAACCGAGTATTGTCACAGATCAGATGGAAGAATGCAACGCCCTGAGTTAGCCTGAGGCAGATCCCAATGACTAGAGAGAGCCGATCATCAGATACATAAGGAACGAAGAGGAACCGGATGACAAGGCCACGGCAGAGCGCATCGCAAGACACTTGGCCCACTATACCATCATAGGGGGCCTGCTGTACAGAAGAGGCACATGAGGAGTCCTCATGAAGTGCATCCACTCAGCTACAGGGAAGCAGCTGTTAGATGAGATTCATGCCGGGCAGTGTGGCGTGCATGCAGCATCAAGGACTCTGGTGGGAAAGGCTTTCAGATCTGGGTTTTACTGGCCGACTATGAAGAATGATACTGCCGAGCTAGTCCAGAAATGCGAGGCGTGCTAGTTCCTGTCGAAGCAACAACATCTACCAGCATAGCAGCTGCAAACTATTCCTATGACCTGGCCATTTGCATGCTGGGGGCTGTACATGATTGGGCCCTTTAAGGAAGCTCAAGGAGTATATACTCAAATACTGGTTTCCATTGACAAATTTACAAAGTGGATAGAGTACAAGCCAATCGCTTCCTTGACCTCAGCAAAGGCAGTTGAGTTTATTCAGGAGATAATGTTCAGGTTTGGAATACCTAATAGCATTATCACTGACATGGAGTCTAACTTCACCAGCTCGGAGTTCTTCTATTTCTATGAGCAGAGAAGCATTCAGATCAAGTATGCATTAGTGGCACACCCAAGAGCTAATGGGCAGGTGGAAAGAGCCAACGGGATGATACTGGATGCACTCAGAGAGAAGGTGTTCGATAAAAGCGTGAAGCTTGAAGGGAAGTGGATCAGGGAACTACCATATGTGGTCTAGAGCCTGCGAACCCAGCCAAGCCGAGATCTGCATGGAAAAACTCCATTCTTCATGGTGTATGGGTCGGAGGCAGTGCTACCTGCCGATCTGATCTTTGGGGCGCCTAGGTTGACCTTTGAAAGCATAGCCGAAGCAGAAGCAACTAGGCTAGAGGACATCGATGTGCTAGAGGAGGAATGACTAAATGTGGTAATTCAGTCGGCCAGATACCAGCATGCCTTGTGGCGCTACCATGACAAAACCGTGCGGCATCGATCCTTCGCAGTGGGAGAGTTGGTCCTCCACTGAGTACTAACGGGGAGGGACGACACAAACTGTCACCACCATGGGAAGGACCAGTCATCGTTGCAGAGGTCACACGACCGGGATCCTACCGGCTCACTCAGATGGACGACATCGAAGCGGGGAATTCATGGAATATCGAGCACCTCAGGAAATTCTACCCTTAGCAATACCTCAAAACTCTTGAGGACGAGTTGTACTTTGTAAGAAAAAGGATTCATCATCAATAAAGCTTCCATCTTCCAAGGCATTCAAGTTCTTGATCGACAACTGACTTAGATTGGGTTCAACTCGAAATCAGCACAACACGACTCAGGGTGATCACTATACCCTACTAACAGAGCAATCGGCTTAAGTCGGAAATGCCTTAAGTTGGTGCAACATGCTCATGCTTACATGACTCAGGGTGATCACTATACCCTACTAACGGAACAATTGGCTTAAGTCGGAAATGCCTTAAGTCAGTGTGACATGCTCACGCTTACATGACTCTAGGTGATCACTATACCTACTAATGGAGCAATCGGCTTAAGTCGGAAATGCCTTAAGTCGGTGCGACATGCTCACGCTTACATGACTTAGGTTGATCACTATACCCTACTAACAGAGCAATCAGCTTAAGTCGGAAACGCCTTAAGACGGTGCAACATGCTCACGCTTACATGACTTAGGGTGATCACTATACCCTACTAACAAAGCAATCAGCTTAAGTCAGAAACGTCTTAAGTCGGTGCGACATGCTCACGCTTACAAGACTCAGGGTGATCACTAGACCCTACTAACAGAGTAATCAGCTTAAGTCAGAAACGCCTTAAGTCTATACGACATGCTCATACGTACACGAGTTAGGGCGATCACTGTACCCTAGTAACAAAATAGCTAACTCAAATAGGATTCACTTCGAAGAGAAATAACTCACTCACATTGTCAAGGGTGTTTTCAACACCCTGCTGACGGAACGATCAGTTCAAGCATAACAATTACATACACACAAAATTCATGCTACACTTTTTCTCTAAAAAGTACTAACTCAATGAACAAGTGTTTTTCAAGCAAATCATTGCGCTGGAGCATTTTTGCAGGAGGCCTCGGCTACCATAATAGCAGAAGAGGATGGTTGGCTTGCGGCAGCAGGCGTGGCAAGAACATCGATGACAATGTCTTCAGGCACCATGACGCTAGGCCTCCTCATTAGGATCTGCCCGGCGTGAACAGCCTTATCCATGGCCTTGTCGCACATCGCTTTCATAACGATGTGGTCATCCTCCAAGGCCTTGATGTCAAGGCGAGAAGCCTCCAGGTACTGAGTAACAAGCCTCTTGGAAGCGCGCAGCTCCTTGATGACAGAATCTTTGGTAGACAGCAGCTTACCAAGTCGGGACACTTTAGCCTGGGACGCCCTCAATTCATCGCGGTGATGGTCCAAGTCCGACATGGTGAAGCGGTGACTCCTCTCTAGAATGGTCAAGGAAGTGCTGGCGTCATGATATAGTCTGTCCAGATTGTCATGAGAAGCAACGAGCGCTCGTTTTTCCTCCTACAAGCAAGAACAACACTGAGCATCGAAGCAAGGAAAGCAAAACAGAAGCAGCCAAGAGAGTTTACCTCATAAGCCATCTTCTCGGAGTCAAGCTAAGCATTCAGGGAAGAGTTTAAGGCACAAGCACTGTCCAAGAAAGCAGAGGTTTGGCTCAAGTTAGCTAGGCTCTGGGTATACTTCTCTTCAGAGTCAGAGCATCGCCGAGCCAAATCTGGCAAAGCAGCAGAAAAAGCACAAGATATAAGATAAGTAGGGCAATGAGAACGAAAAAGGAAACTATGAACTCACTAACCAAGGTTTGAGGCCTCTAGATCTTCTATCTGTTTTTGAAGCAGTAAAGGGTTCCACTACATCAAGGATGAAACTTGGTCGGGGACAGGAGCGGTGCAGGATTTCAGTTGGGCAGATACAGAATCAAGAACATCCTACGATTGCGAAAGAATCAGCAAGAAAGCCAGTTTGCTAGCATGAATGGTAAGAAGCAAAAGTTGACTCACCTAAAGATTGGAGAGAAATAAAGGAAGACTCAAAGCCGGAAGAGTCGGTGCACTGCTTGTTGAGGTGATGTCAAAAGGAACGATACCGAAGGCACGACTCGGAGTGACCTCAGCCTCATCAACAAGTGGCAGACTCCTAGCGTCCGGTTCACTGGCCTCTAGAGTGACCAGACCAGCGAGAGCAGTAGATAAGTGTGTCACCGCGGGCTCCTCGGATTGGACTGACGGTGATCTAACGTGAACGTCCACTGAAGCAGTAGAAGAGGAGCCTGGCCCAACACCCTCGGGGGCTGGGTCACTCCCAGCACCACCCTTGGGGGCTAGGCCCTCCTTAGCGGCCACCTCCAAAGCTGAAGTTTCCTTGGCCATGCCCAAAGGAGTTGGACGACTCTAATCAGTGACATTGAGGGCCAATATGTCCTCGCAAGCTAGACCGCTCTCTAAGGTCGACGAATCACGAGAGACTATCAGGGTTACCTCTTTCCTGGTAGGATCGCACGGTAGAGGAACATCATCTGGTACCTCTAAACGGATAATGGGATTGTCAACCTCAGGAGGCTCCGATAAAAGGTTCTTGGGGATGATCTCCTCCAATGCATGGTCAAAATCAGATATCGACAACCCCTGAAGGCTGACAAGTGTTGATAGAGCCTGCATCGGAATGTCACTGCTCCTGCTGCGACGGTTGTTCTTGGAAATTAAAGGAACCTCTTCTTCCTCCTCATCCTCATCAAGCACACCACCGACAACCCAAGCATCGTCACAACCTCTGTCATTGTCCTTGATGATGGTACTCGACGGGACATCGCCGAGGAGTAATGTGGAGGGGCCAGCATCTTGCTCCAAGCATGATAACCGCCGGAGTCGTTTATTCTTCTTTCTCTCCTCGTTAGGCACAACTGGATGGTTCGCTCGGCGTGATCGCTTGCGACGAGCACTTTCAGGTTCCCGAATTTCTTCGTCTTCACCAAGGTTCTGCCCAATCGTAATCGCCATTGGCTCAGTGCGGGTAGAGTCAGATAATTCCCCGGCCAGCATGCTAAGAACAGCGTTCATCTCAACATCGTCAGTACTGGTCAGCATCTCTAAGTGGGTCTGCCTCTCAGCCTCGGGAAGATTCCGGAAGGGAGCAATGAAAGCTTCAATGTCCTCTGAGGAGGGTCGCACTCTATGGCCCGGACTGCCATCTCGAACATGAGGATTAGAGACGAAATCAGAAAAGGGACTCTGTGGGGGCAGATTCCAAGCAGAATAAGACAAGGGGGCACCAACATTTGAAACCCTGCCCCTTAGCATGAAGTCAATTCGACTCAGCAGGTTGTAACACCTCTGGTGTTACTATTACTAAAACTTGGGCATAACATCATGAGCATTGGCATATCATGTGTTTGTCATGCCTAGAATGCATTCACTAGGTAAAATCTGAAACAAGTTGTGATGTTATGAGTTGATGTGTGATTAACCCTAAGGTATAGTACCTAACCCTAAATTGGGATTATGAGTGAACATGAAGCCCAAATAGGTGAAAACCTCAAAAGACATGAGACATGATCATATTGAAGGACTTTAGTAACACCAAAACCCTAAAATACTAAAAACCCTAAAAAGACACCTAGAAAACCCTAAATTGAAACCCTAGGGGGCTAAGTGCAAAATTTGTGCACTTTGGATCAAAGTGCAAATATCAAGGTAATAGAACACCACAAGTCATGTGTTTCTCTCATTTGAGGATTTACAAGTCAACTTTGTGGAATTTGGGCTTATTTGCAAAAAGTACCCTATGACACCATATATGCCTAAGTCTGAAAATTTAGTGCATAGGGTCAACTTTAGAACCCTATATCTCTTAGTTCATAAAGAATTTGCCCTAGGTCAACACATCAAAAGTATAGGGCTACTATAGTGTCACACCCGGTTTTAGAATGCAAACCGACTGCGAACCATGTACGTGCCAGGATTAGCAATTCACGTACACAGCAGTTACATAACTGGACATCATCACATAGTGCTCAAATAATAACATAAAAGGGGAATAATAGTCGATTACATCATATGTCTGAGACATCCACATAGTCTTTACAATAATCAAAGTGCGGAAAAGAAACGTAGATACACGCGGCCTTCACAAGCAGCCGACTGGGGGTTGCCGCTAACCCACGCCTAGAACTCGTCGTAATCTTGGAACTCCTGGAAGTCCTCCTCCACAGCTTCATCTTCACCTGAGCAGTGGTTGCAACGTAGACAACCTAGGGAAAGGGGGGGGGTTGGTGTGTAGAGCAAGGGTGAGTACACATCAACATACTCAGCAAGTGTCCTGTTTGGCTATAGTGGACTAGCTTTATGTGGGGAGTAAGTCAAGCAGTTGCTTTTAGTTGGTCAGATTATTATTACTATTAGTGAAAGCCAAGTTTTAGAATTAACCCATGTTATTAACCCAAATGTACTCCTTTCCAAACGGAAAGAGTACCACTTACCATTACCAGAGCCAATACCAAAACCATCAATCTCATTGCCACCTGTAATCCGAACATCTCTGATCAAGTACCGCTAATCACTAGAGCTCCCTTGGCCGCTCATAACTGCGAGCATGGCTGATATATTAGTTTTCATACACTCTACAGAGGTTGCGCACTTTACCCACAAGCCGTGATTCTCTTTCTGCCCAGAGATCATGAATCTCCATTGATCACTACCAAGGTGACCCAACAGGGTATCACTACGTAGCCTTTACAAAGATTCCCCGGGGCTGTAGCCACCTGTTAGGTTTCCTAAATGTACCGCACTCCTCCCCAAGGGGCAAACCAAACTTGGCAGAGCGAGCCACATACATCGAGCCCCATTGACGGCACGACGGCTAAGCGAACTACACCCCGGTTCCTCTAATTATTCAGCTAAGGGCGTCCCACTCCACCCTCATGGTTGCACTGTTTTCCCGGGCGGTCATCCAACGAACAGGTCCTTATGGAGAGGCACTCGAGAAACCACTCGAGCCCCCTTGAATGCCACAAGTATGTCATCGTAATAAAGAGGGGAAACAACGTATCATTGATAAATCTCATCATGTTTATTGATTAGTGTTGAGCAATAGCATAAAGCTAAACAATAATAATCCAACCCAAATAGGGAAACAAGGACATGGATAACAAAAGCTAGTCAATCCTTAGGTATAAACTGTGTAAATGCGGGAAGTGAATTATAGAATGTATAGGACAAAGATGGGTCAAGGGACACTTGCCTCCACCAACCAGCTGCTGCTCAGGGGCTTCTCCTGTGAGTTCCTCGGGCTCTTCAACTAGATCGTTCTCAATACGAGTTCAAACATACATTCCATACATTTAATACAAAAGAATAGTACACCATACAATAGAACGCAATAATCAAACAAACGTTCAACGCGGGGCTCGCAATTACGGTTAAAAGAGAAAGAGGAACTGACAATCGAGTCTACGGTCAAGAAGCGATCATGTTACATAATTATAAATTAAACCACTCATTTAAACAGAAAGGTATCAATTTGGACACTGCGTTTAGCATAAAGTAAGGTCATGTTCCATATCTAATCATTATAAATAAATAAAGATGAATGAAAGGGAGTGGTCGCACGGCGAGACGTACGATACATCATTTAAATTGAATTAAGAAATAAATGACTCGCTGTGCGATAGAGCGCGCAACAGGATTCTTGCATTAATTAAAGACAAACGTTAAGCGTTGCGCGACGAAACACACGACGGCTTACATCAACAGAATTGCATTTAAAACGAATCGTCGCGCGACGAAGCGCGCGACGCAGCACTGTAATAAATATAAATTAAACAAATCGTCGCGCGATGAAGCGCGCAGCAGAACACATTAATAAATATAGATTTAAAAGGACTGTCGCATGACAAAGCATGCGACGCAGCACATTAATAAAGATGAAATTATAATGAACCGCCGCGCGGCGAAGCGTGCGACACAGCACATTGACTAAACAAAATTAAAATGGATTAAACGAGGGTTAAACGAAGCGCGACTACGGTCGCACGCGCGAGAGCACGCTGCGCGTGCTGAGGGCACGCGAACCATGCAAGCGCGCGGGGCGTGAGGCCGAGGCACGGGCTCGAGCAAGGGCGTGCGAGGGCGCAGCCGAGGGCACGACCGAGGGCGCGGCACGGGGACCGGAGCGCGGCCACCGGCGCGCAGGGCCGGGGCGCGCGTCCCGGCCGCCAGCGCGCGGGGGCACGCGGGCTCGCCGGGGCAGGGGCTCGCTGGGGCCGAGGAGGGCGCGGCGCGGGGAGGGGCTCACCGGGGAGGGCCAAGGCGAGGGGAGGGCTCGCCGGGGGTGCGAGCGCGCGGGGAGGGGAGGGGCGCTGCTCGGCCGAGCTCGCCAGGGCGGAGCTCATCGGGGCGCGGGACGGGGAGGGGAGGGCGCGGCGTGGGACGCGGCGTGGCCGAGCCGCCGCCACGGCGCGCGACGGAGCAGGGGAGGGCGCGCGGCCAGGGGCGCGGTGGGCACGGGGCGCAGCTCACCGGGGAGGGGCTCGCTAGCGGCCAGCGCACAGGGCGTGGGGAGGGGAGCGGGCGCGACGGGGCGGGACCCGCCAGGGGGCGCGCACGACGAGGACAGGGGAGGGGCGCGTCCAGGGGAAGAAGAAGGGAGAGGGAGAAGGGAGAGAGAGAAGGGAAGGGGAGAGGAAAACTCACCTTCGGGGATCTAAACTCCGGCGATCACATCTCCAAACCCTAGGGCACCACGGGGGGAGAGAGAGGTGGAAGAGGGAGAGGGAGGTTACTACACTGGAGAAAATCAAATGAGACAAAATGGATCAGGGGGAGGGAGGGGGCGCGCGCATGGGGAGGGCAGGGGGCGCCAGGGGCACGCGGGCCGGACCAGGCTGGGCTGGGCCAGGCTAGGCCACATCGTGGATCGAAACCCATGACACGCACGACCACTAAACGAAATCCAATCGCGAACCGAAATCCGAAACGGGATGAGACGAACACGCGACATCGGACAAAGAAATGCGGTTCGGCATGATGCAACACCCATGACACTTAGGTTTTGTTTATACATGACACGGACACCTGTCACTATACTGGTTTGAAATTGGGAAGAAGGAGCGAAACGGAAAGAGGAAAGAGAGTAACGCCCGGATTTGGTGAGTGAAAAGAAGAAAAAATTATACCCCCAAATTCAGGGCATTACAAACCTATCCCCCTTAAAAGAATCTCGCCCTCGAGATTCACGGTTGGCTAGCAAAGAGCTCATCATATTTAGCCATCAGATCATCTTCACGCTCCCAGGTTGCTTCTTCCTTAGAGTGGTGACTCCATCTGACTTTTCACATTCTAATAGTCTTCCTCCGGGTGACTCTGTCTTCAGTCTCAAGAATCTGCGCTGGCTTCTCTATGTAGGTCAAGTCCTCCTGGACCTCCAGACCTTCCACTAGCAACTGCTCTTCTGGCACACGCAAACACTTCTTCAACTGAGACACATGAAAGACATCATGCACTGCGGACAAGCCTTCTGGCAAACTGAGTTGATAAGCCACTTCTCCACATCTTGCGAGGATCTGATACGGACCAACATAGCGGGGCGCTAGCTTGCCTTTGGCTCCGAATCTTCTGACTCCACTGATCGGTGAAACTTTCAGATAGATAAAATCTCCAACTTCAAAACTCAGCTCTCTTCTTCTTGTGTCTGCATAACTTCGCTGCCTTGATTGTGCTATCTTCAAATTCTCCCGAACCATCTTGATGTTCTCTTCAGCTTCAAGTAGAACGTCTGGCCCGAACACTTGCTTTTCTCTAGGCTGATCCCATTGCAACGGAGTTCGACAACTCCTTCCATAAAGCGTCTAAAATGGTGACATCTTCAAGCTGGCCTGGTAACTGTTGTTATAGGAGAACTCTGCATAAGGCAACCTCTTGTCCCATCTGGACTGATCTTGCAATGCGCAGGCTCTCAACATATCTTCGAGGATTTGATTGGTTCTTTCGGTCTGACCATCTGTCTGCGGATGATAAGATAAACTGAAATTCAGATGTGTACCCAAGGCTTCATGCAACTGTTGCCAGAAATGAGAGGTGAACTGCATTCCTCTGTCTGACACTATCTTCTGTGGCACACCATGAAGACAAACGATCCAGGACATGTATAGCTCTGCCAATACTGCACTGCTATAGTTGGTCTTGATAGGTATGAAGTGGGCTGACTTGGTTAAGCGGTCCACCGCTACCTAAATGGAATCGTAGCCGGCTCGAGTGCCAGGCAATCCGACTATGAAATCCATACCGATTTCATCCCTAGGATGACATCTATTCCCTGAGTACCCATTACTATGAGATTAGCGGGAAACGCTATCCCCCTTATTTCCACACTTACATTCAAGCAAATGCTATCGACTCGAATTCTACCACCGGCTGAGTCAATTTGAATGGGGGTCGACATGGTAGTTGCTGGAAGATTATTTGCTTCTACAAATGATGCAGTTATAAAAGAATGTATTGCTCTAGTATCAAATAAAACTTCTGCAATATGGGAGTCGACTGGAAACATACCTACTGTCATGCCGGGGTTCTCCTGAACTGCTTCAGCCTCCAAGTGGTTCAGTCTCCCATGGTTGTAGCGTGGCTGAGAGCGGTTGCCTGCTCCAGGCTGAGGCACATTCTGCTTTGCTAGGGCATTGGGGCCTGACTGCTGCTGGGCTGCCTTCTTCGGACATTGCATCACCCAATGGCCTTGCTCTCCACAGTGCAAACATGCCCTGCTTCCACCCTGAGCTAGTGCTGCTTGACTGTTCTGCTGGGTCGCTGGGGTAGGAAGACGAGGTGCCTGCTGATTTTGCCTCTGAAATTGACCTCCTCCTGACTGATTGCTCTGGCGATTCTGATGCTGGTGCTGAGGATACTGCCTTTGGAACTGCTGCTGCTGAGGTGGATGCTGGTTCTGCCTAAACTACTGAGGTTGATTGCCTGAGAAACGAGGGCGATTGCTGATTTCAGGCTGGGGTCCACTAGTCTTGCGCTTGCGATCCTCCATCTCTTTGCGCTTCCTTTCTCTCATGATTGTTCTGTCAATCAGGTGCTGGAATGTCGGGAAGGTATGATTCATCAGCTGATATTGAAGAGGGTCAACCAAGCCTCTCAGGAAACGATACTATCGCTTGGCGTTAGTGTTGACATCTTCAGGAGCATAGCGAGACAACTGCAGAAACCTGTCCCGGTACTCACTGACAGACAATGACCCTTGCTTGAGGGCTAGGAACTCCTCCTTTTTCACTGTCATCAGACCTGCAGGAACATGGTACTGACGAAAGCTACCTCTAAACTCTTCCCAGGTGATGGTGTCAGGGTTGGCATGGGTGGCGAGATAAGACTCCCACCAGGACTGAGCTGCTCCTCTCAACAAACGGGGACCATACAGAACTTTCTCCCTGTCGTCACACTGAGCGGTATGCAACTCCCGCTCCACTATGTGCAGCCAGTCTTCAGCATCCATGGGGTCACAAGAATGAGCAAACGTCGGGGGATGACCTCTCATGAACTCAGCACACTTGTCCCTAGGCATCTGAGGCATCTGAGGCTGGGGTGGTGGCTGCTGCTGCTGAATGGTGGCTAGAGTCTGACCGATGGCTTGAACTTCCTGAGTCTGCATCATGAACATCTACTCGATCGACATCGGGGGCGGGGGTGGCAGCTGCTGTTGCTGGGGTGCCTCATCCTGCGGTGCTGCCTGCTCCTGCTGAGCACGCCTTCCTCCTCTGTGCCTGTTTTCTGACATCTGCAGAATACAACCACACATCAGAACTGATTTGGCAAATCTTGCAGTATAAGAAAAGAGTATAGAATTCTCCACAACACCGAACAGATGAACATCTTCACTGATCTCCAATACAACTTCTCAGATAAAGAGGAAAGTAGAATAAAAAGGCTTCCCAACTAGACAGCTAACTTTACTAACATATAACAGAAAAACCAAAATGCAGGGGATACCCACACTCTGGTTACAGTCATTACAAAGATCCAAATCTAGCATAGTTCTCCATGACAAACATAAATGCACAGGATACGCAAACTACCCTGTTTAACTAAGACTAACTAAAAGCAAGACTAACGCTAAGACTATAGCTTCTATGTATATATTTTCGTATTAATTATAAGGTCCGACGCTGACGATCTATGGTTCTAAATTTATCTTGGTTTTGCAGTCGGGGTTGCCATAAGACTGGTGCCCACGCCGAGGTGAGCGGTACGGGTGCTGAGTCCCGATGGGAGCGGGGGAGCCATCATCCAGGTGATGACGCTCCGCGCGCTCAGCCCGCAGCTGGGCGATCTCAGCACGAGCCCTACTCAGCTCATATAGTGCATGGTCTAGCTCCGTGTTTAGCACGGCGGCTAGGTTGACTGTGCTGCTCAACCTAGGATTGTCCTCACCAATAGGTGAGACAATCACACCTCCTGTGCTGTCAGATGGATGATGGGGGTAATACTTCAGGTTGAGACCATCAGCTACCCCACCGAGCACTGAACAGTAGTGCGAAAGCGCACGCCGTGCGGCATCTTGCATGGCCGCCTCAGCTGAGTCCCACTTAGAGATAGAATAGTGCTCTGAGTAGACCTCTGCACCCTAGAGACTGTTCTCCGGATGACGCACCAAGCAGGTCGCCTCCCAACGGTCCGGGTAGACCCCGCGTCTGTGCTGGAAGACCACACAGCGATACTCGATAGACCAAGTATGCCGGTCAAGTGCCCGATGTAGCCGGGTGTCGAGCGCATCGTGGAAGTGACACCCGCGAGCAGCATCACGAGTGATGGGTCGAGCAACCCATCCTTCCAACTCCTGGTCGGCGGAAAGGTCGGTGTCGTGGCTCGAGCTGCTGTCGCCACCTCCGTCGTCTAGGTCTCCTCCAGCAACTACTCCAGGGGCTGGGGCGCTCAGTGGTGGTGCAGGGGGCGCCTCTAGCGGAAACATGGGGGAGCAGCTCCTCACATACTCTATCTCCTGCTGGAGCAAGGGAGAAGAGCCCTGTTGCTCCTACTCCTGTCGTCGACGCTCCTGCTCCTCATGCAGGCAGTGGTGCAGCCTCTCCAAGTGGCTAGACTGACCGGTCACTGGACGGCGAAGCGGACGCTCAGCGAGACGAGAGGGTAAGAAGGGGATGACGGACTTCCGTGCAGTGTGTCTAAGACGAGCCATCTACAAAAGACACCGTAAGCATAAGAGTGAGAACAGAACTAATATGACTAGCAAGTAATTAACCATAAATAAATGAAGGATTAGAATAAAACACAATTTTCAGCAAGGTATAATATGTAGTAGAACATAGGTTTGGTCGATATGACCAACTTTTGAAGGGATACCAAAGTCAAGGCAAGACTAGGGGTCTATAATCCTTAAAACAACCATTCTACTCTAGGTTAGCGGTCCTACAGTCAGCACGGCTCTGATACCACCTATGTCACACCCGATTTTAGAAGGCAAACCGAATGCGAACCATGTACGTGCCAGGATCAGCAATTCACGTACACAGCAGTTACATAACTGAACATCATCACACAATGCTCAAATAATAACATAAAAGGGGAATAATAGTCGATTACATCATATGTCTGAGACATCCGCATAGTTTTACAATGATCAAAGTGCAGAAAAGAAACATAGATACACGCGGCCTTCATAGGCAGCCGACTGGGGGTTGCCGCTAACCTACGCCTAGAACTCATCGTAATCTTGGAACTCCTGGAAGTCCTCCTCCACGGCTTCATCTTCACCTGAGCAGTGGTTGCAACGTGGACAACCTGCGGAAGGGGGGGGGGTTTGGTGTGTAGAGCAAGGGTGAGTACTCATCAACATACTCAGCAAGTGTCCTGTTTGGCTGTAGTGGACTAGCTTTATGTGGAGGGTAAGTCAAGCAGTTGCTTTTAGTTGGTCAGATTATTATTACTAGTAGAGAAAGCCAAGTTTTAGAATTAACCCACGTTATTAACCCAAACGTACTCCTTTCCAAACGGAAAGAGTACGACTTACCATTACCAGAGCCAATACCAAAACCATCAATCTCATTGCCACTGTAATCCGAATATCTCTGATCAAGTACCACTAATCACAGGAGCTCCCTTGGCCGCTCATAACCGCGAGTACAACTGATATATCAGTTTTCATACACTCTGCAGAGGTTGCACACTTTACCCACAAGCCATGATTCCCTTTCTGCCCGGAGATCATGACTCTCCATTGATCACTACCAAGGTGACCCAGGAGGGTATCACTACGTAGCCTTTACAAAGATTCCCCGGGGCTGTAGCTGCCCGTTAGGTTTCCTAAATGTACCACACTCCTCCCCAAGGGGCGAACCAAACTTGGCAGAGCGAGCCGCATACACCGAGCCCCATTGACGGCACGGCGGCTAAGCGAACTACACCCCGGTTCCTCTAATTATTCTGCTAAGGGCGTCCCACTCCACCCTCATGGTTGCACTGTTTTCCTAGGCGGTCATCCAACGAACAGGTCCTTATGGAGAGGCACTCGAGAAACCGCTCGAGCCCCCTTGAATGCCACAAGTATATCATCGTAATAATGAGGGGAAACAGCGTATCATTGATAAATCTCATCATGTTCATTGATTAGTGTTAGCTATAGCATAAAGCTAAACAATAATAATCCAACCCAAATAGGTAAACAAGGACATAGATAACAAAAGCTAGTCAACCCTTAGGTATAAACTGTGTAAATGCGGGAAGTGAATTATAGAATGTATAGGACAAAGATGGGTCAAGGGACACTTGCCTCCACCAACCAGTTGCTGCTCAGGAGCTTCTCCTGTGAGTTCCTCGGGCTCTTCAACCAGATTGTTCCCTATACGAGTTCAAACATAAATTCCATACATTTAATACAAAAGAACAGTACACCATACAATAGAACACAATAATCAAACAGACATTCAACGCGGGGCTCGCAATTACGGTTAAAAGAGAAAGAGGAACTGACAGTCGAGTCTACGGTCGAGAAGCGATCACGTTACATAATTATAAATTAAACCACTCGTTTAAACAGAAGAGTATCAATTTGGACACTGCGTTTAGCATAAAGTAAGGTCATGTTCTGTTGGGGGCCTTCATCCTCCG
The DNA here is from genome assembly GCA_029449295.1 of Zea luxurians. Classification (NCBI taxonomy): domain Eukaryota; kingdom Viridiplantae; phylum Streptophyta; class Magnoliopsida; order Poales; family Poaceae; genus Zea; species Zea luxurians. Next base: position 8,591,735 of record JAOPSE010000034.1, read on the forward strand.
AAGGTCCTCAAAAACATAATTTAACAATGTCCCCAAGTATGGTTTATAGACAGGTATCTTCGAATTTATTATAAAAGCATATACGATGAGAAGCTTGATCATGATGAAGGTTGCCGTCGCTCCGAAGCTGTGTGGGAGGGAGCTTCGGCTAAATCACAGGAAAAGAAACCGACTTAAAAGGGAAAAGGATGTTCAGTCCTCATAGATTTTTCTATAAACCAATAGTAAATGTAAAGGGCATAATTATAATTTCTCATGGGCTGCATCCCGTGCCTATAAATAGATGAACAGTACTCCCGTACTGTTCATGTTGACTTGTACTCGCTTGTGTGTCACGCTTGGATTTTTGCCTTCTGTAAAGCCGAAGGTATAAATGTAATTCAATATTATTCATATTCATTCATAATGATATAATGAAAGAATATTAATGTTTTCATATGATCATTTATGTCATCCCTTATGTTTCATATGTTTCTTCTTTCATTAATATACATACTGTGACGATGAAGGTATGTCCTTCATGCCCTTCGTCTGAAGATCATTATATACTAAGGGAAATAATGCATCGAAGGACGAAGGGCACTAACCATTAACATTTTTCTGTGTTGCCTTGTTCTTAATTCATAGCATTTGAGAACAAGTCCCCAACATTGGCACCCACCTCTGGTGAACCCTCTTTCGGCCACCTTCGGCAAACACTAACCCTCGTCATGCCACCGAAGAAAATTTCAGCGATAGGGGCTGCTGCACTACAGCCACTGGACCCAAATCAGGTGAACCTTTCTCTCCGAGAGGCCCGAAGCCAGAAGAGGAAGGCCACTAGTCCAACACCCCAGGAGGAAGAATTGGATCAAGAAATCAAAAACATGGAGATAATTCATCAGCAAGTACAAAGGAAGAAGGAGAAGATGGCCAGACTGACTGATCTTCAAAGGCAGATCGATGAAGCCACTGAAGAAGTGCGCCATCTTTTTCAAGACAAACAAGATCGAAGGCCCCAACACAGGGAGCTTCATCAAGAGGGTTTATTCAACGAGGATAAATGGTATGATGATTTTAATCATGATACCTTTACCTTTGATGCTGCTTCTCCCTTGGCACCAGAATTGCAAGCCATCCCATGGCCTTCATCATATAAGCCACCTCAGCTCCCTATGTATGATGGGCACTCAGATCTGAAGCAATTTTTGATGAGTTATGAGGCAACCATATCTTCATATGGAGGCAATGCAGCTGTCATGGCCAAATCCTTCGTCATGGCAGTTCGGAATGTGGCCCAAACATGGTATTCTTCTCTTCGGCCAGGGACTATTACTTCGTGGCAGAAGCTCAAGGATATGTTACTGACAAGCTTTCAAGGCTTTTAGACGAAGCTGTCACAGCTCAGGCTCTATTTCAATGTACGCAAGACCATGAGGAGTATCTTCAAGCATACGTCCGAAGGTTCTTGCGTCTCAAAGCACAGGCGCCTATAGTGCCTAATGAGATTGTTATTGAGGCCATGATCAAGGGGCTTCATCCAGGACCTACTACCCAGTACTTCGCCAGAAAACCTCCATAGACACTGGAGAAGTTGCTTCAAAAGATGGATGAATATATTAGGGCTGACAATGACTTCCGCCAAAGAAGGGAGGAAGCTTACTGGTTTTCCGATATGACTAGGGGCTTCGGAGGAAGAATACACCCGAGGCATGTCAGGTCAATTCACAACACTCAGAATGATGACAGAGGGAGTCAGCTGCAGAGGCCCTAGTGTTCTTCACAATCTTCGGGACAGCAACAAAGTCCTTTTCGGCCGCCAGCTCCAAGAGGCGGAGGCGCTAGGGGCTTCAAAGGAAGATATGGGGACCAACCTAGGAAGATTTACTGTCTATTTTGTGGTGAAGACAAGGGCCATACTACAAGAATGTGCCAAATCACCATCCAAAAGCAGAAGGAGATCGCAGAAGCCGAAGCCCGACAAAATCAACCGAAGCAGGTCCTACATACTACTTTGTGTCACTCACCCTACATACCAGAGTATGTGGGTAATCATCCTGCAGCTTCTGTTGCTTTGGCTAGTCAGCCACAGGCTTCTTGGCCACAACTTCCACCTCTGCGCCACTACAACCTGCCAATTCACAAGGTTAGCAGCCAGAAGGGAGCCATCAGACTCATCAGAAGTGAGAGCTCAGGGAAGAATCCGAAGCTCGCACAGTCAACAGTACTGTGCCAGAGTCAAAACACATCTATTGAGAGATATCCTACCTCCGAAGCATTTTACATTCATTGTCATTTTCTTTTTAATAAGGAACAATTGGTGTAAATCTAGTCTTTTTGTCACTTTTAATTTCTGTAATAGCTTTGTTCTTGTCATAATGAAATATATCTTTCCTACAAACTTACGAAGCTCAAAAACTGCCGAAGCTATAAAAGTTGTTCCTAAGGAACACAGCGTAAATTTGCCGAAGCTACAAAAAGTCGTTCCTAGGGAGCGTAGCGTAAGTTTGCCGAAGCTTCAAAAAGTCATTCCAAGGGAGCACAGTGTAAGTTTTCTGCTCAAAAGTTGTTCCAAAGGGAATGCAGAGCCAAATACCGCCGAAATATAAGGCGAAGCGCGAAAAGTAAACACGAATACCGCCGAAATAGAAGGCGAAGAAGTTCAAAAGACGTTCCTAAGGGGATGCAGAACTTACACCGAAAAATAAGCGGTGAAGCCGAAAAATAAACGACAAAGAGATTTTTAATGGTTCCTAAGGGAACGCAGATATTGTGTTTCAGTGTGGGTACGTGTCTTCGACATTTGCATCATTCTTTGCGTCATATCATTGCATCATATCGCATAGCATCACATCATACATCATATCACATCAATAACATCAATTGGAAGCGAGGCCGATCTTTGGAGAATGCTTTATAAAAAACAAAAAGATGCCAAAGCACAAAATAAGCTGAGAATTACAGCTTCATCAGCTCTGATGTGGAAGGAGGGATTTCTTCTCTACAAAGCATTGATGATGATTCTTACGAGGTGTAAAAACTCTTCTTTACGAAGCATGAAAAGAAGGAAAGGTGTTTTTTTCGCCGAGGGCTCAAAAACGGTATGTACATAAAGTTTCATGCATCACAAAGAATTGAATTACAAGCAATTCATATATTACATTTAAATCTTGCAAGCACCAAATATTACAAACATAGTTCGGCAAATGTTATATTAATATTCTAGAAAATGTTTTTATAATAGCTACTCTTCTTCCTTCAGAACTTTTTCTGCAGCTTCGGTTAGCAGTTTGGTAACAACTTCATCTACAATAGCTTCGGCCACATTAATGATTTCTATTGCCTTCTTCGTTTCTGGGTCGGCCACTGGGTCAAATGGCTCTGGTAGAGGAGGTAGTTCAGCTGCGGGAAAAAATATCAGTTAGCTCAAAGTCAAAAATGACAAAGCAAAAAGCCATTAAGTAATACCTATTCGTCTTTCGAGTTTCGCTGCTTTTTTAGCTTCTTTTGCTGCTTCTCGAGCGTCATGAATATCTTTTTCGCTTTTTTTCATTATTTCATGAGCCATCCCTCGGCCGCCATTTTCCCAGATATCAGTAAAAATTTTTCCACCTATTAAACTTGCTTCAGCCGAGGGGTCCTTCGTATCATCGATGGAGAAGGTAGCCTTGGTTTGGGCCAAGGTTTTAACATGTTCACAACCTGCCTTCTCCAGAATAGCTGCAACCCCCCTCGCACCAGAGAATGCACAGACGTCCCCACGGTCACTCAAAATCTCCTCAAAAGCTTTGGCTTCGTTACTGATCCACTCGATGACGCCTTCGGGGTTGCCTCGTATAAAGTTATTTTCACTCGAGTACGCACCCACGTTGGCAAAACTAGTCTCTATCTTTTTCACACATTCCACAGATTTTTCAAAACATCTTTCTTTTGATGCGCGAAGCTCTGCAACTATTTTTTCAAAATAATTTTTCCAGTACTCACTGGCATCTCGGTCAGCTTTGGCAATAGTGCATTTTAAGGCCTCAGCCAGTTCTTTTCGAAGGTTTTCAATCTCATTCTTTTGAATTTCAGATTGAGCCTTGAAGTTACCTTCATACTCCTTTACTTTGTCCACCAATGTAAGTAGAATCTTGTCTTTTTCCGTGGCTTCATTTCTTAGCTTGATAACTTCTGTTCGAAGGTTATTGAGAGCAATAGTGCAGCTCTCATCTTCAGCATTCTTTTGCGCCCTTAAGGCGTTGTTAAGTATTAAGCCCTACAAGAAAGAATGAATGAATTAATATACGAAGTAAAAAACCATTACAGAATCCATAAGCTTCAAAATTCACAACTTTTTGTACCTTCAGACTGTTGTATGCAAGGCTATCCGCAAGATCTTCCTTCGTCATGGCGCAAAGGCCAGCTTCGAGCATTGGAAAACCCATACTTCTAGCCATCTCCCGGCAGGCGAATAATTCTTTGTTGTCTGGGAGGCAATACAAAAAATCATCTTCACTTGTACCATTAAACACTAAGGCCCCTTTCAGGTACTTCAGTTCTCGAGCATAGTGTTTAGCTTCAAAAATTTCTTCTTCAGATAATCTTTTTCCCGAAGCATGTTGGATAATATAATCAAGATCTTTGGAAGATGCTTCGGGAACAGGAGTGGCAGAATTTTCAGGCAAAGTCTGTTCTATAACCTCTTCCTCCGTGGCCTTCTCTTCAATGTCCGAGGATCTTTTCTTAGCAGGCTCTGAAGGCCCGGCTTTGGCGCTAACCTGGCTCATTGCAGCTTCAGTTTCGGCCAGTTTTGTTTTAACTTCGATTTCCATTTTTGTAGCTTTGGCAATTTTCCTTAGAGTAGAGATTGAAGCCTTTACCGTTTCTAGCACATCTAGTACACTCGCCATCCTTCTTCTTTTGGGAGTGGCTGTAAGACCTTTCTGTATTTTTGGCGTTGGTACTTCTGCCGAAGGGCTGAGAACTTCTAACATTTTTATTCCTTTAGTCTCTGGCTTTTTGGCCTTATCTTTACCAGACTTTGTCTCAGCCTACTCGGTTGGGGGTGCCTTCGGCATGATAACCGGTTCTTCAACCTTCTGTGTAGGAGCAATTGGTTCCTTCGGCTCAGTAGCTGAAGGCGTCTCCCCGCCAAACTCAGGCACTACGGCTGGTTCAATGTAGCGTGGTCGGTGGGTGAGGACCTTCAATTTTTTACCATTCGGCGCAGGCCCGCTTGGAGCAGCCGAAGCAACAACCTTTCCAGAGGTTGCACCCTTTCTTTTCTGCCCCCGTGGCGGGTAGCGATAGTCAGGGTACACAAATCCAATAGCATCAAAAACCCTATTCAATCTTTTCTTTTTTGGCTTCCGAAAGTCGTAGAAAGTGCATTATCTTCAGACTTGGAATATGTTCCAAGTAACTCATCGCTAGTATTTTCAACAGACTTCAGCCAGTCATCATCTGGTTCAATAAACTAGTCCCCAAACATGAAGGTGTATTTCAATCGAACCAGGTCGCCTTCGCTAGGGTTAGTGATGCTTTCTTTCGGCATTTCCTAGCTATCTATCAGTGGCGATATCCTATAGGCTATATGTTCTTGAAGTAAGTCTCTTGTCCTAATAAAAGAGCAAACTGTGCTAAATGCCCTTCGGCATGCTTCGGCTGCCTCATCAATTTCTACCTTTGGCTTTCGGAGGCCGAAGCGGAACCAGATGGGGCACATGATGATCTCTTTAATGTCTTCTCTCACCTTCAAATCATTTTTCACATAGAACCACTCCTCCATCCAGGCTCCGGGCCATCTCTTTCGAAACGCTGGCACTGGGTAGCTTGCGCTAGAACGAGCAACGAAGCTATAGCAACCGAAATTGTTATGATATTGTTCTTTGCCCCAAGGCTTCGTCTCATATGAAAGTTCATGCATACTGCAAAAACATCTTACACTTGGCTCTAGACCTTGGCTTCTCATAGCCCAGACGAAGATCCCCATTCTAATAACGGCTTCGGGAGTGATCTGGTGAAGGAAAATCTGGTATGTCTTTACAACTTCAACCACAAATCTGCTCAACGGGAACCGAAGTCCAGCTTTGAAGAAGCTCCAGAAGATCACAACTTCGTTTTCTTCAGGAGCAGGAATGGCTCTATCTACATCGGCCCTCACAATAGACATATCTCGAAAATACCTTCCCCTCATATTATCAAGATGACTCTGTCTGATAGTTGATTTCCCGAAGATTGTATGACTTGGTCACCAGGGCCGATCTTCAGAGCCTTTGCCTCCACTCTCCACATCATAGCTATCGCTATCGTCAGTATCTTCAGATAAACCTTCTAGTATCTCTTTGGTAATCTTCTCTGTATTCGTCTTTGCTATTGATTCAATAAATCCAGCAGTCTTCTCCTCAAGAAGCTTCTCCTCCTCGGTAAACTTCGTCTCAGTGGCAACTTTTTTGTCCTGAGACATCTCTTCTTCGGAAATGGAGAAATGCGTCCTTAAAGCCGAAGCTTAGAAAGACTGAGAAACTAAGCAAGTGTTGGTAAGCAAGAGCTAAAAAATTGAGCAACCAAAGCAAGCGACAAGTAACATACCAAATATGGTCACGGTGAGTTCTTATTTATACGATCGACACGCTCCAAATTGGAGGGTCCCATCTGTCATTGACCGTTGCTAATCTAGCAAAGGGAAGGTGTTTTTTCGGACCTTCGGCTTAATGCCTTCGTCCATGTCGTAGTCTGAATTCATTATCTTAAACAAATTAATACTGCGAGGGGCTACTGTTGGGGGCCTTCGTCCTCCGAAGGTCCTCAAAAACATAATTTAACAATGTCTCCCAAGTATGGTTTATAGACAGGTATCTTCGAATTTATGATAAAAGCATACACGATGAGAAGCTTGATCATGACGAAGGTTGCCGTCGCTCCGAAGCTGTGCGGGAGGGAGCTTTGGCTAAATCGCAGGAAAGGGAACCGACTTAAAAAGGAAAAGGTTGTTCAGTCCTCATAGATTTTTCTATAAACCAATAGTAAATGTAAAGGGCATAATTGTAATTTCTCGTGGGCTGCGTCCCGTGCCTATAAATAGATGAACAGTACTCTCTTACTGTTCACGTTGACTTGTACTCGCTTGTGCGTCACGCTTGGATTTTTGCCTTCTATCAAGCCGAAGGTATAAATGTAATTCAATATTATTCATATTCATTCATAATGATATAATGAAAGAATATTAATGTTGTCATATGATCATTTATGTCATTGCTTATGTTTCATATGTTTCTTCTTTCATTAATGTACATACTGTGACGATGAAGGTATGTCCTTCATGGACTTCGTCTGAAGATCATTATATCCTAAGGGAAATAATGCATCGAAGGACGAAGGGCACTAACCATTAACATTTTTCTGTGTTGCATTGTCCTTAATTCATAGCATTTGAGAACAAGCCCCCAACATATTCCATATTTAATCACTATAAATAGATAAAGATGAATGAAAGGGAGTGGTCACACGGCGATACGTATGACACAACATTTAAATTGAATTAAGAAATAAATGACTCGCTGCGCGACAAAGCGCGCAACAGGATTCTTGCATTAATTAAAGACAAACATTAAGCGTTCCACGATGAAACGCACGACGTCTTACATCAACAGAATTGCATTTAAAACGAATCATCGCGCGACGAAGCACGCGACGTAGCACTGTAATAAATATAAATTAAACGAATCGTCGTGCGACGAAGCGCGCGACGCAACACATTAATAAATATAGATTTAAAAGGACCGTCGCGCGACGAAGCGTGCAACGCATCACATTAATAAAGATGAAATTAGAATGAACCCTCACGCGACGAAGCGCGTGATGCAACACATTGACTAACCAAAATTAAAATGGATTAAACGAGGGTTAAACGAAGCGCGACTATGGTCGCACGCGTGAGAGCACGCTGCGCGTGCCGAAGGCACGCGAACAGTGCAAGCGCGTGGGGCGTGAGGCCGGGGCACGGGCTCGGGCAGGGGCGTGCGAGGGCGCAGCCGAGGGCACGGCCGAGGGCGCGGCGCGGGGACTGGGGCACGGACAGCGGCGCGCGGGGCCGGGGCGTGGGGCGCATGGCGGGGCCGCCTGCGCACGACTAGGGCGTGGAGGCGCGCGGACTCGCCGGGGCAGGGGCTCGCCGGGACCGGGGAGGGCGTGGCGCGGGGAGGGGCTCGTCGGGGAGGGCCGAGCCGAAGGGAGGGCTCGCCGGGGTCACGAGCGCGTGGGCAGGGGAGGGGCGCGGCGCGGTCGAGCTCACCGGGCGCGGTACGGGGAAGGGAGGGTGGGGCGTAGCGCGGGCCGCCGCCGGGCGCGGGACACGGCGCGGCCGAGCCGCCACCACGGCGTGCGATGGGGAAGGGGAGGGCGCGCAACCAGGGGGCGGCTCGCCGCGGAGGGGCTTGCCGGTGGCCAGCGCGCAGGGCGTGGGGAGGGGAGGGGGCGCGACGGGGCGGGACCTGCTAGGTGGCGCGCATGATGAGGACAGGGGAGGGGCGCGTCCAGGGAAGAAGGGAGAGGGAGAAGGGAGAGGGAGAAGGGAGAGAGAGAAGGGAAGGGGAGGGGAAAACTCACCTTCGGGGATCCAAACTCCGGTGATCACGTCTTCAAACCCTAGGGCACCATGAGGGAGAGAGAGAGAGGTGGAAGAGGGAGAGGGAGGTTACTACGTGGAGAAAATCAAATGAGACAAATGGATCAGGGGGAGGGAGGGGACGCGCGCATGGGGAGGGCACGGGGCGCTAGGGGCGCGCGGGCCGGACTGGGCTAGACTGGGCCGGTCTGGGCCAGGCTGGGCCACATCATGGATCGAAACCCATGACACACATGACCACTAAACGAAATCCAATCGCGAACCAAAATCCGAAACAGGACGAGACGAACACGCAACATCAGACAAAGAAATGCGCTTCGGCATGATGCAACACCCATGACACTTAGGTTTTGTTTATACATGACATGGACACCTGTCACTATACTAGTTTGAAATTGGGAAGAAGGAGCGAAACGGGAAGAGAAAAGAGACTAACACCCGAATTTGGTGACTGAAAAGAAGAAAAAAGTCTACCCCCAAATTCAGGGCGTTACATATAGGAGCATAACTTTGCTTAAGTAATTAAGCATTGTTGACATACAAAATTTGGAGATAACTAGCCCTAAAGTCAGACTGTAAGTCAACTCAGAGTCTGATATTGGTTTGATAGTGTGATCTGCTAAACTTTGGACTCAATTCAGGCTCGAAGGAGCAAGTAAATGAGCCAAGTCTCTATAGTCGATTTGTAGCTGGATTATTGAGCTACAACTTTGATACAAAGAGATGGTCAAGTCACCACATGAATTTTGGAACAAATCGCCCTACAAATTGGTCTGTCAAGCGCTCTAAATACGATTCCAATGGTACACTGATGAGGACATCACTTCTATACATACAATGATTGGACCGATAACACGATCTCGTGCACGACCGCTAAATCTCTAGGTACGTTCTACCCTAGTCAATTGTGTTTTAGAGCTTATGCTTGGGGCCATGGATGTTTTGATGATTAGGTACCTTGGAGAGGACCAGCAAGGACATGGGAAAGGCCAAGGTGTTGAGGAGGAGTAGCAAGGGCGGCCACAACAGGAAGGAGATCAAGTCCGACTCGGCTGCGAATCCATCTCAGGTTTTAGGACCAGTCTGCACTAAAATGGACGCCCAGGATGCATCTAGGCTCCGATTGCGACGGACTTGATATGGTTGGAAAGATAAGGATATTATCTAACCAACCCAACTGGTTCCACCCTAAAATTCATCCAGAGTCATCGGGAATCATCAAAATAAGTCAGCGTTCAGATTCTGTTTTGGTGTTGCGACACCGTCTGTTGGGCCGTTGGGCCGTGTATCGCTTCGGAGCCCATTAGGGGCGAGTCCAGGGGTCACGCACGCCCTAATACTCTATTTATTTAGCAGCCGCTGCCACATTTAGGTTTGGGTTTTGCTTAGATCAATTCTGTCATCGAACAGTGTCGCCGTCATCGGCTTGTGAGACCCCATCCCGTAATCAATACAATTTTGCTTGCGTTTCTTTCCTGTTCTTGCTTGTGTTCTTGATTGCGCTTGCAGGGATAAGCCTTCATGGCAAGGTCATTCGTGTGTCACGGGTGATAACCAACGGAGCCGTGGTGTAGTGATTGCGAGGAACCGTTCGCTCAGAGCCTTGGATCATCAACGTCGAGATCTCCACTCAATCAAGTTATCGTATCTCACGGAAGATCAGGCCGCGTCTACTATCATACAGTACCTGACAAAGATCTTCAGGTTCATCTCCCTCGCCGCCGGTGAGCCGCGTGCCCGGATTCACACCGGCGCCGTGATTCGTGCCCTCTGTGGCATGGATTACGATCAACCATGGAAAAATCTTCGCCCTGGATGAACTTAGAACCCTGTAGCCACTCTGTCACCCATTCACTTGCCGGCGACGTGGCCACATGGCCATTATCGCGGCTACCGCCGTTTCCTTAGTCGCACCACGCCTTTGGCTATATTACCACGTCGTCATGAGTCGTGATCGTTACCCAGTGACCGTTGTGGCTTATTACCACGCAATCGCCACAAATCACCGCGCCAGTGCTCTTCCCTCTCTCTGGCCGCCAGCGCGCTATGCCAAATTCATGAGCCACCACCCTTGGGCCCTATAAATTGAGTGTGCCCTCAGCTCCGCTAGGTAGTCAAGCATCCAACGCACCCACACGTGTCTTGGATTGTCCACCTGAGAGCTCTAATTTGGGATTTCCCCCAAATTGGTCAAGAACACCGGGTGTGTGAGCTCGCCATGGCCAGCTCTCCACAGGTCTGATCATGTCCTCCTCTTTCTTGTTCTAGCATTCCTGTGTGATCTTGATGCTCATCGGCCTAACCAATTGCACTAGAACCCGTAGGATCACTGGGAACGCCTCGGTTTGTCTATTGATTATGCTGTCACACCATGGGCAGAGAGATTAGGGGCTAGAACCTTGAAATTGGTTGAGGGGTAGTGATCATTAGGGGTCAAATTAGGTGTCAACCACACTAGAGCACCGGTAGTGGAGTTATTCGGCCGGTATGGGCTCACCGGAGCCACTGCTCCACCGTCCACGGTCGGGGGTCTCGGGTTGTAAAGAAACAGAAAGGGGAGGGGCTTTTTTGCAGATGTCAGTGAGACAGAGAAACAGTGGAAAGGATTCTTTACGGGTTTTTCAAACAACCAGGGACCCTTGTGCAAAATTGACACCATGGGCGCGTGCGGGCGCGTTCCGCCTGTCGTGGACCGGTTCGGGCTAAATTGAACCCATTACTGTTTATGCTTTTTCTTTTTCTGCCAGACTTAGGAAATCCATAGAAAATTCTAGAAAAATGGTAAAAATATGAGACCAGTTTTGTTGCACTCCTAAATTTCTCTAGTATTTAATAAAAATAATCCTAGGATTTTTAGTCCCAACAGGGAATTATGTAGTATCTAAGAAGACCAAAACCTAGTCTTTGGGAATTTTAGGAATTATTTAATGACTCCAAAAATCACCAAACTTTTTGGATAAGCTTAACATGATATTTAGATCCTATGAGTGAAGTTTGACTTGCTTTGGACATTGTTTGATTCTTAAACCCAAAACCCTAGCTCCTTAGGGTAAAACAGTGCAACCCTACTAAGGTATTGACCTAGAAAACCATAGTGTCCCTAGTGCACCGTGAAGGAAAATTGTATTCAAGACATAACTTGACATACCCTTATTGTCGTTGCATTTTCATAAGCATCACATGAGCAGTCATGATTATGTACATGGTTATGTATAGAGAACGAAGAAGTAGTGGTTGAAGAAGAAGAAGCTACACCACCACCTAAGAATCCACCTGCCAGGAATTGTTTTTACTTAGATATTTGTGGAACAGAGCCCGACTCTCCTACAAAACAAGGCAAGCCCCGGTGCATTTGCCACCTCCTTGCTATTTTAAAATCTTTATCACTTGCTTGCTGCATTAGGTGATAGGAGTTGGGTGCTAAACTAATTGATGCATTTCCTTCCTTGGAACTGTTTACCATTCCTTGATTACCTATTTTTGAAAATAATTTTATGATGCTTAGCCTTGCTTTAGTAAACAAAAATGTTTTGTTTTAAAACAAAAGTGATGCTTCATTGGATGGGAATGTTTTCAAAAAAAACTTGATGGTGGATCCATCATAGCCATGATGGGTTCAACATCGGAAAAGATGTACCTCTGCCAGGTACCAAACTTTGGGGTTTTAAATGATAAAGCTGAGACCAGGCGGGTGACTTGCACGAGAAGTGAGTCTCGGTGTAGTGTCTCCGTCTGTGTCGATTAAGGATTGTGTCGATGTAGGCTTGCTGATCGAGGACCTTTTAACTGGTCACATGCCTCGTCATGGGTAAGCTTTGCCTCGGGCAGACTAATACCAAAAAAGGATAACACACAATGGGAGTGGAGAGATGGCAAGAGTAGCGTGTACCCTCCGTGGCAAGAGGCTGGACGGTGGTGTATCTGTGCTCTCGGTTGGCGTGAACCTGGTCTGGTCTTAAGAAACCCGGTGGCGAGTTGACATATGCAAGGCTTAAGTGCTACATATGTCGTGTGATTGGAGATCCCCAGTTGGGTATTAATCGATTCAGATCGCTGTTACTTCTCGGACATGAAGACTTGGTCGTTGCCCTACACGTAGCATTCCAGTGAACAAAAAGGGGTTGATAAAAGGATGGCTAGTATAGGCCAAGTGCTTGAACTAGGGTAGAAAGAACCCTAGTGACAGGTAATGACTTAACTTACTAATAAAACTGGATTTTTAAGGATCCACTATTAGTAAGCATTTTTTGCAAACAGAGTCTTGCTTCTTGATTAAGCCTTACCTTGACTCCCTTAAGCTAGCATATCCTTGAGAGTCTTTTATTTTTACGGGTAAGACTTGCGAAAGTACACTCCATACTCAGAGTTTTCGAACCCATGCTGTTGTAGGTGAGGAAATAGCAGACTTTTGCTGTTTTTGTTCTAAGGTGGTGCCTAAAGAAGAACCTCAACAGTGAAGCCTCGGGAGGATGTTGGCCTCCCTTTTGATAAACCATATACTTGTATGCGGGAGGGGTTTTTGGCCTCCCAGGGTTGTAATAATATTACTTATGCACTCTTATGACCTGGTAATGTAATAATAACACTCTTTTTATATTTTAATGAATGTAAATTAAGCTATTGTAATTTGCTTCCGCTTATTCGTACCTCTGATGTGTTGTAATATCTGTGTGACGGGTGAAACGCTCTGGGCGAGGAAAAGGGTATAGATACCAAAGTTGTCCAGTAGTTATATGCATCTATAGGGTTGCCCAAAGTTCATTGGACAAGGACAACTGTAGGTGGGCCTAATTACTTGGGAGGTTCCGTCACATAGGTCCTCATCAGGAATGTGTCTATTGGTAACTCGGGTAGGGTCGTTGACCCTGGTGTACAAATAAGCTGGATAAATTCTATCCTTCAGGGGCTGGATGTTCTTGAAAACAAAATCAGCGACCACATCTTCAGCAGTCAGGCCTTTGTCTTTCAGCAAGCATATCTCAGTAAGCAGGACCTTGGACTCGGTTAGCTCTTAACCGGTGGGGGACTCTGTCCAGCTGGGCGTGCGAACGTCGGGCTGCCTCCCTGATCGAGGAGGGAGGGAGTTGTGGTTCTCCATGGTAAACCACTCAAGGCGCCATCCTTTATTGCTATCCTTCAGGCGAATGTCAAGGTACTCTATTTTCCTGCCCCGACGAAGCTCTAAACTGGCACCACCAACAAGTTGATGCTGTCCTCCGGCCATACCGGGCTGACAGTGGTAAAGATATCTCCAAAGCCCAAAGTGGGAAAGGATTCCAAGAAATGCCTCGCAAAGGTGCACGAAAATGACAATTTGAAGAATAGAGTTGAGATTTAGATGTGTGAGATTTAGATCGTAAAAATCAAGGAGGCCGTGGAAAAACAGAGAAGCTGGTAGGGCAAGCCCTCGGATGAGAAAGGCACAAAGACAACGACTTCATGGGTGTCCTCCATTGGAACAGTCACCCCGCGCCAGATCCACCAAGAACACAACTCCTTCAGCGGCAGAACCCCGGTTTCCACAAGACACAAGAGATCAGAAATAATGGACATATGGTTACCGGCAAATGGAAGCTGGCTATTGGGATCAATGGGTGGAATGATGAGAGCAGCAACACTCTGTCTCTTCCTCTTGGGGGCCATTGCAATCTCTCAAGCAAAGTGGGTAGGCTCAAGAACTTAGAAAACAAAGAAGCGATGGAGGATAAAAGCAAGAATTAGGGTTTGAAACTTAAGAAGACACGTCGGCATAAATATAAGTTGGCTCGATAAGTCGGGCGCAAAGAGTGCCAGATCGTAACTCGGAAAAGCAAGGATCACAATCATCACTCGAGGATTACCTCTATTGGGGGCCTTCGGCTTCCGAAGGTCCTCAAAAACATGATTTGACAATGTTTTCCAAGTGAAATATGTGAATAGGTATCTTCGGATTCGGATTATGAGTATACAGAGCATGGTCAGGACGAAGCCTGAGCGAGACGAAAGGTGATTATGACGAAGGACAAGGTGATCACGAAGCTGTGCACAGGAAAGCTTCGGCATGACAGTAGAAAAGGGGAACCGACTTAAAAAGATGAAAAGGCAAATTAGACCTCGAAGAATTACTATAGAGTTATTAACAAATATAAAGGGCATGAATGTAATTTTACATGGGCTGCGTCCCTTGCCTATAAATAGATGAACATTACTCCCGTACTGTTCACGCTGACTTGGCATTTATTTTCACGTCACGCTTGTACCCCTGCTTTCCTTCGAGCCGAAGCGTTTGAGAACAAGTCCCCAACAACCTCTAAAATGCCAGCGAGCCTTCAAGCACACAAACAAGAAAGCATGCAACAATGGTTAAGCAAAAGAACTGCATTCTTTATTCATAAAAGGGAATTCGTCACAAACTTGAAGCCGACTCATTATGAGTCGGCCTCTTCCACCCCTGGTCATTACATTACATTACACTACTCTACTACTTACACTACGCTATACTAATACTACTCTAATCCACTACTACTTATTACTATTTATTGCTACTACTACTGCTGTCTATACTAATATCTAAACCAGCTGCATTATGCCACTAGCCTTGCCGCCGTCGCCCTTATCGCCGTCGCCATTGCCTTCGCCCTTGTCACCATTGTCGTCGCCCTTGCTGCCATCGCCATCGCACTTGCTGCCGTCACCGTCGCCCTCGCCGTCTCTGTTGACGTCACCCTTGCCATCGCCATCACCCTCGCCGTCGCCACCGCCACCACCCTCGTCGTCGTCGTTGCCGCTGCTGCCGTTGTCCTCGCCGCCGTCACCTTTGCCGTCGCTCCACTCCTTGGAAGGGTCGGAGGAGTCCACCTCTTCCGAGGAGACCTCCTCCGAGTCATCTTATCCATCGATCCTGGCATGCTCGATGGAGCGCCAGTATGCTCGGGCCATGGGGGACAGCCCCATGGAGTCATCCGAGTCCTCGGACGACGCCACATGGGAGGCGGGAGTGGGCGATCGATCATACTCGAAGGAGGCTTACTTCGAGCACTCCGAGTCGCCAATGTCTTCAGAAGGAGGAGTCGGGGCACGCTTGCACTTGCCATCGACACGGTGAGGCAAGCCCCTGCCCCTCCTACCCCTGCCCATGGTTGTGCAGAGAGTGAAGCAGTGAAGAAGAAGAGAAAGAAGAAAGTGTTGGGGACTTGTTCTCAAATGCTAAGAATTAAGAACAAGGCAACATAAAAAGTGTTAAGTGTTAAAGTCCTTCGTCCTCCGAAACATTATACCCCTTCGGGAAATAATGAGTTTCGGACGAAGGTTACGAAAGACATACCTTCGTAAGCATGGCAATAAATGACGAAGGATTCATATAAAGCATGAGATATAAAATAAACATTTAAATATTATCACAGAATCATTTCTATTTCATTATCATGGAAAAATAGAAATGATTTCAAATTACAAATATACCTTCGGTCTTGAGGGAAGGCAAAAGTACAGGCGTGACGCAAAAGCAAATGCCAAGTCAGCGTGAACAGTACGGGGGTACTGTTCATCTATTTATAGGCATGGGACGCAGCCCATGTAAAATTACATCCATGCCCTTTACATTTGCTAATAACTCTATAGTAACCCGCTGGGGTCTGAATAGCCTTTTCATCCTTAAGTCGGTTTCCTTTTCTGCCACCTTGCCGAAGCTCTTCTACGCACAGCTTCGGCTTCACGCTATCCTTCGTACTCCTTATGCTTCTTCACGCTGTGGTTTTAATTCAAGTCCGAAGGTACCTGTTCATGCATTATACTTCCAGAAACATTGTTAAATCATGTTTTTGAGGACCTTCGGAAGCCGAAGGCCCCCAACAGTACCCCCTCGCAATATTAATTTGTTATAATGATAAATTTAGATTGCGACAAGGACGAAGGCCCTGAGCCGAAGGTCCGAAAAAACACCTTCCCTTTGCTAGAATAGCAACAACCATTGACAAGCGGGCCCTCCAGTATGCAACGCACCAGGCGTATAAATAAGAGCATACCACGAGCTTAATTGGCACGCTTTCTTGCCATCTGCTCCTGCTCACTCAACCTTTAGCCTGCGCAACAAAACTTGCTTAAATTTTAAGCTTCGGTTTTGAGAGCACTTTTCCAGTGCCTACGAAGATGTCTTCAGACAAGAAAGTTGCCGCTGATCCGAAGCTAAGTCTTTCTGAGGAAATGAATCTTGGTTTTCTTGAATCAATGGCGAAGACCAATACAGAGAAGATTACCAAAGAAATTTTGGAAGGTTTATCTGAAGATACTGGTGATAGCGACAGTTATGATGTGGAAAGTGGCGGGGAAGAGTCCGAAGACCGACCATGGCGACCAAGCCACACGGTTTTCGGAAAATCAAGTATTAAACAGAGTCATCTTGACAATATGAGGGGGAGATATTTTTGAGATGTGTCTATTGTGAGGGCTGACGATGGAGAGAAAACTTCTCCTACTCCTGAAGAAAATGAGGTCGTGATCTTCCGAATCTTTTTGAAGGCTGGACTTCGGTTCCCTCTGAGCAGCTGTGTTGTTGAAGTTCTGAAGACATTTCAGGTCTATCTCCACCAGATTACTCCCGAAGCTATTGTAAGAATGGGAATCTTTGTCTGGGCTGTGAGAAGCCAAGGTTTGGAACCGAATGCCAAAAGCTTTTGCAATATTCATGAGTTAGTATATGAGACGAAACCCTGGGGGAAAGAACAATATCACAACAACTTCGGTTGTTACAGCTTCGGTGCTCGCTCCGGGTCAAGCTGCCCCGTGCCAACCTTTCGGAAGAGGTGGCCCGGTGCCTGAATGACAGAATGGTTCTATGTGAAGAATGACTTAACAGCACAGGAGGATGTTAAGGGTATCATTATGCGCCCTATCTGGCAACGTTTCGGCCTCCGAAAGCCGAAGGTAGAAATGGATGAAGCAGCTGAAGAATGCCAGAGAGCCTTCGGCGTGATCTGCTCTTTTATTGGGACAAGGGATTTGGTCCAAGAGCATATTGCCTTCAGAGTTTGGCCACTTGCAGGAAAGTGGGAAATGCCGAAGGAGACCATCAAGGAATCTGACGAAGGTGGGTTAGTTAAACTGAAATACACATTCAAATATGGAGATAAGTTTGTTGAACCAGATGATGACTGGTTAAAGAGTATTGAGGCCGTAAGTGACGAACTGCTTGGGGTATACTCGAAGGCCGAAGATACTGCATTATCAGCGGCCTTCGGAGGCCGAAAGAAGAATAGGCTTAACCGGGTATTTGATGCAATTGGGTTTGTCTACCCTGACTACCATTACCCGGTGTTAGGCCACAAAAGGAAAAATACTTCTCCTGTAAAGGAAGTTGCTTCGGATGCTCCTAGCGAGCCAGCGCCGCAAAGGAAGAAGGTAAAGGTGCTCACACACCGGGCACGTTATATTGAACCGGCCACAGTGCCTGAGTTTATTGGTGAGGTCTCTTCGGCCACCGAAACTAAAGGACCGTCTCCAGTGCCGAAGATCGAAGAAAAAACCGAAGTACCTTCAACAGAGAAAGCAGACGAACCGAGGACTGAAGGAACAAAAATATTGGAAATTTTAAGTCCTTCAACAAAAATTGAGAGAACAAAAAACCAGAAGGGGCTAGCGGTGACCCCAAAAAGAAAAAGAATGGCTAATGTGCTAAATGTTTTGGAGACAATTAAGTCTTCAAGCACAACAACGAAAAAGATTGCTGAAACTTCCGAAGTGGAAACTGAAATCATTGTTGCTGAAGCTCCAAAGCAACAATCTGAGACTAAAGCTGGGCCTTCAGAGCCCACTAAGGTAAAATCTTTAGGGGCCGAAGAAGCAAAAATGACGGAGCCAATTTTAGCTGAAGAAACTGGCACTGCTGCCCCCGAAGCATCCTCCAAAGCCCTCGATTATATTATTCGACATGCTTCGGGAAAAAGATTATCTGAAGAAGAAATTTTCGAAGCTAATCACTATGCACAAGAACTGAGGTATCCAAAAGGGGCCTTAGTATTCAACGGCATGGATGAAGACGACTTCTTATACTGTCTTCCAGATAACAAGGAATTACCCGTCTGCCGGGAGATGGCCAGAAGCATGGGGTTCCCGAAGCTTGAGGTTGGCCTCTGCGCGATGACGAAGGATGATCTTGCGGATAGCCTTGCATACAATAGTCTGAAGGTACAAAAATTGTGAATTTGAAGCTTATGAATTTTGAATTAATCTTTTATTCTTATGCAACTCTATTCATTTTCTTGAACAGGGCTTAATACTCAGCAATGCCTTAAGGGCACAAAAGAATGCTGAAGATGAAAGCTGCACTATTGCTCTCAATAACCTTCGAACAGAGGTTATCAAGCTAAGAAACGAAGCCTTGGAAAAGGACAAAATTCTAATTACATTGATGGATAAGATAAAGGAAGACGGAGCTACCTCTAAAGCACAGACCGAGGCTCAAAAGCACGAGATTGACGATCTTCGGAAGCAATTGGCCCGGGCTAAGGAAGAACGCATACTTGAAGAAACGAAGCGAGAACTTAGCGACCAATGGGCAAATCATTTAGAAGGAACCGTTGAAGAGCTTCGTTCGTCCAAGAAAAGATGCTATGACAAATCTATGGAGTGCGTTAAGAAAATGAAAGCTAGCTTCGCCAGCGTTGGCGCGTTCTCGAGCGATGAAAACTTCACAAGAGGCAACCCCGAAGGCCCAATCGAATGGATTAATCACGAAGTTGAGGCCTTTGAGGAAATTTTGAATAGCCGTGGAGACATATGCGCTTTTTCGGGTGCCAGGGGGATTGCTACCATTTTGGAGAGGAAAGGCTGCGAGCACGTGAAAACTTTAGCGCAATCCGTAACCGCCTTGCCCTTCGAAGATGCAAAAGACCCTTCGGCCGAAGCTAGCATGGTCGGTGGAAAATTTTTCACCGATATCTAGGACAATGGTGGCCGGGAAATGGCCCGAGAAATTATTCAAAAAAGCGAAAAAGGCATCCATGATGCTAGAAAAGTAGCAGAGGTTGCCGAGAAAAGCGCAGAGCCCGAAGGGCAAATAGGTATTAACTAGTGGTTTTTGTCTCTTTGTTGTAATTTTTGATTTCAAACTTGATGACGGTTTGTAATAGTAATAAGTCCGTATCTACTTTCCCTCAGAACCTGCTGAATCATCTGCGGGCCCCCACGCGAAGGGGGATGACAAAATTAGACAAATGGCCGAAGCTATCATGGATAAAGTTGTTGAACAACTACTTAATGAAGCTGCAGAAGTAATGCTTAGGGAGGACTAGATGTTATTGTAAAAACATTTGAAATGTAATCCATGTGATATTTTGTAACTTTGAATGTAATATACGAGTTTTTTTATATATCTCAATTCTTTACGATGCATGAAATTTTACATACATACCGTTTTTTAGCCTTCGGCGAAAAAACACCTTCCCTTCTTTTCATGCTTCGTGAAGAAAAACTTTTATGTATCACGACAACTTCGATACTGCTCTGATGAAGCATATCCATGCTTTTTGAGAACATTCTCCGAAGCTGTACTCCGAAGATCAATATTGTATTCACTTTTTATGCCTTAGCACGATTTTCACTTTTTCAAAATATACTCCGAAGGTCGGTACTGTATCCCCTTCTTGCGCCATATGCAGTATGATGTATGATGCTTATGTTATGCGAAATGATGTGATGATGTTATGTTATGCAAAATGATATTTGTGCCGAAGATACACACGTTCCTGCAATAAAAATACACAATCTTTTTATATCAGCGCTGACTTTTCACTGTAAGCCTCCCTTAGGAGCTTCTTCGCCTTTTACTTCAGCGGAATCAGCGTTTATTTTTCGCTGTAAGCCTCCCTTAGGAGCTTCTTCGCCTTTTACTTTCGGCGGTATTCTCGTTGACTTTTCGCGCTTCGCCCTTTACTTAGGCGGTACCAGCGTTGACTTTTCGCTGTAAGCTCTGCATTCCCTTTGGAACGACTTTTGAGCAGAAAACTTACACTGTGCTCCCTTAGGAACGGCTTTTTGTAGCTTCAGCAAACTTACACTACGTTCCTTAGAACGACTTTTTGCTGCTTCGAAGAATGCACACTGTGTGCCTTTAAAATAAATTTTTGATAATTCGAAGGTCCTCCTTGCTGTCACAAATCTTTAAGCTTCGGCAACTTAGACCTGTGGAGAAGATATATTTTTCTTGTGGAAAAAAACAAAACTATTACAAGAAATTTAAATCGACAAAAAGCACTCTAGTCTCCCATAAGTGTTCCTTGTTAAAAAGAAAATAATACTAAATGCAAGAGACCGCCATCAAGGTAGGATATTTGTCAATAAATGTGCTTCGACTCTGGCACAGTGCTATTGACTGTGCGAGCTTCGGACTCCTCTCTGAAGTCCCTTTGGTGTTGAGTATGCTGACTCCCTTCTGGCTGCTGGCCTCGTTGCAACGGTGGCGGAGGCAGAATCTGTTGCCAAGATGCTTGGGGTTGACTTGCCGAAGCAACAGAAGCTGCGGGGTGGTTGCCTACATATTCTGGAACGTAGGGCGAATGATATGAAGCGGTGTGCATGACTTGCTTTGGCTGACTCTGTTGTGCTGCAGCTTCGGCAATCTACTTTTGCTTCTGGATGGTGACATGGCACATCCTGGTGGTATGGCCCTTGTCCTCACCACAGAACAGACAATAAATTTTTCTTGGCTGGTCCCCGAATCTTCCTCCGAAGCCCCTGGCGCCTCTGCCCCTTGGAGCTGGCGGCCGGAAGGAGCTTTGCTGCTGCCCCGAAGCCTACTGCTGTTGTCCCGAAGCCTGCGAAGAGTACTGTGGCCTTTGCTGTTGACTCCCTCTATCATCAGGCTGAGTAGAGTTGTGAATTGACCTGACATGCCTCGGATGAAATCTTCCTCCAAAGCCCCTGGTCATCTCAGAGAACCTGTATGCTTCTTCCCTTCTTTGGCGGAAGTCATTGTCAGCTCGGATATACTCGTCCATCTTCTAGAGCAGCTTCTCCAAAGTTTGAGGAGGCTTCCTGGCGAAGTATTGAGCTGAAGATCCCGGCCGAAGTCCCTTAATCATGGCCTCAATGACGATTTCATTGGGCACTGTTGGTGCCTGTGCCCTCAGACGTAGGAACCTTCGGACATACGCCTGAAGGTATTCATCGTGATCCTAGGTGCACTGGAATAGAGCTTGAGCAGTGACCGGCTTCGTCTGAAACCCTTGAAAGCTGGTTAACAACATGTCCTTTAGCTTTTGCCATGAAGTGATTATTCCTGGCCGAAGAGAGGAGTACCAGGTTTGAGCAACACTCCTGACAGCCATGACAAAAGACTTTGCCATGACTGCAGTATTGCCACCATACGAAGATATTGTTGCTTCGTAGCTCATTAAAAACTGCTTCGGATCGGAGTGGCCGTCGTACATGGGGAGTTGGGGTGGCTTGTAGGATGGAGGGCAGGGTGTAGCCTGCAGCTCAGCTGACAGAGGAGAAGCATCATCAAAAGCAAAATTTCCATGATGGAAATTCTCATACCAGTCATCTTCGTTGAAGAAGCCCTCCTGATGAAGCTCTCTGTGTTGGGGCCTTCGGTTCTGCTCATCTTGAGTAAGATGGCGAACTTCTTCAGAGGCTTCGTCTATCTGCCTTTGTAGTTCAGCTAGCCTGGCCATCTTTTCCTTCTTCCTTTACACCTGTTGATGAAGCATCTCCATATCTCTGATTTCTTGATCTAACTCATCCTCTTGAGGCGTTGGACTGGTGACCTTCCTCTTCTGGCTTCAGGCCTCCCGAAGAGAGAGAGTCTCCTGATTGGGGTCCAGCGGTTGCAGAGTTGCAGCCCCTATTGCTGAAGCTTTCTTCGGCGCCATAACGAAGGTCTATGGTTGCCAAAGGTGTTCGAAACTCAAAAAGTGGAAGTGAGTTCACCGGAGGTGGGCGCCAATGTTGGGGACTTGTTCTCAAATGCTAAGAATTAAGAACAAGGCAACATAAAAAGTGTTAAGTGTTAAAGTCCTTCGTCCTCCGAAACATTATACCCCTTCGGGAAATAATGAGTTTCGGACGAAGGTTACGAAAGACATACCTTCGTAAGCATGGCAATAAATGACGAAGGATTCATATAAAGCATGAGATATAAAATAAACATTTAAATATTATCACAGAATCATTTCTATTTCATTATCATGGAAAAATAGAAATGATTTCAAATTACAAATGTACCTTCGGTCTTGAGGGAAGGCAAAAGTACAGGCGTGACGCAAAAGCAAATGCCTAGTCAGCGTGAACAGTACGGGGGTACTGTTCATCTATTTATAGGCATGGGACGCAGCCCATGTAAAATTACATCCATGCCCTTTACATTTGCTAATAACTCTATAGTAACCCGCTGGGGTCTGAATAGCCTTTTCATCCTTAAGTCGGTTTCCTTTTCTGCCACCTTGCCGAAGCTCTTCTACGCACAGCTTCGGCTTCACGCTATCCTTCGTACTCCTTATGCTTCTTCACGCTGTGGTTTTAATTCAAGTCCGAAGGTACCTGTTCATGCATTATACTTCCAGAAACATTGTTAAATCATGTTTTTGAGGACCTTCGGAAGCCGAAGGCCCCCAACAGAAAGCAAACAATCAAGAGCAAGTGAAGTAAATAGCAAGGTCAAGCGGGCTATTTAAAGGGGCTGAAGGGTGACCATCCACTTCCTACCCCACTCGCCAAACAGTCACAAGAATTCAATAAGCAATTCAAGCCGCCTGAAAATGAGTTAGGCAACTGGCACCGTTTCGGGTAACACGACACCGGTTGGACCCAAGTAAACTGCTCAGGCAAATGATTACACCACTCCATCACATCAAGTTACTACTTCAGGACAATGCGATAAACTCTCTGCACACCAAGACACCCCTTGGGCACACCCATTGAGTGTGTCGTCCAGAATTTTCAAAGATTTTCTGAAGGAGCAATATCCACAAAATATACACAATGAATGTACCATGACAAAAGGAGGAGATCGGCTGAGACGGGAGGAAGTCCAAATGTGGTTACTGAAGCGCAAGTCCAATCAATAGAAGCATTGAAGCACAAAGCAGGGTGATGTCTAGCTGAGGGCCATCTGCCTCAACTAGCCAGATGTCCAATCTATCACCGATCAAATTGATTTCAGACCTAACAAGGCATGGACAGATGGCATCGCCTGGTTATTCAGAAAATGTTAATGTCAAAAGCATAAGATGAAGACCTTTGAATGGATTATTTCTAAAATCCACTCAAAGCTCGGGGGCTACACCCATTGGGTGCACCTTCGGTGCACCCAATAGATCTACAGTACCTTGAAGCCAAAATATTGATTTCAAAAGCATAAGATGAAGTCCTTTGAATGGATTATTTCTAAAATCCACTCAAAGCTTGGGGGCTACACCCAGTGGGTGCACCTTCCGTGCACCTAATAGATCTCCAGTACCTTGAAGCCAAAATGCTGATTTTTCAAAAGCATAAGATGAATACCTTTGAATGGATTATTTCTAAAATCCCCTCAAAGCTCGGGGGCTACACCCAATGGGTGCACCTTCGGTGCACCCAACAGCAGAACAGAAATCAGGCCATACAACAAACCCATATGCTAGACCAAGAATCTTTGGGCCGATTATTTCAAAATCAACTCAAAGATTGGGGGCTTGTGGGGGACAGATATCCTCCGGGTCCACTAGAAGGCGAAAGATCCTTGCACGCGGCCTCTAGCAATTACCCCGCAAGGCCATCTCATCGTCGGCCGGGCGAAGACTACTAGCAAAATGGGCTGGTCCGAGAAGACAATGGACTCGAGCATAGATAGTCTATTGAATCGTGCTCTATCCCAAAAAACCATTCGACTTTCCCGCGCCTAGCACCCTCGAATGTCAGGGTAGATCAGGGATGAGGCGATGAGTTTTTCGGGAGATTGGTTAAGTCGATTCGCTATTAGTTAGGAGATATGTGATCATCATGTATGTAAGGAGTGCCCCACGGTCATGTATATAAGGCCCAGGGGGACCTCATCATTTTCATCTCACATTAGCCTTTCTCCATTCAGGAGAGGATACTTGTAACACACCACACATACAGATCCACCCCAGGAAGTAGGGTATTACGCCTCTCAAAGTGGCCTGAACTTATAGAAAATCACCTCTCTCTCTCGTGCTCCTAGCACGAACCATAGAGCTACAATCAACAACACCATCCTACCCAAAAGCACACAAGGGTAACCCTGGGTGTGCGGTCGGACACTTAACACCGACACAAACGGTCTTGGGTCCTTTCACATTAGAAACAAGCACCTTGGGTACCCAAACACAAGTCTTTGGACTCTTGTGTTTGCACCCAACATATTTGGCAACTACTTTGCCTGATTTCTTAGTAAGCACATAAGAAGCATCAGAAGTTTTAAATGAAATGTCATGCTCATTTGATGCATTTACAATTTTCTTTTTAGGCATTTTGATCTTAGTTGAATGCCTAGAGCTAGAAGCCTCATTTCTATACATAAAAACATGATGAGAAACAGAATGAGGTTTTCTAGCATGTATTCTCCTAATCTTATGCTCAGGATAGTTTTTAGGATATAAAATATAACCCTCTCTATCCTGAACCATGAAAGCCTTACCCTTGACAAAATTAGACAATTTGTTCTTAGCGGCATTAAGCTTGATGTTGCTTTGACTTCCTTGTTGGAAGCCAATGCCATCCTTAATGCCAGGGCGTCTCCCATTATAAAGCATGCTACGAGCAAATTTAAAATTTTTATTTTCTAATTCATGCTCGGCAATTTTAGTATTTAATTTAGCTATGTGATCATTTTGTTCTTTAATCATAGCAATTTGATCATTCATAGCATCAACATTAACATGTCTACATCTAGTGCAAATGGTGACATGCTCGACAGTAGATGTAGATGGTTTGCAAACATTCAATTCTTCAATCTTAGCATGTAAACTAGCATTCTCATCTTTAAGACAGGAAATTGAATTATTGTAAATGTTAAGCTCTTTGGATAAATTTTCATATTTTTCTACTTCTAGAGCATAAACATTTTTCAATTTAACAAATTTCTTGTTTTCCTTAACGAGCAAGTCCTCTTGGCATTCTAAGAGATCATTCTTCTCGTTAATGGATTCTATCAATTCATTTATTTTCTTCTTTTAATTTTAGTAAGGTTGGCAAAAAGAGAAGTTAAATCATCTTCATTTGGTCGCTGGGAAGCAATTATTGGAGGAAATCAACGCTGGGCAGTGTGGAATACAAGCAGCGTCCAGAACTCTGGTGGGGAAGGCTTTCAGATCTAGTTTCTATTGGCCAGCAACGAAGAGTGATGCTGCCGAAGTAGTCCAGAGATGTGAAGCTTGCCAATTCTTATCAAAGCAACAACATTTACCTGCACAACAGCTGTAGACCATTCCTGTAACATGGTCATTTGCATGCTGGGGGATGGACATGATCGGACCTTTCAAGAAAGCTCAGGAAGGCTATACTCACGTACTGGTTGCCATTGACATATTCACAAAATGGATAGAGTACAAGCCAATCGCTTCTCTAACCTCAGCCAAAGCGGTGGAGTTTATACAAGACATAATATTCAGGTTTGAGATACCAAATAGCATCATCACTGACCTGGGATCTAACTTCACCAGTTCCGAATTCTTTGATTTCTGCAAGCAATGGAGCATCCAGATCAAGTATGCATCAGTGGCACACCCAAGAGCTAATGGCCAAGTAGAAGGGGCCAACAGAATGATATTGGAAGCACCCAGAAAGAAAGTATTTGACAATAATGAAAAGCTTGCAGGAAAATGGATCAGAGAGCTGCCATACGTGGTTTGGAGCCTGAGAACTCAACCCAGTCGAGCTCTGCATGGAAATACCCTGTTCTTCATGGTCTATGGGTCAGAGGCAGTGCTGCCCGCTGACCTAATATTTGGGGCGCCAAGATTGACTTTTGAAAGCATAGCCGAAGCAGAAGCTACCAGGCTAGAAGATATCGATGTGCTAGAGGAAGAACGATTGAACACAGTAATTCAGTCGGCTAGGTACTAGCAGGCCTTGAGGCGCTATCATGATAAAGCTGTGCGACACCGGTCCTTTGCAGTGGGAGACTTGGTCCTTCACCAAATTCTAACGGGGGAAGGACGGCACAAGCTGTCACCACTATGGGAAGGGCCATTCATTGTATCGAAGGTTACACGGCCGAGATCATACCGGCTTACTCAAATGGATGGCACGGAAGTGGGGAACTCATGGAACATAGAGCACCTTAGAAAGTTCTATCCCTAGCGAGGCCTCAAAAATTCTCGAAGAAACATTGTACTCTGTAATCTGGGGACTTCATCATCAATAAAGTTTTCGTTTTCAAAGGCATTCAGACTCTTGACTTATAGCTGACTTCGATTGGGCTGGGCTTGAAATCAGCACGCTTACTTGGCTTAGGGTGATCACTATGCCCTACTAACGGAGCAATCGGCTTAAGTCGGCGATGACTTAAGTCGGTGCAACATGCTCATGCTTACTCAACTTAGGGTGACCACTAAACCCTACTAACAGAGCAATCGGCTTAAGTCAGCGATGACTTAAGTCGGTGCAACATGCTCATGCTTACTCGACTAAGGGTGACCACTAAACCCTACTAACAGAGCAATCGGCTTAAGTGTAACACCCCAAAATCATAATTTTGGGTTTAGAAAAAAATTCCATTAAAAGTGTCTCTTTCTAAAAATATGTAATAATAATAAATAATTAGATAATACCAAAAGTTTGGCTATTCAAAATTAGATCTAAACTTTTAAAGCTAAAATTTAAGTTGAAACTCCAAAAGAAAAAAAAGAAATATTCTCTATTATTTAAGGATTATTCTGTTATTAGACGAGTATAAAAACCTTTCTAAATAAGTTAAATATCTCCTAATACAGATTCGATACTAAGAAGTTATGTTCCCTTAAATAAATAAATAAATGTTGAAGTCTATTTATGAACTTTTAATTCGCCTACAGATTCAAACTAATACTTTCCTAAATAATGTGTGGGTTCCATACTTGAAACATTTGCCTAAATAAATTAATAATAAACGCCTTGCATCCATGCTTAACTTTTGACTGTGTATAGAGTTTGGAATATGAAATTTTAGGAACCCAAACTCGAATTAAATTAGGATATTTAAAATAGAAATTAGGAAGGAATTAAAATAGAAAAGAAAAAGGCAAGAAACTTACCCACTCGGCCCAATCCCAAATTGTACAGCCGGCTCACACATTGCCATACGTGCAAATTCTTTTTTCCCTTTTCTTTATTCTAATGGCCGCAACTGGATGGGACATCATCCGTTGTTTTTTTTTCTCACGTGTCACTGACCATGGGACCCTCCCTTGAACTGCTACTAGCTTTCTCATCGTGTTCCACTTATGTGCGAGCATAATAGACCGGAGGTTGTTAGGATTTGGAGGAGCAGATCTTAACAAACTCGACCGGCTCCACGCAGGATATGATTCCATCAGAGTATAAAACCAGACTTTCCCCCACAATCCTTACCATCACACCATCCAGCAGATCACCTCCAGGCTCCTGGATCGACATAGATCAAAGCAAATTTGTTAGGATCTGTGAACGGAGCGAATCCCGATCCTAACAAACCCATCCACCATCATCGGAGTTTTTGGCTCCGCTTGTATATAACACAACCAAGGTTTTTTTCCTTGCTTCATCAAACCAGCGTGCGAGAAACTAGGCTGCACCACGGAAGCCACCTGGGAAACCAAAACCTCACCAAGCGCGGACGAAGAGAAGAGAAGAGAGTGTGCTAGGCGGGATCAGGGTCCTGTCGTGGACTTCCTCGGTGAGCGGTTGTCGCAGGTCGTGCAAAGAAGGCATGGTTCGAGCAAAGGCTCGTCAGAATCTGCCCATCATCACCAAGCCATACCGTGGACATCTCTGTCCTCATCTTTGTCGGTAGATAGGTACTATAACTCGAGTTCATTCTTATTTTCGCTTTAATTTCAACCTGGTTGCATTTGGATTATTTCGCGGGGAGCAACGGGTGCTGACCCAGCGTGCTCTGGCAATGGCTTCGTAGTCGCTAGGGGCGCGCCGCCGCTCTCCTTCGCCGTGGAGGAAGAAAGGCCCCTCACCGTCAATCTGGAATGGACGGATGAGATGCAGCACCGCATAACGATTCGGCCGGGTAGATCAGAACCGTGGATCTATGATCCAATGGCCACGTTTGATTACCGCTTCATTCAAAATGCTGATCTAATCTGGGCCGTCTGTTGTGGATCGGGCGGTTGATGCCACCCAATACCCCCTTCGGCCATGTGGTTTTGCAAAAGAGCCCCTGCGCTTTTTCTTATTCAAACCTGCCGTCCACCGCGGGTTAAAACTGTGTCTTGGAACAATTTACACCGAGACCCCTGGACTTTCTAATAATAATGCGCCCAGTTCAGAGAATTAGAAAATCCAGTAAAAATAAATAGAAAATGATTTTTAATGTGAAAATAAATGCTAGAAACTTGTGAAATTCATATTAAATTCATTTTAACTCCAAATTGAGTCATTCCAGTAGCAATAATTTTATTTTAATATTGTCTATCAACTAGTAACACTGTTTAGCCATAAAACTTGAAGCAAAATTGTTCATTTGAATTAATCTGTTCTAGGTGCTTAATAACTTCAGAAATTCATAACTAAATAACTATAACTCCAAATTTAGTGATTCTTGTTCCTACGATCTCGTTACACAACGTAGATTATTATTATGCAGTTTGTTCTCATGTTTGATGTGATGTTAAATTTTGCCTATACACTGTTTGTTTGTATTGCTACGACTAGCAGTGAGGTCACGTGTCATCTGAAGAGCAAGTTGGTACCTGGAATCTCAAGTCCCAGGCAAGTTGTGCCCTTGATCACTTCTTTTTACCCACTCATGTTCTAATTAATCATGATGATCTGTATAGGTTAATTTTGATGGGACCCAATAGGATACCCTAGTTTGTCTATCTTTATACCTTGTTTACCACTAAACTTTCTGGGTAGTACTTGCTAGTGCTATATGTGGTTTTGGGTATGGAGATACACTATTCATGATTATACTTTTGTTATCAGTTGTTATTTATTGTTCATGATAAGATCATTATGTTAATTGGAACATGGAGAACCACCCGAGAAAACAGTGCTACCACAAGGGTTTAATGGGACGCCCTTGGCTGATTAATTAGGAAAGCTAGTGGAAGACTACCTTACCCGAAAGGGGCAACGGCAGTAGGGGAGTGGTTAGTGTAGGGAGGCCCTCGGGAGGATTTTGCTGCGATGGCGGTCCTGCAAGGGATTCCTGCATTGTTGCTTCCTATAAACTGTAGCGGGTTTTCTGAAGCTAGTGGAACTTTGTAAAGGCCTCGTAGTGTTACCCTGCCTCGCCTCCTCGGTAGAGGTGTATGGGATTGGCCGTCTCTTGGCAGATGGGTAACACGACTTGTGGGTAAAGATGCCCAACCTCTGTAGAGTGTAAAACTGGTATACTAGCCGTGCTCACGGTCATGAGCAGCTCGGACCCTCACATGATTAATTTATGGAACTAAATTCAATTTGTCATATGCATTGCATCGCAGGTGAGGTTGTTACTTTTGTTCTACTATTTAATTGGGTTGGTATTTACTTATACTTAGTAATTGCTAATAAAATTTTGACCAACTTTAAAAGCAATGCTCAGCTTCAACCATCCTCTTTGGTAAGCCTTACACTTCACGTGAGCTCCCACCTTTGGCGAGTTCATGCACATTATTCCCCACAACTTGTTGAGCTATGAACGTATGTGAGCTCACTCTTGCTGTCTCACACCCCCCCCACAGGTCAAGAACAGGTACCGCAGGATGAGGCGCTTGGAGGATGCTGTGATGTGTTCGTGAGAGGTCTAGGCCGTCGTCTCCCAGTCAACTTTGGGTTGCTGGACCGTTGTCTTCTTATAATGTAATAATTTATTTTGTATAGAACTCCTGTTATATATAAAGATGTGACATTCGATCCTGTGCCACTATACATCATATGTGTGAGACTTGGTCCCAGCATACCTGGTGTTTATGTTCGCGCCCGGGTCTTGGTGTCCCTAAAACCCGGGTGTGATATTAAGTCAGCGATGACTTAAGTCGGTGCAACAAGCTCATGCTTACTCAACTTAGGTTGACCACTAAACCCTACTAACGGAGCAATCGGCTTAAGTCAGCGACGACTTAAATTGGTGCGGCATGCTCGCGCTTACTCGACCTAAGGCGACCACTATGGCCTACCTGCCAGGCGATTGGCTTAAGTCAGAAAACACCTTTAAACCAGCATGGCGCACTTGCTTTCGCGTTGTTCAGGGTGACCACTATACCCTAACAGCGAAATAATGAGCTAAGAATAAAAGCTCTTCAGGAAAAAAGAACGTCTTACTTTCTTGATCCAGGGGCGTTTTCTAGCGCCCTGTCCACAAAATATTCGAGTTCTAACACAGCTGTCACATGAACATAGAGTTCATATTACATCCTCTTAAAAGATGTTAACTCGACAAAAATAGTGTTTTGCAGGACATCACTACATCGAAGCATCTTTGCTGGCAATGTCTCTCGCAGGCGCAACAGAAGAAGAAGGATGGCTTGCAACGTCGGGCGTGGCCTTGACATCAGCAACAATATCGTTAGGCACCACGACGCCAGGCCTCCTCATCAGGATCTGTCCAGCGCGAACGTCTTTATCCATAGCCTTGTTGTGCTAGGCCTTCAAGACGGCGCAACTGTCCTATAAAGCTTTAACAGCCAGTTGAGCATCCTCTAGCTCCTGCGCGACAAACATCTTGGAAGCGCGCAGATCCTTGATGGTGGAATCTTTGGTCGATAGCAGTTGTCCAAGTCGCAGAACTTCGTCTTAGGATGCTTGCAGCTCATGGCGGTGGTGATCTAGATCAGACATGGTGAAGTGGTGGCTCCTCTCCAAGATGGTCAAGGAGTTACTGGTGTCACGGTACAACCTGTCTAGATTGTCACGAGAGGAAACAAGTGCTCGCTTCTCCTCCTACAAACATTCAGTACCAAGGCAACAATAACATGGCAGGGTCAGCCAAGGAAGTTTACCTCATGCGCCATCCTTTTAGATTCAAGCTAGGCATTAAGAGAGGAATTCAGAGAGCAGGCACCGTCCAGAAAAGCAGAAGTCTGGGCCAAGTCGGCTTGACTTTGAGAATACTTCTCCTCAAGGTCAGAGCATCATTGAGCCATATCTAACAACACAGCTAAAAGGGAATGCACAATTAAGAACAAGTTGATCAATCAAAGCAGCTAGGGAAGCTTTAAGCTCACTAACCAGCATTCGACGCCTTCAGATCATCGATCTGTTTCTGGAGCAGCAATAGATTCCACTGCATCAGAGATAGAGCTTGTTCAGGAACAGCCGCTCCGCAGGATTTCAACTAGGCAGATACTCCATCAACAAAATCCTATGATCATAGACAGATGAGTAGAAGAAAGATAATTCACTAGTATGTACAACATAGAGCAAAAGTCCGACTCACCTAGAGATTGGAAAGGAACTGCGGTAGACCCAGGGTAGGAGGAGCTGGGGCATGGCTTGATGAGGGAAGGTTAGCAGGAACAATCTGAAGAGCGCTACCCGGGGTGACCTCAACCCCACCAGCAGACAGCAGACTCGTTGCATCTAGCTCACCGACCTCTAAGGCAACTTGTCCAGTTAAAGCTGTAGAAGCACGTGCTGCCATCGCTCCATCAGACCGAGGTGGGGACGACCTGTCACACCCGGTTTTAAGGGACAAAGCCGGGTGCATCTCATACATGCGCCAAGAAGACAACATATATAATAACAGAGTGTATAGAGATAAATGTCACAATACATCAGAGTATATATTACATAGCGGAAGTCTTAAAAAATAAAAGATAAATATAACAGGATCTACATTCCATCATTGGCGCCAGAAAGTCAACTGGGAGACGACAACCTAGACCTCTCACGAACACAACGCAACATCCACCATGCGCCTCATCTAGTGGTACCTATTCTTGACCTGTGGGGGGTGTGAGACAGCAAGGGTGAGCTCACACATGTTCATCGCTCAACAAGTTGTGGGGAATAATGTGACATGAACTCACCAAAGGTGGGAGCTCATGAAGTGTAAGGCTTACCAAAGAGAATGGCTAAAACTGAGCATTGCTTTTAAAGTTGGTCAAACTTTTATTAGCAATTACTAGATGTAAGTAAATATCAAACCTTAAATAAAGTAATAGAACAAAATTAATAATAATCCCATGCATATGCAAATGACAAATTGAGTTTAGGTTCCATAATTTAATCATCGGAGAGTCCTGAGCTGCTCATGACCGTGAGCTCGGCTAGTATACCAGTTTTACACTCTGTAGAGGTTGTACCCTTTATCCACAAGTCATGTTTCCCATTTTGCCAGGGTTAGCTAGGCCCTTAGACACTACCAAGGTGAATGGCTAGGGATCCACTACGAGGCCTTTACAAAGTTCCACTAGCTTCTGAAAACCCGCTACAGTTATGGGAAGAGCACTTGCAAGAATCCCCCGTCTGATCGCCATCGCAGCAAAATCAACCCGAGAACCTCCTTGCATGCAACTCTCCTACTGCCCTTGCCCCTTTCGGGTAAGGTAGTCTTCCACTAGCTTCCCTAATTATTTAGCCAAGGGGTCCCATTCCTCCCTTGTGGTGGCACGTGTTTCTCAAGTTAAGCTCCATGTTCCAATTAATAATAATATAATGATCTTGTCATGAACATAAATAAATAACATAATAACTGAAACATGGATATAATAAATGATTATCCCAAAACCATATAAAGCAATAGCAAACTACCCAAGTGATTCAGGGGTAAACAAGGTAATGAGATAAACAATCTAGGGTGACCTATCGGGTCCCATCAAAATTAAACCTATGCATGGTAAATGATTATAAGGAACATTATTGGGTAACAAAAGTGAATCAAGGGCAAACTTACTGTGGCGGAACCGCCCGAATTATTCCAACTCAAGTGCCTAAGCCCTGCCTTAGAGGCTAGACCACAGTTAAATGGGAATAACCCGTCAATCCCTCGGATCTAGTCCGACACGGCCACTGACAGGATCAAGTACCACAATCTCACTCGATGGTGAGTCACAGAGCAAATACAATAAAGCATAAAACCATACATGGAAGAGTGTTAATTATTACATCATCATCATCATCGGAGTTTTGCCAAAAGTAGTCATCATTGTTCGAAGTGCAGCGGAATAAAACTAACGATAAATAAACGGAGAGATGGGGAAGCCTGTCCCATCACTCCTCATGCTCCTCCTCAGCCGAGGCAGGGTCCCACTCGACGGTCCAACCCGGTGGCAGGGTGGATGGCCAAGTCACTCCAGCAACCATGTCCTCCAGAGAACCTGTAAAAATTATGCCACAAGCAAGGCTGAGTATACTAATACTCAGCTAGACTTACCCGGTGTGAGGAGTCTATACTCCTCTACCTCTAGACATGCAGCTGTTTGGCTGTGGGGTTTGGTTGCCAAAAGCACTAGCTGAGTTTCTAAATCAAGGTTTTAACTTTGTCAAAATTAAGTGTGACTCTCTTAAGGCTAAAAGTGTACTATCTATTCATACATGGTAGCAAGCATTTTTAGCAATCAACATCTTGTATCATCTCATCACAGTTCCACTTGTTACTCAATGCAGTACAATGGATCAAGCAGTCTCATTAGCTGCGAGAAGCAGACGATTCGAATCGAGTTTTTTTTTATCCTTGCAAGGTAAACCTAAACACACGACATGCAGGGGCACTCCGTCCCCACACATATCAACCGTCCCCATCGATTCCCTGGCAACAGATCAGGGCTCACCGCCTTGGCGTACAATGCCTCACTGACCCCGACTGGCCGTTGTGCAGTGACCGCACTTGTACCCACCATAACCGGAATGGGAGACTACGTCTCAGGTCGCGTGAGGGGGTATGTCTGCGGGCAGGTTCACTCAGGTACTAGGTTTACCGATTTACCATATTTCTCGGTATGTGTTTAGTACATTCAAACGCTTGACACAGGTATCCGCACGTTAATCCTTATTCCAATTTTCACCTCGTAGACCACGCGTCCCCATGGACCGTGTCCACAGACCATCACCATTCTGTTATCAAAGTGGATACAACCAAATCCTGACCTCGCGCGAGTGCTAGAAAAATCACTCGACTTCTACCGGGATCCTACTTAATAAAGCAGCTACTCGTCTTAGCATACTAGTATTCATCTCAATGGGGTTCCTGAGATCATGCAACTAGGGTTTCAAACAACTCCTACACTTAAGTGCACAAACAATCCTACAATCATTAAGTGTAGTAAAATAGCATAAATAACAGGTTATGCATAAAACCGGGGCTTGCCTTCCAAAGCAGTGGCAGGCAGGTCCTCTGGTGCAGGCTCTGGTGCTGGGTCTGGGGCAACCTCCTGGGCAGCTCCTTGCTCCGGCACGAGGATGTACTCTCCGTCGGCAAGATTACAGTCTATCGAATGCAATGAAAATGTATGTTACAATTATGCAAGATTTAAGAACATTAAGCTATAGAATTTAAGTCAAGAATTAACTTAGGGTTCACTGGCTATGTGGGTCTCCTAGTGGTATATATAGACTTATTACCTTTTAGGTTTGGGTTTTCCTTTAAGATAACATATTGGATTTGCATTGCCTTTATAGGCTTTAGTGGGCAATTTATGAAGAATCTTAGGAGGATATAAATTTACACACCCATTTTCCTTTCTTTAATTTCCATCCAGGGTTTCTAGTAGGGGTTTGAACTATGACAGTAGTTTAAAAATTTCCAAAAATTTTGTAAAAATTATAGTGGCTTGCCCTTGGTCAATAGGGCCTGTCTTAGGAATATGGGGTTTAAAATAAAAAGGCTAGGCTGTATACAAAAATAACAAAAGGTGGGGCTATTAGGCCACTCTGCACTACAAGTCCTTTATTAAAAAGGATTCTGACCTAATGGTTATTTTTGCTGGCCTCTAACAGTGATAACAAGCTCTTGTACCAAAAATGACAGAGAGCCACATGATAGTTAATTAATGGTGGATTTCTAAACTTTGGTGCAAAAAGGGTGATTAGAACTAACTTGTTATTTGAAAAATAGCAAACAACAGATTTCAGATTTTTCTTAAGTTCTTATTATCAACACATTAGTTATCCTAAGGTTTGGGGAGGTTTCACCTTAGGGTTATTTTTGTAGGGTTTTTCTAAGTTATCCTTATTTTCTTCATTTAAAAGGTATCTTTCTTATCTTTTACTACAACAGGGTATGATACATTTTTCCAGTGAACTACATTGACTAAATATCTCAACA
Source organism: Zea luxurians (assembly GCA_029449295.1). Lineage (NCBI taxonomy): Eukaryota > Viridiplantae > Streptophyta > Magnoliopsida > Poales > Poaceae > Zea > Zea luxurians. Next base: position 8,627,677 of record JAOPSE010000034.1, read on the forward strand.
AAAATAGGGGTGCTGTCTAGTTCATTATTTATATCACTTTTTCTATTTTCCTTAAACTTAAGCATATTATAGAATAAGGGGTTAAAACTAACTTAATGTAATGGACAGAGAGGTTTAACATTTTTAACTAGGTCAGTAGGTAGACAATAACTTCTCTAAATTTTTCTAACCTTAGTTAAATAGTACAACCATTTTTCTTGCTATTATTAAGCTTTTGGCCAAAACTGAAAATAAATCAGAACCTTATATTTTTCTCTAGTACTTATGGGATTTTATATTTTTCTTAGACAGGTTATATTATTTAGAGTCTGGCAAAATTAGTTTGACCAAATTTGGATAAACCAAACAGAAGTTATGGGTTTTTAAAGTTTCTGTTTGAATTTAAATCAGGTTTTAATTAAGTTTTTCTGGAAAAGCGGTTTGCGCCGAGGCCCCTGAGTTTAAACCGAATCAAACTTCGCAGATCTACCCTCGGGCCACTATTCATTTGAGTCTCTGGCTTTTCACTTAACCCCCTGGATTTCCTCTCCCTCACACCCGCGGTCCTTCCCTTAACTGAAACAGTAGCCGTGGGAAAGAAAAGGACGGCGCGGCTTACCGGCGGCGAGGGAGGTCCGGCGAGGTGGTCAGCGATGTTCAGGAGGTTGCGACGGTCACGTCGATGTGCGGGTCGTCGCTGGAGGTGGTCGGAGTCACACTGGCCACGAGCGCAGGCGGCGGGGGTCGACGGCGACGCCTGCTCCGGCCAAACCACGGCGGCAGAGTTCAATCAATGGGCACGAGGAGCTTCACGGGATGACACAGAGGCCATACGTGCAATGAATCGGAAAATGGTGGAGGGGTTTACCCGGTCCACGTGCGCCGGCGAGTTCGTGAACTCCGGTGAGCGCGATTCGGCTACACCGGTGACGCGGGCCCTCGGTTCAAGCTTGAGAAAGGCTCACGGCTTCACCAGGAAGCTATCTGGGGGCTTGGATCGAACGGAGGAGGACTGGAGAGGGGTTGGCCACGGTGGTGGCTTTTGGTCGGCACTGGCGGGTCGCGGGGAGGTCGCCGGAGGCGATGGCTGGCTCGGGCGAGTCCGGCGAGGTACGGAGGAGGCACTGGGGAAAACAACCGAGCGCTGGGGCGGGTTTTATAGGCGCGGCTCGGGCGTGGTCACGGGCGGCCGCGGGCGCGTGGGGTTCGCGCACGGGCGTGCTCTGAGCGCGCCCCCGGGTGCCAGCTCGCGTCGAACACGTGGAGGGTTGCGTCTGCCAAGGTTCAACGGCCGATTTGAGCGCCATGGCGTGCATATCTTGGCAAAGTCACTATGTACGGTCACTTCTCTGCTCCAAATCCTACCCTTTTGCTGTGAGTTCCAAGTCGAGATATGGTCAGGGCAGGGAGATAGAGAGGGGAGAAGTTTGCTGTGTCAGCTGGGTCCAAACCGAGACAAAAGGGGTGTCAAGTCGTGTCTAGCGCCCTAGGGTAGGTGTCATCTCTTGCCAGGGTGTTCTATGGTTAATTTGGCGCCATTTTGTTAATTGGGTCGACTGGTTTTGAAAAGGGAATCAAGGTGAACATGAGGGATCTTTGCTCAAGGGTTGGTTTTTGACTTAGGCAAAATCTGAATTCCTCCCTTGTGTTCAACTTTTGGTGATCCTTTTAGGACCTTTCTGAAAACTTTTTGGGGGTACTTCCTTACTATTAATTATAGGTTATTAGGTATATTACAACTTTTATATTTGGCCCAAACCATGATCATGATGTTTACATGATCTTTTGATCATGGCTTCACTTAGGGTTATTATTGCATATGGGGGTTTTGCTCTAGGGTTTTGGGAGATCCCTACTTAGATGTGTATTACAAGCTAGGGCATGATATCTAAGATAGTTTGCACTTGATTAGGATCCTGAATTCCAAGATTAAGGTACTCTATCCACAAATCCTTAGGTAATCATGGGCAAAAAGAGGTAACCCTGGGGTGGACACCCTGAGTAACACCTAGGGTGTTACAGCCCTCCCCCCTTAAAGGAATCTCGCCCCGAGATTTCAGGTAGAGTCCCTTGGAGGGATGCTTTGAAGGTGTGCTGGTGCTACTTTCCCCTTAAACTCAAGTTCCACTTTCCTAACTGCTCTTCGAATGTCATCCTCTTTGCAACTTCAGAAGGAAGCCCTTCTTAAGTTAAATCCATAACTTAGACTATCCTTGTTATCTAAGTTTTTCTTATAATTGACTTCAAAGGGCAGGTGGGGGTGGGGTTTTGGGTTACATACCGATTCCTTTGGGTAGAAAGTCGGGGAAGCGAGAGCGTAGAAAATCCTCCGTCTCCCATGTAGCTTCTTCTGCTGAATGGTGACTCCACTGAACCTTATACATTCTGACTGATCTTGCCCGAGTTGACCTTTCCGTTTGATCCAATACCTTGACGGGGTACTCTTGGTAGGACAAGTCTGGTTCTATCTCAATGTCCGGCTCTGGTAGCACTTCAGTGGGTAGACGAACACATTTCCGCAGCTGAGATACATGGAACACATTGTGGACTGCTGACATATGGGTTGGCAATTCCAATTGGTAAGCTACGGGTCCACAACTTGCCTTGATCTTGTAGGGTCCAATGTAGTGAGGGGCCAACTTGCCCTTGATCCTGAATCTCCGGATACCCTTGGTTGGTGATATCTTAAGATAGACATGATCTCCTACCTCAAACTGTAGAGGCTTCCGCCTCTGGTCATGATAACTCTTTTGCCTGGCCTGAGCAGCTTCCAAGTTCTTCCTGATGACTCTGACCTTTTCCTCTGCTTCAATTACCAAATCTGGCCCAAATATTTCCCTTTCTCCTGCTTGAGACCAATTTAGCGGGGTCCTACATCTTCTCCCATATAAGGCCTCAAAAGGGGCCATCCTCAGACTGGACTGATAGCTATTATTGTAAGAAAACTCTGCCAAGGAGAGACACTTATCCCAATCCTTTCCATAGTGTAATGCACATGCTCGCAACATGTCTTCCAAAATCTGATTTACCCTTTCTGTCTGACCATCCGTTTGAGGGTGATAAGCTGAGCTCCGGATTACGTGGGTCCCCAGAGCTTCTTGCAGTTTCTCCCAAAAGCGTGCCACAAACAGTGCTCCTCTATCAGATATGATAGTCTTTGGGATGCCATGCAATCTTACTATTTGATCCACGTAAAGTTCCGCGTACTTCTCTGTCTTGTGGGTGGTGTGCACTGGCAAGAAATGAGCAGTCTTGGTCAATCTGTCCACAATAACCCATATAGAATCATGGTGCCTGGAGGTATTGGGCAATCCCACTATGAAGTCCATGCAAACATCCTCCCATTTCCAAGATGGTATGGGAAGGGGTTGCAAAGGGCCTGCTGCTTTCAAATGACTAGCTTTTACCCTCTGACAAGTGTCACATTCTGAGACGTACTTGGCAATTTCCCTCTTCATCCTGGTCCACCAATAAAGAGGTCTGAGATCATGGTACATCTTGTTGCTACCAGGGTGCATGGAAAACTTGGAAAGGTGAGCTTCATCCAATATCTTCTTTCTGAGCTCAGGGTTCTTAGGAACAACCAATCGATCTTCAAACCATAAAGTTCCCTTGCTGTCCTGGCGGAAACACTTGTATTTCTCTGCCTTCTGCTTGATCATTTCCTTGATGACCTGAACACCCTTATCCCCAAACTGTGCCTGAGCTATTTGTTCTTGCAACGTGGGCTCCACTGCGATATATCTCAATTCACCGGAAGGAACAACTTCCAGATTCAGCTTGCGCAACTCATCACACAAGGTGGTGATTCTTGCATCCATGTTCATGCAATTACATTGGGCTTTTCGGCTCAAGGCATCTGCCACAACATTTGCCTTGCCAGGATGGTAATGCACCTCCAAATCATAGTCCTTGATTAATTCCAACCATCTTCTCTGCCTCATGTTCAGATCTGCTTGAGTGAAAATGTACTTGAGACTCTTGTGATCAGTGTAAATGTTACAGTGGGCTCCCATCAAGTAGTGTCTCCATATCTTGAGGGCATGAACTACTGCTGCCAACTCCAGATCATGTGTCGGGTAGTTCTGCTCATGGGGCCTGAGTGCTCGGGAAGCATAAGCAATCACTCTATTCCCTTGCATCAGAACACAACCCAATCCAGTGCCAGAAGCATCACAATAAACTTCAAATGGTTTGGTATTGTCGGGTTGGGCTAGCACTGGGGCTGTTGTCAATTGTTGCCTCAAGGTATGGAAAGCCTCTTCACACTTTTGGCTCCACTCAAATTTGACTCCCTTCTTCAACAGTTCAGTCATTGGCTTGGCAATTCTGGAGAAATCCGGAATAAATCGTCGGTAATATCCTGCTAATCCCAGAAAACTCCTAATCTGCCTTACCGTAGTCGGAGGTTTCCAGTCCATCACCTCTTGCACTTTCTCAGGGTCGACTGATATCCCCTCCTGAGAGATCGTGTGACCCAAGAATTTTATTTCCTTTAGCCAGAATTCACACTTAGACAACTTAGCATACAACTGATGGTCACGAAGTCTCTGGAGCACAATATGCAGATGTTTAGTGTGCTCAGCTTCATTCTTGGAATAAACTAGAATGTCATCAATGAAAACGACCACAAACTTATCCAACTCTGGCATGAACACTGAGTTCATCAAGTACATGAAATAAGTCGGGGCATTGGTCAACCCAAAAGACATTACCAAAAACTCATACAGCCCATATCTAGTAGAGAAGGCCGTCTTGGGAATATCACTGGCACGGATCTTGATCTGATGGTAGCCTGAGCGAAGGTCTATCTTGGAGAATACCTTGGCTCCTACCAACTGATCAAACAGAACATCAATGCGGGGTAACGGGTACTTGTTCTTGATAGTCACCGCATTGAGAGGGCGGTAGTCAACACACATCCTCAAACTCTCATCCTTTTTCTTCACAAATAAAGCTGGACATCCCCATGGTGAAGTGCTTGGACGAATGAACCCCTTGTCCAACAATTCCTGCAATTGTTTCTTCAATTCTGCCAGTTCCGCGGGAGGCATCCTATAAGGTCTCTTGGAGATAGGAGCAGTCCCGGGTTGCAATTCAATGGCAAACTCAACATCTCTGTCAGGTGGCATCCCTGGTAACTCATCTGGAAAAACATTGGGGTATTCACAGACCACTGGGATCTTCCTTACTGGGGATTCTGCCATAACAAAGGCACAAGACCGGGTACCACTCTGGTTGGGTAAATACAAAACAGTCTCGCCATAAGCAGGGGAATGGATTTCAATGGCTCTTGCTGCAATGTCCAATATTGCCTGATGTTTGGTCAACCAATCAGTTCCCAAGATAATATCCACGCTGTCCAAACCCAAAATGAGGAGGGTGGTTTTAATTATTAGACTACCAAACTTTATGGGCACATTCTTGCTGATTTGATTAGTGGCAATCCTGCCTCCTGGGGTTGAAATGGTAATAGCCCCGTGGGTGTGGTGAAAAGGCAACTGGCACTTGACACTAAATTTGTCACTGACAAAACTATGCGAAGCACCGGAATCAAAAAGAACAATAGCAGGAAAATTTAAAACTGTAAAGATACCAGTCATGACGGGTGCTCCCTCTGGAATATCAACCATTGTAGTGAAGTTCAGCTTGCCCTGCCTCACTTGCACCTTTTGCCTCTTCCCTTGGTTCTGATTAACATTCTGCCCCTGCCTCTGCTGATTCTTGGGGCAATTCTTGGCATAGTGTCCCGTGCTGCCACAAGTGAAACACCTGTTATCATTGGCCTGGCGGTACTGCTGCTGCTGATTGTTCCTCTGAGCTAGAAACTGGGCACGGTTGGGTGCCTGCTGCTGCTGCTGTTGCGGTGGCCTGATCACCCATCTTCCTTGCTGCTGCTGAGGTCCCTTGTTCTGCGAGTCAGACACAATCCTGAAGCGCTGTGGCTGAGATGAGGGTCCTGCCACAGGGGTCTTCCTCTTCTTCTCCGCCTGTCGAGCCAAGATGCAGTCCTCCTGGGAGATAGCCATGTTGACCAACTCATTGTAACTGTTGGCCCTGACGGTGTTGAGTCGATCACGGAGCTTGGTGCTGAGCCCCCTTCTGAACCTGTCTCGCTTCTTCTCATCCGTATCAGCATGATATCCAGCATACTGACACAAATCATTGAAGGCCTGGGCATATTGCAACACTGTCCTGCTGCCCTGAGTGAGTGCCAGAAACTCATTGAGTTTCCGGTCCATGATGCCAGCTGGAATATGATGCCCTCTGAAAGCGGCCTTGAACTCCCTCCATTCCACTTCTCTGCCTTCTGGCTGCATGGCAAGAAAATGGTCCCACCAAGTCCTTGCGGGTCCGCGAAGCTGCTGGGTGGCGAACCTGACCTTGGCAACCTCTGAGCAAGCCCCATGGAGCAGTGGGAATTTGGATTCCACCACCCTCAACCACACATCTGCATCAAGTGGGTCCTCTGCCCTGGTAAACAGTGGTGGCTGAGTACTAAGGAACTCCTGGTAGGTAGCAGCGACAGGGTGACGCTGATGGTCTCCACCATAATGCTGAGGTGGTGCCTGACGCTGAGCTAGCTATCTCAGAATCTCATTCTGCTGGGCCATGAGCTCCTGCAGAGTGGGAGGCGGTGGCGGTGGAGGAACGTGCTCATTCTGACCGCGGCGCGCTCTCCCAGCCATCTGAAAAATCACATGGTTGCTCAATAACACATCTCCAAGCTTAAGGTTCAAACATGGTAGGGGAGTTAAAGCAATTTGATAGATTCCAAATAAAACAAAACGGAAACATAAACCTTCCGTCCAAAATTTAAACTGCCATTAATCATCCCTGAACCTCCAAAAGAGTTTTAACACTGGTTACATCAATGATCCAAAAGACTCAACTCTTCCTAGCCTAGTACCCTAAGGTGCAAAAGCTAAGCTAGCGGCGAGGAGTCCAACTATCATCAACTTCTAGTATTAGTCTGGCATCTAGTGAGCGAACGAGGCAACGCTGGACTCGGGGGAAGGTGGTCTCCCTGAGCCAGCGGTGTCTACACTGGAGGCAGGCTCATCTCCTCCCTCGATGTCCACGTCCTCGTCAGCCTCCTCATCATGGATCTCTTGGTGATGCATGTCCAGGTGCGCATTAGCCTCCGCTAGCTGCTGCTGGGTGTTGAGGAGCTGATCCTCGAGAACCTCGATGGTATTCTCCCTGGTGCCCACTAGCTCCTCCAACTCATGAATCTCATCAGTCAGCTGCTCCACTTGCAAATCTTTCTCCACCAGCTCCTGGGATAAATCCACCACGAGCTCCTCCCTGTTGTCCAGGGTGATCTTGGTAGCCTCCAGTAGTGCCATCAACTGAGACATGGCCTCCCCACGCATCACTTGCAGACGGTACAGAGCGTTCATGCATCGTACCGATAAGTGAGCGGTGTGGCCTGGGTAGAGGGCCCAGATGTCCTTGGCATGCTCCACCCGATCCTTCCACATCGGGTCGTCCTCCTTTTCCGCGGGGAACAACCCAATGGGGTGGGTAGCCAGCTCCAAGGGATGGAATCCGCAGAAGGTAGTCAGTCCATGCAGAGCAATTGCCTCGATGGTGTCCTCCGCTCGGTACCCGAAAGACTCGGAGTCCAAGGAGCGCCAGCCTGGCTGCAGGGGATGAGGCTCCAAAGTCATCCTCACCCTACAGCGAGGCACCCGGTGCTTCTCGAACTGCTGCACCGCGTACTGAGGGGGTGTCAAGTATCCGGCCCCCTGAAGTACCTCCCACAAGATGCGGGGAAAACCCTCTCGTGCAAGTCCGTCAGTGTGGGTCAGTGCATCTCCATCCTCGGAGGATCCGTGGGAAGTCATCTGTGCACGGTTAAGCGTAAGTAAAGAAAAAGAAGTACAAAAAGAACAAGGAAAAAAAACAAAACTTAGCCTGCCTCTAGCTAAAAGAAAAAGGCATTGGGGACCTAGTTGGCTGCTATCTCATTTTTAAGTCCTTTTACTTAGTTATTCCTTTGCTTAATTAAGAATGCATGCATGCACGTCCTGAACGACCTCACAAGAAAATAAAAGGAACAGGGAAGAACTCCCATCCTGTAAAAGTGGCCTGTAGGGCCTAGTTAATTAGCCACCTAGCTACCCTTCTACCATCCTAAGGCTTCACGTCCTAGGTCTATCCTGCTCGCCCTACTATCTATCCAACATTGTTTCTATCAAGTTTTACTTTAGAAAAGGGATGGTATTCATGTTTTATTGATTCCTCTGTGGTGGTACAAGCTCTGATACCAGCTGTGGCGGAACCGCCCGAATTATTCCAACTCAAGTGCCTAAGCCCTGCCTTAGAGGCTAGACCACACTTAAATGGGAATAACTCGTCAATCCCTCGGATCTAGTCCGACACGGCCACTGACAGGATCAAGTACCACAATCTCACTCGATGGTGAGTCACAGAGCAAATACAATAAAGCATAAAACCATACATGGAAGAGTGTTAATTATTACATCATCATCATCATCGGAGTTTTGCCAAAAGTAGTCATCATTGTTCGAAGTGCAGCGGAATAAAACTAACGATAAATAAACGGAGAGATGGGGAAGCCTGTCCCATCACTCCTCATGCTCCTCCTCAGCCGAGGCAGGGTCCCACTCGACGGTCCAACCCAGTGGCAGGGTGGATGGCCAAGTCACTCCAGCAACCATGTCCTCCAGAGAACCTGTAAAAATTATGCCACAAGCAAGGCTGAGTATACTAATACTCAGCTAGACTTACCCGGTGTGAGGAGTCTATACTCCTCTACCTCTAGACATGCAGCTGTTTGGCTGTGGGGTTTGGTTGCCAAAAGCACTAGCTGAGTTTCTAAATCAAGGTTTTAACTTTGTCAAAATTAAGTGTGACTCTCTTAAGGCTAAAAGTGTACTATCTATTCATACATGGTAGCAAGCATTTTTAGCAATCAACATCTTGTATCATCTCATCACAGTTCCACTTGTTACTCAATGCAGTACAATGGATCAAGCAGTCTCATTAGCTGCGAGAAGCAGACGATTCGAATCGAGTTTTTTTTTATCCTTGCAAGGTAAACCTAAACACACGACATGCAGGGGCACTCCGTCCCCACACATATCAACCGTCCCCATCGATTCCCTGGCAACAGATCAGGGCTCACCGCCTTGGCGTACAATGCCTCACTGACCCCGACTGGCCGTCGTGCAGTGACCGCACTTGTACCCACCATAACCGGAATGGGAGACTACGTCTCAGGTCGCGTGAGGGGGTATGTCTGCGGGCAGGTTCACTCAGGTACTAGGTTTACCGATTTACCATATTTCTCGGTATGTGTTTAGTACATTCAAACGCTTGACACAGGTATCCGCACGTTAATCCTTATTCCAATTTTCACCTCGTAGACCACGCGTCCCCATGGACCGTGTCCACAGACCATCACCATTCTGTTATCAAAGTGGATACAACCAAATCCTGACCTCGCGCGAGTGCTAGAAAAATCACTCGACTTCTACCGGGATCCTACTTAATAAAGCAGCTACTCGTCTTAGCATACTAGTATTCATCTCAATGGGGTTCCTGAGATCATGCAACTAGGGTTTCAAACAACTCCTACACTTAAGTGCACAAACAATCCTACAATCATTAAGTGTAGTAAAATAGCATAAATAACAGGTTATGCATAAAACCGGGGCTTGCCTTCCAAAGCAGTGGCAGGCAGGTCCTCTGGTGCAGGCTCTGGTGCTGGGTCTGGGGCAACCTCCTGGGCAGCTCCTTGCTCCGGCACGAGGATGTACTCTCCGTCGGCAAGATTACAGTCTATCGAATGCAATGAAAATGTATGTTACAATTATGCAAGATTTAAGAACATTAAGCTATAGAATTTAAGTCAAGAATTAACTTAGGGTTCACTGGCTATGTGGGTCTCCTAGTGGTATATATAGACTTATTACCTTTTAGGTTTGGGTTTTCCTTTAAGATAACATATTGGATTTGCATTGCCTTTATAGGCTTTAGTGGGCAATTTATGAAGAATCTTAGGAGGATATAAATTTACACACCCATTTTCCTTTCTTTAATTTCCATCCAGGGTTTCTAGTAGGGGTTTGAACTATGACAGTAGTTTAAAAATTTCCAAAAATTTTGTAAAAATTATAGTGGCTTGCCCTTGGTCAATAGGGCCTGTCTTAGGAATATGGGGTTTAAAATAAAAAGGCTAGGCTGTATACAAAAATAACAAAAGGTGGGGCTATTAGGCCACTCTGCACTACAAGTCCTTTATTAAAAAGGATTCTGACCTAATGGTTATTTTTGCTGGCCTCTAACAGTGATAACAAGCTCTTGTACCAAAAATGACAGAGAGCCACATGATAGTTAATTAATGGTGGATTTCTAAACTTTGGTGCAAAAAGGGTGATTAGAACTAACTTGTTATTTGAAACATATCAAACAACAGATTTCAGATTTTTCTTAAGTTCTTATTATCAACACATTAGTTATCCTAAGGTTTGGGGAGGTTTCACCTTAGGGTTATTTTTGTAGGGTTTTTCTAAGTTATCCTTATTTTCTTCATTTAAAAGGTATCTTTCTTATCTTTTACTACAACAGGGTATGATACATTTTTCCAGTGAACTACATTGACTAAATATCTCAACAAAAATAGGGGTGCTCTCTGGTTCATTATTTATATCACTTTTTCTATTTTCCTTAAACTTAAGCATATTATAGAATAAGAGGTTAAAACTAACTTAATGTAATGGACAGAGAGGTTTAACATTTTTAACTAGGTCAGTAGGTAGACAATAACTTCTCTAAATTTTTCTAACCTTAGTTAAATAGTACAACCATTTTTCATGCTATTATTAAGCTTTTGGCCAAAACTGAAAATAAATCAGAACCTTATATTTTTCTCTAGTACTTATGGGATTTTATATTTTTCTTAGACAGGTTATATTATTTAGAGTCTGGCAAAATTAGTTTGACCAAATTTGGATAAACCAAACAGAAGTTATGGGTTTTTAAAGTTTCTGTTTGAATTTAAATCAGGTTTTAATTAAGTTTTTCTGGAAAAGCGGTTTGCGCCGAGGCCCCTGAGTTTAAACCGAACCAAACTTCGCAGATCTACCCTCGGGCCACTATTCATTTGAGTCTCTGGCTTTTCACTTAACCCCCTGGATTTCCTCTCCCTCACACCCGCGGTCCTTCCCTTAACTGAAACAGTAGCCGTGGGAAAGAAAAGGATGGCGCGGCTTACCGGCGGCGAGGGAGGTCCGGCGAGGTGGTCAGCGATGTTGAGGAGGTTGCGACGGTCACGTTGATGTGCGGGTCGTCGCTGGAGGTGGTCGGAGTCACACTGGCCACGAGCGCAGGCGGCGGGGGTCGACGGCGACGCCTGCTCCGGCCAAACCACGGCGGCAGAGTTCAATCAATGGGCACGAGGAGCTTCACGGGATGACACAGAGGCCATACGCGCAATGAATCAGAAAATGGTGGAGGGGTTTACCCGGTCCACGTGCGCCGGCGAGTTCGTGAACTCCGGTGAGCGCGATTCGGCTACACCGGTGACGCGGGCCCTCGGTTCAAGCTTGAGAAAGGCTCACGGCTTCACCAGGAAGCTATCTGGGGGCTTGGATCGAACGGAGGAGGACTGGAGAGGGGTTGGCCACGGTGGTGGCTTTTGGTCGGCACTGGCGGGTCGCGGGGAGGTCGCCGGAGGCGATGGCTGGCTCGGGCGAGTCCGGCGAGGTACGGAGGAGGCACTGGGGAAAACAACCGAGCGCTGGGGCGGGTTTTATAGGCGCGGCTCGGGCGTGGTCACGGGCGGCCGCGGGCGCGCGGGGGTTCGCGCACGGGCGTGCTCTGAGCGCGCCCCCGGGTGCCAGCTCGCGTCGAACACGTGGAGGGTTGCGTCTGCCAAGGTTCAACGGCCGATTTGAGCGCCATGGCGTGCATATCTTGGCAAAGTCACTGTGTACGGTCACTTCTCTGCTCCAAATCCTACCCTTTTGCTGTGAGTTCCAAGTCGAGATATGGTCAGGGCAGGGAGATAGAGAGGGGAGAAGTTTGCTGTGTCAGCTGGGTCCAAACCGAGACAAAAGGGGTGTCAAGTCGTGTCTAGCGCCCTAGGGTAGGTGTCATCTCTTGCCAGGGTGTTCTAGGGTTAATTTGGCGCCATTTTGTTAATTGGGTCGACTGGTTTTGAAAAGGGAATCAAGGTGAACATGAGGGATCTTTGCTCAAGGGTTGGTTTTTGACTTAGGCAAAATCTGAATTCCTCCCTTGTGTTCAACTTTTGGTGATCCTTTTAGGACCTTTCTGAAAACTTTTTGGGGGTACTTCCTTACTATTAATTGTAGGTTATTAGGTATATTACAACTTTTATATTTGGCCCAAACCATGATCATGATGTTTACATGATCTTTTGATCATGGCTTCACTTAGGGTTATTATTGCATATGGGGGTTTTGCTCTAGGGTTTTGGGAGATCCCTACTTAGATGTGTATTACAAGCTAGGGCATGATATCTAAGATAGTTTGCACTTGATTAGGATCCTGAATTCCAAGATTAAGGTACTCTATCCACAAATCCTTAGGTAATCATGGGCAAAAAGAGGTAACCCTGGGGTGGACACCCTGAGTAACACCTAGGGTGTTACACTTACCTGGCACTTGAGATTCCAGGTACCAACTTACTTTTCAGATGACACGCGTCCTCGCGCTAGTCGTAGCAATACAAACCAACATGGTATAGACAAAATTAACATCACACCAAACGTAAGAACAAACTGAATAATAATGATCTACTCGTTGCTACGAGATCGCGGGATCGAGAACTACTAAGATCGGAGTTACGATTAAAGAGTTATGATTTTATAAAAGATCTATGTGATTAAAATATTAAACTATATTATAATTTGGTTAATATAAATCATATAAGAGGTTATTCTATAGTTAATTACCTCCACTTTAATCTAAGTTGTGAATTAACCAGAGATCATATTTTAGTAGATTATAATAGTAAGTAGATTAACAAGACTAACCAACATAAGTAAATAAAGATCTAATTATAAAATAACGAGACATGGCATAATAAATGTTGTTATTGCATAGTAAATACTCATACGAGACTAACGCAACTTGAATGGATCAAATCGGAATTAGAACGGAGGAATTATGAATTTCCGAAGGTTTTATGTATTTGATACAAGATTAATTAAGAGATTAATTTTAATGGGGCTTTCATGTCAAAATAGGGACTCTAGGTGATAAACAATAATGTTACAAAATCGTAGGAACTGGAATGGGTCAAAAAGGAGCTAGTATGAATTTTCTATGAATTATACAAATTCTAACATTTATTTTTCCACTATAAATCAATTTCTGTTATTAATTATCAATTTCTTCTGATCCCTGGACTGCGCGCATGAATTCTGGAAAGTGTAGGGGCCTCTGTGTGAACAAATCTAAGACACAAAGCACTACAGCTTAGACTGCGGGTTGATTCTCATTAAACCCGAGGACTCTTACGCAAATGTGCTGTCGAAGGGGTATCGTCTATTTTGAGCCGTAGGATCGAAATCCTGCGCCCAGATCGACTTAACGAATAGTTTTCCCTCGCTCCAATCCTCATCGTCCGATCAGATATCAACAGTTCTAACTTACTCGCCCAAAAAGATCTGAACTTGTAATCTCATCCGTCACCGGTCAGATCAACGGCACAGATCCACCCACTGAACCGGTACCCACTAAATCTAATCTGAGCCATCGCTCTGAGATCTGACGGCTATAGCGCACTCTTCACCCCAGCTGCCCAGCAGACCCAAACCACGGCGGCGCAATCCCCAGGGACAGTGGCGCGGTAACTAGACAGTGAGTTCCCCGGAGACACCCGGCTGATGTTCCTATACCCCGCGCGTCTACCCAGTGATTCTACGCAATGTCGGGATCGAAGCAAACCTAATAAGGGAAGACTCACCGATGGTTACGTAGTGCTAAACCCCAACCACAGTGATATCCGGGTCCGCGGCGGAGCTCTACCTCCGGCGAGGGATCTCCAGAACTACAGCCGCCCTCCGCACAATTGGCCACGCCCAAGACTTCGACGCATACCAGCAATACTCCGGAGACCCGCAGCGGATGCTGAGGCGCCACCCAGCGTGCTCTCCATAGCGACGGCGCAACAAACTCTTTCTCCTCTCAGTTCCTCACCTCTCTCTATCTCTGCTCGCTGATGCAGCATGGTGGTGGTGTTGTGCTTCTCATCCATAGTCGAAGGGGGTTTCGGCTAGGTAAATAGGGGCGCTGGTGCGAGATCGAGGCGGCCGACCGGCAGACCAAGCGAGCACGGCGGCGCTCCGTGCGGTGTTTTTGTTAGAGAAGATAGGGAGGACTCCGACCCATAGGGCCCACACGACCGTCAGCGAAGCAGAGTGCGTGCGTGGTCAGGCGCTGGCCAGTGGGGCCCATACACCAGCGTCATAGCAGGAGTGGGCTGGCGGTGAGAACTGGGCCACGCCTATGCAGATTCGGCCCAAGGAGAGTAAGTAAGCTCCTTTTTATTTTCTGTTTTCCCTTTCTCATTTTAAATTTAAATTCCAAATTCAAATCCTGTGATAAATGTTCCTCAGATTAAAAATACAATTTGAAATACCCAATCTATGATGAATTTATTTATTTATAAATTTATTTTGTGTTATATAATATTTCTTCCTCCACTGCTAAGTTCTAGATTTTCTTTTTAATTTCTAAATTCTCCTTTGGAACTTTAATATATTTCTTTTCATATGATTTTTATATTGTTACAAGATGCACATAAAAAATGAAAACTAGCATGATGCATAATTTAGGGACATATATCTTATTAGTTATTTATTTTTAATTATGGTGTTCACATGTGATGGTACATAAAGGTCAAACTCACATAAAGAGAAATTGTTTCTCCATTTATATTATTTCTAACAAATTGCAAATTGGGTATTACAAATCCTACCCTCCTTAAAAATAATCTCATCCTCGAGATTTAAGAAGAACAAGGGAAAAGATGGGGAAAATCTATGCGAAGCTCTTCTTCTCTTTCCCATGTTGCTTCATCTTCACCATGGTGACTCCATTGCACTTTGCACAACTTTATCACCTTATTTCTTGTAACTCGCGTCAAAGTGTCAAGAATCTTGATAGGATACTCCGTGTAAGTCAAATCACCCTAAACACTGAGCTCTTCCATTGGTAACTGTTCCTCGAGGACACGAAGACACTTCTTAAGTTGAGACACATGGAATACATTTTGCACATTAGATAGATTATCAGGTAGTTCGAGTTGGTATGCCATCTCCCCAACTCTCCTAAAGACCAAGAATGGTCCAATATAGCGAGGGGACAATTTGCCCTTAACTTTGAATCTCCTCATTCCACGAAGTGGTGACACCTTGAGGTACACATAATCTCCTTCCTCAAATTCCAGTGGTCTTCTTCTATTATCAGCGTAGCTCTTTTGTCTGGTCTGAGCTACCCTCAAAATTTCTCAAATTATACTGACTTGTTCTTTTGCTTCTTGAATCAGTTCAGGCCCAAAGAACTGTCTTCCTCTAGTCTGATCCAATATAGAGGAGTCCTGCATTTCCTACCATACAGAGTCTCGAACGGTGACATCTTCAGACTAGCCTGCTAACTAGTATATGAGAACTCAGCATAAAGTTGACTCTTGTCCCAACTACTACCATGCTGAAGGGCACAAGCTCTCAACATGACCTCCAATACTTGATTAGTCCTTTCAGTTTGTCCATCAGTCTGCCGATGGTAGGTCAAACTAAAATTCAACTTCGTATCCATATTCTCATGAAAACT
This sequence comes from Zea luxurians, assembly GCA_029449295.1. Taxonomy (NCBI): domain Eukaryota; kingdom Viridiplantae; phylum Streptophyta; class Magnoliopsida; order Poales; family Poaceae; genus Zea; species Zea luxurians. The sequence continues at coordinate 8,643,490 of JAOPSE010000034.1, forward strand.
TTTCCAAAATCTGGAGGTAAACTGTGATCCTCTATCCAAAATGATCTTCTTTGGTACACCGTGTCGAGACACAATTCGAGACATATATAACTCTGCCAATTAAGATCCCTTATAAGTAGTCTTGACCAGAATGAAATGAGCCACTTTGGTCAGGCTATCCACAATAACCCATATAATCATATCCTTTCGAGATGCGAGGCAACCCAGTAACGAAATCCATGCCAATCTCTTCCCACTTCCACTCGGGTATATTCAGTGGATGCAATAGTCCAGCTAGCCTCTGGTGTTCAGCCTTAACTCTTTGACACACATCACACATAGCCACATGTGCAGCCACATCTCTCTTCAATCTAAACCTCCAATATTTCTGCTTCAAATCCTGATACATCTTGGTACTACCAGGATGAATAGAATAATCCGAGTCATGGGTGTAACACCTTTGGTGTTACTGTAACTAAAACTTGAGCATGGCATCATAAACATTGGCATTGCATAAGTTTGACACACCTAGAGTGCATTCACTAGGTAAAAATTTCAAACAAGTGTATTGTTTTTAGTGTTTTGCAAATAGGACCCTGGATAGGGAACCTGACCCTAAATAAGGCTCCAAGGGGCAAAACTTAACCCAAATGAAGAAAACCTAAAAGCTTTAAGGGAAGGGTCACAAAATGATCCCAAGACTTAAGTGGAATTACACTTAGACCCCTGGGATACCAGAAACCCTAATTGGAACCCTGGAAAACCCTAAAACCAAACCCTAGGGACCTATGTGCAAAATTAGTCCACTTTTGGACTAAAGTGCTAAAACCAAGTTAAATAGGTATCTTAAGTCATTTGGGTCACAAATATGTGAATTTGCAAGTTAAACCCTAAGTTTTGGGCTTATTTGCAAAACTCAACTCTTAAGTCCTTAATAGTCTAAGTCTGATTTTTAGTGATACTGGCTCAACTTTGGAGCCTTGTATCTTTCAAAATCTAGGGTTTTTGCCCTAGGTCACCACATCAAACTTGTATACCTATTAATGGATAACAAGTTTGCTTAAGAGTGCAAGCCATGTTCTTGTGAGAAATCTGGAGATAATTCAGCTCAAAGCCAGGCTGTCAGGCAATTCCTAGACTGAATTTTCAGTAGCAGTGTCATGGGGTGAACTTTGGGCTCGATTTTGAATGGGATTCAGTGATTATTTGATTGTAAGCATTGTGGCAAAGTTGAAGATTAACTATAGCTTTACAACTTTGGTACAGAGGTTTGATGAAGTTCACATGCAAATTTTGGAGAAAATGTGACCTAAACATTGACTGTCAAGCGCTCTGATGAAGCAGTGCCATGGTACAGTGCCCAAAACAGATCAGACAGCCGACATAGGGAATCCTCGCCGCCGATGACCGATCTTCGTCGTGATTCGCGCCACCGCCGTTGTGATTCACATCGCTGATGACCCGATAAGGCCGCCAGGTAAAAGCCTTGCGCCTGGGGATAACTCCGGTGACTCACCGCCGTACCCCCGTGCTTTGCGGCTGTGGCAGATGAGTTCGCCGGTGACTGCCGTCGCACAGTCTTGTGCCACGTGCCTGAGTGCCTCCACCGCATCGCTGTAGGCTTTAGTGACTCTCCGTTGATCGCCGGTGACCCTGCCACGGTGACAGCCACCAATCTCTCGCAACAGCACTCTTTTCACTATCCGACCGTCGTGCGTCCTTCGTGAAATTCCCGGCCACCGCTCGTGATGCCTATAAATTGAGCCCCCGGGCAGCTGCGTTATGTCGTCGTGAAGTGTTAGCACCCACTCCCACCCTCGATCAATCACCAGTGTGCCAGAATTCCTTATTTCCCCCAAATCAAGCATTCACCACCGTGAACTCCAGCTCTCCGTGGCTAGCGCAAATCAGGTCCAATCCTGTCGTTGTTAGTGTTGTTTGTACATTCTCATATGTCCACGATGCTCACTGACCCACTTGATTGAACTAAGCCACCATGGATCACCGGGAACACCTTCATCTATCCGCAACGTTCTCGGTCACCGTGGCCAGAGCAGACCATTTGATCATTAGTGAAATTGAGTTGGGGGAAAGGCTTGGGATGGATTCAATTAGGTGTTAGTCGCTCGAGAGCGCCAGTCATCGCCTCAATCGGCCAGTACAGAAGCTCGCCAGAGCTCTGCCGTGCGCGACGCCGTCGGGGACTTGGCCGTGCGAAGAAATAGAAGTCGGGGGGGCTTTCTGTAAACCGTCAGCGACACATAGGAATAGTAAAGGAACTTGTTTCCTGTTACCCAGAACCTCGAGGGCCCTTCTGCAAGACTGCTAGCGCGCGGGCGCGGGCGTGTTTCTGTCCACTATTGGGTCAGTTGGGCTGAAATCGGCCCGATACTATTCACCAGTTTTCCTTTTCTTTTTATTCCAGAGCTAAAACAATTATAGAAAAATGTAGAAAAATCCTAAAATTGTGAAACTAATTTTCCTAGACTTCTTATTTTCCATAGAATTTAACAAAAATAGTTTCATGATTTTTAGATTGAATTAGGAATTTTAAGGTATTTAAAATAGTTTAAGGTAGTAGTTCTGGATTTTTAAAAGATTACTGATAATCTCAAAAATGCTCAAACTTTTTATATGAGTTCCTCATATTATTTAGAAGCCTTGGGTAGAATTTGGGTTGATTTGGACCTTGTTTGATCACCAAACCCCAAAACACCTCCCCTGCCCTGTGAACTCCTTTACTGACTCCGGAAACCCTAAGTTCTCGGAGTTCCGTGAAGGAAAGTTGTATTCAAGACTTAGATAATAAGTTTATATTATATTTGCACTCTCATGAGCATCACATGGCATTCATTCTTATATACATATATATGGTTATGATTAGAACACGAGGAAGAAGTGGAAGCCACTTAAGAGCAAGCACCACCACCTTTGGAAACACAGGCTGAGAACTGTTTCTACTTCGACATTTGTGGATCTGAGCCTGACTCACCCATAAACAAAGCCAAGCCCCGGTGCATTTGCCACCTCCCTTGATGTTTTAAAGTCTTTCTCACTTGCTTGATGCATTAGGTGATAAGAGTTGATTGCTAAAACAATTGCTGCATTACCTTCCTTGAACTTGATTACCTTCCTTGATCACCCATTTTACAAAAGATTTTTGATGCTTAGCCTTGCTTTAGAAAAACAAAATGTTTTGTTTTTACAAAATATGATGTGGCAAAAGTGGGTGGGATGTTTTCAAAAATAAAACTTGATGGTGAATCTGTCAAAGGCCTTGATGGGTTCAACATCGGAAAAGACGTACCTCTGCCAGGTACCAAGCTTTGGGTTTTAAATGATTAAGCTGAGACCAGGCGGGTGACTTGCACGAGAAGAGAGTCTCGGTGTAGTGTCTCCGTCTGAGTCGATTAAGGACCGTCTCGATGTAGGCTTGATGACCGAGGACCCTTTAACTGGTCACATGCCTCGTCATGGGTAAGCCTTGCCTTGGGCGGACTAAGGCCAGAATAAGATAACACAAAATGGGCGTGGAGCGGTGGCGAGAGTAGCGTGTACCCTCTGTAGCAAGAGGCTGGACGGTGGTGTATTTGTGCTCTCGGTTTGCGTGAACCTGATCTGGTCTTAAGAAACTCGGTGGCGGGTTGACATATGCAAGGGTTAAGTGCTACATATGTCGTGTGATTGGAGATCCTCAGCTGAGTATAATCGATTCGGATCGCCGTACCTTCGCGGTTACGAAGACTTGGTCACTGACTTACACGTAGCAATCCAGTAAAGATGAAGGGTTGATAAGAAATTGGTTAGTGCAGGTCAAGTGCTTGAACTAGGGTAGACAGAACTCTAGATGCAGGTAATTTTACTTAACCTGACATTAAAAATGGATTTTTAAGGATCCACTCATAGTAAGCTTTTCTGCAAAACAGAGTCCTTGATTCCTGATAAGCCTTTCTTTGAATCCCTCTAGCTAGCATACCCTTGAGAGTCTTTTCTTTAGTCGGGTAAGACTTGCTGAGTAATTTCATACTCAGGGTTTATTCCCCCGTTGTTTTTAGGTGAGGAGACAACAAACTTTTGTTTTTTTTGTACCAAGGTGGTGAAAAATGAAGAGAATCAAGAATGAAGCTGCTGGAGGACCGAATCCTCCTTAAAAACTTTTATGTAAAGAACTTAATGGGAGGAGTTTTTGCCTCCCAGGTATTGTAATAATATTTTTTGCACTCGTTTTATACTCTGGTCTGTAATAAATAACTTACCTTTACTTTTTAAATAAATGTAAGTTTATGTAATCACTTCCGCATTTCCGCACCTCCGATGAACATATTGTCTGTCACACGGGTGAAACGTTCCTGGTAAGGTAAGAGAAAAGATACCGAACTTGTCAAGTGATTCAGGAACATCTACAGGGTTGTCTGATGTCTGTTGGACAAGGACAACTGTAGGTGGGCCTAATGACTTGGGAGGTTCCGTCATAGCTGGTATCGGAGCGTAGCCCTTCTTGGCAGATCATATGTAGCATCTTCAAAAAGATTTTCTTAAACTTATCTAGAAAAATTTCTTCTCTTCTTATCTAAGCATCTCTGAAGAGTTTATTTCAAAGACCAGATAGAAAGAGTGCAATGTATAGAAGGTTGAATCAACTAAGGTTGATTCTGTAATTATTCATGCATCATGCTAAGAAATGTACTAATAAATTTTCCCCCTTAGCAAATGCCGCCGCGTACACAGAAAACTGCGCGAAAGCATACTGGGCCTATTGGTGTACCTCGACATCAACTTGCCCCACGAGATGTGGACGGTAGTAGTGGAAGCAATGATCCTATAGGGGATCTTGAAGCTGAAGTAAGTCGGCTCCAAGCGGAACTCCGCCGCAGGACAGCTATATGGGTCGTAGATGGCGACCGCATAAATGAGTTAAGAAGAGATGTCCGCCATCTACAAGATCAGCTTGCGGACCGAGATTTGGCACTCGACTGGGTTGTTCAATCTCGTTCGCTTGCATGGGCCAAAGAAGCAAAGACTCAGGCCTGTATAACCGAGCTCAACTTGGCCGTTGAAGACCTGCAGACATATTGCAATACCTTACATGAGGAAGTTCATGTATTGTATTCGCAACTGCATCCCAGTGAGCCCACAAATCCTGTTGAGTCGGAAGCCGGACCCTCGCATGTGATGGGACACGCGCTTGGTGGTGAGTTAGACCTTTTTCAGCCCCCTCCTTCTATGAGGCTGGTCGATGAATGGTCTCCCACACCTGACAATGAAGCTGCCAAGAGCAACCAGAAGTAGAAGTAGTGGTGTAGTACTAGAAATAAAAGTAGTGTATTGTAGGTTGTACTATTGTACAATAGGTAGTGTATTGTATAATGGGTAATGTATCCTGTTGTATAACATCGAGTCTGTATCATTACTCTTGATGGTAATGTAAAATGGAAGGTTTCTCTAGCATGTTATATTTATTTCAAATGTTCTTTGCCTCAGATGCCTACCAGGATTCGAGGACAGGATGCAGCAGGAACTTCTTGGGGAAGAGATGTTACCCCAAATCCACCTCCGGTTCCTCCCACATTGGCCGAGGCGATCGCCACCTTGGTAAACGCAACTGCAGACAATACCCGCTTCCTGAGAGAAATGGCGGGCCAACAATTCTAGCAGCAGGGTGGAAGGGGTTATCAGCAAGGCCCCCATGAAACCACATATCTGGATTTCTCTAAAACCCGTCCACCACTATTTGTCAAGGCTGAGGACCCGTTGGAAGCAGATGAGTGGATACGGGTTATTGAACAAAAATTTGGTCTTCTCCTCTGTTTAGAGACACAGAAGCCTTTATTCGCAGCGCAACAATTGCGTGGCCCTGCCAGCACCTGGTGGGGAAATTTCGTGGCTATCCAACCTGCTAACCATCAAGTCACATGGGAAGAATTTAAGGTGGCCTTCCGCGAGCATTATATTCTGGAAGGTGTTCTGCACATGAAACAAGAAGAGTTCATGAAGCTCAAACAAGGAGGGGATACTGTTAACCAGTATCTCAATAAGTTTAATCATCTGTCACAATATGCAATCGATCAGGTAAATACGGACCTGAAAAAGAAGAACTGCTTTATGAGAGGTCTGAATGATCGACTGCAGAGAAAAATGGCAACCTGCATAGATCTCACGTATGGAAAGGCTGTTAGCATAGCCCTATCCGTTGAAGCAAAATATGCAGGTTCCGGGAAGAACAAGGGATTTGGTGGTGAGAAGCCTAATCAGGGCCAGGCTAAGAGGTAACGGTTTGTGATCCGGCCTTCTAGCCAAAATCGTTCTTTTTCTCGTCCACCCTCATTCCCTTTGAAGCAGCCAATCATTATTCGCCCCAACAATACCCCCACTACCCCAAATCAGCGGGGTGCCCCGGGCACTCGATTCCCTGCTTTGCCCAGCTCTTCAACCGGGTGTTTCAATTGTGGCAAGTCTGGGCATTTTATCAAAGATTGCCCATATCCCAAGCAAAATCAGGCCAGTAATCAGCAAGGATCTGGGAAATCAGCTCAGCCCAAGGGAAGCAATGTGGGGAAGAATACAAAGAAGACGGGGCGGATATACTATACTCAAGTGGCCGCTACACCAGAAGGTGAACCAGTGATGATGGGTACGTTTCTCATGGCCAGTCACCCTGCAACTATTCTTTTTGATTATGGTGCTTCGCATACATTTATTAGCAAGAAATTTGTGGAGCAACATCACATTTCATGCCATGAATCAAAAGAGGGATTTAAAATCCATTCACCTGGGGGACAAATTTTTACTAGAGAAGTGGCCTATCAAGTGCCAGTAATAATGGCCGGGCGGAACTTTCCTACTAACATGATTGTTCTGAAGGGCCAGGATATAGATGTAATTTTAGGTATGAATTGGTTAACCCAATATAAGGCAATTCTCAACACTGAGCTGAGAACCATCAGGTTGAGCTATAATCAAGAAGAGATTCTTTTGTCCATCCCCGTAACCAATCCAGCCAAAGCTTCTGGTAGAATATATGAAGCCATTGTACTGGAGATCAAGGATATTCCGGTAGTATGTGAGTTTCCAGATGTATTTCTGGAAGATTTGCCTGGACTTCCACCTGAGAGAGATGTAGAATTTGTAATTGAGTTAAAGCCCGGTACGTCTCCCATTTCCCGAAGGTCGTACCGTATGCCTCCTAATGAGTTGACAGAATTGAAGATTCAATTACAAGATCTGCTAAATAAAGGATTCATCCGGCCAAGCTCGTCTCCATGGGGTTGCCCCGCCATTTTTGTTAAGAAGAAGGATCAGACCTTACGAATGTGCGAGGATTATCGACCCCTAAATGAGGTCACTATCAAGAACAAGTACCCTCTTCCGAGGATTGACATCTTATTTGATCAACTAACCGGGGCGAGGGTATTCTCTAAAATTGATCTCAGGTCGGGCTATCACCAAATCCGTATTCGGCTCGAGGATATACCGAAGACCGCGTTTACTACGCGGTATGGTTTATTTGAATATTTGGTAATGTCCTTCGGACTAACAAATGCTCCTGCCCATTTCACTTATTTGATGAACTCGGTGTTCATGCCCGAGTTGGACAAGTTCGTGGTGGTCTTCATCGACGATATCTTGATATATTCTAAAAATGAAGAGGAGCATGCTCAGCATTTGCGGATTGTATTGACGCGCCTGAGGGAACATCAGTTGTATGCCAAGTTCAGCAAGTGCGCATCCTGGCTAGAGGAAATTCAATTTTTGGGGCACGTGTTATCTGCCAAAGGAATTGCGGTAGATCCTAGCAAAGTCATGGATATTCAGGAGTGGAAACCCTCAACCACTATTCACCAAGTCTGGAGTTTTATTGGACTAGCTAGGTATTATCGCAGATTCATACCAGATTTTTCTAAGCTTGTGAAGCCAATCACAAGTTTATTGAAAAATGATAGTAAATTTAATTGGTCTTCCAAGTGTGAAGAAGCCTTTGAACAATTGAAGACATTATTAACCACTGCTCCGGTATTGGCTCAACCAGACATCACCAAGCCTTTTGATGTATTTTGTGATGCGTCAGGCAGTGGGCTCGGCTGTGTATTAATGCAAGAGGGCCGAGTAATTGCATATGCTTCCAGGCAGTTGCGCCGACATGAGGAACATTATCCAACTCATGATCTAGAGCTAGCTGTTGTGGTTCATGCCCTGAAGATCTGGCGTCATTATCTACTGGTAATATCTGTCATATTTATACAGATTATAAAAGCTTGAAGTATATCTTCACCCAGTTAGAATTGAATATGAGACAAAGGCGATGGCTTGAGCTTATTAAGGACTATGAATTGGAAATTCATTATCACCCAGGCAAGGCCAATGTGGTGGCAGACGCACTTAGCCGTAAGGTTTCCTGCCACTGTCTTACAATAAAGACTTCTGACAATACATTATGTCAGGAAATGGAGAAGCTTAACCTGGGGATGGTCCAACAAGGAACCCTGAATCAGCTAAAGCTTGAGTCAGTTCTCTTGCAAAGGATAATTGATGCTCAAAAGGATAATATGGGTATGAAGCACATACGGGAAAAGATAAGGGCTGGAACAACCAAATGTTTCAAAGAAGACGATCAAGGTGTGATATGGTTTAATAACCGCATAGTGGTACCAAAGAATGAAGAACTCCGCCAACAAATTCTTGATGAAGCACATCTTAGCCGCTATTCTATTCATCCCAGAAGCACTAAGATCTATCATGATCTAAAACAGTACTACCGGTGGACGAAGATGAAAATTGAAATAGCACGCTATGTGGCTAAGTGTGACACTTGCAGACGTGTCAAAGCCATACACATGAAAACTGCTGGTCCATTACAATCTTTGCCGATCCCAACATGGAAATGGGAAGATATAAGTATGGACTTTATCGTGGGATTGCCTAGGACCGCAAAAGGGTATGACTCTATCTGGGTTATTGTTGATCGACTCACAAAAATTGCTCACTTTCTGCCAGTCAAGACATATTGCCCGGTTCTTACCTATGCGGAATTATACATTGCTCGCATTCTCAGTTTGCATGGTATTCCAAAGACCATAGTGTCAGATCGTGTATCCCAATTTGTATCCAAATTCTGGGAAGAACTTCATAAGTCCCTGGGTACTAAGCTGCTCCACAGTTCGGCATATCATCCACAAACCAGTGGGCAAACTGAGAGGGTTAATCAAATACTTGAAGATATGCTGCGGGCATGTGTTCTGGACTTCTCACAGAAATGGGATGAATGTTTGCCCTTAGCGGAGTTTTCATAGAATAATAGCTATCAAGAAAGTATCAAGATGACACCCTTTGAAGCTTTATATGGACGACAATGTCGTACTCCGCTAAATTGGTCTGAACCTGGTGAAAGGTATTTCTTCAGGCCTGATATGGTGAAAGTAACCGAAAGAAAGGTTCAGAAAATAATTTATAATATGAAGAAAGCCCAAGCTCGTCAGAAGGGTTATGCAGACAAACGGCGAATGCCCTTGTATTTTCTTGAGGGTGACTATGTCTACTTGAAAGTTTCACCAATGAAGGGGGTATCGCGTTTCGGGGTTAAAGGGAAGCTTGCACCCAGGTATATTTGTCCATTCCTAATACTGGAAAGATATGGGCCAGTAGCGTATCGACTTCAACTCCCCGAGACCTTGTCTGCTATACATAATATATTCCACGTATCTCAATTAAAGAAGTGTCTTCAGGTTCCTGATCGAACCATTGAAGTGACAGATGTTGTCCTGGAACCAGATTTAACATACTCGGAACATCCTATTCGAGTTCTGGATCAAAAGGATAGGGTTACCCGGAGAAAAACTCTCAAGTTCTATAAGATACAGTGGAACCAACATTCTGAAGAAGCTACATGGGAAACTCAAGACTTTTTAGATAAGAATTTCCTAGGCTTTTTGGCCTCATGTAATTTGTAAAGTGTATATAGTTACTGAATAAAGGAGTGAACTCCCACACCACCCCTGCCTTGTACCAGAAATAAGGAAATGAAAATGTGACACATTTCCTTTTCCATTACTCACCCTAGGACTTTTAATCTCGGGATGAGATTCTTTTATGGGGGGAAGGATGTAACACCTTTGGTGTTACTGTAACTAAAACTTGAGCATGGCATCATAAACATTGGCATTGCATATGTTTGACACACCTAGAGTGCATTCACTAGGTAAAAATTTCAAACAAGTGTATTGTTTTTAGTGTTTTGCAAATAGGACCCTGGATAGGGAACCTGACCCTAAATAAGGCTCCAAGGGGCAAAACTTAACCCAAATGAAGAAAACCTAAAAGCTTTAAAGGAAGGGTCACAAAATGATCCCAAGACTTAAGTGGAATTACACTTAGACCCCTGGGATACCAGAAACCCTAATTGGAACCCTGGAAAACCCTAAAACCAAACCCTAGGGACCTATGTGCAAAATTAGTCCACTTTTGGACTAAAGTGCTAAAACCAAGTTAAATAGGTATCTTAAGTCATTTGGGTCACAAATATGTGAATTTTCAAGTTAAACCCTAAGTTTTGGGCTTATTTGCAAAACTCAACTCTTAAGTCCTTAATAGTCTAAGTCTGATTTTCAATGATATTGGCTCAACTTTGGAGCCTTGTATCTTTCAAAATCTAGGGTTTTTGCCCTAGGTCACCACATCAAACTTGTAGACCTATTAATGGATAACAAGTTTGCTTAAGAGTGCAAGCCATGTTCTTGTGAGAAATCTGGAGATAATTCAGCTCAAAGCCAGGCTGTCACGCAATTCCTAGACTGAATTTTCAGTAGCAGTGTCATGGGGTGAACTTTGGGCTCGATTTTGAATGGGATTCAGTGACTATTTGATGGTAAGCATTGTGGCAAAGTTGAAGATTAACTATAGCTTTACAACTTTGGTACAGAGGTTTGATGAAGTTCACATGCAAATTTTGGAGAAAATGTGACCTAAACATTGACTGTCAGGCGCTCTGATGAAGCAGTGCCATGGTACAGTGCCCAAAACAGATCAGACAGCCAACACAGGGAATCCTCACCGCCGACGACCGATCTTCGCCGTGATTCGCGCCACCGCCGTTGTGATTCACATCGCCGATGACCCGATAAGGCCGCCAGGTAAAAGCCTTGCGCCTGGGGATAACTCCGGTGACTCACCGCCGTACCCCCGTGCTTTGCGGCTATGGCAGATGAGTTCACCAGTGACTGCCGTCGCACGGTCTTGTGCCATGTGCCTGAGTGCATCCACCGCATCGCCGTAGGCTTTAGTGACTCTCCGTTGATCGCCGGTGACCCCACCACGGTGACAGCCACCAATCTCTCGCAACAGCACTCTTTTCACTATCCGACCGCCGCGCGTCCTTCGTGAAATTCCCGGCCACCGCTCGCGATGCCTATAAATTGAGCCCCCGGGCAGCTGTGTTCTGTCGTCATGAAGCATTAGCACCCACTCCCGCCCTCGATCAATCACCAGTGTGCCCGAATTCCTTATTTCCCCCAAATCAAGCATTCGCCACCGTGAACTCCAGCTCTCCGTGGCCAGCGCAAATCAGGTCCAATCCTGTCGTTGTTAGTGTTGTTTGTACATTCTCATATGTCCATGATGCTCACTGACCCACTTGATTGAACTAAGCCGCCATGGATCACCGGGAACACCTTCATCTATCTGCAACGTTCTCGGTCACCGTGGCCAGAGCAGACCATTTGATCATTAGTGAAATTGAGTTGGGGGAAAGGCTTGGGATGGATTCAATTAGGTGTTAGTCGCTCGGGAGCGCCAGTCATCGCCTCAATCGGCCAGTACAGAAGCTCGCCGGAGCTCTGCCGTGCGCGACGCCGTCGAGGACTTGGCCGTGCGAAGAAATAGAAGTCGGGGGGGCTTTCTGTAAACCGTCAGCGACACATAGGAATAGTAAAGGAACTTGTTTCCTGTTACCCAGAACCTCGAGGGCCCTTCTGCAAGACTGCCAGCGCGCGGGCGTGGGCGTGTTTCTGTCCACTATTGGGTCAGTTGGGCTGAAATCGGCCCGATACTATTCACCAGTTTTCCTTTTCTTTTTATTCTAGAGCTAAAACAATTATAGAAAAATGTAGAAAAATCCTAAAATTGTGAAACTAATTTTCCTAGACTTCTTATTTTCCATAGAATTTAACAAAAATAGTTTCATGATTTTTAGATTAAATTAGGAATTTTAAGGTATTTAAAATAGTTTAAGGTAGTAGTTCTGGATTTTTAAAAGATTACTGATAATCTCAAAAACGCTCAAACTTTTTATATGAGTTCCTCATATTATTTAGAAGCCTTGGGTAGAATTTGGGTTGATTTGGACCTTGTTTGATCACCAAACCCCAAAACACCTCCCGTGCCCTGTGAACTCCTTTACTGACTCCGGAAACCCTAAGTTCTCGGAGTTCCGTGAAGGAAAGTTGTATTCAAGACTTAGATAATAAGTTTATATTATCTTTGCACTCTCATGAGCATCACATGGCATTCATTCTTATATACATATATATGGTTATGATTAGAACACGAGGAAGAAGTGGAAGCCACTGAAGAGCAAGCACCACCACCTTTGGAAACACAGGCTGAGAACTGTTTCTACTTCGACATTTGTGGATCTGAGCCTGACTCACCCATAAACAAAGGAAAGCCCTGGTGCATTTGCCACCTCCCTTGATGTTTTAAAATCTTTCTCACTTGCTTGATGCATTAGGTGATAAGAGTTGATTGCTAAAACAATTGCTGCATTACCTTCCTTGAACTTGATTACCTTCCTTGATCACCCATTTTACAAAAGATTTTTGATGCTTAGCCTTGCTTTAGAAAAACAAAATGTTTTGTTTTTACAAAATATGATGTGGCAAAAGTGGGTGGGATGTTTTCAAAAATAAAACTTGATGGTGAATCTGTCAAAGGCCTTGATGGGTTCAACATCGGAAAAGACGTACCTCTGCCAGGTACCAAGCTTTGGGTTTTAAATGATTAAGCTGAGACCGGGCGGGTGACTTGCACGAGAAGAGAGTCTCGGTGTAGTGTCTCCGTCTGAGTCGATTAAGGACCGTCTCGATGTAGGCTTGATGACCGAGGACCCTTTAACTGGTCACATGCCTCGTCATGGGTAAGCCTTGTCTCGGGCGGACTAAGGTCAGAATAAGATAACACGAAATGGGCGTGGAGCGGTGGCGAGAGTAGCGTGTACCCTCCGTAGCAAGAGGCTAGACGGTGGTGTATTTGTGCTCTCGGTTTGCGTGAACCTGATCTGGTCTTAAGAAACTCGGTGGCGGGTTGACATATGCAAGGGTTAAGTGCTAAATATGTCGTGTGATTTGAGATCCTCAGCTGAGTATAATCGATTCGGATCGCCATACCTTCGCGGTTATGAAGACTTGGTCACTGACTTACACGTAGCAATCCAGTAAAGATGAAGGGTTGATAAGAAATTGGTTAGTGCAGGTCAAGTGCTTGAACTAGGGTAGACAGAACTCTAGATGCAGGTAATTTTACTTAACCTGACATTAAAAATGGATTTTTAAGGATCCACTCATAGTAAGCTTTTCTGCAAAACAGAGTCCTTGATTCTTGATAAGCCTTTCCTTGAATCCCTCTAGCCAGCATACCCTTGAGAGTCTTTTCTTCAGTCGGGTAAGACTTGCTGAGTAATTTCATACTCAGGGTTTATTCCCCCGTTGTTTTTAGGTGAGGAGACAACAAACTTTTGTTGTTTTTGTACCAAGGTGGTGAAAAATGAAGAGAATCAAGAATGAAGCTGCTGGAGGACCGAATCCTCCTTAAAAACTTTTATGTAAAGAACTTAATGGGAGGAGTTTTTGCCTCCCAGGTATTGTAATAATATTTTTTTGCACTCGTTTTATACTCTGGTCTGTAATAAATAACTTACCTTTACTTTTTAAATAAATGTAAGTTTATGTAATCACTTCCGCATTTCCGCACCTCCGATGAACATATTGTCTGTCAGACGGGTGAAACGTTCCTGGTAAGGTAAGAGAAAAGATACCGAACTTGTCAAGTGATTCAGGAACATCTACAGGGTTGTCTGATGTCTGTTGGACAAGAACAACTGTAGGTGGGCCTAATGACATGGGAGGTTCCGTCACAATGGGCTTCCTTCAATATAGTCTCACGAAGGCTTTCAATATCAGGAACACATATCCTGTCCTTGAACCATATGGTGCCTTGCTCATCTTTCGTGAATTCTAGACCTCGACCTTTAGTAATCAGATCCTTAATCTCTTGTATCTTAGCATCACCAATTTTTCCTTTGCGGATTTCTTGTTCAGAGGTAGGTTCCACATCAATAATAACTCCTTCAGTGTGAGCAACTATCCCTAGGTCAAGTCTCCTGAAATCCTCAACAATCTCATCGGGTAGCTAGGCAACAATAGCTAAATGAACATGCTCCTTTCGACTTAAGGCATCTGCAACCAAATTCGCCTTGCCCGGGTGATAGTGAATCTCCAAATCATAGTCCTTAGTAAGCTCCAACCAACGGTGTTGCCTAAGGTTGAGATCCTTTTGAGTGAATATATACTTCAAACCCTTATGATCCGTGTATACTTGGCACTTGGTTCCTATAATATAATGCCCCATATCTTAAGTGCATGCACTACGGCTGCCAGTTCTAAGTCATGAGTGGGGTAGTTTAACTCTTGTTTCCGCAACTGACGAGACGCGTAGGCAATCATGTGTCCTTCTCACATAAGTACACATCCCAAGCCTTAGTCGCAGGCAACACAATAAATGTCAAATCCTTTCTGTAGATCTGGCATAACCAACACTGGGGTGACATCAATCTCAACTTCAGTTGGTTAAAACTATCTTGGTACCTCTCGTCCCACTTAAATTCTCTTCCCTTCTCAAGAAGCGATGTCATGGGCTTAGCAATCTTAGAAAACCCTTCAATAAATCTCTGATAATATCCTGCAAGTCCTAAGAAACTCCAAACCTCTGTAACTGTAGTGGGTATGCTCCACGCCACTATCTCCTTGACTTTAGTAGGATCCACTCATATCCCTCCATTAGAAATGATATGTCCAAGGAATGGCACCTCGTTAATCCAAAACTCGCATTTACTGTATTTGGCATAGAGTTGATTATCCCGTAGCTTTTGTAGCACCAATCTCAGATGTTCCTCATGATCACTATCACTCTTGGAATAAAAATATCGTCGATGAAAACCACGACGAATCTGTCCAGATCATGAACACCTTATTCTTTAGATCCATAAAATAGGCTGGTGCATTAGTTAGTCCAAATGACATAACAGTGAACTCATATAAACCATATTGGGTCAAGAAATCTGTCTTGGGAATATCCGATGGCCTAATCTTCATTTGATGGTAACCCGATCGGAGATCAATCTTCGAGAATACCCTTGCACCTCTCATCCAATTAAATAAATCGTCAATGCGGGGTAATGGACACTTGTTCTTCACAGTGACATCGTTAAGGGACCTATAATCCACGCACATCCCTTGCGATCCTTCTTTCTTATGTACAAATAAAACCGGTGCTCCATAAGGTGAAGAATTCAGACGAATGTACCCAGCCTCTTGTAATTCCATTAATTGCTTCTTAAGTTCCTTTAGTTCTTCTATGGACATCTTGTATAGCCGTTTAGAAATAGGTACAGTCTCAGGTAAGGGATTAGTGGCGAACTCAACTTCCCTATCTGGTGGCATCCCTAATAACACCTCCAGAAAGACATCCGGAAAATCCCTAACTGCACGGATGTTGCCACCCACAAACTTCTCATCTACTAAGAATGCCGCTAGTCTGATGGTGGTAGTTACTGCAATTTCAACTTCAAATCTTTCTTCTTTGGAACTGGTGAGTTCTACGGTTCCCTTAGCACAGTGTATATACCGCCTTTGCCTTTCTTAACCATGACATACCAAGGATCACGTCTGTAGTGCTCTCTTCTAACACTATAGGGGTAGCCCATCAGGGCTAGAGATACAGGGTAAGAAAGGAAGGATTGTAGACAAGGCGAGTAATTACAAGAAATGCTACTGCGAGGGATTTATTAGCTAAGTAGATTAGTGTGTCACCTACTAAAGTTAATTCATATCTTATGGTGATACATGATAAGATGCCCGTCTATACTATTTCAATCAATCAAAGAAGCAAATCAGGCATTGATCATCAGAACAATCAACCAACATTTTTAATAGAAAAAATAATTAATAATTTTTTTAGGTCTCCTATCTCTTAAAAAGGTTATAAATGTAGGATTCCAAGGTGTGAAATCCTTCTTATCTCAGAGTAGAAAAGATAAGGATGATCAGAGTGGAACAGTAGAAGGTGAGACAGGGTCAAGATAAGTATAAAAAGAATCAGAGTAAGGTAAGTATAGAATGAATCAGAATAAGGTAAGTAGGTAAGGTTTTTTTTCCATTTCTATCTAGGTTTCGTCCTACAGTCAACATTTCCTCTGATACCACTTCTGTCACACCCGGTTTTAAGGGACAAAGCCGGGTGCATCTCATACATGCGCCAAGAAGACAACATATATAATAACAGAGTGTATAGAGATAAATGTCACAATACATCAGAGTATTTATTACATAGCGGAAGTCTTACGAAATAAAAGATAAATATAACAGGATCTAAAATCCATCATTGGCGCTAGAAAGTCACTGGGAGACGATGACCTAGACCTCTCACGAACACAGCGCAACATCCACCATGCGCCTCATCTAGTGGTACCTGTTCTTGACCTGTGGGGGGTGTGAGACAGCAAGGGTGAGCTCACACATGTTCATCGCTCAACAAGTTGTGGGGAATAATGTGACATGAACTCACCAAAGGTGGGAGCTCATAAAGTGTAAGGCTTACCAAAGAGAATGGTTAAAGCTGAGCATTGCTTTTAAAGTTGGTCAAACTTTTATTAGCAATTACTAGATATAAGTAAATACCAAACCTTAAATAAAGTAATAGAACAAAATTAATAATAATCCCATGCATATGCAAATGACAAATTGAGTTTAGGTTCCATAATTTAATCATGGGAGAGTCCTGAGCTGCTCATGACCGTGAGCTCGGATAGTATACCAGTTTTACACTCTGCAGAGGTTGTACCCTTTACCCACAAGTCGTGTTTCCCATGTCGCCAGGGTTAGCTAGGCCCTTAGACACTAGCAAGGTGAATGGCTAGGGATCCACTACGAGGCCTTTACAAAGTTCCACTAGCTTCCGAAAACCCGCTACAGTTGGGAAGAGCACTTGCAAGAATCCTTCGTCTGACCGCCATCGCAGCAAAATCAACCCAAGAACCTCCTTACATGCAACTCCCCTACTGCCTTTGCCCCTTTTGGGTAAGGTAGTCTTCCACTAGCTTCCCTAATTTGTTAGCCAAGGGGTCCCATTCCTCCCTTGTGGTGGCACGTGTTTCTCAAGTTAAGCTCCATGTTCCAATTAACAATAATATAATGATCTTGTCATGAACATAAATAAATAACATAATAACTGGAACATGGATATAATAAATGATTATCACAAAACCATATAAAGCAATAGCAAACTACCCAAGTGATTCAGGGGTAAACAAGGTAATGAGATAAACAATCTAGGGTGACCTATCGGGTCCCATCAAAATTAAACCTATGCATGGTAAATGATTATAAAGAACATTATTGGGTAACAAAAGTGAATCAAGGGAACAACTTGCCTGGCACTTGAGATTCCAGGTACCAACTTGCTTTTCAGATGACACGCGTCCTCACGCTAGTCGTAGCAATACAAACCAACATGGTATAGACAAAATTAACATCACACCAAACGTAAAAACAAACAGAATAATAATGATCTACTCGTTGCTACGATATCGCGGGATCGAGAACTACTAAGATCAGAGTTACGATTAAAGAGTTATGATTTTATAAAAGATCTGTGTGATTAAAATATTAAACTATATTATAATTTGGTTAATATAAATCATATGAGAGGTTATTCTATAGTTAATTACCTCCACTTCAATCTAAGTTATGAATTAACCAGAGATCATATTTTAGTAGATTATAATAGTAAGTAGATTAACAAGACTAACAACATAAGTAAATAAAGATCTAATTATAAAATAACGAGACATGGCATAATAAATGTTGTTATTGCATAGTAAATACTTATACAAGACTAACGCAACTTGAATGGATCAAATCGGAATTAAAACGCTGGAATTACGAATTTCCGAAGGTTTTATGTATTTCATACAGGATTAATTAAGAGATTAATTTTAATGGGGCTTTCATGTCAAAACAGTGAATTTGCCTCTCATCCTCATGAAGACTCTAAAGTGGAGCGATCAATGCCTCAATGTCCTCAGGAGAGGGTTGCACTCTAAGACCCAGGCTACCATCACGAGCAGGAGCGTTGGATACAAACTTAGAGAATGGCCTAAGTGGCGGCAAGTTCCATGCAGAATAGGCCACAGGAGCACCAGCATTTGAAACCCTACCCCTCAAGATCATGTCTAGTCGACTCAACAAATCTTTAGTGGGAATCCTTCTGTTCGTGACCCGGGTAGAATCATTGACACTGCTATATAAGTAAGCAGGGTGAACCCTGTCCTTTAAAGGTTGAATGTTCTTGAATACAAAGTCAGCAACTACAGCTTCAGCAGTTAGACCCCCATCCTTCAACAAGCAGATCTCGGCAAGCAGCACTTTGGCCTCTGTTATCTCTGAAGAGGTCGGAGATTCTATCCAGCTAGGTGTGTGAACATCTGTCTACCTCCCGACCGAGGGGTGAGAGATTTGCAGTGGTTCTCCATAATGAACCACTCAAGGCGCCACCCCTTGATACTGTCCTTGAGAGGAATGTCAAGATACTCTGCTTTCCTCCCTCGACGAAGCTCTAGACTTGCGCCGCCAATAAGCTGGTATTGTCCCCCAGCCATCCCGGGCCGACAATGATAAAGATATTTCCAGAGACCGAAGCAGGGGATAATCCCAAGAAAGGCCTTGCACAGATGTATGAAAATGGGAATTTGCATAATGGAATTAGGGTTCAGATGCGTCAAGTTCAACTCATAGAAATCAAGGAGACCGTGGAAAAAGGGGGAGACGGGAAGAGCAAGCCCACGAATGAGAAAAGGAACGTAAACGTCAGATTCATGGGTATCCTCTGTCGGAACGGTGACACCGCGGCAAATCTGCCAAGAGCAGAGCTCTTTTGGAAGCAAAACCCCAACTTCAGCGAGATGAAAAAGGTCGGATTTAGAAATGACAGACATGTGATTACCAGCAAAGGGAAGCTGGCTGTTGGGGTCGATGGGCGGAATGAATGCAGCAGCGGTGCTCTGCCTCTTCTGCTTGGGGGCCATCGCGATTTTTTCTCTGGCGAGGTGAGCGAGCTCAGAAATTCAAGGGAAGCAAAGGAGCGGATGAAGAGAGAAAGTGAAGCTAGGGCTCTCGGAAATCAAAAAAGGCACGTCGGCACGAGTATAAATGGGGTTTCTAGGGTTGGGTACTATTTCTAAAGTTCCAGATCACTACTCGGGAAAGCAAAGTTTCAGGCATCACTCGACAGTTACCTCTAAAACGCCGACAGCATCAGGCATATGGATGAACTATCAAATGTGCAAACAAAAAAGCAGCAACAGGCAGCGATCACTCGAGGCAACTAAAGTTCTTCATTAATATTGGAGGGGTTACACAAACTCAAAAGCCGACTCATTATGAGTCGACCTTTCCCCCCTTTTTTACTACATTACATTACATTACTTCACTACTTACACTACACTACACTACTAACTACCACTACATTATTCTACTACTACTACTACTAATTATCTACACTAATATTTAGACCAGTAGCGCTTTGCCACTGGCCTTGCTGCTGCCACTGCCAACGTCGCCACTGCCGCCCTTGCCGCCACCGTCGCCACCGTCGCCACCGTCGCCGCCGTCGTCGCCTCCGTCGCCCCTTGGTCACACCCATTAGGGGGTAACCAGAAATTTTCAAAAGATTTTCTGAAGAAGTCATATCCATATAGTATACGCAATGAATGTACTGAGACAGAAGGAAGAGATCGGTAGAAATCAAAGGAAATCCAAATATAGCTACTGAACTGCAAGTCTAATCAGCAGAGGCATTGAAGCACAGAGCGGGGTGATGACCAGCCAAGAGCCATCTACCAAACATCAAATTTGTCACCGATCAAATAAATTTCAGACCTAACAAGGTGTGGGCAGATAATATTGTTTGAATTCGCAAGAGCATGAGATGAAGACAAAATGCTGATTTCTAAAGCATAAGATGATGACAAAATGCTGATTTCTAAAGCATGAGATGAAGATCTTTGAGTAGATCATTTTCAAAAATCCACTCAAAGCTCGGGGGCTACACCCATTAGGTGCACCTTCGGTGCACCCAATAGATTTTTAAATCCTAGAAGACAAAATGCTGATTTCTAAAGCATAAGACGATGACAGAATGTTGATTTCTAAGGCATGAGATGAAGACCTTTGAGTGGATTATTTTCAAAAATCCACTCAAAGCTCAGGGGCTACACCCGGTGCACCCAATAGATTTTTAATCCTAGAAGACAAAATGCTGACTTCTAAAGCATGATATGATGACAAGACACTGATCTCCAAAGCATCAAATGAAGACCTTTGAGAAGACTATTTTTACTGAGTCACTCAAAGTTTAGGAGCAATGCTCAATAAGGTGCACCTTCGGCACACCCATTACCAGAGTGGAAATCATGCCACGAACTCGCGAGCTGGACCTAGAATCTTTGGGTTGATTATTTCAAAATCAACTCAAAGGTTAGGGGCTTGTGGGGGACAGATATCCCCCGGGTCCACTAGAAGGCAAGAAGGCCTCGTGAGAGGCTTTAGGCCTGTTATCTCGCTAGACCATCCCTTCATGGGCCAGGAGGAAACTGCTGACAGAGTGGGCCGACACAAGAAAGAAGCAGACTCAGGCCCAAGCGACTCATTGGATTTAAGGGCTATCCACAGCGCCCACCCGACTTTCCCGCGTGCAGCAACCTTGAGTATCGGGGCAGATTAGGGATGAGTCGGCAAGATTATAGGAAGATCAGTCCAGTCAGTTCACTATAGTTTAGGAACACGCCGTCATCACATACGCATGTAGTGCCCCACGGTCGAATATATAAGGCCTAGGGGGTACCCCATCATTTCCAAGTCAATCACCAACCCATCTCACTAGTTCCTCTCCATTCTGGAGATTCTTCTTGTAACCCACCACATAAAGATCCTCACCAGGAAGTAGGGTATTACGCCTCTCCGAGCGACCTGAACTTGTAGAAAATTGCTTGTCGTCTCTCATGCACCTCGCACGAACCATTGAGTTACAGTCAACAACACTGTCCTACCCAAAAGCACCGCGAGGGGTAACCCCGAGTGTGCGGTCGGGCTCCAAACACCGACACTAGAGCTATCCTCATCATTGGATGTAGTATATTTTGGGTTATCTCTAGAATGTACCTTCTTCTTCTTGCTGTCCTTAGTCATTAGGCATTTGTGACCGACGTTGGGGAAGAGAAGCCCTTTGTTGATGGTGATGTTGGCGGCGTCCTCGTCGGGGGAGGAGTCGGTGGAGCTCTCGTTGGAGTCCCATTCCCGCCCCATGTGTGCCTCGCCACCCTTCTTTTTGTAGTATCTTTTCTTCTCCATCTTCTTCCCTTTCTTGTCTTCATCACTGTCACTTGTATATGGACATTTTGCAATGAAGTGACCGGACTTACCACACCTATAGCAAACCCTCTTGGAGCAGAGTTTGTAGTCCTTCCCCTTCCTTTGCTTGAGGATTTGCCGGAAGCTCTTGATGATAAGAGCCATCTCTTCGTTGTCGAGCTTGGAGGCGTCGATTGGGAGTCTATTTGACGTAGACTCTTCCTTCTTCTCTTCTGTTGCTTTGAATGCAACGTGTTGCACCTCAGGTGTGGAGGTGGCTCCTTGCACCAAGTTGACAATGTGTTTGGAGTCTTTGATCATAAGTTCAAAGCTCACAAACTTGCCAATAACTTCCTCGGGAGACATCTGCTTATATCTTGGATCTCCATGGGTTAGTTGCACTTGAGTGGGATTAAGAAAAACATGAGATCTAAGAATAACCTTGACCATTTCATGGTCATCCTACTTGGTGCTCCCAAGGTTGCGCACTTGGTTGACCATTGTTTTGAGCCGGTTGTACATTGCTTGTGGCTGCTCTTCTTTCTTGAGGACGAATCAACCGAGCTCTCCCTCGATCGTCTCGTGCTTGGTGATTTTGGTCACCTCATCCCCTTCGTGCGCAGTCTTGAGGACATCCCAAATTTCTTTGGCATTTTTCAACCCTTGCACTTATTATATTCCTCTCGACACAAGGAGGTGAGGAGTATAGAAGTTGCTTGGGAGTTAAAATGCCTAATTTTGGCAGCCTCATCTGAGTCGTAGTCCTCGTCGCCCACCTATGGTGCCTATGCTCCAAACTCAACAATATCCCATATGCTTTCGTGGAGTGAGGTTAAATGGTGCCTCATTTTATCACTCAACATGTAATAATCTTCACCATCAAAATATGGTGGTTTGCCTAGGGGTCCCGAAACTATAGGAGCGCGCTTTGTAATACGAGGATAGCGAAGAGGCATCTTACTATACTTCTTACGCTCGTGGCGCTTCGAAGCTGTAGACTCAGCGTCGGATGTGGAAGGTGATGAAGAGTCAGTCTCATAGTAGACCACCTTCTTCATCTTCTTTTTCTTCTTGTCACCCTTCCTATGTGACTTGATGGAGGAAGAGGATTCCTCCTTGTATTTGTTGCTGGACTCCCTTGATAGAGTCCTTCTTGAGCCTGTGACCTTATCGCTGGTGACAATCTCACTCTTGGCGTGATCTCCACGCATCACTTCGAGTTTGTTAGACTCTTAGTGAAGCACTAGCTCCGATACCAATTGAAAGTCGCCTAGAGAGGGGTGAATAGGCGAAACAAAAAATTTATAAACTTTAAACACGTACCAAGGCCGGGGTCAGCGTTAGAATTAAATTGGAGTGCGGAAGATTGTTTCCCTTTCTATGAATTGCTCAAATTGATGTGTATAACTTTGGGAGCAAAACTCAAATCATTATTAGCAAGGAAACTTTAGAGAGAGGAAAGAGGGAAAACAAATCAAGTGAAGATTAATGCAAGTGAACATCGTGATTTGTTTTACCGAGGTTCGGTTCCAAAGAACCTAGTCCCCATTGAGGAGGCCACAAAGGCCGAGTCTATTCCAACCCTTTCCCTCTCTCAATCAGTCACACAGACCGGTCAAGGCTTCTCCTTAATCACTTGGGTCACTAAGAACCCGCAAGGATCACCACACACTTAGGTGTCTCTTGCTAGCTTTACAAATCACATAGAGAATAAAGAATGAGAAGAAGAAAGCAATCCAAGAAACAAAAGAACACAAAACACCCACTCTCAAGTCACTAAGCAATTGAGTTGATTTTTAGGCTTGAAGGGGATTTGATCTTTGGAATGTGCCTTGGAGTGAATGCTATTGCTCTTATATTGAATATGAAGTTCAGCAAACTTGGATGACTTGAATGGAGGTGGTTGGGGTATTTATAGCCTCCAACCACTTCCTGTAGCTGCACCGGACAGTTTGGTGGCACATCGGACATGTCCGGTGTGTTCTAATTTTCTGCTCTGACATCTGACTTGCACTGTTCACCTTTTACAGTCGACCGTTGGCTCTATGTTACCGTTGCTCCGTTTGCTCACCGGACATGTCCGGTGCACACCGGACAGTCCGGTGAATTATAGCGAAGCGTCCCTTGGAAAAACTCGAGAGTGAGCAGTTTGCTGGGTGCTCGGCCTGGGGCACCGAACAGTGTCCGGTGCGCCACTAGCAGCACCTTTTCTAGTTCTTTGCTTTATACTTGTTTGAGTCCCCCAACTTAATTTCTTTCTTGGTTTATGTTGAACCTTATGCACCTGAGATAAAAGACATCTAGATAAACTAGTTAGTCCACGTGGTTTGTGATGGATGTCAAACACCAAAATCGATTATAGGAAATGATTAAGTCCATTTCCCTTTCAGATAGTGAACGCAGGTGGCATCATGGTGCCAAGGCAAGATCCTACCGATAGCCTACCCATCTACTGGTGTGGACTACGAGGAAGGTAGCGACATTACGTACAAAATCCTAATGAGGCTTTATTTGGATACTCTAGTATTCATCACGATCCACATGTATTGAGGTGGATTGGGGTGTAAATTAGTTTAACTTACACCTCAATCGACCTCAATACATGTGGGTTGGGGTGAATACTAGAGTACCCAGACAAAGCATGAGGCGACAAGCTGACAAGTGACAAGGAGGTAAGGTGGCACTGGTAGAGGGTGAGTTAGGTCACCCAAGTGATCATTCGATGACCGAAGGAGCGAGCGAACCATAAGTGAGCTAGCGCTAGAGGAAGGAATCGAACGACTCACGTGGGGAGTGGGCTAAGTAGTGGAGCGTCGAGAAAAATTATATCAAAGCCTAGTTTTTATTAAATTTGGCTCAAATTACTATATAAAAATTTGATTATTTTATTGTATATCTAATGTGGGTCACTTAACAAGTTAACATTAGTGAAATAAACTAGATCCTACTCTAGTAAACCTTGTTCTCCCCTCATGCACTTAAACCTAAATTAGTGCAACTCAATCGTGAGCAACAAGAGCTAACCCAACCAATAGCGTCATGATGGATTGTATAATCTGTCTATCCTCACCTAACATCAAACAAAGTTTTGACCTACATCGTGTAATCTATCTCATCATGACAGATTCTATTTTATCTTTGGACATTCACCTTATAAGACTAGTTACCCCGACCTTGACCTAAAACAACAAGATTAAGCCCTGCCAAAGAATCTTTAGTTCATAACCGGCTACTAGCCTATTTGTTCTCCTTACCAAATAATTTCCCTTGCAAAACTATCTTACCATATACTTCTAACCCTGATGGTCAATACCAGGAAGGGAGGACTACCAGGCAACAACAAACATAAATGAATCCTCCAAATCCTCCATCGTCTGGAACCGATCCAGTGGTTGCCGCCCAAATGCTGGTACTACAACAAATGACAAACATGGTGAACGAAATGCAAAATCAGATAAGGCAAGAACATCAGGAAATGCGTTAGGACCGACTAGAGATGCGTCAAGAAATGAGGCAAGCACGGTTGAAAAGACAATAACAACACCTACTACCTCCACCACCACCACCAGCTCCACCAAGCTACATATATATATATATATATATATATATATATATATATTACTAATGTAAGACCTAAATGTTACTTTAGACAGTAGTTAGTATGTTACTATTTTAGGAATAATATTAAGGTCTAATTAACCCTATGTGTTGCTAATAAATTATGCATCATGCTGAGATTTTGTTTGTGCATATGTTCTGAGATAACATGGTTATACACCCTTTTCTTACAAATCTCGAGGATGGGATTTCTGTTATGGGGGTAGGATTTGTAAGGCCAAAAATTTGTATATAAAAAATTAATAATAATAAAATAAATACAAGAAGAAATAAAATAGTAAATTTAGATATCTCAAATTATACTTGAGTGTTGGAAATTGGGGACTGAATTTTGAAAACCAAGAATTATTTTATTTTAGAAAAGAGGTAATAGAAAAGTTTTCTATTCAACTAAATGATTATGCATATCATTAAATGATACGCCATAAGCATTTATTTACATGAATAATTATTGTTGAAGTAACTTTTAATTCTTATCCCACCTTCAAAATACTATTTTTCTAAAAAAGAAAGAAAGCAATATGAGTGTGTTTCATAATTCAAACACCTACCAAACAAATAAATTAATTAAAATATATATATATCTATTACATCATAATTGTTTTTGAGTAAGTATTAAAAATTTGAATTCTTAAACTTTATTTTGGATTCAAACTTGAAATTTGTAAATCAAATGAAAATATAAAATCGAAAATGAGAAAGGAAAATGTTTATGGACCCATTTATTCCTCCCCTAAATGAGTGACAAGAAAAATAATATTAATATAAATAGTAGATGTTATATTTTTATTAGGGAGATGATTGATATTTGGAATTTGGAAATTTGAATCTTTGAATTTGAAAATAAACTAGAATTATAAAAGAAAAGGGAAAAATGGCTGGTTTGGCCCAAAACAACCATCTCAGCCCACCATCCCATCTGTCCGCGCGGCCCATTTCATCTCCTCCTGCGTACCTACATGTGGGCCCCATCTGTCATTTCCCTTCATCCACTGCTCGTTTGCCTAGCCGTGCGCATTTGGTATGTCTGGCAGGTGGACCAGGCAAGTCAGAATCATCCCTTCCGAAGAACTCACGCGCGCAACTGAAATCTGAAAATCGTGGTAGATCCGGTTCCAGCGGGGTCAATCTCTCTAGCCTTCTTATAAGCGGTCCTTGGCCCTCGCTGCGTGCATTGTGTGGCTGTTTAATCTTCATATAGACCCGTAATCTTCATGGGATTTGGGGTCGCTAGTGTTGTGGGCTGGTGTGGGTAGCAGTCGCCATACCTGATCTCTGGTCTCCACACGCCGGGTCCGGGGCGAGGGTGCGCAGGCTGTGTCGCGGGAGTGCATGGGTGGTGTCCGTGGTATCATCATGCAGCTAGGAGCTCTGACTATGGGCAATTTCACACCGGCGTTGGTCCTACGCGGCGGATCCGCCTTGTGCCGCGAGTGGTGCTCCTGTCCGCGTCATCCGTGGTGAGTACCTCCTCCAATGACTCGTTGTTGGCACAGTTTCGCGTGGGCGGTTTGGTAGTGAGTTTGTGCACCAGCTAGGCGAGTGACCGTGCGACGGCGATGGCGCCGCCGCATGATGACCTGCGTCGCCATCGGGTTATTCCTGGGAAGGGTGAATCGGTGTGGGTCGTCGATCAAAGTATGTGCGGTTGTGATTTGATCGGCACACTGGTTTTGTTTCGGCCGTTGATCTGCTCGTGGGCGGCCGTAATTAGATGATGGGTATCCTTTCGTCCAGACGTGCGGTGATCCGTCCAATTGGGATTGAATGGGTAAGAATGATTGGAGTTCGTTAAATACGGGCCCTCGATCTTTAATCTAACGGGTAACGTTTGATACCGATTCGCGATTTAGTCTCAGCCGTAGATTTAGGATCCGAGGGCTAGTATAACGTACCGGTTCGGGTGCGTGCTCGATCTAATCTAGGGCGTGCGAAGGATTAAGGATACCCCTTCAACCATGCCATCTTACACATGAGACCCCAGACTTTTTAATAACTAACCCGCCATCCTATTTTTCACAGCTGAAACCTCAGAAACAAATTTTGAAATTACCGATTGGCCCTCTGAATTTGCAGAAAAATCCTTAGCGTCAATTTTAGCATTAAAATTAATATTAAATGCAACTTAAACTTGTCTAATTCATAATTCTCACATTTTAACTCCAAATTGATTCGTTCTAGTTGCATTAATTTTGTTTTAATATTGTTTATCACCTAGTACCTTTGCTTAGCCATGAAACTTGATTTAAAATTATTCACTTGAATTACTCTATTCTAGGTACTAAATAATTCTAGAAATTCACAACTAGAGAACCATAACTCCGATTTGATCGTTTGAATTACGTTAGATTCATAATAATATCATTTGTACAATATGGCACTAACATTTATCACACCCCATACTTTTATTATTAGAAATTTGCCTAGCCTATGTTTAATAGATTAACTCCTCTAATCAAAGTTAACCTATCCATAATTATAGTTTGATTAGAATATGATCTCTAGCTAAGTTATAATTAAGATTAAAGTTGAATTAATTAATTATAGAATAATTTCTCACATGATCTACACTAACCAATTTATAATATAGTTTGATATTTAAATCACATAGATCTTTTATAAAAATCATAACTCCTTAACCGTAACTCCGAATTTAGTGATTCGTGAATCCCACGATCTCGTAGCAACGTGCAGATTATTATTATTCAGTTTGTACTTATGTTTGATGTGATGTTAATTTTTCCTATACCATGTTTGTTTGTATTGCTATGACTAGCAGCGAGGTTACGAGTCACCTGAAGATCATCCTAGTACCTGGAATCTCAAGTCCCAGGCAAGTTGTGCCCTTGACCACTTTTTACCCAATAATGTTCTTTATTATCACTTATCCATGCATAGGTTTAATTTTGATGGGACTGAAAGGGAAATGTGCCCTTGGGCCATTTCTAAGTATTTTGGTGATTGAGTGCCAACACAAGTGCTTAAATGTGAATTTATGTCCATGGATGAACAAAGTGCAAATCATGAAGTAAAGGTATGTTTCTAAGCCTTAGTACATTGGTTTTGTGTACTAATATACTTGCCTAAGTGTTAGAAACAGAAAGAAGAAGAAAAGAAGAAAGGTGCAAAAGACTTGGCTGTGTACAGCCAAGACTCAGCTCGGTCTGGCACACCGGACAGTCCGGTGTGCACCGGACAGTGTCCGGTGCGCCAGACTGACTCGGCGTGAACAGGCCGCTCTCGGGAATTCGCCGACGGCGTACGGCTAAAATTCACCGGACTGTTCGGTGTGCACCGGACTGTCCGGTGAGCCAACGGTCGACCGGGCCAACGGTCGGCCGCGCAATCAGCGCGGGACACGTGGCCGAGCCAACGGCTAGAAGACGGCACCGGACTGTCCGGTGTGCACCGGACATGTCCGGTGCGCCAACGGCTCCCAGATCTGCAACGGTCTGCAACGGTCGGCAGCGCTGTTTAAGGAAAGAAATCGGGCACCGGACAGTGTCCGGTGTGCACCGGACTGTCCGGTGCCCCCGACGACAGAA
This sequence comes from Zea luxurians, assembly GCA_029449295.1. Lineage (NCBI taxonomy): Eukaryota > Viridiplantae > Streptophyta > Magnoliopsida > Poales > Poaceae > Zea > Zea luxurians. The sequence continues at coordinate 8,672,300 of JAOPSE010000034.1, forward strand.
GGCAAGGATAGCCTTCCAGATTTGCTCTCAACGGCTCCTAGCTGCCTTGGGGCTATAAAAGGGGCCCCTAGGCGCATGGAGGAGACACACAAGCAACCTTAGAGCATTCTTGATCATCCACATTCAGTCTTTGCGCATTTGTTTGTCATTCTAAGTGATTCGAGCTCCGTTCTAGTGAGAACTTTGAGATAGTCTTTTGAGCTCGATTCTTGGCCGTGTGTGTGCGCGTTTCGCTGTGGATTTGTGTGTGTTGCTTCCCTCCCTTACTCTGTGCTTCTTTGTGATCATATACTTGTAAGGGCAAGAGACTCCAATTTGTGGAGATTCCTTGCGAACGGGATATTGAAAGGCAAAACAAAACACCGTGGTATTCAAGTTGGTCTTTGGACCGCTTGAGAGGGGTTGATTGCAACCCTCGTCCGTTGGGACGCCACAACGTGGAGTAGGCAAGCGTTGGTCTTGGCCGAACCACGGGATAAACCACTGTGTCATCTCTGTGTTTGATCTCTTGTGGTATTGTGTTTTGTTGAGACTCCTCTCTAGCCACTTGGCAATTATTGTGCTAACACTTAACAAGTTTTTGTGGCTATAAGTCTAAGTTTCACAGGATCACCTATTCACCCCCCCTCTAGGTGCTCTCAATTGGTATCGGAGCCGTTCTCTTCACAAAGGGACTAACCGCCCGAAGAGATGGATCCTAAGGGGAAGGGAATAGTGATCAACGACAAGGAGAAGGAGTCCTTCATCAACGAGCCAAAGGACGACAAGCCTACCGACTCCGGCTCGGGTCATAGACGGAAGGAAGGGAAGAAGAAGAAGACAAGGCGCATCAAGGAGATCGTCTACTACGACGACAGCGATGAATCTACTTCTTCCCAAAAGGACGATGACCACAACGACTACAAAAAGACGGTCAATTCGAACTTTTCATTTGATTATTCTCGTATTCAACATAGTTCGAATTCGCATTTGCTTTCTATTCCTCTTGGCAAACCTCCACACTTTGATGGGGAGAACTACGGATTTTGGAGTCACAAAATGCGTAGTCACTTATTCTCTCTCCATCCAAGCATTTGGGAGATTGTAGAGAATGGAATGAAGTTTGATAGCTCAGATAACTCTATGCTCATAAATGAACAAATCCATAGAAATGCACAAGCTACTACTGTTCTTTTAGCGTCCTTGTGCAGGGAAGAGTACAACAAGGTGAGCGGCTTGGACAATGCCAAGCAAATATGGGACACCCTCAAGATCTCTCACGAGGGGAATGACATCACCATGCTCACCAAAATGGAGTTGGTGGAGGGCGAGCTTGGACGATTCGCCATGATAAGGGGAGAGGAGCCAACCCAAACGTACAACCGGCTCAAGACCCTCATCAACAAAATAAGGAGCTACGGAAGCACGCGATGGACGGACCACGACGTCGTCCGCCTAATGCTAAGGTCCTTTACCGTTCTTGATCCTCATCTCGTGAACAATATTCGTGAGAATCCCAGGTACACGATGATGACGCCCGAGAAGGTACTCGGAAAATTCGTAAGCGGGCGGATGATGATCAAGGAGGCGAGATACGTCGACGAAGCATTGAACAGTCCAATCCACGAGTCTCAACCCATCGCTCTCAAGGCAACAAGGAGCAAGGAGCCACTACCCAGCAAGGTGGCGCAAGTTGAGGCGGTCGGGCTCAATGATGAAGAGATGGCTCTCATCATCAAGAGATTCAAGACGGCGCTAAATGGTCGCAAGGGGCAACCAAGGAAGACCAAGACAAAGGGGAAGCGCTCATGCTTCAAATGTGGTAAGGTTGGTCATTTTATTGCTAACTGTCCCGAAAATGATAGTGACCAGGAGCAAGGAAAGAATGGGAAGAGGGAGAACAAGAAGGTCTACAAGAAGGCCAAAGGCGAAGCACACCTTGGAAAGGAGTGGGATTCGGATTGCACTTCGTCCGACTCCGACGACGAAGGACTCGCCGCCACTGCCTTCAACAAATCGGCTCTCTTCCCAAACGAGCATCACACTTGCCTCATGGCAAGGGAGAAGAAGGTAATCACTAGTAATGCTAATACTTATGATTCTTCTAGTGATGATGAGTCTAGTGAGGATGAAATAGATTATTCTAGTTTATTCAAGGGATTGGATAGAACTAAGATAGCTAAGATTAATGAATTGATTGATGCCTTGAATGAAAAGGATAGAATCTTAGAGAAACAAGAAGATCTTTTATATGAAGAGCATGATAAATTTGTTAGTGCACAAAATTCACTTGCTCTAGAAGTTAAAAGAAATGGAATGCTTTCTTGTGAACTTTCTACTTGTAATGAAACCATTTCTTCTTTAAAAGGTGAAATTAATGATTTAAATGCTAAACTAGAAGTAGCAAGTAAATCTAACTCTTGTGTTGAACATGTTGAAATTTGCACTAGGTGTGAGGATGTTGATATTAATGCTTGTTGTGAACACTTAGTTTCAATTTCCAAACTAAATGATGAATTGGCTAGTCTTAATGCCCAACTTAAGACTAGCAAAAGTGAATTTGATAAGTTAAAATTTGCAAGGGATGCCTATACAATTGGAAGACATCCCTCAATTAAGGATGGGCTTGGTTTCAAGAGGGAAGCCAAGAACTTAACAAGCCATAAGGCTCCCCTCTTCGTCAAGGAGAAAGGGAAGGCCCCTATGGCTAGTAGTGCTAAAAAGAACCATGCTTTCTTGTACCATGATAGGAGACAAACTAGAAATGCGTATAGGAGTTACAATGCTTATGATGATTTTGACTCTCATGCCATGTTTGCTTCGAGTTCTTCCTATATGCATGGTAGAAATATGTCTAGGAGAAATGATATTCATCATGTGCCTAGAAAGAATATTATTCATGCTCCTAGGAAAGTAGTGAATGAACCTTCTACAATTTATTGTGCTTTAAATGCTTCCTTTGTTATTTGTAGAAAGGATAGGAAAATAGTTGCTAGGAAGTTAGGGGCAAAATGCAAGGGAGACAAAACTTGCATTTGGGTCCCTAAGGATATTTGCACTAACCTTGTAGGACCCAACATGAGTTGGGTACCTAAGACCCAAGCCTAAATTTGCCTTGCAGGTTTATGCATCCGGGGGTTCAAGCTGGATTATCGACAGCGGATGCACAAACCATATGACGGGGGAGAAGAAGATGTTCACCTCCTACGTCAAAAATAAGGATTCCCAAGATTCAATTATATTCGGTGATGGGAATCAAGGCAAGGTAAAAGGGTTAGGTAAAATTGCAATTTCTAATGAGCACTCAATCTCTAATGTGTTTTTAGTAGAGTCTCTTGGATATAATTTGCTATCTGTTAGTCAATTATGCAATATGGGATATAACTGTTTATTTACAAATGTAGATGTGTCTGTCTTTAGAAGATGTGATGGTTCACTAGCTTTTAAGGGTGTACTAGACGACAAACTTTACTTAGTTGATTTTGCAAAAGAAGAAGCCGATCTAGATGCATGCTTAATGGCTAAGACTTGCATGGGCTGGCTGTGGCATCGCCGCTTAGCACATGTGGGGATGAAGAACCTCCACAAGCTTCTAAAGGGAGAACACGTGATAGGTCTAACCAATGTTTATTTCGAAAAAGATAGACCTTGTGCAGCTTGTCAAGCAGGTAAACAAGTGGGAGGAGCACATCACAGCAAGAATGTGATGACCACGTCAAGACCTCTGGAGCTGCTGCATATGGACCTCTTCGGACCCGTCGCCTATCTAAGCATAGGAGGAAGTAAGTATGGTTTAGTTATTGTTGATGACTTTTCCCGCTTCACTTGGGTGTTCTTTTTGCAGGATAAGTCTGAAACCCAAGGGACCTTCAAGCGCTTCCTAAGAAGAGCTCAAAATGAGTTTGAGCTCAAGGTGAAAAAGATAAGGAGCGACAACGGGTCCGAATTCAAGAACCTTCAAGTGGAGGAGTTTCTTGAGGAGGAAGGGATCAAGCACGAGTTCTCCGCTCCCTACACACCACAGCAAAATGGTGTGGTAGAGAGGAAGAACAGGACGCTCATAGATATGGCGAGGACTATGCTTGGAGAATTCAAGACCCCCGAGTGCTTCTGGTCGGAAGCCGTGAACACGGCTTGCCACGCCATCAACAGGGTCTACCTTCACCGCCTCCTCAAGAAGACGTCGTATGAGCTGCTAACCGGGTCTTCAACAAATCATCGAGTTTGGTTGAAGTCTCTAGCGACGTTGTATTTGATGAGACTAATGGCTCTCCAAGAGAGCAAGTTGTTGATTGTGATGATGTAGATGAAGAAGATGTTCCGACGGCCGCTATACGAACCATGGCGATTGGAGACGTTCGGCCACAGGAACAAGATGAACAAGATCAACCTTCTTCCTCAACAACGGTGCAACCCCCAACTCAAGACGATGAACAGTTTCATCAAAAGGAGGCGTGTGATCAAGGGGGAGCACAAGATGATCATGTGATGGAGGAAGAAGCGCAACCGGCACCTCCAACCCAAGTTCGAGCGATGATTCAAAGGGATCATCCCATCGACCAAATTCTGGGTGACATTAGCAAGGGAGTAACTACTCGGTCTCGACTAGTTAATTTTTGTGAACATTACTCTTTTGTCTCTTCTATTGAGCCTTTCAGGGTAGAGGAGGCCTTGCTAGATCCGGATTGGGTGTTGGTCATGCAGGAGGAACTTAACAACTTCAAGCGCAATGAAGTTTGGACGCTGGTGCCTCGTCCCAAGCAAAATGTTGTGGGAACCAAGTGGGTGTTCCGCAACAAACAAGACGAGCACGGAGTGGTGACAAGGAACAAGGCTCGACTTGTGGCAAAAGGTTATGCCCAAGTCGCAGGTTTGGACTTTGAGGAGACTTTTTCTCCTGTGGCTAGGCTAGAGTCCATTCGTATCTTGCTAGCGTATGCCGCTCACCATTCTTTCAGGTTGTACCAAATGGATGTGAAGAGCGCTTTCCTCAACGGGCCAATAAAGGAGGAGGTGTACGTGGAGCAACCCCCTGGCTTCGAGGATGAGCGGTACCCCGACCACGTGTGTAAGCTCTCTAAGGCGCTCTATGGACTTAAACAAGCCCCAAGAGCATGGTATGAATGCCTTAGAGATTTCTTAATTGCTAATGCTTTCAAGGTTGGGAAAGCCGATCCAACTCTTTTCACAAAGACATGTGATGGTGATTTGTTTGTGTGCCAAATTTATGTCGATGACATAATATTTGGTTCTACTAACCAAAAGTCTTGTGAAGAGTTTAGCAGGGTAATGACGCAGAAATTCGAGATGTCGATGATGGGCGAGTTGAACTACTTCCTTGGGTTCCAAGTGAAGCAACTCAAGGACGGCACCTTCATCTCCCAAACGAAGTACACGCAAGATCTGCTAAAGCGGTTTGGGATGAAGGACGCCAAGCCCGCAAAGACGCCGATGGGAACCGACGGACACACCGACCTCAACAAAGGAGGTAAGTCCGTTGATCAAAAAGCATACCGGTCCATGATAGGTTCTTTGCTTTATTTATGTGCTAGTAGACCGGATATTATGCTTAGCGTATGCATGTGTGCTAGATTTCAATCTGATCCTAAGGAGTGTCACTTAGTGGCAGTGAAGCGAATTCTTCGATATTTAGTCGCTACGCCTTGCTTCGGGATCTGGTATCCAAAGGGGTCTAACTTTGACTTGATTGGGTACTCAGATTCCGACTATGCTGGATGTAAGGTCGATAGGAAGAGTACATCGGGGACGTGCCAATTCTTAGGAAGGTCCCTGGTGTCATGGAACTCCAAGAAACAAACCTCCGTTGCCCTATCCACCGCTGAGGCCGAGTACGTTGCCGCAGGACAGTGTTGTGCGCAACTACTTTGGATGAGACAAACCCTCAGGGACTTTGGCTACAATCTGAGCAAAGTCCCACTCCTATGTGATAATGAGAGTGCTATCCGAATAGCGGAAAATCCTGTTGAGCACAGCCGCACAAAGCACATTGACATCCGGCATCACTTTTTGAGAGACCACCAGCAAAAGGGAGATATCGAAGTGTTTCATGTTAGCACCGAGAACCAGCTAGCCGATATATTTACCAAGCCTTTAGATGAGAAGACCTTTTGCAGGCTGCGTAGTGAGCTCAATATCTTAGATTCGCGGAACTTGGATTGAAATGTAGCATACATGTGTTTATGCCTTTGATCATGTTCATTCTGCATTTTGTTGCTTATTATGGTGCTCAAGTTGTACAAACACTCCCTGGACCTCACAAGTCCGTTGCAAAGTGATGCACATGTTTAGGGGGAGATGTGTTACAACTTGACCCTTTGAGACTAACCATATGCTTGAGTTTGCTTGATTTAGTCTCGAAGGAGAATTGAAAGGGAAAAGGTGGACTTGGACCATGAAAGACTTCCACTGCACTCCGATGAGAGGGTAACTTATTCCAAGTCCATCTCATGAACTCTTATTGCCATTTGCTCTAAATTGAAGATTTTGGTGAGGCAATGGGGTTAAAGGGCCAAGATTGATCCCGTTTTGGTGCTTGATGCCAAAGGGGGAGAAAATAAAGGCCAAAGCAATAAATGGATCAGCTACCACTTGAGAGATTTTGAAAATAGTAGAATAGAGCTTTTGGTTTGTCAAAACTCTTTTGTTGTCTCTCTTATCAAAAGTTGGCTTCTTGTGGGGAGAAGTATTGATTATGGGAAAAAGGGGGAGTTTTTGAAATCTTTGATCAATCTCGTTTGGAATGACTCTCTTTATGCTTCAACATGTGTGTTTGACTTAGAGATAGAGATTTGAGTTTGATTTACAAAAACAAACCAAGTGGTGGCAAAGGATGATCCATATATGCCAAAATTGAATCAAAATAAATTTATTTTATTTGAAGTGAGTTTGCACTTGTTCTAGTTGCTTTATGTTGTGTTGGCATAAATCACCAAAAAGGGGGAGATTGAAAGGGAAATGTGCCCTTGGGCCATTTCTAAGTATTTTGGTGATTGAGTGCCAACACAAGTGCTTAAATGTGAATTTATGTCCATGGATGAACAAAGTGCAAATCATGAAGTAAAGGTATGTTTCTAAGCCTTAGTACATTGGTTTTGTGTACTAATATACTTGTCTAAGTGTTAGAAACAGAAAGAAGAAGAAAAGAAGAAAGGTGCAAAAGACTTGGCTGTGTACAGCCAAGACTCAGCTCGGTCTGGCACACCGGACAGTCCGGTGTGCACCGGACAGTGTCCGGTGCGCCAGACTGACTCGGCGTGAACAGGCCGCTCTCGGGAATTCGCCGACGGCGTACGGCTAAAATTCACCGGACTGTCCGGTGTGCACCGGACTGTCCGGTGAGCCAACGGTCGATCGGGCCAACGGTCGGCCGCGCAATCAGCGCGGGACACGTGGCCGAGCCAACGGCTAGAAGACGGCACCGGACTGTCCGGTGTGCACCCGACATGTCCGGTGCGCCAACGGCTCCCAGATCTGCAACGGTCTGCAACGGTCGGCAGCGCTGTTTAAGGAAAGAAATCGGGCACCGGACAGTGTCCGGTGTGCACCGGACTGCCCGGTGCCCCCGACGACAGAAGGCAAGGATAGCCTTCCAGATTTGCTCTCAACAGCTCCTAGCTGCCTTGGGGCTATAAAAGGGGCCCCTAGGCGCATGGAGGAGACACACAAGCAACCTTAGAGCATTCTTGATCATCCACATTCAGTCTTTGCGCATTTGTTTGTCATTCTAAGTGATTCGAGCTCCGTTCTAGTGAGAACTTTGAGATAGTCTTTTGAGCTCGATTCTTGGCCGTGTGTGTGCGCGTTTCGCTGTGGATTTGTGTGTGTTGCTTCCCTCCCTTACTCTGTGCTTCTTTGTGATCATATACTTGTAAGGGCAAGAGACTCCAATTTGTGGAGATTCCTTGCGAACGGGATATTGAAAGGCAAAACAAAACACCGTGGTATTCAAGTTGGTCTTTGGACCGCTTGAGAGGGGTTGATTGCAACCCTCGTCTGTTGGGACGCCACAACGTGGAGTAGGCAAGCGTTGGTCTTGGCCGAACCACGGGATAAACCACTGTGTCATCTCTGTGTTTGATCTCTTGTGGTATTGTGTTTTGTTGAGACTCCTCTCTAGCCACTTGGCAATTATTGTGCTAACACTTAACAAGTTTTTGTGGCTATAAGTCTAAGTTTCACAGGATCACCTATTCACCCCCCCTCTAGGTGCTCTCAGGGACCCAATAGGTCACCCTAGACTGGTTATCCTATACCTTGTTTATCCCTAAATCATTTGGGTAGTTTTGCTATTGCTTTATATGGTATTGGGTTAATATTTCATTATGTCCATGTTCCAATTACTCTGTTATGTTATTTATATTCATGTGAAGATCATTAATTTTAATTGGAACATGGAGCTTAACTTTAGAAACACGTGCCACCACAAGGGTTTAATGGGACGCCCTTGGCTAACTAACTAGGAAAGCTAGTGGAAGACTACCTTACTTGAAAGGGGCAAGGGTAGTAGGGGAGTTGCATGCAGGGAGGTTCTTGGGTTGATTTTGCTATGATGGCGGTCAGACGAGGGATTTTTGCAAGTGTTGTTCCCATAAACTGTAGCGAGTTTTCGGAAGCTAGTGGAACTAGGTAAAGGCCTCATAGTGTTACCATGCCTCGCTTCCTTGGTAGAGGTGTATGGGGCCCGTACAACCCCGTGGCAGATGGGTAATATGACTTGTGGGTAAAGGGTACCACCTCTGCAGAGTGTAAAATTGGTATACTAGCCGAGCTCACGGTCATGAGCAGCTCAGGACTCTCGCATGATTAATTTATGGAACTAAATTCAATTTTTCATTTGTATTGCATGGGATTATTTATTAATTTTGTTCTATTATTCTTATTATGGTGTGGTATTCACTTACATTTAGTAACTGCTAATAAAATTTGACCAACTTATTAAAAGCAATGCTCATCTTTAACCCCTATTATTGATTAGCTTTACACATCACATGAACTCCCACCTTTGGTGAGTTCATGCACATTATTCCCCACAACTTGTTGAGCGATGGACATGTGTGAGCTCACCCTTGCTATCTCATACCCCCACAGGAGAAGTACAGGTGGTTCAAGAGGAGCCACACAACAAGGAGTTTGACTTGATCTAGGTGGCATCTCTCAGTCAACTTTAGGGCACCAAGGATGGACTTTAGTTCGTTTTATATTTATCTTTTATTTTGTAAGACTTCCGCTATGTAATAAGTACTCTGATGTTATTGTGACATTTATCTGTATACACTCTCTTATTATATGTGTTGTCTTCTTTGGCGCATATATGAGATGCACCCGGTTTTGTCCCTTAAATCCGGGTGTGACAAATGCATAAAAAGTGCACCAATCGACATAGACATTGTAAATATAGGCATAAAAATGATGATAACTCGAATCCTAGATATTGCACACATAAGCGTAAATTATGGTTCGATGTGCATACCTTTTGTCTTAAAATACCTTTAGAGTTTCGGCATTAAAAAATCATGATTCATGTGATATTTAATGGAGGTTGTAATAAAAATATCTTATTTAGTTTTTTACCATAACCAGAATAATCAACTCTATCGCAATATATGCTACCATCGCCTAGCGACGTGAAAAAAATGAAAAAGGTATTAACTAGTTTTTCAGTAGGGTGATTGCATAAAAAGTGCAACTACCGTATAGATATTATTGTGATGTATGCATAAAAATAATGACAACCCTAAGCATAAATAATACACATGTAAGTATAAATTGTGCTTCAATTTGTATAACTTTTGTCTTGATATGCCTAAATAAAGCAACAATGGTAACAAACCATGAATCCTTTGACATTTACTAAAAATATTGAAATCATAAGATTAAGAATTCATTAGTATTTCTCATGATGACCTCTAATATTGAACTAAGATTGAGTGTGGTGACTTACGATGTAAATGGATTAGGATTGCGTGGTGAGTTGGTCACAATATTGAGTCAATGTGGTGATGGAGTGTGACTGTCTTGAACGGGGGTTGTTTGGTGCATGACGACAGATGCCCGAACGCAAAGAATGTTGAAGCTCATGCAAAGACAAAGGTGTAGTGAGTCGGTGAAGTCGCATCGGAGTGTAGAATGTCGAATGCGAGTCGGCGAAAGCACATCGAGCAAACAGTTTGGGGGAGCACGTCGCCACGCACGAGAGGGTGGTGGTTGAAAACAACAACTACAGATTGGGAAAGATGGCAGAGACGTTGGCATTGGTAATAGTGGTACGACGATTGAGGTTGTTTTGGTGATGCAGTGTGGGCCCGCCAAGTGTATAACCAGGTTGTAGTTCCAAAACGTGGTTGGGTTCGACCGCAACACATTTTTGGATCAGGGATTCGTTTTGCATATTGAGAGCATAGGGCTCCTAATATATATACTCTATTTGTCACATGAGGTGATGAACCAATTAGTACATCATCTAAAACCTATGGTCCAACCAGACTAGCCACACCATGGAATGGGTTCGCAACCTACTTATTTGGTTTGGGCACGCTGATTTGGTTGACGATGATTTCTTTTACATGCCTTATTAGGTAGGTCCTTTATTTTACTTAATATGGTTTCAATCATTATGATGGTTTTGTTTGTTTTTATTATTTGTCATATAATGTTCATTCACTCTTAGACTGATTTAAATCTTTTTTATTATATGTCAAAGAATGTGTTGTTTCTTCAGGTGTTTTAAAGAGATGTCAGCTATTTGTAGTGTCATATTTAGTTGGAAGCCAGGATGTCCTACCCAAACCTACACAACCTCTATTTATAAGGTTTTAAGGGCCATCTGGCCATTAGAACTAAGTCACTGCAGTCTGAGTCGTCAGATCGTCCGATGCCTGAGCGTTGGACTATAACATTTGGGTCCGACGCATCTAGATGCTACCACATGTACTAGCTGATGTTATTGTTGTCACCCCAATGACTCTAATCGTATAGTATGATGCCTATTGGGGGCCTTCGTCCTTCGAAGGTCTTTAAAATACTAATTAACCATTGCTTTCTGATACATCTCTAAAGTGTTATAGATGTTTCAGCAAAAACCACCTTTGGAATGAATCAAGCAAAGACGAAGGTATAATCTTCAGGATAACAACGTAAAAAGACAAAGAGGGAAGCTAGAAGAAGCCAAAAGAATGTGTTCACAGATTCTAGCGATGGGATGATAGAGAGAAAGAGGACACTGCTACCCTAATCATATTTAATAGTCTAAATGTTTAAGCTTTAGGGTACAATTCTAATTCTACCGAAGATGTATTTTACATCTATAAATAGGTAAACAATGCTACACATAATAAGACCCTTTTTGGGATGTGAGATATCAACATTGTGATATTCGTTCTGTAAAGTGTCTTCGTGCTGCTTTATATCAAAGTGCCGAAGGTATGTTTGTAAACTTGTTTAAACAAAGAAAGGAAAGATTGAATAAAAATACTGAGAAACATGAGATGAGTTTTTAATTTTATGTTCAATGGTTCATTTATGTTTCTATTTAAAATGGTTTCGTTTTTATCTTCACTTGACAACTTGGTCTTCAAGATAACATTCCGAGTGTTAACTTAGAGACAAAGGTTCAAACTCTATAATCTGCTTTGCCTTATTTTTATATCATACAGCAATAAAAAACAAGTGAATACCACATATCGCCACTCCATTCGATTGTGTTCTTGGGTTGTTCTTGTTGATCTTGTACTTGGGTGTTACACCACTGCGCTGGACCCAAAACCTATAGTGGAGTAATAGACAGCCCATCACACTAATAATTCATTGTCCTATGCGGGGCCCAATTTTGGGCGGATTTAGATAGGGTAGTAATTACTTGTTGTATGCTAGTATACGCACTTTTGATTCGAATTATTGAAGTTGTTGCTACCAGCAACCATATATTCGGTTTCTCTCTATATAGCATGTGGTGGTTGTGCTTATAGATCATGTGTGCGTAAGAAGAAGAAGAAAGAAGACCAATGGCTTTGGAGGTGCAGGTGATAGAGTCGTCCTTTATGGTGCCCAGCGCAGCTATGCCGAAACGAGGACTTTGGGTCTCTTCCCTGGACCTCGACCGTGCCAACAGAGGCTACACGCCGACGGTATACTTCTACCATTGCTTTGGTGCTTGCTTCAGACCGTACAAAGATTTCAATAACTTGCACACCTTGCTTTCTTGACCCTTTACAACAAATCCATCAGGCTGTTCCATATAGATTTCCTCGTCCAACTCTACATTAAGAAAAGCTGTCTTTACATCCATCTAATGGACAAGGAGACCATACAAGGCAGCCAAGGAAAGTAGTACTCAAATAGTAGTCATTCTAGCAACAGGTGAGTAAGTATCAAAGAAGTCTTCTCCTTCTTTCTGAGTATAGCCTTTAGCCACAAGCCTAGCCTTGTACTTCTCAATTGTACCATCAGGCTTGAGCTTCTTTTTAAACACCCACTTACAACCCGCAGGTTTGTAGCCATAGGGTCAATCAGTGACTTCCTATGTACCATTTGAAAGAATGGAGTCCATCTCATTATGAACAGCTTCTTTCCAATCATTTGCATATGGAGATGCAAATGCTTCCACAATGGTAGTAGGAGTATCATCCACCAGGTACACAACGAAATCATCATCAAAGGATTTTTCAACCCTTTGTCTCTTTCTCCTTTTAGGAGCATCATTGTCATCCTCCTCTAGGACAATTTCATATGGCTGTTCAGAACTCTCAATAGGTGTACTATGTCCAGGAGTTATCTTAGAAGAGTATCTAGAATTGCTATGAATGTCTTTAATTAGAAATATGTGTTCAAAGAAAGTAGCATCACGTGATTTCATAATAGTATCAACATACATATCAGGAACTTAAGATTTAACTACTAAAAATCTATAGGCTATGCTACACGAAGCATATCCAAGAAAGACACAATCCACTGTCCTTGGTCCGAGCTTGCGCTTTTTATTAATTGATACATTGACTTTCGCCATACACCCCCAAGTGCGCAAGTATTAAAGTGATGGTTTTCTCCCAACCCACTTCTCATAAGGGGTTTTATCTTCTTTGCCCATAGGAATTCTATTCAAAACAAGACATGAAGTCAGGTTGCCTCCCCCCACCATGCCTTACATAAACCACAAGTGTATAACATGGCATTCACTAGGTCAGTCAACGTACGGTTTTTCCTTTCAGCAATCCCGTTTGATTCGGGTGAATAGGGAGGCGTCCTCTCATGAATAATGCCATGTTCTGCATAGAAATCATCAAAGGCTTTGGGAAAGAATTCGCCACCACGATCTGATCTAAGACGTTTGATCTTTCTCTCTAGTTGGTTTTCAACTTCAGCCTTATAGATTTTAAAGTAGTCTAACGCCTCATCTTTTGTTTTTAGCAAGTATAATAGCAAAATCTAGACGCATCATCAATCAATGTCATGAAGTATCTCTTGCCACCTTTTGTCAACACACCATTCATCTCACAAAGATCAGAATGTATGAGTTCTAGAGGTGCTAGGTGTCTCTCCTCAACAGCCTTATGAGGCTTTCGAGGTTGCTTCGACTGCACACAACTATGGCACTTAGAACCTTTGATTATGGTGATATTTGGAATTAAACTCATGGTGGAAAGCCGAGACATAGAGCCAAAATTAATATGACACAAACGAGAATGCCAAATACTCGCAAGATCATCAACATTAGCGCAAATATGGTTCACAGACTTATTATTTAAATCTAACAGAGAAAAGAGGAACAAGCCTCCGCAATCATAGCCTTTACTAATAAATTGTCTAGACTTAGACACAACTAATTTATTGGACTCCAAAACTACCATGAACCCATCTCTACATAGAAGGGTTCCGCTAACGAGATTCTTGTGTATAGAAGGGACATGCTGCACGATCTTTTTCGAAGTAAACTTCAGATCTACCATGCCAATGCCATGAACAGAAGCATGTGACCCATTCCCCATTAGGACAGAGGAATCTCGGGCACCCTGATAAGAAGAGAACAAATTTTTGTCAGAACACACATGAACATTAGCACCAGTATCAAGCCACCAACTAGGTGACTGAAATACTAAGAAGATGAAAGGTAGATTACCATACCCTTTGTCTCCCTCATTGCTAGCGATCACTGTGTTGACATTGCCCTTTTTGCCACGGCGATCCACTCGAGCAGGACAGTCCTTGGCAAAATGAACAATCTCACCACATGTGGAACATGTCAGTTCAGCCTTGTTCTTCTTCTTCTTGAAGTTGGTAGTTTTGTTGGGCTTGTTAGATTTTGTCTTCCCTTTGCCCTTATTGTGGTTCTTTTGAACCATGTTGGCGCTGGAGTGGCCCTAGTCTCCTTTAGATCCTTTGTCCTTAGCTCGAGCTTTCTCCTCAACATCTAGAGACGCTATCAGATTTTCAACTAATATATCTTGTCTCTTATGTTTTAGAGATGTGGCGAAGTTCCTCCATGTAGAAGGCAACTTTGCAATAATGCATCCAACCACAAATCGGTCAGGAAGGACAATCTTAAGGTGGTCGAGATCCTTGGCTATACATTGTATTTCATGAGCTTGCTCTACAATAGAGCGATTATCAGGCATCTTATAATCACGAAAGGTCTCCATGATATACAGGTCACTGCCAGCATCTGATGCACCATACTTAGTAGTAAGTGCATCCCACAGCTCTTTCCCGTCTGTGTGCTGTATATTCGCATCAACCAGACGGTCAACAAGGACGCTAAGAACTGCTCCCATAAAGATAGTATTGGCATGGTCGTACTCTTTCTCCTGTTCAGGAGTCAGTCCGCCCTTAGGTTTGCCTTTACTAACATGGAACACATTCATAGCAGTAAGCCAGAGCATGGCCTTGACTTGCCACCTCTTAAAGTGCATACCAGTGAATTTTTCTGGCTTCAGCGCGTCGACAAAAGCATCCATAGCTAAACTAGGAAATTGTCTACAATATGGTTTTTGGATTGTTAAATTATTAGACATTTTCTAGATTAAATTCTGAATATAAATCATGACCAAATCAGAAGATCTGAAGTATAAAGTCAAATTAGATGATGCGTACTGATCAGACATACTGGTGGATGACGCGGGCTAGAAGCAGCAGGGTCGACAACGCCGAAGCAGCGGGGCCGATGACGTCGAAGCAGCAGGGTTCAACGACAAGACCACGAGCAGTCACGTTAGGACGCTTCCCAAAAACCTTATTCGCCCTCTCCCGGTGTAGGATCTCGAAGGCGAAGGGTTCCCGAGACCTGCTCTCCCGAGCGTAGATGCACGTCGACGATCGGGATGAAGAGAACTACGATGGCGGCGTAGTTGTGAGCAGAGGCGAAAACCTAACTTGTATTGGGATCAGTTTGATGATGTCTGCCAGGCGCCTTATATAGGGCCGAGTCCACGAACCAATAACTATCCGCGATCTGATCTGCACGCGAAAGACTCGGGTTCTGTTCAGATCCTTATAGCGATCGATTAGAATTCTAAACTTAATAGCCAAGCAACCAAAAAATAAAACGACAAAAGGAAGTTGCGCCCCCGCAAGGCGAGGGGCCGGATTTCGGCGGACCATTCACATGCATGTCGTGCACCGGCGCCCTTCGCCTCGCCCCGCCCCGGCCAGGCGAGGCGAGGCAAGGCGAGCGAGCGCTTGCGTGTGTTTCTCCACACTCTCTCCTCTCATCCATGACTTGATGAGTGAGTGTAGCCTCCATATTTAAACTAGTTGCACTCCACTTGGACTAGCAATATGGTATGAATTGTTCCACCATTCCCTAGCCATACCCATACATGGGCTTTTGAGATTTTTTCTAGGATTTAATTGAATTTCTCAATTAGGCCTAGCTCATAAATCCAACACATGTGACTAAACATAATTAAAGAGAATAATTCTTTACTAAAACACAAAAAAGAAAAGCCATGCATCATTTTGGAGTTTTGTTTGTGCATTAAATAATGGTTACAATAATATTAATAAAAATATAATAATAACTTGAGATGTGGTTGAACCGTATATTGAAATTAGGGTTTGAAAATAGAGAGGGAAAAGAAGGAAAGAAATACTATGAAAAACAAAATGAATCCATAGATAAATAAATTCATCCCACACTGTTATGTTTAAGTTGAATATTTAAATGGAATACAAATTTTGTTACAAGGTTTGAATTCAAATTCTAGATTTGAATATAAAATAAAAAAACAGAAAATAGGAAGGAAATTAGAAGGGTGCCTCGGCCAAAACTCCTCCTTTCGGCCCACATCTCCGTTTCCCGCGCACATTCAGCCCAGAACTCAGCCCACCACCTTGCTAGCAGCACCGACATAGACTTGTGGGGCCATCACCTCAGTCGTCCGACCAGGTACTACATCCCCGCGCGCGCCGTCGCAGCTAACATTCTATGTGACTATCACGTGGGACTGCCGTGTCGGACCGTTCCCTTCCGATTCTGGCGCTCGGGTGGGACTAGGTCGCTGCTAGCTCAAATTGGCGGTGATCTCGAGCAAGTGGTTGCCCAACCGGCTTACATAGATCTCCACGCACCACTATCTTCGCCATACCTCGTGCCACGTCTTGTTGCAACCACCGTGATAATTTGCGACTGCTGTGGTCCGTTCGTCGAGCAGCGAGGCATCATCGCTTGCCGGCGTGAGGGACCCCCCTTCGTGCCTGGTGGGCACGTTTAGTAATTCCCGGGGCACCCTAAACACGGGCATCACCGATTGTGGGTGAAGGCGGGACCATGCGGGTGGAATTTCTCGACAGAGTCGTCTTCTTCGCCATGCCGCTCCTCACACCGACTAGACCCCCTTCGCACTCCACCACCGATAAGAGTTGTTCTAGCACCTCGTCATCATGCCGCTCCTCGGTAGGAAGGATTAGGCCATATGGGATTGGGAATTTCTCGTCGTTGTTAAACGCCGCCGTGGCTCTGGGATTCACCGTGGGCCGCGCTAGTTGAGCCACCCCCATGGGTACCTTGAGCCACCCCGATTAAGGCGACGACTGGCGCTTCCAAGCAGTGGATATCACATTGGACCTACCCCGAGTGTTTCCCCTAACCTAATTGCACAAATGGTGAGCTATCAAGCTCCGCCCGCGTGAACCGAATGGGTGGCGGACAGTTGATCGTGTTCCCGGTGATTGGTGGTCACACAGTGCAATTGAATGGGTCGGCAAGTATCGCAGACGTATGCAAATGCTTAAACAAGGGAGCAGAGGGGAGGAGCTGACCCGAATTGGGCTGACCACGGCGAGCTTAGTTCTACGGTGGCGGAGACTGGAATTGGGGGAAATGAAGAATTCAGGCACACTGGTGATCGCTTGCTAGCAATTCTTGGCGGCGGGTTAGCTGAGGACCTTGCGGAGCTAGTCACGGGCTCAATTTATAGGGATCGACCGCGAGCACGACGAATTTGAACGGTGACTCGGGATCGGTAAGAGCAAGGTGAGTCACTGGTGGCCGCTTAACATGGCCTTTACTGTGGCGACACCTCCGGCGATCACCGGATATGCATAACGCGACCTACGGCGACGTGGTAAAGTGCCTGGACACGCGGTGCACGGTAGTAATCGACCAACGGCGGCGAGCTCTTATCCCGACCATCCGATGAGCAAGGGGTACGGCGAGCTTAGCCGTGGTCGGACTCAAGCTGATCCAGGCGCCAAGATCTTTTGCCTTGGAGCATTGTCTAGTCACTGGGGAGCGCGAATCATAACGGCGATGAGGATCCACGGCGAGGATTCACCGGCGGGGAGGTTCACTGAACCTAACTCAACCAGGGCACTGTACCATGGAAGCACCCATTCAGTGCACCTGACAGGCGATGTTTAGGGTCAGTTTTCTTCCAAATTCCTGTGGCAACATCCCCAAGTCTCTGCATCAAAGTTGTAGTGCTACATACCAGCTACAAATCGACTATAGGGATGAGACTTAGTTGAGCACTGGATCATGCTCAAAATTGAGCTAGAAGTGGATGTCAGTCTTCGGTTAGTCTGAATTTCAGACCAAACAACCTGACAGCCAGTTTTCTGGCTTGATTATCTCCATTATTTTCTTAACAACTCTGCTTACAACCTTAATCAAAGTTGTTCTCCTTTGTTTGCTCTATAGCTTTGATGTGGTGACCCAGTGCAAAAACCCTATATTCTGAAAGATACAAGGCTCCAAAGTTGAGCCAATATCACTGAAATCCAGACTTAACCCCAAAAAGGTTAAGTGGGGCACTTTTGCACTTAAGTCCAAATTTCAAGTTTTGGATTGCAAATTCTCATATAAGTGACCCAAATAACTCAAGATACTTATTTAACTTGATTTTTGCACTTTAGTCCAAAAGTGGACTAATTTTGCACTTAGGTCCCTAGGGTTTGGTTTTAGGGTTTTCCAGGGTTCTATTTAGGGTTTTTAGTATCCCAAGGGTATAAATGTGATTCAACTTGGTTTTTGGGGATATTTTATGACTTTTTCCCAAAAGCCTTAAGGTTTTTCTCATTTGGGTTAAGTTTTACCCCTTTAATCTCTATTTAGGGTTAAGTTCCCTAACCAGGGTCCTATTTGCAAAATACCAAAAACAATACACTTGTTTGAAATTTTTACCTAGTAAATGCACTCTAGGTGTGTCAAACATATGCAATGCCAATGTTTATGATGTCATGCTCAAGTTTTAGTTATAGTAACACCAGGGGTGTTACATCCTTCCCCCCATAAAAGAATCTCGTCCCGAGATTTAAAGTCCTAGGGTGAGTAATGGAAAAGGAAATGTGTCACATATTTGTTTCCTTATTTCTGGTACAAGGCAGGGGTGGTGTGGGGGTTTATTCCTTTATTACAATAACTAAATTTACTTTACAAATTACATGAGGCTAGAAACCCTGGGAAATTCTTATTTAAAAAGTCTTGCGTTTCCCACGTAGCCTCTTCTTCAGAATGTTGGTTCCATTGTATCTTATAGAACTTGAGAGTTTTTCTCCGGGTAACCCGATCCTTTTGATCCAAGACTCGAATAGGGTGCTCAGAATATGTCAAGTCTGGTTCAAGGACAACATCTGTCACTTCAATGGTTCGATCAGGAACCCGAAGACACTTCTTCAATTGTGACACATGGAACACATTATGTATAGCAGACAGGGTCTCGGGAAGCTGCAGTTGATATGCCACTGGTCCACATTGCTTAAGTATAGGGAATGGACCAATGTACCTAGGTGCAAGTTTTCCTTTGACCCCGAAACGGGATACCCCTTTCATTGGTGAAACCTTCAGGTAGACATAGTCCCCTTCAAGAAAATACAAGGGCATTCGCCGTTTGTCTGCATAACTCTTCTGACGAGCTTGGGCTTTCTTCATATTATGGATTATTTTCTGAACCTTTTCTTCGGTTTCTTTTACCATATCAGGCCTAAAGAAATACCTTTCACCAGGTTCAGACCAATTTAGCGGAGTACGACATCGTCGTCCATATAAAGCTTCAAAAGGTGCCATCTTGATACTTTCTTGATAGCTATTATTATACGAAAACTCCGCTAAGGGTAAACATTCATCCCATTTCTGTGAGAAATCCAGGACACATGCCCGTAGCATATCTTCAAGTATTTGATTAATCCTCTCAGTCTGTCCACTGGTTTGTGGATGATATGCCGAACTATGGAGCAGCCTAGTACCCAAGGATTTGTGAAGTGCTTCCCAAAACTTGGCTACAAATTGTGGTCCACGATCCGACACAATGGTCTTCGGAACACCATGCAGACTAAGAATACGATCAATATATAATTGGGCATAGACAGTAACCGGGTGATCTGTTTTGACCGGCAGAAAATGAGCTGTCTTTGTGAGTCGATCAACTATAACCCAGATAGAGTCATACCCTTTTGCAGTCCTGGGCAATCCCACAATAAAGTCCATACTTATGTCTTCCCATTTCCAGATTGGGATTGACAAAGATTGTAATGGACCAGCAGTTTTCAAATGTATGGCCTTGACACGTCTACAGGTGTCACACCTGGCCACATAGCGTGCAATCTCAATCTTCATTTTTGTCCACCAATAATGTTGTTTCAAATCTTGATACATCTTAGTGCTTCCGGGATGAATAGAATAGCGACTAAGATGTGCTTCATCAAGAATCTGTTGGCGGATCTCTTCATTCTTCGGCACCACTATACGGTTATTGAACCATATAATGCCTTGCTCATCTTCTTTAAAACATTTGGCTGTTCCAGCCTTTATCTTTTCCCGAATGTGTTTCATACCCTCATTATCTTTTTGAGCATCAATTATCTTTGGCAAGAGAACTGACTCCAGCTTTAGCTGACTTAGGATTCCCTGTTGGACCATCCCCAGGTTTAGCTTTTCCATCTCTTGACATAAAGTATTTTCAGAGTTCTTCATCAGAAGACAGTGGCAGGAAACCTTACGGCTAAGTGCATCTGCCACAACATTGGCTTTGCCTGGGTGATAATGAATTTCCAATTCATAGTCCTTAATAAGCTCAAGCCATCGTCTTTGTCTCATATTCAATTCTGACTGGGTGAAGATATACTTCAAGCTTTTATGGTCTGTATAAATGTGACAGACATTTCCCAGTAGATAATGACGCCAGATTTTTAGGGCATGAACCACAGCAGCTAGCTCCAGCTCATGAGTTGGATAATGCTCCTCATGTCGGCGCAACTGCCTTGAAGCATATGCAATCACTCGGCCTTCTTGCATCAACACACAGCCGAGTCCACTGCCTGAGGCATCACAATATACATCAAAAGGCTTGGTGATGTCCGGTTGAGCCAATACCGGAGCAGTGGTTAATAATGTCTTCAATTGCTCAAAGGCTTCTTCACACTTGGAAGACCAATTAAATTTACAATCATTTTTCAATAAACTTATGATTGGTTTCACAAGCTTAGAAAAATCTGGTATAAATCTGCGATAATATCCAGCTAGTCCAAGAAAACTCCGGACTTGATGAACAGTGGTTGGAGGTTTCCACTCCAGAATATCCTTGACCTTGCTAGGATCTACCGCAATTCCCTTGGCAGATAAGATATGTCCTAAAAACTGAATTTCTTCCAGCCAAAACGCGCATTTACTGAACTTGGCATATAGCTGATGTCCCCTTAAGCGCGTTAACACAATCCGCAAATGTTGAGCATGCTCCTCTTCATTTTTGGAATATATCAAGATATCATCGATGAAGACCACCACGAACTTGTCCAACTTAGGCATAAACACCGAGTTCATCAAATAAGTGAAATGGGCAGGAGCATTGGTCAATCCGAAAGACATTACCAGATATTCAAATAATCCATATCGCGTAGTGAACGCGGTCTTTGGTATGTCCTCGGGCCGAATACGGATTTGATGATAGCCCGACCTGAGATCAATTTTGGAGAATACCCTCGCCCCGGTTAGTTGATCAAATAAGATATCAATCCTTGGAAGAGGGTACTTATTCTTGATCGTGACTTCATTCAGGGGCCGATAATCCACGCACATCCGTAAGGTTTGATCCTTCTTTTTGACGAATATGGCTGGACAACCCCAAGGTGGCGAGCTTGGCCAGATGAATCCTTTATCCAAGAGATCTTGTAATTGAATCTTCAATTCTGCCAACTCATTTGGAGGCATACGATACGATCTTCGAGAAATAGGAGCCGTACCGGGCTTTAGCTCAATTATAAATTCTACATCTCTTTCTGGGGGCAGTCCAGGCAAATCTTCCGGAAATACATCTGGAAACTCACATACTACCGGAATATCTTTGATTTCCGGTACAATGGCTTCGTATACTCTACCAGAAGCTTTGGCCGGATTGGTCATGGGAAGAGACAAAAGAATTTCTTCTTGATTATAACTCAACCTGACGGTTCTGAGTTCAGTGTTGAGTATTGCCTTGTATTGGGTTAACCAATTCATGCCCAAAATCACATCTATATCCTGGCCTTTCAGAACAATCATGTTAGCAGGAAAGTTCCGTCCGGTCATTATTACTGGCACTTCATAGGCCACTTCTCGAGTAAAAATATATCCCCTAGGTGAATGAATTTTAAATCCCTCTTTTGATTCATGGCATGCAATGTGATGTTGCTCCACAAATTTCTTGCTAATGAAGGTATGCGAAGCACCAGAATCAAAAAGAATAATTGCAGGGTGACTGGCCACGGGAAACGTACCCATCATCACTGGCTCTCCTTCCGGTGTAGTGGCCACCTGGGTGTAGTATACACGCCCTGTTTTGTTGGTATTCCTCCCCACAGTATTCCCTTTGGGCTGAGTGGACTTCCCAGATCCTTGCTGAGCATTGGATTGATTTTGCTTGGGGTATGGGCAGTCTTTGATAAAATGTCCCGACTTGCCGTAGTTGAAACACCCAGTTGAAGAGCTGGGCAAGGCAGGGAATCGAGTGCCTGGGGCACCCGGCTGATTTGGGGAAGTGGGGGTATTGTTGGGGCGAATAATAATAGGCTGTTTGAAAGGGAATGTTGGTGGACGAGAAAAGGTGCGGTTTTGGCTAGAAGGCCGGATGACGAACCGTTGCCTCTTCGCCTGGCCCTGATTAGGCCTCTCACCACTGGATCCCTTATTCTTCCCCGAACTTGCGTATTTTGCTTCCACAGATAAGGCTGTACTGACAGCCTTTCCATACGTGAGATCAATACATGTAGCCATCTTTCGCTGCAACCGGTCATTTAGACCCCTCATGAAGCAGTTCTTTTTCTTCAAATCAGTATTCACCTGGTCGATGGCATACTGCGACAGGTGATTAAACTTGTTGAGATACTGATTGATGGTATCCCCTCCTTGTTTCAGTTTCATGAATTCCTCTTGTTTCATATGCAGCACCCCTTCAGGTATGTAGTGCTCACGGAAAGTTGCTTTAAATTCTTCCCAGGTTATTTGATGATTGTCTGGTTGGATTGCCACAAAATTTCCCCACCAAGTACTGGCAGGGCCACGTAGTTGCTGTGCCGCGAATAATGGCTTCTGCGTTTCAGAACAACGAAGAAGACCAAACTTTTGTTCAATGACCCGTATCCACTCGTCGGCTTCTAGCGGGTCTTCTGCCTTGGTGAATAGAGGTGGACGAGTTTCGGAGAAGTCCAGATAGGTGGTTTCACGGGGACCTTGCTGAAAAACTCTTCCAGCCTGCTGCTGGAACTGCTGTTGACCCGCCATTTCCCTAAGGAAGCGGGTGTTGTCGGCGGTGGCATTTACCAAGGCGGCAATCGCCTCGGCTAGCGTGGGTGGAACCGGAGGTGGATTTGGGGTAACATCCCGACCCCCAGAAGTTCCGGCTGCGTCCTGTCTACGAGTCCTGGTCGGCATCTGAGGCAAAAACATTCGAAATAAACATAATATGCCAAAGAGACCTTCCATTTTACATTACTATAAAAATAATGGTACAGACTCGATATTACATAACAGGACACATTACCCAACATACAATACACTATCCATTGTACAATAGTACAATCTACAATACTTTTATTTTTTTATTACTACACTACTACTTCTACTGCTGGTTACCCTTAGCAGCCTCGTCTTTAGGTGTGGGAGACCATTCATCGACCAGCCTCATGGAAGGAGGGGGTTGAAAAAGGTCTAGCTCACCACCAAGCGCTTGTCCATTACGTGGGAGGGTCCAGCTTCTGACTCAGCAGGATGTATGGGCTCACTGGGATGCAGTTGCGAATATAATACATGCACTTCCTCATGTAATGTATTGCAGTATGTCCGCAATTCTTCAACAGCCAAGTTGAGCTCAGTTATACGAGCCTGAGCCCTTGCCTCCTTGGCCCATGCCAATGAACGAGATTGGACAACCCAATCGAGTGCCAAATCCCGATCTGCTAGCTGGTCTTGTAGATGGCGAACGTCTCTTCGTAGCTCATTTATACGGTCACCATCTCCAATCCATATGGCTGTCCTGCGGCGGAGTTCCGCTTGGAGCCTGCTTACTTCTGCTTCCAGATCCCCTATAGGATCATTGCTTCCGCTACTACTATCTACATCTCGCGGAGCAAGTTGATGTCGGGGTACTCCAATGGGTCCAGTTGACTTACGCGCAGTTTTTCTTGTGCGCGGCGGCATTTCTCTAAGGGGAAATTTATTAGTAC
Organism: Zea luxurians; assembly: GCA_029449295.1. Lineage (NCBI taxonomy): Eukaryota > Viridiplantae > Streptophyta > Magnoliopsida > Poales > Poaceae > Zea > Zea luxurians. Next base: position 8,696,420 of record JAOPSE010000034.1, read on the forward strand.
AATTCTTAGCATGATGCATGAATAATTACAGAATCAATCTTGATTCAACCTTCTATACATTGCACTCTTCCTACCTGGTCTTTATAGATTCTTCAGATATAAGGGATAAGAAAGGAAGAAATCTTTGTAGGTAAGTCTTTCTTTTGAAATCCTTTTGAATATGCCATGTAATATCTGCAAAGAAGGGCTTCGCTCCGATACCAGCTGTGACGGAACCTTCCAAGTCATTAGGCCCACCTACGGTTGTCCTTGTCCAACAGACATCAGGCAACCCCGTAGATGTTCCTGAATCACTTGATAAGTTCGGTATCTTTCCTTACCTTTCCAGGAACGTTTCACCCGTCTTGCAGACATTACAGAACATCGGAGATATCGGAATGCAGAAGTGATTACATAAACTTACATTTATTTAAAAAGTAAGATTTAGTTATTTATTACAGACCAGAAAATATAAACGAGTGCAGAGTAGTATTATTACATACCAAGGGAGGCAAAAACTCCTCCCATAAAAGTTTATACACAAAAGTTTTTATGGAGGACCATGTCCTCCCGCATCTTCATTGCTGATTTTCATCCTGGGGAACCACCGTGGTACAAAAGCAACAGAAATCTGCTGCTCTCTCACCTAAAAACAACGAGGGAATAAACCCTGAGTATGGAATTACTCAGCAAGTCTTACCCGACTAAAGAAAAAGACTCTCAAGGGCATGCTTGTTATAAGGGAGTCAAGGAGTGGCTTTTCAAGAATCAAAGACTCTGTTTTGCAGAAAAGCTTACTATGAGTGGATCCTTAAAAATCCAGTTTTATTTTCAGGTTAAGTAAAGTTACCTGCATCTAGAGTTCTTTCTACCCTAGTTCAAACACTTGTCCTGCACTAGCCAGTTTCTCATCAATCCCTTCATCTTTAGTGGATTGCTACGTGTAAGTCAGTGGCCAAGTCTCCATAACCGCGGAGGTACGGTGATCTGAATCGATTATACTCAGCTGAGGATCTCCGATCACACGACATATGTAGCACTTAACCCTTGCATATGTCAACCCGCCACCGGGTTTCTTAAGACCAGATCAGGTTCACGCAAACTGAGAGCACAGATACACCACCGTCCAGCCTCTTGCTACGGAGGGTACACGCTACTCTCGCCACCGCTCCACACCCATTTCGTGTTATCTTATTCTGGCCTTAGTTTGCCCGAGGCAAAGCTTACCCATGACGAGGCATGTGACCAGTTAAAGGGTCCTCGGTCAGCAGGCCTACATCGACAAGGTCCTTAATTGACTCAGACGGAGACACTACACCGAGACACTTTTCTCGTGCAAGTCACCCGCCCGGTCTTAGCTTAATTATTTACCCAAAAACTTGGTACCTGACAGAGGTACATCTTTTCCAATGTTGAACCCATCACGGCCATGATGGATCCACCATCAAGTTTTATTTTCAAAAACATCCCTCCCACTTTGCCAATCATCTTTTGTAAAACAAAACCTTTTGTTTTGCTAGAGCAATACTAAGCATAGTAAAAACCTTTTGTAAAGCAGGATATCAAGGAAGGTAATCAAAGATCAAGGAAGGTAATGCAGGAATTGTTTGAGCATTCAATTCCTATCACCTAATGCATCAAGCAAGTGAGAAAGATTTTAAAAACATCAAGGGAGGTGGCAAATGCACCGGGGCTTGCCTTCGTTAATAGGTGAGTCTGGGTCGGATCCACAGATATCAAAATAAAAGCAGTTGCCTGCTTGAGAATCCGAGGGTGGTGGTGTCCCTTCTTCGGTGACTTCTGCTTCTTCTTCACGTTCTAACATAACCAAACATATATATATATAAGAATGGATGCCATGGGATGCTTATGAGAATGCAAAGATAATATAAACTTATTATCTAAGTCTTGAATACAACTCTCCTTCACGGAACTCCGAGAACTTAGGGTTTCCGGAGTCGGTAAAGGAGTTCATAGGGCAGGGGGGGTGGTTTTGGGTTCTAAGTATCAAACAAAGTCCAAATCAATCCAAACCCTACCCAAGGCTTCTAAATAATATAAGGAACTCATATAAAAATTTTAAGCATTTTTGGAATTACCATTTATCTTTTAAAAATCCAGAACTACTTATTTAAGCACCTTAAAATGCCCTAAAATTCCTAGTTTAAACTAAAAATCGTGAAACTACTTTTATTAAATTCTAGGGAAAATAAGAAGTCTAGGAAAATTGGTTTCATAATTTTAGGATTTTTCTATAATTTTTAACAGATTTCCAAAGTCTTTCGGAAAAAGAAAAAGGAAAAGAGGTGAATAGTGTTTGGCCAAAACTGGCCTGAGTGGCCCAAACCCACGCAGAAGTGCGCGCGCCCGCGCCCGCGCTGGTGGTTTTGCAGAACGGCCCTTGCATTTTTGTCTAACAGCGAACGAGTTTATTTACTATTTCTTTGTATCACTGACAGTTTGCAAATAGCACCTCCATGTTCTATTTCTTCGCAGACCCAAGTCCACGACGGTGCTCCGCACGGCAGAGCTCCGGCGAGCATCTGCACTGGCCGATTAAGGCGACGACTGGCGCTTCCAAGCAGTGGATATCACATTGGACCTACCCCGAGTGTTTCCCCTAACCTAATTGCACAAATGGTGAGCTATCAAGCTCCGCCCGCGTGAACCGAATGGGTGGCGGACAGTTGATCATGTTCCCGGTGATTGGTGGTCACACAGTGCAATTGAATGGGTCGGCAAGTATCGCAGACGTATGCAAATGCTTAAACAAGGGAGCAGAGGGGAGGAGCTGACCCGAATTGGGCTGACCACGGCGAGCTTAGTTCTACGGTGGCGGAGACTGGAATTGGGGGAAATGAAGAATTCGGGCACACTGGTGATCGCTTGCTAGCAATTCTTGGCGGCGGGTTAGCTGAGGACCTTGCGGAGCTAGTCACGGGCTCAATTTATAGGGATCGACCGCGAGCACGACGAATTTGAACGGTGACTCGGGATCGGTAAGAGCAAGGTGAGTCACTGGTGGCCGCTTAACATGGCCTTTACTGTGGCGACACCTCCGGCGATCACCGGATATGCATAACGTGACCTACGGCGACGTGGTAAAGTGCCTGGACACGCGACGCACTGTAGTAATCGACCAACGGCGGCGAGCTCTTATCCCGACCATCCGATGAGCAAGGGGTACGACGAGCTTAGCCGCGGTCGGACTCAAGCTGATCCAGGCGCCAAGATCTTTTGCCTTGGAGCATTGTCTAGTCACTGGGGAGCGCGAATCATAACGGCGACGAGGATCCACGGCGAGGATTCACCGGCGGGGAGGTTCACTGAACCTAACTCAACCAGGGCACTGTACCATGGAAGCACCCATTCAGTGCACCTGACAGGCGATGTTTAGGGTCAGTTTTCTTCCAAATTCCTGTGGCAACATCCCCAAGTCTCTGCATCAAAGTTGTAGTGCTACATACCAGCTACAAATCGACTATAGGGATGAGACTTAGTTGAGCACTGGATCATGCTCAAAATTGAGCTAGAAGTGGATGTCAGTCTTCGGTTAGTCTAAATTTCAGACCAAACAACCTGACAACCAGTTTTCTGGCTTGATTATCTCCATTATTTTCTTAACAACTCTGCTTACAACCTTAATCAAAGTTGTTCTCCTTTGTTTGCTCTATAGCTTTGATGTGGTGACCAAGTGCAAAAACCCTATATTCTGAAAGATACAAGGCTCCAAAGTTGAGCTAATATCACTGAAATCCAGACTTAACCCCAAAAAGGTTAAGTGGGGCACTTTTGCACTTAAGTCCAAATTTCAAGTTTTGGATTGCAAATTCTCATATAAGTGACCCAAATAACTCAAGATACTTATTTAACTTGATTTTTGCACTTTAGTCCAAAAGTGGACTAATTTTGCACTTAGGTCCCTAGGGTTTGGTTTTAGGGTTTTCCAGGGTTCTATTTAGGGTTTTTAGTATCCCAAGGGTATAAATGTGATTCAACTTGGTTTTTGGGGATATTTTATGACTTTTTCCCAAAAGCCTTAAGGTTTTTCTCATTTGGGTTAAGTTTTACCCCTTTAATCTCTATTTAGGGTTAAGTTCCCTAACCAGGGTCCTATTTGCAAAATACCAAAAACAATACACTTGTTTGAAATTTTTACCTAGTAAATGCACTCTAGGTGTGTCAAACATATGCAATGCCAATGTTTATGATGTCATGCTCAAGTTTTAGTTATAGTAACACCAGGGGTGTTACAGAACTTCAAGATAAATGTCTGAACTTCGGCAACCGTTGCGTGCAACGACTGAAGCAAGTCTTCAACTCAGTTGGAGCCAGTTCTGAAAAGTTTAAACCTTTAGCTGAAGATCTGCCAGGCATATTTGATCATATTGAAGGCGAAGTTGATGCTCTTGATGAAGTTATAGTTGGGCATGGCGACTTCTATGCTCTGCTAGCTTCTCGTGGCACAGCTGTTGCTTTTATGAAGGCTGGTTGCACATATGGGAACTTCAGCTTATCACCAGCGTACTTGAATGACATCCCCGGCCTGGCCCGAAGCATTGGGAACAGATTCATAACCCAAATTCCTTGAAACTTGAATTTACCTTATGATGCTTTGTTATGTGCAGGATGACAAAGCCGAAGAGCAATGATCCGAAGCTTGGTGGATGAAGCTGAAGCCAAAAACATTGCTATGAAAAACTTTAGAGGAACTTTTGAATTATTCTTGTAAAGAGTATTGTAATCAGATAATACTCTGTAAATTCGTCCATACCTTGTAATATATTTTTACCTTTCCGTCCATGTATGAATTGCTTTGATGTGGATGAAACTTGTCTTTTTGAGCCGAAGGTGAAAAACACCTTCCCTTCTTTTCGTACACAACGAAGCATAAATTTGCTTCTTTTCCTTTCACCGAAGCCTTATCATTAAAGCCAAAGCAACTGTCTGTATTTGTATGATATGATGATGATCCTATGTATGTCTGAATGAATGTATATGAATGCAATGAATGATGTATTGTGCAAATGAATGTCTAGACACATGCTTACGAAGCCACATCAAAACTCTTCATTCCCTTAAGAATAGCTGAAATCTTTTTGCCATTTATTTTTTGGCTGCACCGCTTATTTTTCGGTGTAAGTTCTGCATCCCCGTAGGAACGTCTTTTGAACTTCTTCGCCTTCTATTTTGGCGGTATCACCATCGACTTTTTGGTGTAAGTTCTGCATTACCTTAGGAACGTCTTTTTAACTTCTTCGCCTTCTATTTCGGCGGTATTTGGCTATGCATTCCCTTAGGAACGACTTTTGAGCAGAAAACTTACGCTGCGCTCTCTTAGGAACGACTTTTTGTAGCTTCATCATGCTCTACATCACCTTAGGGTCGGCTTTCGAGCTTCTCCCTATTTTTTTCTGCCCTTGATAGTGCATACTCAGATTTTACATTTTACATATTTTGGGGTACCATAGAAAAAATGAAAAAAGATTACATCAAGTAACACATAGTATCATCGAAGCTCATCCGTATTCCAAGATCTAAGAATGTCGTTGCCGTCCATATCCTTCAATCTGTAAGAACCGGGTCTTGAAGAAGATACCACCAGAAAGGGTCCTTCCCACTTCAGCTGTAGCTTGCCCACTATGTCTGGATTGGCCACTCTCCGAAGTACCAAATGCCCTGGCTTAATGTTTTTCAGCCGAACTTTTCTGTCACGCCATTTTATTGTTTCGGCTTGATACTTATTGATATTCTCCAAAGCCTGAATTCTGGTCCCTTCTATAGCATCTTTTGCCACAGAATAATCAGCTTCGTCCTCGGCCAAAGCTACTATTCTAATTGACCCTGCCTTGGCTTCATCTGGGTTATAGCTTCATCACCAAACAATAACTTGAACGGTGTAAAACCTGTTGACCTTGATATAGTTGTATTGTGGCTCCACACCACTTTAATCAACTCATCTGGCCACTTTCCTCTGGGTTGATTGAAGATTAACTTCATTATTCCCGTCATTATAATACCATTTGCTCTTTCGACCAGCCCGTTTGACTCCAGGTGCCTGACTGATGCAAAATAAATCTTCGTGCCAATTTGATCACAGAATTCCTTGAAAGCTTCGGCATCAAACTGTGTTCCGTTGTCCACAGTTATAGCCTTCGGCACGTTGAAGCGACAAACAATGTTTTGCCAGAAGAATTTCTGGACTGTGACCGAAGTTATTGTGGCCAAAGGCTTGGCTTCAATCCACTTGGAAAAATATTCTGCGGCCACCACAACATATCTTAAATTGCCTTGTGCTGGTGGAAGTGGACTGTAATACCCAAATTATAAGAAAGAATAAAAGAAGAATTTGCTCTCCTCTATATATGTGTATGTATCTCTATTAGTCATCGCATGTGAACACCTCATAAGATAAACAAAGGATTAATAAAAAAATCGTTAAATTGTGCATCATGCTGAGGTTTCATTGTATGTGCATTTTTTGTGACAATATGACAATAATGTAGCAATAAAGATGACAACATCTAAATTAGAATTTAAACCCTAAAGTGAATTCTAGAAATGTGGAGAAGAGAAAGAGATAAAGGATATGAATAAATAAATAATATATGTAAATAAATACCTCCAGAATTAGTATCTCTAAATGTTGCAAGTATAAATTGTAATAATGGGTCACAAGAGTTTGAATTAAATTTGAATTTAAAGCGAATTTGAAAATGAAGGAAAGAAAGTGGGAAAATAAAAAGAAAAAGGCAAAAACGCTATTTGGGCCAGCTTCTAACCATTTCGGCCCAACTCTCCCCTCGCTGTGCGCCTACCTCTCCTTGGTGACACTGCCGTGTGGGCTCCAGCCGCCCGGTCGGCTGGCCGTTTACTCCCTCCTGCGCACGCCGCGTTTGTGGCTATCTCTGAGTCGTGGGCCCGCATCGTCAGGCCGTCTTCCCTGCCCCGGCGCGCAACAAACTCTGCGCGCATCGCGCGAGATCGCCGCGGGAGCTCAACCACCTAATCGGTATGGCCGTTTTTGCCGGGGGAAGGGTTCCGCAAATAAGTAGCCGCCTACCCTAGCGCGCTCCTTCGCCTCCCATCATTCCCTACCAGCGCCAACCATAGATCAGTGTCGACTGGGAAGGTGGCCATGTGGACATCGATGTGTGCCGCGATCGACGGGGTGAGAGACGGTGCAAGCTCGGTGCACCGGGGTGTAGTGCGTCTGGGTTCACAACGCGCGTGGCAACTGGCATCCTCCGCGACATCAAGCTAAAGCCCCGGTACCTCACCTTGAAGAAACGTCGTCGCGCGCGGTCATCTCTTGGGGTTGCCCAAACGCTGGTGAGGGCAAATCTCAGTAGTTCATCCTTGTTAGCGTTATACGTAGGAATTGTCAAGCGTCCCAATCTGTAACCTAGTATTGTTGGTCGCCTGCTCACTGGGGTGGCGGATCATTGTCCGCTGTCGTGGGCGTCGCGGCCAGGACTCACTAGGTGAGTTCTCAGCTAGAGGTAGAAGACGATTCCTGGGCTGTTGATGTCGCGATTAACGACCACGAGTAGAAGGTGGAGATAGGAGGTTTGGAGCCATGGGATTAGGCATGTACGGCTTAGATTAAATCTAGGTCCGATTCAGTCGCGCCCAGCGGTGGCCGTGGATCGCGGATCCGAGGGCGGATATCGCATACCGGTTCGCGGAGTGGGCAGGATGATCTGGGCTGCGCACTTGTGATCGGACGGTTGAAAACACACGTTAGTTTATAATTGCGAGATCTAATCCATACCGCCCGCGCGTGATCCAATGGCTAGGAACCGAGGATACCCCTTCGGATAGCCGGGTTTGCAAAAGAAACCCCACTATTTTTATGAATAAACCCGCCATCCCTCGCGACTGTACTCTGAGTCTTGGGGTTGTTACGTAGAGGCCCCTGCGTTTCTGTCTAATACGCGCGCAGTCCAGAGACCATTTAAGTTGAATAAATGATTTAGAAAACGAATTTTTAATATAAAAACAATTCATAGAACTTGTTTAATTTATAGAAAATGCATACTTAGTCCAAATTGGTCCATTCCAGTTCCTAAATTTTCATAATATTATTGTCTATCCATTTGTGCCTCTGTTTTGACATAAAAGACAAATTAAAATTTATCTAGCACTCAATCTTGTATTAAATACATAAAACCTTGGAAAATTCATAACTTAAAATCTAAAACTCGAAAATTAATAATTCCAGTTCCTATGATCTTATTTTAATGTCTAGATTATTACTATGTATTTTATTTATATGTTTGGTGTAATGTAAATTTTTGCTATACTATGTATGTATTGTGTTGATGCGAGTAGACGAGCAAACTACAGAGGGTTCTGGGGTTCAGCTGGTTGAGACTGCTGAGCAGGAGCTCGTGGAAGGCAAGTTGTGCCCTTGATCACTTCCTTTTACCCATTCATGTTCTTATTAATCATAATGATCTGCATAGGTTAATTTTGATGGGACCCAATAGGATGCCCTAGATTTTGACTATCTTTATACCTTGCTTCACCACTGGTTTTACTACTAAACTTTTGGGTAGTACATGCTATTGCTTTATGTGGCTTTGGGTATAGAGATATTCATCACTCATTTTTATACTTGTTATTATCTGTTCATGATAAGATCATTATGTTAATGGGAACAAGGAGAACCATCCGGGAAAACAGTGCTACCACAAGGGTTTAATGGGACGCCCTTGGCTGATTAACTAGGAAAGCTAGTGGATGGCTACCTTACCTGAAAGGGGCAAGGGCAGTAAGGGAGTGGTCAGTGTAGGGAGGTCCTTGGGTTAATTTTGCTGCGATGGCGGTCAGGCAAGGGATTCCTGCACTGGAGCTTCCTATAAACTGTAGCGGGTAGTCTGAAGCTAGTGGAACTTTGTAAAGGCCTCGTAGTGGTACCCTGCCTCGCTTCCTAGGTAGAGGTGTATGGGGTCTGATCAACTTCATGGCAAATGGGTAACACGACTTGTGGGTAAAGATGCGCAACCTCTTCAGAGTGTAAAACTGGTATACTAGCCGTGCTCACGGTCATGAGCGGCTCGGACACTCACATGATTAATTTATGGAACCTAAACTTAATTTGTCATTTCATTGCATTTGGGATTATTTTATTATTACTTTTACTTATTATTTCTAAGGTTTGGTATTTACTTACACTTAGTAGCTGCTAATAAAATTTTGACCAACTTATAAAAGCAATGCTCAGCTTCAACCTTTATTTCATTGATCAGCCTTGCACTTCATGAACTCCCACCTTTGGTAAGTTCATGCCACATTATTCCCCACGACTTGTTGAGCGATGAACATGTGTGAGCTCACTCTTGCTGTCTCACACCCCCCATAGGAGAAGAACAGGTGGACGAAGAGGAGCTGCCTAACACTGAGGCTTTTGACTTGATCTAGGTGGCGTTTCCCAGTCAGCTTTCTGGCGCTAAGGATACATTTTAGTTCCTGCGATATTTATATTTTATCTTGTAAGACTTCCGCTATGTAATAAGTACTCTAATTTTATTGTGACATTTATCTCTATACACTCTGTTATTATATATGTTGTCTTCGTTGGCACATGTATGAGATCACCCGGCTTTGTTCCTTAAAGCCCGGGTGTGACAGAAGTGGTATCAGAGCAATGTTGACTGTAGGACGAAACCTAGATAGAAATGGACAATTCCTTACCTACTTATATTACTCTGATTCATTTCTTACTTACCTTATCTTGATCCTGTCTCACCTTTTGCTATTCTACTCTGATTATTCTTACCTTTACTACTCTAAGACAAGATGGATTTCACACCTTGGAATCCTACAACTATGAACTTTTTCAGAGATAGGGAACCTAAGATGAAATTAAAATTATTTTCTCTATTAAAAATGTTGGTTGATTGTTCTGATGATAAATGTCTAATTTTCTTCTTTGATTGATTGAAACATTATAGTTGGGCATCTTAGCATGTACCACCATAAGGTAATGTATTAGCTTTAGTGGATAACACACTAATCTACTTAGCTAATAAATCCCCCGCAGTAACATTTCTCATAATTACTTGCCTTGTCTACAATTCTTCCTTTCTTACACTATATTTCTAACCCAGATGGGCTACCCTTATAGTGTTAGAAGAGAGCACTATAGACGTGATCCTTGGTATGTCATGGTTAAGAAAGGCAAAGGTAGTATATACACTATGCTAAGGGAACCGTAGAACTCACCAGTTCCAAAGGACAAAGATTTGAAGTTGAAGTTGAAGTAACTACCACCATCAGACTAGCGACATTCTTAGTAGATGAGAAGTTTGTGGGTGACAACATCTGTGCAGTTAGGGATTTTCCGGATGTCTTTCTAGAGGAGTTACCAGAGATGCCACCAGATAAGGAAGTTGAGTTCGCCATTGATCCCTTACCTGAGACTGCCCCTATTTCTAAACGACCATACAGGATGGCTGTAGAAGAACTGAAGGAGCTTAAGAAGCAGTTAACTGAGTTACAAGAAGCAGGGTACATTCGTCTGAGTTCCTCACCTTGGGGAGCACCGGTACTATTTGTACAGAAGAAGGATAGATCACAACGGATGTGTGTGTATTATAGATCTCTTAATGATGTTATAGTGAAGAACAAGTATCCGTTACCCCGCATTGAGGATTTATTTGATCAGATGAGAGGTGCTAGGGTATTCTCGAAGATTGATCTCCGATCAGGTTACCATCAGATGAAGATTAGACCATCAGATATCCCCAAGACGGCTTTCTCGACCCGATATGGATTATATGAGTTCATGGTTATGTCGTTTGGATTAACCAATGCACCAGCTTATTTTATGAATTTGATGAATAAGGTGTTTATGGAGTATTTGGATAGATTCGTCGTGGTGTTCATCGATGATATTCTTATTTATTCTAGGAGTGAAAGTGATCATGAAGAACATCTGAGGTTGGTGCTACAAAAGCTACGAGATAATCAACTCTACACCAAGTTCAGTAAGTGCGAGTTTTGGATTGACAAGGTGCCATTCCTGGGACATATTATTTCTAATGGAGGAATAGCAGTGGATCTTGCTAAGGTCAAGGAGATAATGGAGTGGAGAGTACCCACTACAGTTACCGAGATTCAGAGTTTCTTAGGGCTTGCACGATATTATCGGAGATTTATTGAAGGATTCTCTAAGATTGCCAAGCCTATGACCTCGCTGCTGGAGAAAGGAAGATAATTTAAGTGGGATGAGAAATGCCAAGAAAGCTTTGATCAATTAAAGGAGAGATTGATGTCTCCACCAGTATTGATTATGCCAGATCTATAGAAGGGATTTGACATTTATTGTGATGCATGTGGCCAAGGATTAGGATGTGTGCTCATGCAAGAAGGACATGTGATCGCCTATGCGTCTCGTTAATTGTGGAAACATGAATTGAACTACCCCACTCATGACTTAGAACTAGCAGCCGTTGTGCATGCACTGAAGATTTGGAGACACTATGTTATGGGAACTAAGTGCCAAGTATACATAGATCATAAGAGTTTGAAGTATATATTCACTCAGAAGGATCTCAACATTAGACAACTTCGTTGGTTGGAGCTCATTAAAGATTATGATTTGGAGATTCACTATCACCCGGGCAAGGCAAATTTGGTTGTAGATGCCTTGAGTCGGAAAGAGCATGTTCACTCCGCTTTTGTTGTCAGCTACCCAATGAATTAGCAAAAGATTTTGAGAGACTCAATCTGGGAATTGTTACACACACTGAAGGAGTCACCATTGAATTGGAACCTACCTTGGAGCAAGAGATTCGTAAAGGTCAGGTTGGAGATGCTAAAATTCAAGAGATTAAGGATCTGATTACGGAAGGTTGAGTACCAGAATTCATGGAGGATGAGCAAGGTACTATATAGTTCAAGGATCGGATATGTGTTCCAGAGATTGATAGCCTTCATGAGACTATATTGAGGGAAGCCCATGATTCTGATTACTCTATCCACCCTGGTAGCACTAAGATGTATCAGGATTTGAAGCAAAAGTATTGGTGGTATGGACTGAAAAGAGATGTTGCTGCACATGTGGCTAAATGTAATGTGTGTCAAAGAGTCAAGGCCGAACATCAAAGACCCGCTGGACTATTGCACCTGCTTAAGATTCCCGATTGGAAATGGGAAGAAATTGGTATGGATTTCATTGTTGCACTACCCCGCACTCCAGCAGGATATGACTCTATTTGGGTAATTGTGGACAGATTGACAAAAGTGGCTCATTTCATACCTGTGAGGACTAATTACACAGGAGCCAAGTTAGCAGAATTGTATATGACTCGGATACTTTGTCTACATGGAGTACCTAAGAAGATCGTGTCTGATCGAGGATCGCAGTTTACTTCTTGGTTTTGGAAGAAGTTACATGAGAGCTTGGATACAAAGTTGAATTTTAGCTCAGCCTACCATCCCTAGACTGATGGACAGACAGAGAGGACTAATCAAGTGCTAGAAGATATGTTAAGAGCTTGTGCTCTCAAGCATGGTGGCAGTTGGGAGAAGAGCTTACCCTATGCTGAGTTTTCTTATAATAATAGCTACCAGGCAAGTTTGAAGATGTCACCATTTGAGGCTCTATATGGCAGAAAGTGCAGGACTCCTCTATATTGGGATTAGACTGGAGAAAGACAGTTCTTTGGGCCTGAACTTATTCAAGAGGCAGAAGAACAAGTGCGAATGATAAGAGAAAATTTGAGAATTGCACAATCAAGGCAAAAGAGCTACGCTGATAATAGGAGAAGACTACTGGAGTTTAAGGAGGGTGATCACGTGTATCTGAAGGTGTCACCGATCCAGGGTATGAGGAGATTTAAAGTTAAAGGAAAGTTGTCCCCTCGCTTCATTGGACCTTTCTTGATCCTAAAGCGAGTGGGAGAAGTTGCATATCAACTAAAACTCCCCGACCATCTCGCGGATGTACATGATGTATTCCATGTATCCTAGCTAAAGAAGTGTCTCAGGGTACCTGAGGAGCAACTACCAATGGAAGATCTGAGTGTTCAAGATGACCTGACTTATGCTGAGTATCCCATCAAGATTTTGGACACTTTGACTCGAGTTACAAGAAATAAGGTGATAAAGATGTGCAAGGTACAATGGAGTCACCACGGAGAAGATGAAGCAACTTGGGAAAGAGAAGAAGAGCTTCACATAGATTTTCCCCATCTTTTCACTAGTCCTTCCTAAAATCTCGAGGACGAGATTTTTGTTAAGGGGGGTAGGATTTGTAATACCCAAATTATAAGGAAGAATAAAAGAAGAATTTGCTCTCCTCTATATATGTGTATGTATCTCTATTAGTCATCGCATGTGAACACCTCATAAGATAAACAAAGGATTAATAAAAAAAATCGTTAAATTGTGCATCATGCTGAGGTGTCATTGTATGTGCATTTTTTTGTGACAATGTGACAATAATGTAGAAATAAAGATGACAACATCTAAATTAGAATTTAAACCCTAAAGAGAATTCTAGAAATGTGGAGAAGAGAAAGAGATAAAGGATATGAATAAATAAATAATATATGTAAATAAATACTCCAGAATTAGTATCTCTAAATGTTGCAAGTATAAATTGTAATAATGGGTCACAAGAGTTTGAATTAAATTTGAATTTAAAGTGAATTTGAAAATGAAGGAAAGAAAGTGGGAAAACAAAAAGAAAAAGGCAAAAACGCTATTTGGGCCAGCTTCTAACCATTTCGGCCCAACTCTCCCCTCACTGCGCGCCTACCTCTCCTTGGTGACACTGCCGTGTGGGCTCCAGCCGGCCGGTCGGCTGGCCGTTTACTCCCTCCTGCGCGCGCCGCGTTTGTGGCTGTCTCTGAGTCGTGGGCCCGCATCGTCAGGCCGTCTTCCCTGCCCCGGCGCGCAACAAACTCTGCGCGCATCGCGCGAGATCACCGCGGGAGCTCAACCACCTGATCGGTATGGTCGTTTTCGCCGAGGGAGGGTTCTGCAAATAAGTAGCCGCCTGCCCTAGCGCGCTCCTTCACCTCCCATCATTCCCTACCAGTGCCAACCACAGATCAGTGTCGACTAGGAAGGTGGCAGTGTGGACATCGATGTGTGACGCAGCCGACGGGGTGAGAGACGGTGCGTCTGGGTTCACAACGCGCTGGCGACTGGCGTCCTCCGCGACATCAAGCTAAAGCCCCGGTACCTCGCCTTGAAGAAATGCCGCCGCGCGCGCGGTCATCTCTTGGGGTCGCCCAAACGCTGGTGAGGGCACATCTCAGTAGTTCGTCCTTGTTAGCATTATACGTAGGAATTGTCAAGCATCCTAATCTGTAACCTGGTATTGTTGGTCGCCTGCTCACTGGGATGGCAGATCATTGTCCGCTGTCGTGGGCGTCGCGGCCAGGACTCACTGGGTGAGTTCTCAGCTAGAGGTAGAAGACGATTCCTAGGCTGTTGATGTCGCGATTGACGACCACGAGTAGAAGGGGGAGATAGGAGGTTTGGAGCCGTGGGATTAGGCGTGTACGGCTTAGATTAAATCTGGGTCCGATTCAGTCACGCCCAGCGGTGGTCGTGGATCGCGGATCCGAGGGCGGATATCGCATACCGGTTCGCGGAGTGGGCAGGATGATCTGGGCCGCGCACTTGTGATCGGATGGTTGAAAACACACGTTAGTTTATAATTGCGAGATCTAATCCATACCGCCCGCGCGTGATCCAACGGCTAGGAACCGAGGATACCCTTTCGGATAGCCGGTTTTGCAAAAGAAACCCCACTATTTTTATGAATAAACCCGCCATCCCTCGCGACTGTACTTTGAGTCTTGGGATTGTTATGCAGAGGCCCCTGCGTTTCTGTCCAATACGCGCGCAGTCCAGAGACCATTTAAATTGAATAAATGATTTAGAAAACAAATTTTTAATACAAAAACAATTCATAGAACTTGTTTAATTTATAGAAAATGCATACTTAGTCCAAATTGGTCCATTCCAATTCCTAAATTTTCATAATATTATTGTCTATCAATTTGTGCCTCTATTTTGACATAAAAGACACATTAAAATTTATCTAGCACTCAATCTTGTATTAAATACATAAAACCTTGGAAAATTCATAACTTAAAATCTAAAACTCTAAAATTAATAATTCCAGTTCCTATGATCTTATTTTAATGTCTTGATTATTACTGTGTATTTTATTTATATGTTTGGTGTAATGTTAATTTTTGCTATACTATGTATGTATTGTGTTGATGCGAGTAGACGAGCAAACTACTGAGGATTCCGGGGTTTAGCTGGTTGAGACTACTGAGTAGGAGCTCGTGGAAGGCAAGTTGTGCCCTTGATCACTTCCTTTTACCTATTCATGTTCTTATTAATCATAATGATCTGCATAGGTTAATTTTGATGGGACCCAATAGGATGCCCTAGATTTTGACTATCTTTATACCTTGCTTCACCACTGGTTTTACTACTAAACTTTTGGGTAGTACATGCTATTGCTTTATGTGGCTTTGGGTATAGAGATATTCATCACTCATTTTTATACTTGTTATTATGTGTTCATTATTTTCTGTTCATGATAAGATCATTATGTTAATGGGAACATGGAGAACCACCTGGGAAAACAGTGCTACCACAAGGGTTTAATGGGACGCCCTTGGCTGATTAACTAGGAAAGCTAGTGGATGGCTACCTTACCCGAAAGGGGCAAGGGCAGTAGGGGAGTGGTTAGTGTAGGGAGGTCCTTGGGTTGATTTTGCTGCGATGGCGGTCAGGCGAGGGATTCCTGCACTGGAGCTTCCTATAAACTGTAGCGGGTAGTCTGAAGCTAGTGGAACTTTGTAAAGGCCTCATAGTGGTACCCTGCCTCGCTTCCTAGGTAGAGGTGTATGGGGTCTGATCAACTCCGTGGCAAATGGTTAACACGACTTGTGGGTAAAGATGCGCAACCTCTGCAGAGTGTAAAACTGGTATACTAGCCGTGCTCATGGTCATGAGCGGCTCGGACACTCACATGATTAATTTATGGAACTTAAACTTAATTTGTCATTTTATTGCATTTGGGATTATTTTGTTATTACTTTTACTTATTATTTCTAAGGTTTGGTATTTACTTACACTTAGTAACTGCTAATAAAATTTTGATCAATTTATAAAAGCAATGCTTAGCTTCAACCTTTATTTCATTGATCAGCCTTACACTTCATGAACTCCCACCTTTGGTGAGTTCATGCCACATTATTCCCCATGACATGTTGAGCGATGAACATGTGTGAGCTCACTCTTGCTATCTCACACCCCCACAGGTGAAGAACAGGTGGACGAAGAGGAGCCGCCTAACACTGAGGCTTTCGACTTGATCTAGGTGGCGTTTCCCAGTCAACTTTCTAGCGCCAAGGATACATTTTAGTTCCTGCGATATTTATATTTTATCTTGTAAGACTTCCGCTATGTAATAAGTACTCTAATTTTATTGTGACATTTATCTCTATACACTCTGTTATTATATATGTTGTCTTCGTTGGCGCATGTATGAGATCACCCGGCTTTGTTCCTTAAAGCCCGGGTGTGACATGGACCTAACAAATCCAGGCCCCATCTTTGTAATGGCCAGGTTGGCTGTATTAATTGAGTTAATGACGAAGGTTGTTTTTGGTCCCTTGCACATTTTTGACAATTCTCACACTTTTGGACCAGATCTGCTGCATCCGAAGCTACCTTCGGCCAGTAAAATCCCTGTCTAAAAACCTTTCCCAGCAAAGGCCTAGACCCAATATGAGATCCACACAATCCTGCATGTATCTCTTCATTAGTTCTATGCCTTCGGTTCTGGATAAACACTTGAGAAGGGGGGAGCAAACTCTATGTTTGTATAATTCCCCTTCTATTATGATATATGGTCTTGTTCTTGCTTCCATTCTCTTATTATAAACTTTATCGTCTGAGAGGCAGTTACCCTGGAGGAAAAATATGATTTCAGTCCTCCAATCTTCACTATGTACTGGAGAAATGGCGAGCACTGCTCTCTCCATGAGTTGAACTAAAGGTGCCTTTATTGTTTCAAAGAATACTTCCGAAGGTAGAGGGAGCCCCTGGGCCGTTGATTTGGCTAATAAATCTGCATGCTCATTTTCACCTCTTAGGATACTCTTAACAGAGAAACCTTCGAAAGAAGCCTCCAACCTTCGAACTGTATCCAGATATCTTTCAAGTTTCGAATCTCTTGCCTTACTACTTTTGTCCACATGGCCAGAAATAACTTGAGAATCAGTTTTCAGAATGGCCCTTCTTATTGCCATTGCCCTTAACTTCCGAAGCCCCAACAGAAGTGCTTCGTACTCAGCAATATTATTTGTGCAACTGAAATCAAGCTTGGCTGCACAACTTGTTTTGACTTTTGAAGGTGCTACTAGAACGGCAACTGCTCCTACGCCAAAGGTTCCCCAAGAATCATCGCAGAACACTGTCCAAGATTCGGCTTTTTTATTTATTTCTTCTTCGTGAGCCCCTGGCGTCCAGTCAGGGATGAAGTCTGCTAACGCCTGGGACTGAATTGAAGATCTATGCACATAATCAATGATGAATTCGTTAAGCTCTGCAGCCCATTTTCCAATCCTCCCAGTAGCTTTTCTGTTCCTCATGACGTCCTTTAGAGGTTGTGATGAAGGAACAATTATGTGGTATGCTTGAAAATAATGCCGAAGCTTTCTGGAGGCTATTAACACAGCATATAATACCTTCTCCAATTCTGTGTAATTTTTCTTTGATGGACTTAAAACTTCAGAGACAAAGTATACTAGAACTTGCTTTTTAGCTTGGCCATCTAGCTTCTCCTGCACCAGCGCTACGCTTACTGCAGAATGCGAGGCTGCCACATATAAAAGCAATCGAGCCCCTAGCGCAGGTGGCGTTAACATTGTTAAATCAATCAGATATTGTTTCAGTTCTTCAAAAGCTTTTTGTTGCGTCGGGCTCCACTGAAAGACTTCGGTTGACTTTAGTATTTCAAAAAATGGTAGATTCCTTTCTGCTGGTCTTGATATGAATCTGTTCAATGAAGCCAATCTCCCTACTAGCCGTTGAGCTCCTTTCTTCGTACTTGGCGGCTCCATTCGAAGGATAGCTTCGATCTTGCTTAGGTTAGCTTCAATTCCTTTCATTGATACCAGACAGCCAAGGAACTTGCCCTTCTTCACCCCAAAAATGCATTTTTCTGGGTTTAACTTCAGACTAGCTTGTCTGAAATTGGCAAATGTTTCTTGCAAATCAGCAATATGATTTTCTTGCTTCGTGCTTTTCACTATGATATCATCAACATAGGTCAGCACATTTCTGCCTATCTGAGAATGAAGGACCTTGGCTATCATTCTGCTGAAGCTTCCTCCAGCATTCTTGAGCCCCTCAGGCATCCGAAGATAGCAATATGTGCCACTGGGGGTTATGAAGCTAGTTTTTGGCTCATCTTCCTTTTTCATCCAGATTTGGTGGTAGCTAGAGTAACAATCCAGTAGATTCATGAGCTCTAAAGAAGCTGTTGCGTCTACTAAAGAATCTATTCTTGGCAATGGGAATTCATCCTTCGGACAAGCCTTGTTAAGAACTGTAAAATCAATGCACATTCTCCATTTTCCATTGGCTTTCTTCACCATAATAGTATTGGCTAACCGTTCTGGATATTTTACCTCTCTGATGACACCAGCACTGAGAAGTCTTTTCACTTCATTTCGAGCACCTTCGGCTTTGTCATCAGACATTTTCCGAAGCCTTTGCTTTCTTGGCCTGAAGGATGGGTCCACAATGAGTAAATGTTCAATGACATCTCTGTTGACACCACAGAGATCATTGGCTGACCAAGCAAAGACATCTTTGTTGTTGAATAAAAATCTTATCAAAGTTTTCTCTTGCTCTTCAGATAGCTGAGACCCCAGCAGTACCTTTTGCTCTACCATGTCTTCACATAGAAGCATAGGCTTTGGCTGATCCGCTGAAGCAGCCTTCTCTCTTTTGTATTTGTACTATTCACAGGCTTCGGCTTCATCTATATTATGTATTGCCTTTGAATCTGTCCAGTTTCCTTTAGCTTTTCTAGCAGCCTCTTGACTTCCATGGATAGCAATGGGCCCTTGCTCTGAAGGTATCTTCATACATAAGTATGCTGGATGAAGTATAGCTTCGAAAGCATTGAGTGTCCCTCGGCCAATGATTGCATTGTATGGGTACTCCATATCAACAATATCAAAAACAATTTGTTTAGTCCTTGTGTTATGAATGAAGCCGAAGGTTACTGGCATTGTGATTTTACCGAGTGCTACAATTTGCCTTCCTTCGAAGCCACAAAGAGGGTGTGTAGCATCATGAATCTTATCCTCTAGCTCTTGCATTTGTCTGAAAGCTTTAGCAAATATGATATCTGCTGCACTGCCTATATCAACTAGAACATTATGGACCAGAAAACCCTTGATGACACAAGATATGACCATAGCATCATTGTGGGGGTAATCCTTGAGCTGAAGATCCTCCTGGGAGAAGGTGATTGGGATGTGGGACCATTTGGACTTGATGAAGGGTCCCTGCACGCCAACATGTTGCACCCTTCTTTGCAGTTCTTTCTTCTGTTTCTTGTTGGCTGGCTCTGAGCATGAACCGCCTGTTATCGGGAGCACCAGCTTCGTAGCCGAAGGTGCCACAACTTGGTTGCTGAACGAAGCCATTAGCTCAAAAGTGGAAGTGAGTTCACCGGAGGTGGGCACCAATGTTGGGTGTTTGTTCTCAAGTGCTATGAATCTAGAACAAGGCAACATAAAATGTTAAAAGATAATGCCCTTTGTCCTCCGAAGCATTATTTCCCATGAGATATAATGATCTTCAGACGAAGGGGATGAAGGACATACCTTCGTTACCACAGTGTAAATTAATGTAAGAAGAAGCATATGAAATATGAAAGTCAACATGAATAATCATGAATAATCATATGATGTTATTAATATATTTTAATTGTCATGGATAAACAAAACTGATATAGAATTACATTTGTTCCTTCAGCTTGACAGAAAGCAAAGGTCCGAGCGTGATAGCGTGATACATGAGCGAGCATAAATCAGCGTGAACAGTACGGGGGTACTGTTCATCTATTTATAGACACAGGGCACAACTTATGTGAAATTACAATTACACCCTATACAATTGACTACATTTATGACACAAATTATCATTGGTCAATCTGTTCTTTCATCTTTAAGTCAGTGCTACACCTTCGTCTCAAAGCGTGTTACTATGCCGAAGCTCCTTAGATGACATTTTCGGCGCTACTTCAATGTTGATCTTCCGAAGGTGTTTCTTCTTGCAGGACCTTTGGCGACGAAGTTGGCCCCCAACAATATCGATGTCCATTGTGGTAGTTTCTGACGACTCCGCGTCACCCACCGGCATCGGTGGTGACAAGGACGCTGTGGGGAGGCCGCACTCCACCATCGGCAGCGGTATGACCGCTATCCATCCGTGGATGACTTAGAAATGCACATTTTGCACTTACAAGTGGCGTTCAGGGATGGCATGCACTGGTGGGATTGCTGTGTCTTGCCCAGCACCGAATGCCTCCAATAGTGTGTCATCAATAACATGGAGAACTTCACGCATATGACAGATGCGAAGGGAAATGGTTTTCTCCATACCTTTCCTATCGATTTAGAGACCATTGTCTCTATTTTTGTCAAGAACAGCAAGTGTTCTTCCCCCTTTCTTCCTCTGATTTCTTGAGCAGTGCTGATAACATGTTGTAAACTCAGTGGCAACAATGTTTGGGAGAAGTGAGAAAGTGATAGACAGAATCACAAATGATAGAACTCTTGTTTATTGCAGTGACAACACTGTTTATATACAAGTGTATATAGTGGTTCCCATGGGGTATGGCCCTTGGGAATAACTATCAGGAGAGGGGTTGATCACATGTGCACTACATTTTGTAACAAGTAGAATTGTTGGGAGAGTTACAGGCTACCATTAGCCGTGGGATGTACCTCCTGCCTTAGACTCGATGGTTACGCGCTTCGGATTGAGTGGAGGGCGATCAACATACTTTATGATGATAATAAAAAAGTCTCCACATATATTTAAATAGCAATTTGAAAATTAGTAAAAAACATTACAATAATAATGAAAAATATATTGTTGGGGGTCTTCTTCTCCGCCGAAGGTCCTCAAGACAAAGACATCATCGGCAAAGTGATTTTGAGGACTCTCTCTCTCTGCCGAAGGTCCTTGAGACAAAGACCTTGTTTGGAAGCAACAATGGCGAGTACCAAAGCTGTCACCAGCTTTGGCTTAGACCAAACCGAGGATGAAAAGACTAGCTAGTCTCTAGTAATTTATGTTATGATTAAGAACAAATGTTAAGGTCATAAATGTACTTTTACCCAGGCTGCGTCCCATGCCTATAAATAGGTGAACGTACCACCGTACTGTTCACGGTGGATTGTAATCTCTTTCACGTCTGCACCTTCGAACAAGCCGAAGGTATCAATGTTTTGTTGATGTTCATGTGTACATTATGAAATACATATGTGAATGAGCCAATGGATTACATTCATCATCTCTATGTATTCTTATTCATTCATTAAATGATGAAGGCATGTCCTTCATGACCTTTGTCTGAAGATCATTATATCTAAGAGGAGATAATGCATCGGTGGACGAAGGTCCTTAATCCTTAACAATTGTATTGCCTTGTTCTTGATTCACAGCATTTGAGAACAAGTGACCAACATTGGCGCCCACCTTTGGTGAACTCACTTCCACGACCGCAACAATGGCTTCGCAAGGCAACTAAGATGTGGCACCTTCGGCTACAAAGCTGGTGCTTCCAATTACAGGCGGCTCAAGTTCTAAACCATCCAATAAGAAGCAGAAGAAGGAAGCATAGAGAAGGGTACAACATGTTGGATTGAAGAGACCCTTCATCAAGTCTAAGTGGTATCATATACCAATCACCTTCTTCTAGAAAGACCTTCAGCTCAAGGATTATCCTCACAATGATGCAATGGTTATATCTTGTGTCATCAAGGGGTTTCTAGTTCACAACGTCCTTGTAGACACAGGTAGTGCAGCAGATATCATCTTTATAAAAGCTTTCAGGCAGATGCAGGAGCAGGATGACAAGATACATGATGCAACACACCCCATGTGTGGCTTCGGATGAAGGCAGATAGTGGCACTCGGGAAGATAACAATGCTAATCACCTTCAGTTACGTTCACAACACAAGGACAGAAGAAGTTGTTTTTGACATTGTTGATATGGATTATCTATGCATGAAGATACCATCTGACTAGGGTCCCATCGCTGTGCATGGAAGTTAAGAGGCTGCTAGAAGGGCTGAAGGGAATTGAGCAGATTTAAAGGCCATCCATAACATAGATGAAGCCAAAGCTCATCAACAGTATAAACATAAAAGAGATAAGGCTGCCTTATCAGATCAACCAAAGCCAATGCTTCTGTGCGAAGACATAGCCGAACAGAAGGTGTTGCTGGGGTCACAATTGTCTGGTGAATAAGAGAAAACTTTGTTGAAGTTCCTATTCAACAACAATGATGTCTTTGCTTGGTCAGCCAATGATCTTTGTGGTGTCAACAGAGATATCATCGAACACTCACTCAATGTAGATCCGGCTATCAGGCCAAGGAAGCAGAAGCTTCAGAAGATGTCCGATGATAAAGCCTAAGGTGCAAGAAATGAAGTCAAGAGACTCCTGAGTGCCGAAGTAATCTGATAGGTGACATATCTAGAGTGGCTAGCCAATACTGTGATGGTAAAAAAGGCTAATGGGAAGTGGAGAATGTGCATCGATTTTATGGATCTCAACAAAGCGTGTTCGAAAGATGAGTTCCCCTTGCCAAGAATAGACTCCCTTGTGGATGCAGCAGCCACTTCGAAGCTCATGAGTCTATTGGATTGCTATTCAGGCTATCATCAAATCTGGATGAAGAAGGAATATGAGCCTAAGACAAGCTTCATAACCCCTAGTGGGACCTACTGCTACCTTCGGATGCCCGAGGGGCTCAAGAATGCCAGGGGAAGCTTCAGCAGAATGACTGCCAAAGTCCTTAGCTCTCAGATTGGCAGGAATGTTCTGACATATGTCGATGACATCATAGTAAAAAGCACGAAGCTAGAAAACCACATTGCTGACTTACAAGAAACATTTGCCAATTTTAGGAAGGCCGGTCTCAAGCTCAACCCAGAGAAATGTGTCTTTAGGGTGAAGAAGGGGAAATTTCTTGGGTGTCTTGTGTCAACAAAAGAAGTTAAAGCAAATCCAAACAAGATAGAAGCTATACTTCAGATGGAGCCACCAAGCACAAGAAAAGGTGCTCAAAGATTAACAGGAAGACTGGCATCCCTCAACAGATTCATCTCAAGATTAGCAGAGAGGAACTTGCCATTCTTTGAAGTGCTAAAATCAGCCGAAGTCTTTCAATGGGGACCAACTCAACAAAAGGCTTTCAAAGAGCTGAAGCAATATCTAATAGAATTGACAACGTTGACTCCACCATCGTCAGGAGCCCCATTGCTACTGTATGTGGTTGC
This sequence comes from Zea luxurians, assembly GCA_029449295.1. Lineage (NCBI taxonomy): Eukaryota > Viridiplantae > Streptophyta > Magnoliopsida > Poales > Poaceae > Zea > Zea luxurians. The sequence goes on from JAOPSE010000034.1 coordinate 8,719,982, forward strand.
TTCTCACGCTGCAGTTAGTGCAGCGTTGGTGCAGGAAAAACAAGATGGCCAAGCGAAGAAGCAAGTGCTAGTATACTTCGTCTCTGAAGTATTTAGTCCATCAAAAAGAAATTATACAGAGCTAGAGAAGGTGCTATATGCTATAATGATGGCTTCCAGAATGCTTCGACATTATTTCCAATCATACCATATTATAGCACCTTCTTCTCAGCCTCTCAAGGACATTATAAGGAATAAAGAAGACATGGGAAGAGTTGAAAAGTGGGCTACAGAACTGAATGAATTCACTATTGATTATGTTCACAGGTCTTTGATCCAATCCCAAGCGTTTGTAGACTTCATTGCTGATTGGACGCCAGGGGCTCAGGATAAAGAAAGCACAAAAGATAAATATGCTTGGACAGTGTTCTGTGATGGGTCATGGGGGACCTTCGGCGTAGGTGCAGCTGCTATCCTAATTTCACCATCTAAGATCAAAACCTGCTACACAGCCAGATTGGAGTTCAACTGCACAAATAACATTGCAGAGTACGAAGCCCTTCTATTGTGGCTTCGAAAGCTTAATGCAATGGGAATAAGAAGGGTAGTCCTCAACACAGGCCATATCGACAAAAGTAGCAGAGCAAGAGATCCAAAGCTTGAGAAGTATACAGATACAGTCTGAATAATGGAAGCCTCTTTCGAAGGCTTCGTAGTGAAGAATATCCCAAGAGGAGAAAATGAGCATGCAGATTTACTAGATAAATCAGCGGCACAGGGCTCCCACTCCGTTCGGAAGTATTCTTTGAAACTATAAAAGCACCTTCAGTCAAGCTCATGGAGCGAGTAGTGTTAACAATCTCACTAGTGCACAGCGAAGATTGGAGGATTGAGATTGTATCTTTCTTGTAAGGCAACTATCCTTCGGATGACAAAGTTTACATAAAAAGAATGCAAGCCAGGACAAGGCCTTACATGATCATAGAAGGAGAATTGTACAAACAAGGAGTTTGTTCTCCATTGCTGAAGTGTTTGTCTAGAGCTGAAGGCCAAGAACTAATGAAAGAGATATATGCAGGGGTATGTGGAGCTCATATTGGGTCTAGGCCTTTGCTTGGAAAAGTTTTCTGACAAGGATTTTATTGGTCGAAGGCAGCTTCGGATGCAGCAGATCTAGTTCAAAAATGTGAAAGCTGCCAGAAGTGTGCTAGAGACCAAAAACAACATTCGTCTTTAACTCAGCTAATTCAGCCCACTTGGCTACTACAAAGGTGGGGCCTAGACTTATTAGGCCCCCTTCCACCATCGCAAGGTAACTTGAAATATGTTGTCATAGCGGTGGAGTATTTTTCAAAGTGGATCGAAGATAAACCCCTAGCCACAATCACTTCGGCCACGGTCTAGAAGTTCTAGGAGAATATTGTTTGTCGGTTCGGTGTGCCGAAGGCCATTACTGTTAATAACGGAACTCAGTTTGATGCTGAAACATTCAAAACTTTTTTGTGACCAAATTGGTACAAAAATACATTTTGCATCTGTGAGGCATCTAGAATCAAATGGACTAGTAGAACGAGCTAACATAATTATTATAATAGGAATAATGAAGTCAATCTTCAATCGACCAAAAGGAAAGTGGCCAGATGAATTGGTAAAAGTGGTATGGAACCATAACACTATTGTTTCGAGATCAACATGGTTTACCCCATTCAAGCTTTTATACGGTGATGAAGCAATAACATCACAAGAAGCAAAAACAGGTTCAATAAGGACCATAGCTTTGGAAGAAGATGAAGAGGTTTGCAAACTAACAAAAGACACCATAGAAGGGACCAGGCTTCAGGCAATAGACCACATCAATAAATATCAAGCCGAAACAGTTAAATGGAGGGATAGGAAGGTAAGATTAAAGAATATCAAGCCAGGACACTTGGTGCTTCGAAGAGTGGCCAACCCGGATAAAGTGGGGAAGCTTTAGCTTAAGTGGGAAGGTCCTTTTTTTGTGGTGTCTTCGTCAAGACCTGGATCATACAGGTTGAAAGACATGGACGACAATGACATTCCAAGATCTTGGAATGCAGATGAGCTTCGAAGATATTATGTGTAAACTTTGTAATTTTCTTACTTTTCCCTATGGCACCCTTTTCCTTTCAAGAGGGGAGAAAGGTTTTTAATGGGGCCATAGGTTGTAATTTTCATTCTTTCTTGTGTAGACCTATGCAATACAAGGGCCAGCTTCCCCCACATGTAAAATGTAAAGATCTAGGATTACACCATCGAGTGTAAAAAATATGAAAAAGCTTCAAAGTCTTTCCTAAGGGAATGCAAAGCTAAAATACCACCTAAGTAAAAGGTGAAGAAGCTCCAAAGTCATTCCTAAGGGGATGCAGAGCTTAAATGCCATCTAAGTCAAAGGTGAAGAAGCTCCAAAGTTGTTCCTAAGGGGATGCAGAGCTTATCTCCAAAGTCGTTCCTAAGGGAATGCAGAGCTGAAGTACCACCTAAGTAAAAGGTGAAGGGACTCCAAAGTCTGGGTGTGTATTCGCATGAGTTTTTTACCTTCGGAATACATTTGCATACTTCATCACATCATCTTTTGCATTCATACAAACATACATTAGGCATCTGTAGATTCATCATCATGACATAAAGCATAAAGCATTAACAGGAAAGGCGAGGGTTTCTGCCTCCAATGAGAAAACACTTCGCATATACGAAGATGCTTCGTCTCAAATAAAGTTTTGTTGTATATGAGAGAGCCGATCTTTGATTCTTCTAAAAAAGTGTTTTGATGTGAATGAAAAGAAGGGAAGGTGTTTTTTGCCTTCGGCTCAAAAAGCTACGAGCATTGGTTTCGTCCACAGCAAACCAGACGACACACGAATGAAAGGTAAAATGGCATTACAAAGCATTTACAAATATTACAACCATCTGTTCACATTCAATTACAATTCTTTGTCAAATAATACACTTCTTTGCACAAAGAACTTCCAAAAGTGTTTCTACAGATATTGACAAAGGGAACTTCTGAAGTCTTCTTCAATGCTTTAGATCTAGCTTCGGCTTGCTAGCTTTTGGCATCGTCACCCTGAAGAATGACAAAGGCAAGGCTATTGAGAAATATGGTAAGAAAAAATATAAAATAAAAGTAAAGTTAAAGAGACTTTTTTCACCTTGTTGAGCAGGTTTTGAGCTTCGTCTCCAGCTAGCTCTCGACCGCCCTTTGCCCAGATTTGGGTGATAAATCTATTGCCTATGCTTTGGGCTTCGGCCGGAATATCAATTAGGTCAGATGGTGACAGGTTGAAGTTTGGCCTGTTAAAGGCTCTTACATGATTGCATCCGACCTTCATGAAAGCAGCAGCCGTACCACGAGAGGCCACTAGTGCATAGAAATCACCGTGGCCAGTTATGACTTCATCAAGGACATCAACTTCTTTTTCAATATATTCAAGAGCTCCGGGAATATCTTTGACAGAAGGGGTAACTTCTTCAGATACGGCTCCGATAGAATTGAAGATCCCTTTCAGCCGAGCAATACATTGAGTAGCGAAGCCGAAGCATTTATTCCAAAGATCTGTGACTGTTTCGCTCAGTTTAACATTATTTTCAATTTCTGCTTCAATTCTCGCATTCAGCGCCTTGGACTCGCGGTTGAAGCGATCCAAGTTCTTTTCTAAAACTGTCCGAGCTTCTTCCAGCTCTTTGCTCAATTTTTCATTTTGAGAATGCGCTTCGGCAAGTGAGCCTTCGGCTGAGCACAACAGGTTGTCTTTTTCCTTCAAAGAATTTTCATATTTTTTAATCTTATCTTCAAAGCCTTTGATAACGATTTCATTTTTCTATCTTCGTCATCTTGCTGCATCTTCAAGGTCTTGCTCAGCAACAAACTCTGAAAAATGAATTAAAGTTAGAATACTGAAATCGACACGAAGATACAAATAATGAGTTGTAAAGGAATCTTACTTTGAAGTTTGAGTAAAACAAGCTGCCAATAATGTCCTATCGTCTATAACAACTGATATCTTTTTCTAGCTTCATGAATCCAATGTTCTTTGATAAAGTGCTTATGATTTGAGCCCAGCGCGATCATGAATGCATCCCAAAATCTCTTCATGGACCCCATCGAAGAGCATGGATCCGGGTTGGTAGCCGCAGGATATGGTAAACTCCTTCAATTATGATATGTCCTCTTCGAAAAGTTGTTGTTCACCCACGTGCCGAAGGTCAAAATTCTTATCTTTCGAGAGGTCTCTACAATTCTCGTTCCCTTGTCAGAAGGCGTTGCGGCTACATCTTTCTCAGCAACCACATCAGATATAAGTCTGTCGATTTTCGACATTGTGGTTGCAAGATTATCTGCTTCGGTTTCGGCGGTATCTTCAGCATCGATAGGCATAATGGTTTTATCCACTGAAGATGGGGGTGGGGTCTGTCCAATAGCTTGCATCACATTCATCATCCGCTATTTCTTCTGCCTCCTGATTTTCCCCTCGACGGTCATAGCAGTTTTTTTACTGCAAGAGGATAGTTAGATCTAACCTTAGAGGACTTCGCATTATGAACGGGATGGGTTCAGTCATTACCTTCAAAATTTCTGAAACATCAGCAGCAGAAGGCGAAGAAGGACCTATAGTCTTGTTTGGCACATCTTGTACCTTCGTCTCCGCAGGAGATATCCTGACAAGTTTTCGTTTCTACAGCTTCGATAGATATTTTTGCTTCTTTAAAGCTTTTTGGTCTTCCTTCACTGACCGGATGGCATGTCTATTTAGAATGCTGACAACTCTTTTCCTTTTAGCTCCTTCGACCCCTTCATCAAGTCTCTCGTAATCATGATACTCAAAATTCAAAGCATCCATCACATGGTTCACCCTTCGTTTTGGATGGGTGCCGAAGGCAACAGTTATTAATTGATCCTGTTTCTTCATATAATTTCCAAGAATTTCATTGCACATAGTTTCTATTATTTCCAGCCATTCATTGCACGGTTTGCTAAATCTTTTCTAGAACTTAAACCGGTAGGGAAGCCGAACAAGTTCATACTTATTCCCTCCTTTTTTCTTCTTCGACATTCCCCAATCGCCAGAGGTCGGAAATGTCATGTTCACCAAGTATTCTTGAACCAAGTCTCTAGTGCTGATGTGCTCAGCCATGAGGGTCGAGTCATGCCGAAGTTCAATCTCAACGGACTCATCACCTTGCTCATGAGCTTCTCCCTTTTCATCTTGTCGGCTTTCACATAAAACCACTCGTTTGTCCACCCAGTTGGCCATTTGGTGTGGTAGCCTATCATGGGGGCCTTTATGTCCTTCTGGTATGCAAAGTTGTAGCATCCGAAGTTCTTGTGCAGGCCATCGGCTCTTTCCTTCGTTTAATAATGAAGTTCATGCACCCGACAAAACCCTTCAGCATTGGAACTTTTTCCTTGGCTTCGAAGAGCCCAGATATATACGCTGAGCCTAACAATGGCGTTGGGGGTCAGCTGGTGTAGGTAGATTTCAAACTTTTTCAAAACCTCACCAATCATCTCATAAAGGGGGAACAAAAGTCCTGCCCTGAAGAAGCTCTTGAAGACTACAACTTCCTCCTCTTTTGGCTCTAGAATCGTCTCCTCTCCAGCAAAACAAACCAGTTCATCATCATTTTCTCCAAAATATCCCAGTTTCTTGATTAGAACTAAATCCTTAGGTTTAAATGTGGATCTCCCGAATTCAATATGGCTGGGCTTAGTCGGACATAGGATACTATCATCATCCTCTCTTTCATTTTCACTTTCAGCTTCAGTCACGGTCTATTTAGCTTCGGCATCAGTAATATCTTTGGCAATAGTTTCTTGCTGCACAACCAACCCAAAATGCCTCATCATTTCTGAGATGGGAGCTATCTCAGTCGTTTCAGTTGCATCCCCCACGCGGGTCTCCCTAGCAGTTGATCTTACTATAGCCATTTCGTTGTTCAGACTCTAGCAGACGAAGTTGCGCTTGAGCGGTGAAATGCTTGTTTGAAGCGTAATGCAGAAAGCTTCAGCTTTGATGAAAATTTTCAACAACACAATGGTGCAATAGCAATGAATGCTGTGCTAACTTCTCACCAACTTGTCTGTTTATATAGCCCTGCAGGAGAAGAACGCGAATCGCCAAGACGCTCAAAATGACTGATCGATGGACCAATAACTGTTGTAAATATTTTATTCATTTTTTGATAACAAGCTCAGGTAAGGTGTTTTTCAGACCTTCAGCATTCCGAAGTCTTCGTAGTTTTCATGGATCGAGCTCATTATGAAAAACGATCTAGCTCGTGAAGGGGCTACTGTTGGGGGTCTTCTTCTCCGCCGAAGGTCCTCAAGACAAATACATCATCGGCAAAGTGATTTTGAGGACTCTCTCTCTCTCCGTCGAAGGTCCTCGAGACGAAGATCTTGTTTGGAAGCAACAATGGCGAGTACCCAAGCTGTCACCAGCTTCGGCTTAGACCAAACCGAGGAGGAAAAGACTAGCTAGTCCGTAGTAATTTATGTTACGATTAAGAACAAATGTTAAGATCATAAATGTACTTTTACCCGGGTGGTTTCCCGTGTCTATAAATAGGTGAACAGTACCCCCGTACTTAGGGATGGCAGTTGGACCCATGGGTATGGTACCCGATGGATATGGATACGAGTTGAAAAAATCACTCGTGGATCCTATTGGGTCGGGTACCCAAAATATGTCAGGTAGGGTTCGGGTAAAATATTTTACCCATGGGTATCTGGTGGATATTCGAGATATTATTTCAATTCAACTCTTTATATGGGCCTTGTTCACTGAAAAATGATGTCCATAAAGATCTGAAGCCCAAAAATTGTGGTCAATCAACATCATCCTCTCCCCCGCCCACCCTGTCCCTAATTCTCAATGTACTTTCCCCTGACGTTGTCCTCGGCCGCCGCCCACACTGCTCAAGCCTTACGCATGTGCTCACCATGCTCCACTCTTCCTCAACACGCTCTACTGGTGTCGGTGTTTTGGACCCGGGGGGCCCTTAGCCGGACCGACTAGTGAATTTTAGTGCCGTGTGCCCCTGTCTAGATGGGTTGATGCAAGACGGAACACAAGCGATGGGATGAGGCTTATATTATCCTGCACCAGGGGGCGCTTGTAGTAGGGTTACAAGCGTCGTGGGAGAGCGAGAACGAGAAAGAGAGAAGGAGAGGGTTCGGCCTTGAGGCGAGCCATCTCGGGCTGCCTCCGCCGCGTCTCTCCCACTCTGCCTGCCTCCGCTCATCCGTGTCGGGCGTCCGTGTGTTGCACGTTCGTCCCTTTCTCTCTCCCCCGTTCCTCCCCCCTCTCGTGGGGCCCTGGACACCCCCTTTTATAGACACAAAGAGATGCCCAGCTGTACAATGGGGGTGTAGCTTGGAGCTAACGTGGCTGGCAGGGAAGTGCCCCGAGCCCTATACAGATAATAACTTGGCCGTCGGGGAAGCGCCTTGAGCCCTGTAGATGTACCAACGTGGTCGTCGGAGGAGTGCCTTGAGCCCTGTAGAGGCAATAACGTGGCCGTCGGAGAAGTGCCTTGAGCCCTGTAGAAGCATGGCTGATGGTGCAGCATGGATCCTGCTGATGTTTCCTTGCTTCCGTAGGGGGTTGAGAGCAGCCGACGTCATGGGCACACGCTGGGAACCATCATTACCTATTACCGGAGTAACTTAGATGGGACGCCAGTCTTGTTCCTTCGTAGCCTGAGGTAGCTAGCTAAGGGTAGGGTAATGATGGATCCCCTATGGCGTAGCTAATACGAGGCCGTGGTCGGGCGAGGCGGAGTCCTTCTCCCGAGGCCGAGGCTGAGGCCGAGGCCTGGGGTCGGGCGAGGCGGCAACTCCTCCGAGGCCGAGGTTGAGGTCGGGTGAGGCGGAGTCCTTCTCCTGAGGCCGAGGCTGAGGCCGAGGCGGGATCCTCCTCCCGAGACCAAGGATGAGGCCGAAGTCGGGGTCGGGCGAGGTGGAGTCCTTCTCCCGAGGCCGAGGCTGAGACCGAGGCCTGGGGTTGGGCGAGGCGGAGCTCCCTGTTGCGCCCGAGGCTGAACTCGAGGGATGTCGTGACTTGCTGTTGTCAGCCTTTCCCTGGTGGCTGGCACAGTTACCGGAGCGGGGTGAACAACGCTGTTCACCCCGCTCTGACAACTGTGCCAGCCACCAGGGAAAGGCTGACAACAACAAGTCACGACCTCCCTCGAGTTCGACCTCGGGCGCAACAGGGAGCTCCGCCTCGCCCGACCCCAGGCCTCGGCCTTAGCCTTAGCCTCGGGAGAAGGACTCTGCCTCGCCCGACCCCGACCTTGGCCTCAGCCTTGGCCTCGAGAGGAGGATCCCACCTCAGCCTCAGCCTCGGCCTCGAGAGAAGGACTCCGCCTCGCCCTACCTCAACCTCGGCCTCAGAGGAGTCGCCGCCTTACCCGACCCCAGGCCTCGGCCTCAGCCTCGGCCTCGGGAGAAGGACTCCGCCTCGCCTAACCACGGCCTCGTATCAGCTACGCCACAGGGGATCCATCATTACCCTACCCTTAGCTAGCCGCCTCAGGCTACGAAGTAACAAGACTGGCGTCCCATCTAAGTTACTCTGGTAACAGGTAATGATGGTTCCCCACGTGCGCCCATGACGTCGGCTGCTCTCAACCCCCTACGGAAGCAAGGAAACGTCAGCATGGATTCATGCCGCACCATCAGCCATGCTTCTATAGGGCTCAAGGCACTTCTTCGACAGCCACGTTATTGCCTCTACAGGGCTCAAGGCACTCCTCCGATGGCCACGTTGGTACATCTACAGGGCTCAAGGAACTTCCCCGACGGCCATGTTATTATCTGTACAGGGCTCAGGGCACTTCCCTGCCAGCCACGTTAGCTCCAAGCTACACCCCCATTGTACAGCTGGGCGTCTCCTTGTGTCTATAAAAGGGGGTGTCCAGGGCCCCATGAGAGGGGGGAGGAACGAGGGAGAGAGAAAGGGACGAATATGCAACACACGGACGCCCGACGCGGACGAGCGGAGGCAGGCAGAGTAGGAGAGACGCGACGAAGGCAGCCCCAGACGGCTCGCCTCAAGGCCGAACCCTCTCCTTCTCTCTCTCTCTCGTTCTCGCTCTCCTGGGACGCTTGTAACCCCTACTACAAGCGCCCCCTGGTGCAGGATAATATAAGCCTCATCCCATCGCTTGTGTTCCATCTTGCATCAACCCATCTAGAGAGGGGCACGCGACACTAAAATTCACTAGTCGATCCGGCTGAGGGCCCCTGGGGCCAAAACACCGACAGTTGGCACGCCAGGTAGGGGTTCGCTGCGTGTTAACGAACACTTTCCTGTTGAGTTCTAGATGGGTAGCTTTCAGCAGCCTCTTTAGCCCGGGACGGTGCTCCGCTTCGGAAGTCTCGAGTTCATGTCCCTCGACGGCAGCTACGACATGGTACTGCCCCCTCCGCAGCATGACAACAACGACGGTCGACGGCTCGCCCGGCGGAGGTGAACTCAACGACGGCATCTCCCCATGGCTGAAGAGGGACACCTGGGTCAACCCCACCACCCTCCTCGCAGGAGGAGACGAAGACGGGGCAACCGTGGCCAGGCAGGGGGCGGCACCTCATCGGTTGTCAAACCTGAGCGAGTCGACGACACCGGCACCCCTACGGGGGACATGTCGGGTGTTATCCTCGCACCTGAGACAACGATGGGTGTCACTTCCCCACAATGTGCTAGCCCCAAGCGGACTGATGACGCCAGCACCCTCGCGAAGGACTTGCTGGGCGTTAGCCTCATACCTGCGATAACGGTGTAGTTCGTCCCCGGCGCGACTTCACCACCGTCCATCGATCAAAAGGTACCGTCCGTTTTCCATCCTGTTCCCTTTAGATTCAGTTTTGATCCACCAAGCAACCCCGCTTCGGTGAGCGCTTTCCCTAGGGCATATCCTGACCTTCCGGGGGTACCATATGTGGTCCTCTTGGGACCGACTGACGGCTGTCTCAACCTCCGGACCCGTGGGTTCCGAGGAAGAGGACGACCCCGACGTTAGTTGGGATTTGTCCGGACTCCGTGGTCCCAGTGCCATGCGCGACTTCATGTCCGCATGCAACCACTGCCTTTCCGGCCGCTCTGATGATGGTCATAGCCTTGACGACGAGGGTTGCGACCCAACTCGTGAGTGCTTCCACATCGATCAGGAGGATCACGATGGAGAGAACCACCTTGGCATGCTAGGAAGTGACGGCGCCCTCACACCTGCGTCTCGCGTTGAGATCCCGTGGGAGCTAGCTCTGGTCCAAATCCCTGCGGGGGGTTAGGACACACAGCTTGAGCAACTCCGCGAGATGCAGGCCAAGCTCGACGAAGAGGCGGGGCAAATTGTGCAGCTCTGGCAAAACATCGAGCAGGAGTGGGCAGGCCAGGCACTCGTCGGAGGAGCGCGTCATCAGGCCCAGGACGTCCAGCGCCGCATTATTGATGATGCCAGGGCAATGCCGCCCCCGGCCTTCAACGGGGCTGGCCAGAGCCTAGCTGCAGCAGCAATGTTGCTTTGGACGATGCCGGAGCCATCCACCACCGAGGGGCGACGAATCCAGGGCGAGCTCAAGGGCCTCCTGGAAGACGCCGCTGTCCGACAAGCCGAGAGCTCTGCCTCCCAGAGGCGAGGAGACCCTTGAAGCATCTCGCAGCGCCCTCCTGATGCATGTGGGAGGCCTCGGTCCACACCAAGCGCACACGGGATGGGACGCTTGCAGCCCCGGATCGCCTCGGCGCCAAGCAACACCGCTGCCACTGTCGAGCCTGCCTCGAGGAGAAGGTGCACCGAGGCTACCATCCTAGGCGCGAGGGACGCTACGACAGTGAGGAGGATCGAAGCCCCTCACCCGAGCCATCGGGTCTGCGAGTCTTCAGCCGGGCCATACGACGAGCGTCGTTCCCGGCCCGTTTCTGAGCCCCGACTACCATCACCAAGTACTCAGGGGAGACAAGGCCAGAGTTGTGGCTTGCGGACTACTGGCTGGCATGCCAATTGGGAGGGGCCGACAATGACAACCTCATCATCCGCAACCTCCCCCTTTTCCTCTCCGACGCTGCTCGGGCCTAGCTGGAGCATCTACCTCCTACGCAGATCTCTGACTGGGACGACCCGGTCAAGGCTTTCGCTGGAAATTTCTAGGGTACGTACGTGCGCCCTAGGAACTCATGGGATCTCTGAAGCTGCCGCCAACAGCTAGGGGAATCCCAGCGAGATTACATCCGGAGGTTTTTGAAGAAGCGCACCGAGTTGCCCAACATCACCGACTCGGACGTCATCGGGGCATTCCTCACTTGCACCACATGCCGAGACCTGGTGAGCAAACTGGGGCGCAAGACTCCTACCAAGGCGAGCGAATTGATGGACATCGCCACCAAGTTCGCCTCTGGCGGTCGAAGCCATCTTCCAGAAAGACAAGCAGCCTCAGGGAGGGCAGAAGGAAGATGCCCCCGAGGCGTCCACCCAGCGTGGCGCGAAGAAGAAGGCCAAGAAGAAGGCGCAAAGCAAAGCGCAATGGCGTCGACGCGGATCTCGTCGCTGCTGCCGAGCACAGGAACCCCCAGAAGCCTCCCGGAGGGGCCAACGCATTCGACAAGATGCTCAAGGAGTCATGCCCCTACCACCGGGGTCTTGTCAAGCACACCCTTGAGGAGTGTGACATGCTCCGGCGCTACTTCAACAAGGCCAGACCCTCGGCAGAATGTGGCAAAGACCAAGGCAACAACCAGGGGGGCAACAAGGAAGAGGAGTTCCTCGAGGTCCACAACTGCTTCATGATCTACAGTGGGCAGGTGGCGAATGCCTCGGCTCGGCACCGCAAGCAAGAGCACCGGGAGGTCTTTTCGGTAAAGGTGGCAGCGCCAGTCTACCTAGACTGGTCCGACAAGCCTATCACCTTCGATCAGGGCGACCACCCCGACTTCGTGCCAAGCCCAGGAAGGTACCTGCTCGTTGTCGACCCAATCATCGGCAACGTTAGGCTCTCTAAGGTCCTCATGGACAGAGGCAGCAGCCTCAACATCATCTACGCTGAGACCCTAGAGCTCTTGGGGGTTGATCGGTCCAAGATCTAGGCTGGTGCAGCACCCTTCCACGGGATCACACCCAGAAAGCGTATCCTACCCCTCGGACAGGTTGACTTGCCTGTCTGCTTCGGAACTCCCTCCAACATCCGAAAGGAGACCCTCACCTTCGAGGTAGTTGGGTTCCAAGGGACCTATCACGCGGTGCTGGGAAGACCATGCTACGCCAAGTTCATGGCCATCCCCAACTACACCTACCTCAAGCTCAAGATGCCTGGCCCCAAAGGAGTCATCACCGTCGGGCCCACGTACCGCCACGTTTACGAGTGCGACGTGGAATGCGTGGAGTACGCCGAGGCCCTCGCCGAGTCCAAAGCCCTCATCGCCGACCTGGACTGCCTCTCCAAGGAGGCGCCCGACGTGAAGCGGCATGCCGGTAACTTCGAGTCGGCCGAGGCAGTTAAGTCTGTCTCTCTCGACCCCAGCAACGACGCTGGCAAGAAAGTCAGGATCGGCTCCAAGCTCGACCCCAAATAGGAAGCAGTGCTCGTCGACTTTCTCCGTGCAAACGCCGAGGTTTTTGTGTGGAGTCCCTCGGACATGCCGGGCATACCGAGGGATGTCGCCGAGCACTCACTGGACATCCGAGCTAGAGCCCGACCCGTGAAGCAGTCCCTGCGCTGTTTTGATGAAGAAAAGCGCAGGGCCATAGGCGAGGAGGTCCATAGGCTGATGGCTATAGGGTTCATCAAAGAGGTATTCTATCCCGAATGGTTAGCTAACTCTATGTTGGTAAAGAAAAAAGGTGGGAAATGGAGGATGTGCGTAGACTACACTGGTCTAAACAAAGCATGTTCGAAGGTTCCCTACCCGCTGCCTCGCATCGATCAAATTGTGGACTCCACTGCTGGGTGCGAAACCCTGTCATTCCTCGATGCCTACTCGAGCTATTACCAAATCAAGATGAAAGAGTCCGACCAGCTCGCGACTGCTTTCATCACACCTTTTGGCATGTATTGTTATACTACAATGCCATTTGGCTTGAGGAATTCAGGTGCCACCTACCAGAGGTGCATGAACCATGTATTCGGAGAACACATCGGCAGAACGGTCGAGACTTACGTCGATGACATCGTCGTCAAGACAAGGAAAGCCTCCGACCTCCTCTCTGACCTTGAGGTAACATTCAGTAGCCTAAAAGCGAAGAGCGTAAAACTCAATCCTGAGAAGTGTGTCTTCGGAGTCCCCCGAGGCATGCTCTTAGGGTTCATCGTCTCCGAACAAGGCATCGAAGCCAACCCGGAGAAAATCGCGGCCATCACCAACATGGGGCCCATCAAAGACTTAAAAGGAGTACAAAGGGTCATGGGATGCCTTGCGGCTCTGAGCCGCTTCATCTCGCGCCTCGGCGAGAAAGGGTTGCCCTTGTACCGCCTCTTAAGGAAGGTCGAGTGCTTCACTTGGACCCCCGAGGCCGAGGAACCCCTCGGAAACTTAAAGGCGCTCCTTACAAATGCGCCCATCTTGGTGCCCCCTGCTGCGGGAGAAGCCCTCTTGATCTATGTAGCCGCAACCACTCAGGTGGTCAGCGCCGCGATCGTAGTCAAGAGACGTGAAGAAGGGCATGCACTGCTCATCCAGAGGCCAGTCTACTTCATCTGCGAAGTGCTATCCGAGACCAAAGTCCGCTACCCGCAAATCCAGAAGTTGCTGTACACAGTGATTCTAACACGGCGGAAGCTGCGACACTACTTCGAGTCTCATCCGGTTACTGTGGTGTCATCTTTCCCCCTGGGAGAAATCATCCAGAGTCGAGAGGCCTCGGGGAGGATAGCAAAATGGGCAGTGGAACTCATGGGAAAAACACTTTCATTTGCCCCTCGGAAGGCCATAAAATCCCAAGCCTTGGCCGACTTCCTAGCTGAATGGACTGACACCTAGTTGCCGATGGCCCCAATACAACCCGAACTTTGGACCATGTACTTCGACGGGTCGTTGATGAAAACAGGAGCAGGTGCTGGCTTGCTCTTCATCTCACCCCTTGGGAAACATGTGCGCTACATACTGTGCCTCCATTTTCCAGCGTCAAACAACGTGGCCGAGTACGAGGCCTTGGTTAATGGCCTACGCTTCACCGTCGAGCTAGGGGTTCGCCGCCTCGACGCTTGTGGCGACTCACAGCTTGTCATTGACCAGGTCATGAAGAACTCCCACTGCCGCGACTAGAAAATGGAGGCCTACTGCGATGAAGTTTGGCGCTTAGAAGACAAGTTCTACAGGCTGGAACTCAATCATGTTGCTCGACGGTACAACGAAACCGCAGATAATCTAGCGAAAATAGCCTCGGGGCGAACGATGGTCCCCCCGAACGTCTTCTCCAAGGATATATATCAGCCATCCATCAAAATGAACGACGCGGCCGAGCCCGAGGAGGCCTCGGCCTAGCCCGAGGTACCCTCGGCCACCGAGGATGAGGCCCTACACGTTGAGGGAGAGCAGAATGGGGTCACACTTGTTCCAAACTGGCAGACCCCGTACCTGGAATACCTCCTCCGAGGAGAGCTGCCCCTCGACAAGGCCGAAGCTCGGTGACTGGCTCGGCGCGCCAAGTCGTTCGTTTTGCTGGGCGATGAAGAAGAGCTGTACCACCGCAGCCCCTCAGGCATTCTCCAACGATGCATATCCATTGCCCAAGGACAAGAGCTGTTACAAGAGATACACTCGGGGGCTTGTGGTCACCATGCAGCACCTCGAGCCCTCGTGGGAAACACTTTCCGACAAGGTTTCTACTGGCCAACCGCGGTGGCCGACGCCACTAGGATTGTACGCTCCTACCGGGGGTGTCAATTCTACGCAAGACAGACGCACCTGCCCGCTCAAGCCCTGCAGACCATACCTATCACTTGGCCATTTGCCGTGTGGGGTATGGACCTCGTCGGCCCCGTGCAGAAGGCACCCGGGGGCTTCACGCACCTGCAGGTCGCCATCGACAAATTCTCCAAGTGGATCGAGGTCCGACCCTTAACCAGCATCAGGTCCGAGTAGGCGGTGGCGTTCTTCACCTATATAATCCATCGCTTTGGGGTCCCAAACTCAATCATCACCAACAATGGCACGCAATTCACTGGGAAAAGTTCCTGGACTTCTGCGAGGACCACCACATCCGTGTGGACTGGGCCACCATAGCGCACCCAATGACAAATGGGCAGGTGGAACGCACCAACGGTATGATTTTGTAGGGACTAAAGTCGAGGATCTACAACAACCTCAACAAGTTTGTCAAGCGGTGGATAAAAGAGCTACCCTCGGTGGTTTGGAGTCTGGGGACGACGCCGAGCCAGGCCACGGGTTTCTCGCCGTTTTTCCTAGTCTATGGGGCCAAGGCCATCTTACCCATGGACTTGGAATACGGTTCCCCGAGGACAAAGGCTTATGACGACCAAAGCAACCAGAGCAGCCGAGAGGATTCGTTGGACCAGCTGGAAGAGGCTCGGGACATAGCCTTACTACGCTCGGCGCGGTATCAGCAGTCTCTACGACGCTACCACGCCCGAAGGGTTCGACCCCGAGACTTCCAAGTGGGAGACTTGGTACTTCGGCTACGGCAAGACGCCCGAGGGCACCACAAACTTACCCCTCCCTGGGAACGTCCCTTCATCATCGCAAAGATTTTGAAGCCCGGGACATACAAGTTGGCCAACGATCAAGGCAAGGTCTACAACAACGCTTGGAACATCGAACAGCTACGTCGCTTTTACCCTTAAAATGTTTCAAGTCGTTCATGTATCTCGCTTTCTTTACATGCATAAATAAAGTCTAACCATCAAGGAAGGATCAGCCTTGCCTCGACAAAGCCCAATCCTCCCTCGGGGGCTAGAAGGGGAACCCCCTCTGCGTTGAAATTTTCCTAGAAAAAGTCTTTTGCTGGAACGTCTTTTGAGCATTTCGACTGCGTCGATAACAGAATCCTAAAGACGAGCAAGAGAGACCGTAAGCGGCAAGGCCGACCAAGCCGTGGGACTCCAACGCCTCCGGGATACGGATACCTCACTCATCACCTTCCGCGAAAAGGTAGCTCACGCTCGGATAAGCGATTCTGCTACTGAACAAGTCCTAATGCTCGAAAACTTTTCTACCAAAATGACTTTTCGTGCTTTTCGGCTATATCGATAATGGAATCCTGAAAACAACGAGAGAACACGTAAGCGGCAAGGCCGACCGAGCCGAGGGACTCCTACGCCTCCGGGATACGGATACCTCACTCATCACCTTCCGCGAAAAGTAACTCACGCTCGGATAAGCGATTCCACTACCGAACAAGTCCTAACGCATGAAATAAGAGGAAAAGAAAATGCAGCTTTATAATCCGACAATGAAAATGTCTAGACCTCAGCAGCCGCGAAAGACATACGCATACTTAAAACAAACTGTTCCTGCAGGCTCATACATCGGCAGGGGGAGGGGCGACACCCTCGGCGTCATTTCCACCCTCGGCAGAATCCGGCCCGACCTCGGGCGGCGACACGGGCGGAAGGACCTCCACCTAAAAGGAGGAAGCAAGCACCGCGCTTGGGCCCTCGACATCCGCGTCAAGCCTCTGGACCTCGGCTAAGGCAGCCTCCTCTTCATCGGCGCCCACGGAGTCTGTTGCGCACATGGCCGCCCAAGGCCCGCAGATGACTCCGGGGGGAGCTACCCGAGGGGAAGCCGTCGAGCCAAAGGTCTGGCAGAGAGCCGAGATGGCCTCGGACATGGCCACGCGCTCGGCTTCCTTCCGCTCAGCCGCCTCGACAAGCGCCTTGCAGTTCTTGACGGACTCGTCAAGAGCCATCTCGAACCCTGCAGACAGCAGGACAACATTCTTCAGACGCAAGGAGAAGAATGGAGACAAAAACAAAGTCTCAAAGCAAGGAAAACTCCCCTTTGGTCCGGACACCCTAGCTTGGGCGAACCAAGCAGACCCGATGGCCACAGCCAGACCCTCTGCGAGGGTCCCGGCCCGAGCGGTCGCCTTGGGGTCTGGAAAGGGGGAGCACCCTCTGCACCGAAACTTTCCTCGGAAAAGTTTTTCCACCAAAAACAACTTTCGTGCATCTCGACTATGTCAGCGGCGGAGTCCCAAAAACGAGCGACTGAGACCTTGAACGGCAAGCCCGACCGAGCCGAGGGACTCCTACGCCTCTAGGATACGGATACCTCACTCTTCACCTTCCAAGAAAGGCGACTCATGCTCGGATAAGTGATTCTGCTACCGACAAACAAGTCTTAATGCTCGAAACAAGAGGAAAGAAACACAGCTCTATTCCCAAATGTTCAGGCCTCAGCAGCCACAAAAAACAAACACACATGCTTGGGGTAACAATGGTACCTAGACTTAGACGTCGGCAGTGCCCTCGGCGGTTGTCCCGACCTACGGCCGATGTCTTAGTACTCAAAGCTATTACATCTCGCTCTCAAGAGGGTACCATTACAAACGGGACTCCAGCTCCATTCCCACAGGAATGAACTACCTCCACACCGGAGGGGCTGCAAGATAACGAGCTCCGAGCAGCTCGCCGGCGACCACTGCACCAGCAGCGCGACAACGACCTCCGCCTCAGGGCAAATGCTACCGCTGAAAGGCCCTCATTCACGTCCCCTCAAGGGGGACGAGAACCAGCCATTAAAGCCAAAGATCCGGAGGTCTGGAGCGCAGCTGGCACCGACGGTCTCGTCGGCGGAGGCAACCGCTGCGGTGGGAAGCCTCACTAGCGGTAGCCCGCACACTAGCACCGGTGACAGTAGCCACCTATGCACGACACAACCGTCGCTCGGGTGTAGGACAGACAGCTGCACCCTAACCAGGCAGCAGCAGTTCGCCTTCCCCCGCATGGCTGGAGGACGCCTCCTCCGTAGGGCTGGAGGATGCCCTTCTCCCCCGAATGCTGGAGGAAGAAGCGGGTCACCGGCCCACGCGGAGGTGGCCCCCGACTCGGTGCACCCTCCTCCTCAGCCCGGATGATGAACATCCTTCAAGTTGAGGGCAGGGCAGAGGCCGCAGCCCGGTTTGCTTCTCCCCACCACAAGGCTGGTGATCATCCCTACGGATGACCATTGGTGAGGGACTGCAGCCGGGCTGCATGATGAAAATCCTTGAAGCCGAGCGATGACTGGAGAGCGCCAACCCCCACGGGGTCACGCTCCTCCAACAGCAGCAAGAAGAAGGCAACACGGGTGCGCTCCATCTGGGGGCTCGGAAGGTGGAAGGGCACGATGGATGCAAGGAGTGTGAAGGTATGGCTACCCTCGGGGGGTTGGTCCCTTTTTAAAGGCAGATCTCCTCACTCGCAAGCATCACGGGCAAAGTCTCCACTAACGTGCTCTAGGGTTCCCACCCCACGACACGGGGGCTAGGCCCCACACGTCATGCGAGCTAACCCGAAATGCGAAGAAGGCGAACCGCCACGGATGAAGCATGTAACCGCCCTGCGGTTATAAGCGTTCCCTCATCATCGTCGAAACCAACGGTCGGAAGGGCGGGCCACCACGCAGGGAGCATGCAACCGCACCACAGTTATGCACCCTTTCGGCTTCGTCTCATCCGGTGGTCCAGCATGGAGGTCCGGGCCCACATGTCATGGAACCGGCACGACGATTACTACGTGCGAGGAAACCGCACCGCCGCTTGCGCCAATGCTGCGTCTTCTCGACTGCGGATCCAGCGCAGCAACTCAAGGCAGCCTTGTGCGTGACCCAACAGTGCCCATTAAGTGCGGCGATCACAGGTCACCCAGCCGCGAAGATAGGCATGACGGTCGATATGATCAGAGGCGGGCCGGCAGTAATTGCAGCAATAAGCGTGCGGAAGCCGCGGTCCAATCACCTACAGGACAAGCGACACCTCCGGTAGGCGAAGTGGGCACCGTTTCGTCTCCGTCATGTTGACCGTGTCATAAAAGGTGTGCCACATTATTTAAATTCATATCCTTTTCCTTTTCCTCTCTCTCTCTCTTGCCACGAGGACCGGGAAAGGGGATATTGCGAAAAGGATCCTTCTCGGCGAAGGAAACGGGCCCCGAGCCCTCCTACTGATCAGGGGTTCGAAGGTTGCGCCCTCCAGGGTTCGGTAACCGTCCAGAGCACTCGGGCTCCGAGCCCATTATTGATCAGGGGTTCAAAGGCTGGCCCCTCGGAAGGGTTCGACAGTCGCCCCAGAGCACGCAGAGTTAGGGATGACCCTGGGTACGTCCGTTACATGGCCGAGGCTCGGGCTATGCTCCCGAGGTACCCTAGGACATTTCCGAGACCAGCGGGAACGATTTGTAATGGAATCCCACCGGAGGGAGGCATCAAGCCCTCGAATCCTATTGAATGGGTCCAGGTCTAGCAAATCACCTGTAGGTACTTTTGGAGCGCGCCTCTAGGCCACTAGCCTACCTTATCGAACGGGGCTCGGGCGTCCACTCGGATCACCCGTTAGCAGCTCACTGGAAACACCGTGTTCGGTGCCACCCGGGGATAACACGGTGCTTTTCCCCCTTCCTCCTTGTAGAAAGGCGACGAAGGGGCATACAAAAAAAGTCGAGACGGTCCTTGATCGTCCTCTCGCTCCGTGTAGAGGCTCGAGGGCTGCTCTCGCACCAGGCTACGGCCAAACCGTTGACCACGTCAACAAACCAACTTGAAAACTTGGAGCCTGACCGTGCACTCGGGCTGCAGCTGGGCCGCATGAGGGAACGACAAGGCTGACCAAGGCATCACAAGAAGGATTAAGACCTCAGAGGAGTCAAACCACTCCTCCGAGGCCTCTGGGGCTACACCCGACGGGTGCGCTCGCGCGCACCCACCGGAACAAAGCATAACCGAGAAGGGCCAGTCCCCTTGTGAAAAATCTGGCAGAACCTCCAAGCAAGTACCTACACTCCCTTCGAGGCTCGGGGGCTACTGTCGGGGACCGTAATTAGGGGTACCCCCAATGCTCCTTAATCCGGCTGAAAAACGTCTTCAGAACAAACCATAAAACGATCGATAAAGCGCAAGCTTCGTCTACCAAGGGACGCGACCTCATCCGAGCCCAGCGTCGGGCAAGGACAGTAGTCCCGGATGAATTCACGCCTCGCCCGAGGGTCCCCTCAGCCAGCAGACGTACCCTCGGCTCGCCCGAAGTCCAGCGCAGGCAAGCTTTGTCGTACAGCGACCTCGTCTAAATCGCCTTACCAACCGACCGTATCGCATGCGCATTTAATGCGGGGATCGCCTGACACCTTATCCTGACACACGTGTCTCAGTCGGCAAGGTCGAAGTGACCACAGTCACTTTGCCCCTTTTACTGACCGTTCTGACAGGAAAACAGCGTTGTTCACCCCGCTCCGGCAACTGTGCCAGCCACCAGGGAAAGGCTGACAACAGCAAGTCACGACCTCCCTCGAGTTCGGCCTCGGGCGCAACAGGGAGCTCCGCCTCGCCCGACCCCAGGCCTCGGCCTCAGCCTCGGCCTCGGGAGAAGGACTCCGCCTCGCCCGACCCCGACCTCGGCCTCAACCTTGGCCTCAGGAGGAGGATCCCGCCTCGGCCTCAGCCTCGGCCTCGGCCTCGGAGAAGGACTCCACCTCGCCCGACCTCAACCTCGGCCTCGGAGGAGTCGCCGCCTCGCCCGACCCTAGGCCTCGGCCTCAGCCTCAGCCTCGGGAGAAGGACTCCGCCTCGCCCAACCATGGCCTCGTATCAGCTATGCCACAGGGGATCCATCATTACCCTACCCTTAGCTAGCCGCCTCAGGCTACGAAGGAATAAGACCGGCGTCCCATCTAAGTTACTCCGGTAACAGGTAATGATGGTTCCCTGCGTGCGCCCATGACGTCGTCTGCTCTCAACCCCCTATGGAAGCAAGGAAACGTCAGCAGGATCCATGCCGCACCATCAGCCATGCTTCTACAGGGCTCAAGGCACTTCTCCGACGGCCACGTTATTGCCTCTACAGGGCTCAAGGCACTCCTCTGACGGCCACGTTGGTACATCTACAGGGCTGAAGGCGCTTCCTCGATGGCCACATTATTATCTGTACAGGGCTCAGGGCATCTCCTTGTGTCTATAAAAGGGGGTGTCCAGGGCCCCACGAGAGGGGGGGGAAGGAACGGGGGAGAGAGAAAGGGACAAACGTGCAATTCACGGACGCCCGACGCGGACGAGCGGAGGCAGGCAGAGTAGGAGAGACACGGCGGAGGCAGCCCCAGATGGCTTGCCTCAAGGCCGAACCCTCTCCTTCTCTCTCTCTCTCTCTCTCTCTCTCTCTCTCTCTCGTTCTCGCTCTCCCGTGGCGCTTGTAACCCCTACTGCAAGCGCCCCCTGGTGCAGGATAATATAAGCCTCATCCCATTGCTTGTGTTCCATCTTGCATCAACCCATCTGGACAGGGGCATGCGGCACTAAAATTCACTAGTCGGTCCGGCTGAGGGCCCCCCGGGTCCGAAACATCAACAACTGGCCTCTCACTGGTCTCGTTGTAAGCTACAGGCCCCCTTTCTTCTTCAGTCCAAGCTTGATTTCATCATTATGTTATTCTCTATACTCAATTTAAATTACTTGGATGCAAATAATTTTGAGTTGAGATGCACCGATTAAATTTTATTTACTTTACAGTAGCATATCCATCAGGTACCCGATACCCGACAGGTACCCGGCGGGCGTGGATACGGGTATAGATTCTCGCCCGATTGGTTTGGTGGGTGTGGATATTTGTAGAAGGTTTTGGTATAATGTCAGCTCGGGTATTGCTATACCCGAATACAACCCGACCCGATGCCATCCCTACCCATACTGTTCTCGGTGGATTGTAATCGCTTTCACGTCTGCACCTTCGAACAAGCCGAAGTTATCAATGTAATATAAATTTTGTTGATGTTCATGTGTACATTATGAAATACATATGTGAATGAGCCATTGGATTACATTCATCATCTCTATGTATTCTTATTCATTTATTAAATGATGAAGGCATGTCCTTCATGACCTTCGTCTGAAGATCATTATATCCAAGAGGAGATAATGCTTTGAAGGACGAATGTCCTTAATCCTTAATGATTGTGTTGCCTTGTTCTTGATTCACAACATTTGAGAACAAGTGACCAACATATACCATAAGTGTTTTTTGTCCAAGTGATCCAGTAGAAGTGAATACATATAATGCTGAAAAATGACATATAAGGCAAGCATCAACAAAAAAATACTAATTGGTTTTCAAGCCAAGTAATGCATAAAAAGTGCACCAATCGACGTAGACATTGTCAATGAAGGCATAAAAATGATGATAACTCGAATCCTAAACATTGCACACATAAGCGTAAAATATGGTTCGATGTGCATACTTTTTGTCTTAAAATACCTATAGAGTTTCGGCATTAAAAAAGCATGCTTCATGTGATATTTACTGGAGGTTGTAATAAAAAATATCTTATTTAGTTTTGTACCGTAACCAGAATAATCAACTCTATCGCAATATATGCTACCATCGCCAGGCGACGTGAAAAAAATGAAAAAAGGTATTAACTAGTTTTCTGGTGGGGTGATTGCAAAAAAAGTGCAACAATTGTATAGATATTATTGTGATGTATGCATAATAAATAATGACAACTGTAAGCATAAATAATACACATGTAAGTATAAATTGTGCTTTGATGTGTATAACTTTTGTCTTGATATGCCTAAATAAAGTAACAATGGTAACAAACCATGAATCCTTTGACATTTACTAAAAATATTGAAATCATAAGAGTAAAAATTCATTAGTATTTCTCATGATGACCTAGAATATTGAACTAAGATTGAGTGTGGTGACTTACAATGTAAATGGATTAGGATTGTGTGGTGAGTTGGTCACAATATTGAGTCAATGTGGTGATGGAGTGTGACTGTCTCGAACGAGGGTTGTTGGGTGCATGACGACAGATGCCCGAACACAAAGAATGATGGAGCTCACGTAGAGACAAAGGTTTAGTGAGTCGGTGAATTCGCATTGGAGGTGTAGAATGTCGAATGCGAGTCGGCGAAAGCACATCGAGCAAGCGGTTTGGGGGAGCACGTCGCCGAGCACGGTCAGGTGGTGGTTGAAAAGAGCAACTATAGATTGGGAAAGATGCTAGAGACGTTGGCATTGGTAATAGTGGTATGACGATTGAGGCAGTTTTTGGTGATGTGGTGTGGGCCCACCAGTGTATAACCAGGTTGTAGTTCCAAAACATGGTTGGGTTGAACCGCAACACATTTTTGGATCAGGGATTCATTTTGCATATTGAGAGCATAGGGCTCCTAATATATATACTCTATTTGTCACATGAGGTGATGAACCAATTAATACATCATTTAAAACCTATGGTCCAACCAGACTAGCCAGACCATGTAATGGGTTCGCAACCTACTTATTTGGTTTGGGCACGCTGATTTGGTTGACGACGATTTCTTTTACATCCCTTATTAGGTAGGTCCTTTATTTTACTTAATATGGTTTCAATCATTATGATGGTTTTGTTTGTTTTTATTATTTGTCATATAATGTTCATTCACTCTTAGACTGTTTTAAGTCTTTTTTATTATATGTCAAAGAAAGTGTTGTTTCTTCAGGTCTTTTAAAGAGATGTCAGCTATTTGTAGTGTCATATTTAGTTGGAAGCTAGGATGTCCTGCCCGAACATACACAACCTCTATTTATAAGGTTTTAAGGACCATCTGGCCATTAGAACCAAGTCACTGCAGTCTGAGTCGTTAGATCGTCCGACGCCTAAGCGTTGGACTATAACATTTGGATCCGACGCATCTAGATGCTACCATAGGTACTAGCCGATGTTATTGTTGTCACCCCAATGACTTTGATCATATAGTATGATGTTTGTTGGGGGCCTTCATCCTTCGAAGCTCCTTAAAAGACTAACCATTGCTTTCTGATACATCTCTAAAATGTTATAGATGTTTCAGTAAAAACCACCTTCGGAATGAATCAAGCAAAGACGAAGGTATAAGCTTTGGGATAACAACGTAAAAAGACAAAGAGAGAAGCTAGAAGAAGCCGGAAGAAATTGTTCATAGATTCTAGCGATAAGATGATAGAGAGAAAGAGGACACTGTTACCCTTACCATGTTTAATAGTCTAAATGTTTAAGCTTCAGGCACAATTGTAATTCTACCGAAAATGTATTTCACACCTATAAATAGGTGAACAGTGCTCCGCACAAACACAATGAGACCTTTTTTGGGATGTGAGATCTCAACTTTGTGGTATTCGTTCTATGAAGTGTGTTTTCGTGCTGCTTTATATCAAAGGGTCGAAGGTACGTTTGTAAATTTATTTAAACAAGAAAAGGCAAGATTGAATAAAAAACCGAGAAACATGAGATGAGTTTTAATTTTATGTTTAATGGTTCATTTATGTTTCTGTTTAAAATGGTTTCGTTTTTATCATCTCTTGGAAACTTCATTTTCAAGATAACATTTGGAGTGTTAATTTAGAGGCAAAGGTTCAAACTCTCTAATCTGTGTTGCCTTGTTTTTATATCATACAACAATAAAAAACAAGTGAATACCACATATCGCCACTCCATTTGATTGTGTTCTTGGGTTGTTCTTGTAGATCTTGTACTCGGGTGTTACACCACTACGCTGGACCCAAAACCAACAGTGGAGTAATAGACAGCCTATCACACTAATAATTCATTGTCCTATGCAGGGCCCAATTTTGGGCGGATTTAGACAGGGTAGTAATTACTTGTTGTATGCTGGTATACGCACTTTTCTTTTGAATTATTGAAGCTGTTGCTGCCAGCAACCACATATTGCGATTTCTCTCTATATAGCATGTGGTGGTTGTGCTTATAGATCTTGTGTGCGCAAGAAGAAGGAAGAAGAAGAAGAAAAAGAAAGAAGACCAATGGCTTTGGAGGTGCAGGTGATAGAGTTGTCCTTTGTGGCGCCCAGCGCAGCTATGCCGCGACGGGGACTTTGGGTCTCTTCCCTGGACCTCAACTGTGCCAACAGAGGCTACACGCCCACGGTATACTTCTACCACCACTACACCGACGCCGCAGCCGCTGGCAACGTTTCTGATGCGACGAGCAGGCTCAAGGACTCCATGGCCAAGGCTTTGGTGCTCTTCAACCCCCTTGCCTGCCGCCTCAGCGTCGACAAAGATGGCCGGATCGAGATCGACTGCAACAGCGAGGACACGCTCTTCGTCATTGTAATACCCAAATTATAAAACTTATAAAAGAGTTGATCTCCATATGTGATTTGCCATCAACATCTTGAGACATGTTATTGAATTATTAAACATTTTTCAGATTAAATTCCGAATATAAATCATTACCCAATCAGAAGAACTGAAGTATAAAGTCAAATAAGATAATGCGTACTGATCAGGCATACTTGTGGATGACGCGAGCCAGAAGAAGCATGGTCGACGACGTCGAAGTAGCGGGGCCGATGACGTCGAAGCAGTAGGGTTCGACGATAAAATCATGAGCAGTCGCATTAGGACGCTTCCCAAAAACCTTATTCGCCCTCTCCCGGTGCAGGATCTCGAAGGCGAAGGGTTCCGGAGACCTGCTCTCTAGAGCGTAGATGCACGTCGGCGGTCAGGATGAAAAGAACTACGATAGCGGCGCAGTTGTGAGCAGAGGCGAAAATCTAACTTGTATTGGGATCGGTTTGACGCTGGCTGCTAGGCGCCTTATATAGGACTGAGTCCGCGAACCAATAACTATCAGCGATCCGATCTACACGCGAAAGACTCGCGTTCTGTTCAGATCCTTATAGTGATCGGTTAGAATTCTTAACTTAACAGCCAAGCAACTAAAAAATAAAACGGCAAAAAGATTTCGCGCCCCCGCAAGGTGAGGGGCCGGATTTCAGCAGACCATTCACGCGCATGTCGTGCACCCACGCCCTTCGCCATGCCCCACCCAGGCGAGGCGAGCGAGCGCGCGCGTGTGGTTCTCCACACTCTCTCCTCTCATCGATGACTTGGTGAGTGAGTGTAGCCTCCGTATTTAAACTAGTTCCACTCCATACATGGGCTTTTGAGACTTTTCTAGGATTTAATTGAATTTCTCAATTGGGCCTAGCCCATAAATCTAACAATCCCCCACCAGATCTCAAATGCCCATCTGCAGTTTTGCCACTGTTCACTACTGTTTGATATACTAGTGTTTCAGCAGAGACTATTAAGTTGAACTTCCACCTATAACTCCATGCTACACCAACCCACAACTTGGACAATGGACTATGTCTTGAATTGCAAGTTTTGTGTGAATGGGTTTCACTTAAAGCCATAACCAGTACCTGGCCACCAGTGGTCCCCTCCTCGGGTGGAGCATATACGTCATACTCCAAGGTCTCTTCATAAGTTTACTAGAGATCACCCAGATCTCATAGACTGCGGCGTTAGACAGTCTAACTCATATAGGTGTGTTCTTTCAAGAATGTTCTGCAGAACAACATCTTCGCTAATAAAAGCCAACAAAACACATTAAGGCACAAAGCCAACCTACCTTACAACATTTGGGAGTATTGTATCTTTACTTAGAGAGGGTCAAAGGTTACTCTCCTCAGTTCACCAATGGCTTGTTATTCGCAGGACCTAATTCACATGATCTCCGATCACATAGACTGGGTTTCCACCATGGCAACTTATACGGGTCTCATACCCATCTCTCTCGATGCGATTTCTATCACATTATGTGGTAGTCCCTTTGTAAAAGGATCTACCAGATTTTTATCTGTTGAAATATAAGTCACACTTATTACTCTAGAGTTTCTCAACTTTCTAACAGACTTTAATCGTCTTTTGACATGTCTTGTTGACTCTCCATTATCCATAGAACTTGTCACTTTAGCAATCATTGTTTGATTGCCACAGTTCATAAGGATAGCTGGTATTGGTTTCTCAACCACCGGCAAGTCCATCAAGAGTTCACGCAACCATTCTGCCTCAATGATTGCTGTGTCAAGTACAGCTAGCTCGGCTTCCATGGTTGACCTCGTCAAGATGGTCTGCTTGCATGACCTCCATGATACCGCACCTCCACCAATAGTAAAGACATAACCACTGGTGGCATAAAGCTCGTCCGCATCAGATATCCAGTTCGAATCACTATATCCTTCAAGTACTGCATGCTGACCAGAATAGTGAATTCCATAGTTCATTGTACCTTGCAAGTAGCGCATAACCCGCTCAAGTGCATGCCAATGACCAGTCCTAGGGTTTGACATGAACCTACTCAATTTGCTCACAACAAATGAAATATCGGGCCTTGTTGCACCAGCAAGATACATGAGTGAACCGACGATCTGAGAATATCTCAATTGGTCGAAACCAATTCTCTTGTTCTTTCGCAGTGTCACACTGGGATCATAAGGTGTTGGAGAAGGTTTGCAATCAGAGAAGCCAAATTGCTTCAAAACCTTTTCAACATAGTGAGATTGCGAGAGAGTAATCCCACCATCTGCCTTAATCAGCTTGATGTTTAGAATCACATCAGCTTCTCCCAGATCTTTCATATCAAAACTCTTTGATAGAAAAGACTTGACTTCATTGATCATATCAATGTTTGTGCCAAATATCAATATATCATAAAAATATAAGCACAATATAACTCCTTCGCCCCACCACAGCGATAATATACACACATGTCTGACTCATTAATGGCAAAGCCTGCAGACGTTAGAGTCGTGTCAAACTTCTCATGCCACTGCTTTGGTGCTTGCTTTAGACCGTACAAAGATTTCAATAACTTGCACACCTTGCTTTCTTGACCCTTTACAACAAATCCATCAGGCTGTTCCATATAGATTTCCTCATCTAGCTCTACATTAAGAAAAGATGTCTTTACATCTATCTGATGGACAAGGAGACCATACGAGGCAGCCAAGGAAAGTAGTACTCAAATAGTAGTCATTCTAGCAACAGGTGAGTAAGTATCAAAGAAGTCTTCTCCTTCTTTCTGAGTATAGCCTTTAGCCACAAGCCTAGCCTTGTACTTCTCAATTGTACCATCAGGCTTGAGCTTCTTTTTAAACACCCACTTACAACCAACAGGTTTATAGCCATAGGGTCGATTAGTGATTTCCTATGTACCATTTGAAAGAATGGAGTCCATCTCATTATGAACAGCTTCTTTCCAATCATTTGCATCTAGAGATGCAAATGCTTCTGCAATGGTAGTAGGAGTATCGTCCACCAGGTACACAACGAAATCATCATCAAAGGATCTTTCAACCCTTTGTCTCTTTCTCCTTTTAGGAGCATCATTGTCATCCTCCTCTAGGACAATTTCATATGGCTGTTCAGAACTCTCAATAGGTGTACTATGTCCAGGAGTTATCTCAGAAGAGTATCTAGAATTGCTATAAATGTCTTTAATTGGAAATATGTGTTCAAAGGAAGTAGAATCACATGATTCCATAATAGTATCAACATACATATCAGGAACTTAAGATTTAACTACTAAAAATCTATAGGCTATGCTACACGAAGCATATCCAAGAAAGACACAATCCATTGTCCTTGGTCCAAGCTTGCGCTTTTTATTAATTGGTACATTGACTTTCGCCATACACCCCCAAGTGCGCAAGTATTAAAGTGATGGTTTTCTCCCAACCCACTTCTCATAAGGGGTTTTATCTTCTTTGCCCATAGGAATTCTATTCAAAACATGACATGAAGTCAAGTTGCCTCCCCCACCATGCCTTAGATAAACCACAAGTGTATAACATGGCATTCACTAGGTTAGTCAATGTACGGTTTTTCCTTTCAGCAATCCCGTTTGATTCGGGTGAATAGGGAGGCGTCCTCTCATGAATAATGCCATGTTCTGCACAGAAATCATCAAAGACTTTGGGAAATAATTCGCCACCACGATCTGATCTAAGACGTTTGATCTTTCTCTCTAGTTGGTTTTCAACTTCAGCCTTATAGATTTTAAAGTAGTCTAACGCCTCATCTTTAGTTTTTAGCAAGTATAATAGCAAAATCTAGACGCATCATCAATTAATGTCATGAAGTATCTCTTGCCACCTTTTGTCAACACACCATTCATCTCACAAAGATCATAATGTATGAGTTCTAGAGGTGCTAGGTGTCTCTCCTTAGCAGCCTTGTGAGGCTTTCGAGGTTGCTTCGACTGCACATAACTATGGCACTTAGAACCTTTGATTATGGTGATATTCGGAATTAAACTCATGGTGGAAAGCCGAGACATAGAGCCAAAATTAATATGACACAAACGAGAATGCCAAATACTCTCAAGATCATCAACATTAGCGCAAATATGGTTCACAGACTTATTATTGAAATCTAACAGAGAAAAGCGGAACAAGCCTCCGCAATCATAGCCTTTACTAATAAATTGTCCAGACTTAGACACAACTAATTTATTGGACTCCAAAACTACCATGAACCCATCTCTAAATAGAAGGGTTCCGCTAACGAGATTCTTGTGTATAGAAGGGACATGCTGCATGATCTTTCTCGAAGTAAACTTCAAATCCACCATGCCAATGCCATGAACAGAAGCATGTGACCCATTCCCCATTAGGACGGAGGAATCTCGGGCACCTTGATAAGAAGAGAACAAATTTTTGTCAGAACACACATGAACATTAGCACTAGTATCAAGCTACCAACTAGGTGATTGAAATACTGAGAAGATGAAAGGTAGATTACCATACCCTTTGTCTCCCTCATTGCTAGCGATCACTGTGTGGACATTTCCCTTTTTGCCACGGCGATTCGCTCGAGCAGGACAGTCCTTGGCAAAATGAACAGTCTCACCACATGTGAAACATGTCAGTTCAGCCTTGTTCTTCTTCTTCTTGAAGTTGGTAGTTTTGTTGGGCTTGTTAGATTTTGTCTTCCCTTTGCCCTTGTTGTGGTTCTTTTGAACCATGTTGGCTCTGGAGTGGCCCTAGCCTCCTTTAGATCCTTTGTCCTTAGCCTGAGCTTTATCCTCAACATCCAGAGACGCTATCAGATTTTCAACTATTATCTCTTGTCTCTTATGTTTCAGAGATGTGGCGAAGTTCCTCCATGTAGAAGGCAACTTTGCAATAATGCATCCAACCATAAATCGGTCAGGAAGGACAATCTTAAGGTGGTCGAGATCCTTGGCTATATTTCATGAGCTTGCTCTACAATAGAGTGATTATCAGGCATCTTATAATCATGAAAGATCTCCATGATATACAGGTCACTGCCAGCATCTGATGCACCATACTTAGTAGTAAGTGCATCCCACAGCTCTTTCCCGTCTGTGTGCCGTATATTCGCATCAACCAGACGGTCAACAAGGACGCTAAGAACTGCTCCCATAATGATAGTATTGGCATGGTCGTACTCTTTCTCCTGTTCAGGAGTCAGTCCACACTCAGGTTTGCCTTTACTAACATGGAACACATTCATAGCAGTAAGCCCTAGCATGGCCTTGACTTGCCACCTCTTAAAGTGCATACCAGTGAATTTTTTCTGGCTTCAGCGCATAGGCAAAAGCATCCATAGCTAAACTAGGAAATTGTCTACAATAAGGTTTTTGGATTGTTGAATTATTAGACATTTTCTAGATTAAATTCCAAATATAAATCATGACCAAATCAGAAGATCTGAAGTATAAAGTCAAATCAGATGATGAGTACTGATCAGACATACTGGTGGATGACATGGGCCAGAAGCAGCAGGATCGACAACGTCGAAGCAGCGGGGCCGATGACGTCGAAGCAGCAGGGTTCGACGACAAGATCACGGGCAGTCGCGTTAGGACGCTTCCCAAAAACCTTATTCGCCCTCTCCCGGTGTAGGATCTCGAAGGCGAAGGGTTCCGGAGACCTGCTCTCCCGAGCGTAGATGCACGTCGGCGGTCGAGATGAAGAGAACTACGATGGCGGCGCAGTTGTGAGCAGAGGCAAAAACCTAACTTGTATTGGGATCAGTTTGACACTGGCTGCCAGGCGCCTTATATAGGGCCGAGTCCACGAACCAATAACTATCCATGATCCGATCTACACGCGAAAGACTCGGGTTCTGTTCAGATCCTTATAGCGATCGGTTAGAATTCTAAACTTAACAGCCAAGCAACAAAAAAAAACGGCAAGGCGAGGGGCTAGATTTTGGCGGACCATTCACATGCATGTTGTGCACCGGCGGCCCTTCGCCCCCGCCCTGCCCCGGCCAGGTGAGGCAAGGCGAGCGAGCGCATGCGTGTGTTTCTCCACACTCTCTCCTCTCATCCATGACTTGATGAGTGAGTGTAGCCTCCATATTTAAACTAGTTGCACTCCACTTGGACTAGCAATATGGTACGAATTGTTCCACCATTCCCTAGCCATACCCATACATGGGCTTTTGAGATTTTTCTAGGATTTAATTGAATTTCTCAATTGGGTCTAGCTCATAAATCCAACACATGTGACTAAACATAATTAAAGAGAATAATTCTTTAATAAACACAAAAAGGAAAAGCCATGCATCATATTGGAGTTTTGTTTGTGCATTAAATAATGGTCACAATAATATTAATAAAAATATAATAATAACTTGAGATGTGGTTGAACCGCATATTGAAATTAGGGTTTGAAAATAGAGAGGGAAAAGAAGGAAAGAAATACTATGAAAAACAAAATGAATCCATAGATAAATAAATTCATCCCACACTGTTATGTTTAAGTTGAATATTTAAATGGAATACAAATTTTGTTACAAGGTTTGAATTCAAATTCTAGATTTGAATATAAAATAAAAACAAAAACAGAAAATAGGAAGGAAATTAGAAGGGCGCCTGGGCCAAAACTCCTCCTTTCGGCCCACATCTTCATTTCCTGTGCACATTCAGCCCAGAACTCAGCCCACCACCGTGCTAGCAACACTGACATAGACTTGTGGGGCCATCACCTCAGTCGTCCGACTAGGTACTACATCCCCGCGGGTGCTGTCACAGCTAACATTCTATGTGACTGTCATGTGGGAGCGCCGTGTTGGACTGTTCCCTTCCGATTCGGGCGCTCGGGCGGGACTGGGTCGCTGCCAGCTCAAATTGGCGGTGATCTCGAGCAAGTGGTTGCCCAGCCGGCTTACATAGATCTCCACGCACCACTATCTTCGCCATACCTCATGCCACGTCTCGTTGCAACCATCATGATAATTTGTGACTGTTGTGGTTATTTCGCCGAGCGTCGTGGGTGGAGCAGCGAGGCATCATCGCTTGCCAGCATGAGGGACCCCCCATCGTGCCCGGTGGGCGCGTTTAGTAATTCCTGGGGCACCCTAAACACGGGCATCACCGATTGTGGGTGAAGGCGGGACCGTGTGGGTGGAATTTCTCGACAGAGTCGTCTTCTCCGCCAAACCGCTCCTCACACCGACCGGACCCCCTTCGCACTCCTCCACCGATAAGAGTTGTTCCAGCACCTCATCATCATGTTAGCAGAATATTGGATCGATGGGTAGGAAAGATTAGGCCATATGGGATTGGGAATTTCTCGTCATTGTTAAACGTCGTCGCGACTCTGGGATTCGCCGTGGGCCGCGCTAGTTGTGCCACCCCATGGGTACCTTAGCCACCACTATGATCATGTAGTCCTGGCGTACCGAACAGAGGGACAAGTGGTGAGTAGCAAGTCGAGGTGTGGGTTGGCTGCGCGCTGGTGATCCACCGTCGGGTCCTAGCGGGGGGCAATCGCCGCCCTGCTCGGCCGGAGGATGAAGATGGACCCTGGATTATCGATCTATTGATGAGCGGCGCACATTAAGAGATGGATACCAATTCGGGTTGGGGAGATGATAGTCGTTCGATTTAGATTGGACAGATGACAAGTGATTCTAGGGTATTGAATCTGGTGCGTAGAGATTTGATCGTGCGGTTTAGGTTGCCTGCTGACTCATACGCGGCGGGATCTAATCTCTGCCTCAAGTATTGGATCCGACGATCCATATCCAGGGATACCTCTTCTCGGTGTTAAATTTGCACAAGAGCCCCTGGAGATTTCTGTTATAAACCCTATAAAAGAATTTAGTGCAGCCAATGCTTAGGACTCTATCTTCTGTGCTATTAATCCAAAATAATGTAATTTTATTTTGCATGAATATTATTAAGTATGAACTTAATAATTGTTATATTTGTATGCAAATAGAAAAGAATGCGAAGATAATAGCAAGTAGAGATATGTGAATTATAAATGTAAAAAACAAAAATAATTCACGAACTAAAGTATGCTATATTCATAATAAAACAAACGAATTTAGACTTCTAACACAAATTAGAACTGAAAATACATATAAAAACTGAGTTAGATACTAAAATTCATAATTAAAATGATAAATAGGCCATTCTAGGCCCATGGGAGCGGTCCAGGCGGGCCAGGCAGTGGCCTGGTGGCCAGCACGCCAGCCCAGCCAAGTTGGTCAGCCCAGGCAGCCCACCAGGGGGCCAACACGCCCATTATAAATGGGATAGCTAGGGTTTCAAACCCTAATCGCCCCAAGCTCTTCAGCCATCACTACCAAGAGACTCCAGGGGCCAGGCACTGACGCCAGGCTCAGGAGCCATGCCGCCCGGTCGGATCCGTGGCCCACAGCAACGGGGAGCCGTGCCGCCGCCACGGGGAGCTTTGCCCCTGCGTGTCGTCGGCCGGTGCCCGTGCCGGGCCACCACCTGAGCAGCGCTCTCACCACGCCTTGGAGCTCGTGCACGAGGAGCCGCTAATGCCTGATGCCAGACGTCCACGACAGGCGTCATGGGTCGTGCGCGTGCCGGCGTGCACACCTACACACAGCTGTGGGGGCCATGCCGAGCCGCTTGCCGATGTGGCTATGGGCTAAGCCGAGCCTCATGCACCAAGGTCGTGGGCTGCGCTGAGCCGCACGTGTTCGTCGGACGCTGCCGCTGGGTGCCCACGGGGCCGAGTGCATGTACACGCGCCGGGGCCGACCACGCTCGCATAGCGGCGCTCCGTCTGTGCCCGCGTAGGGGGCCGCGCTGCTCCACCACCCCTCCCCCCAACCGGCCATCATAGTGTTAACCACCACCAGCCAGATCAAGGGCCATTAAGCCCTCCCATTGGAGGAGGAAGATGGGGCACCCCACTTGGGCAGTGGCTAGTGAAGATAATGCGTCCGTGTGGAGCGTCGACGACGCGAGGAGGTTGTCCACGATGAGCAGCAATGGTCTCGATGACCACCAACGTGGGCAGAGTTAGGGAACGACGCCTAAATGCCCCTATAGTCGGTGGAGAAGGCAGTGGTGCTACCATATCTGTTGGGTGCTTGTTCTCAAGTGCTATGAATCAAGAACAAGGCAACATAAAATGTTAAAAGATAATGCCCTTCGTCCTCCGAAGCATTATTTCCCATGAGATATAATGATCTTCAGACGAAGGGGATGAAGGACATACCTTCGTTACCACAGTGTAAATTAATGTAAGAAGAAGCATATGAAATATGAAAGTCAACATGGATAATCATGAATAATCATATGATGTTATTAATATATTTTAATTGTCATGGATAAACAAAACTGATATAGAATTACATTTGTACCTTCGGCTTGACAGAAAGCAAAGATCCGAGCGTGATACACGAGCGAGCATAAATCAGCGTGAACAGTACGGGGGTATTGTTCATCTACATTTATAACAACCTATGTGAAATTACAATTACACCCTGTACAATTGACTACATTTATGACACAAATTATCATGGGTCAATATGTCCTTTCATCTTTAAGTCGGTGCTACACCTTTGTCTCAAAGCGTGTTACTATGCCGAAGCTCCTTAGATGACATTTTCGGCGCTGCTTCAGTGTTGATCTTCCGAAGGTGTTTCTTCTTGCAGGACCTTCGGCGACGAAGCTGGCCCCCAACAGTAGCCCCTTCGCGGTGCTAGATCGTTTTTCGTAATGAGCTTGATCCGTGAAAACATCTTTGAAGCTTCGGAATGCCGAAGGTCCGAAAAACACCTTCCCTGGGCTCGTTGTCGAGAAACGATTACAATATTCCATGTGCAAGAGGTGGTTCACCATGCAGCGGATATGCGCGGTCTGGTGGTTCTTGTCCCAAGCATCGGTTGGTCCACCATTCAACGGGTGTGAGTAACTATTCAGCGGGTGCGGTTAGTTTGGCGATTCACCTTCCCACCTGCAGCACTATATAAACAGACGGGTGGTTGTGAAGTTATCACAACATTCATTGCCATTGTACAGTTGTGCTGTTGAAAATTTTAACCATAGCTGAAGCTTTTTTACTGCATTTCTGAGCGAGCCACTGCTCAAGATTAGCTTCGTCAAAAGAGGGAGCTTCGTCGAAAAACTGCGAAAAAACAATCAACTTTGTAAGAACTGCAAGAAAATCAACAAATGGCTAGAGTGCGTTCAACCGCTAGAATTACGTGCGATAAAGAGGAGGCCGAAGCTGCTGAAACTGCCCCAATCTCCAAAGTAATGAGGCAATTGGGACTGGTTGTAATAGAGGGTTCCTCTAACGAAGGTGCACATGCTTCCGAAGCTGAATAGGCTAATATTGAAGAGGGTAATGTTGATGAAGAAGAGATAGGTTATAACACCGTCATGCCATCCAAACCCAGCCACTTGGACTTTGGAAAGTCTACTATCTCTGCAGCTGATATGCCCATGATATTAAAGCTAGGCTACTTCGGGGAAGCCGAGAAGAAGCTAATTCGTTTTGGCGGAGAAGAAACTACTCCAAAGCCAGAAGATGATGAGGTGGTAGTTTTCAGAAGTTTCTTCAAGGCAGGATTGAGGTTTCCTTTACATGAAATGATTAGGGATGTTTTGGAAGATTTCGCAATTTATCTTCATAAGCTGACCCCTAACGCCATTGTTAAGCTCAGTGTCTTTATCTGGGCTCTTCGAAGCCAAGGAGTGGAGCCGCTTGCCGAAGCTTTCTACCGGGTGCACGAGCTTCATTATTAGATGAAGGCTAGAGAAGATGGGCTTCATGAGAATTTCGGCTGTTACAACTTTGCTTATCACAAAGATATGAAGACTCAGGTGGTCAGTTATCGCACCAAATGGCCAACCGGTTAGAAGAATGAGTGGTTTTATGTTAAGGTTGATGAGAAAAAGGAGAAGATAGTTCAGAGCCCACTGGTCCTAACCTTCGGGTTAACTAGGCCCCTGTGCGACATGCTGTAAGGGTCACCATGCCGAGAAGCTGTGGGCAAATTCTGAGTTGTATCTGAGCATATTGGTACTAGAGATTTGGTGCAGGAATACTTGGTCAATAAAGTATTTCCGACATTAAAGGAATGGAACATGCCGAAGCTTAAAGGAGAAAAGAAAAAGAATGAATTTGTTCAACTACCTTATCACTTCAAGTTCAAGAAACATTTCAAAGGGCCTTGCCAGGAATGGTTGGAAATGATTGATGCTATGTGCAATGAAATTTTGGGCAACTATACTAAGAAAGAAGATCAATTGATGACCGCGGCCTTCGGTACCTGACCGAAATGAAGACTAAATCGAGTAATGGATGCCCTACAATTTGAATACCCTGATTATGAACGATTAAGCAAGGGTGCTGAAGGGCCAAAGCGAAAAAGAGTTGCCAGTATTATGAAGAGACAAGCTGCTAGAATGATAGAAGAAGATGAGAAAGCTTTAAAGAAGAAAAAATCTAGCCCTGAGCCGAAGGTGGCTGTTCCAAAGAAAAGAAAAGCTGCAGTGCGAAGCCAAGAACCACTGATATAGAGGAAGAAGTTCCTTCAACGCCTCCTGCTGCTGATGTGGAGGAAATTTTACAGGTAATGACCGAATCTTTACCTCTCAAGCTAAGTCCACTAGGGCCACAACTGATGAAGCTTTTACAGAAGAAAGAGGAGCCTGCGGCAATCAAGAAGCCTGCTGAAAAAAGGCGAAGGATTATTACTGTTATTGATGCTATTGAAGAAACGCCACCATCGGCTTCGGCGTCAAAAACACCGGTTGTCGAAGGCACTGCAGCTACCGAGGATACCCCCGCCGAAGCTGCAACTGTCGAAGCTGAGGCGACTGAAGATACAAATCTATAAAGCACTTTTTCTGATATTGATAAGATGCCTTTGATCATGGCTGCAGAAGAAGCTGCTGCAGCTGCCGAAAAAACTCTGGCCCCAGCGCTTAGGAAAGAGAAGGGGAAGGAGATTGCCGAAGATACTTGGGAGGAAAAGGATTTTAATTTTCAAAACATACTTGGGCAAAAGCTGATGCGTCACGATGCCCGATCTTCACGACGTAGGATCAATCTTCAGATAACTAGCTTCAAAGAAGCCAAGATAACTTGCTGCAAGCAGCGATAACTAGTGCAACCTGACAAATAAAACTCGAAGCCAACCACCGTCTTTAACCGGCAGCCTGAATCGAGGATTCGCCCAACCACACTCTCAAAGAACCAACCAACACAGCCTACAATCAATCGAGGAGACCTCGAAGGGAGTAGGAGCACCAATTGGGAGCGGATGAAGCCGCCGCTTCTGCAATCCCGCGAAGGAATTCACAAGAGCAAAGGGGTAGAGATCACTCTCAATATTTGTTAGCACATAGCTGAACAAAGGGGTTCTGTTTTAGATTATCATAAGCTGCCTTACATCATAGACATAGGGGGTATTTATACTAGTAACAACCAGCCTTAGCGAGGTATAAACACAAAACAAAAGTATTTTCACGTGCTAATGTGAAGGAGCCTCTTCGGGAGATCTGCAGAGCTGATTTCCGTGTGGCTGTTTGACTTCTGCGCAGCCTTCAGTATTTTGACAATAACTTCTTCTAGGAATCTTCAAATGACGTGGGACTGGTTGCATTGGAAAGCTAACTTGATAAGCTTTCTCACCATATATAGCATTCTTAATGAAACTTCGTAGAATGATGCAGTTTAATACGAAAACATGGTCATCAAGCAGACTGTTGACCTTCTGACCAGTCAGAACTAAAGTAGGTCGGCTGCCTTTCTGGTAGATGTGGTTAAGTCTGCTGTAGAAGCATTGGAAACTAGACTTCAAGAGCTTTTCAAAAAGTACTTATGGGCCTTCATAGCTTTTGGGAATCAAAAGTTATGACTGTTTCTTTTGGTCGGTTCTTTAGCGCTGGACTGACTCGAACGTAGCTCTTCTTGCTGATTCGCCTTTGATATGTTTTGTCCTTCCTCTTGGTGAACCTCTTGCTGTAGCTTCTTAGCTCGGCTACGTGTAATTGGTCCATCAAAGACTAGTGCGTGCACCTTTTGCTGTAGCTTCTTAGCTCGGCTACATGTAATTGGTCCATCAAAGACTCGGGTTGGTGACGATGTTGGTTGTACTTGAGTTGATGTAGTATAACTTGGGGGTTGTAATGTGTTGCTTAATGGCGTGGTCGTATCATCCTCCTCCCCTTGAAAAGGAGTCGTCCTCGACTCTGAAGTGTCTTCACTTATAAATGGTAAGAGGTCAGCAACATTAAACGTGTTGCTCACGCCATAGCTCGGTGGAAGATATATCTTGTATGCATTATCATTGATCTTGGCAAGAACACGAAATGGACCATTCCCTCGCGGTTCCTGCAATAAAAGCAATCTAACCGAAGAATTTGGTACACAAAGTTTGTTAGCTCCAAACAAAAATCCATCATGTATATGATATTTCTCCCAACCTTTTCCATCTTTACAACGAATGTATGGTTCTGAAAATTCAGGATCATCATTATACATTTCTTTCAAATTTTCAAGACCCAAAACTTTTACCTCTAGTTGATTCAACAACACATTCCTTCGAGACAAGGCATCAACGACCACATTGTCCTTACCTTTCTTATATTTCACAATGTATAGAAATGTTTCGATAAACTCAACCCATTTGGTATGGCGACGGTTCAGTTTGGCTTGCCCTTTCAAATACTTAAAAGCTTCATGATTGGAATGAATAACAAACTCTTTTGGCCATAAGTAGTGCTGCCATGTTTCAAGCACTCGGACCAAAGCATACAATTCTTTGTCATATACAGAATAATTT
Source organism: Zea luxurians (assembly GCA_029449295.1). Taxonomy (NCBI): domain Eukaryota; kingdom Viridiplantae; phylum Streptophyta; class Magnoliopsida; order Poales; family Poaceae; genus Zea; species Zea luxurians. The sequence continues at coordinate 8,758,997 of JAOPSE010000034.1, forward strand.
AATTGAGCACCTCCCAATTTTTCACTAAAATATGCTATAAGTTTTCCTTGTTGCATTAAAACTCCTCCTATCCCAATCCCACTAGCATCACATTCTACTTCAAAAGTTTTAGTGAAATCAGGAAGAATAAGTACAGGTGCTTCAGTCAAACGTTTCTTCAATTCTTGAAAAGCATCTTCTTGTGAGTTTCCCCATTTAAATTCAACACCTTTCTTTGTCAATTCATTTAAAGGGGAAGCGATGGTACTGAAATCTCGCACAAATCTTCTATAAAAACCAGCAAGACCATGAAAACTTCTTACTTGACTTACATTCGTTGGAGCTGGCCAATCCTTGATGGCTTTCACCTTGGATTCATCCACCTCTATTCCTTTTGCTGAAACAACAAAACCAAGAAACACAACATGGTCTGTGCAAAAACTGCACTTCTCAAGATTAGCAAATAATTTCTCCTTTCTAAGCTCATCTAAAACTTGTCGAATGTGTTTCACATGTTCATCAAAAGACTTGCTGTAAATTAGAATATCATCGAAGTAGACAACAACAAATTTTCCAATGAAAGTTCTTAAGACATGGTTCATTAATCTCATAAAAGTACTAGGAGCATTAGTCAACCCAAAGGGCATTACTAACCATTCATACAACCCAAATTTTGTTTTAAATGCAGTCTTCCATTCATCTCCAGTTTTCATTCTTATTTGATGGTATCCACTTCTCAAATCAATTTTAGTAAAAATTGTGGAACCACTTAATTCATCAAGCATATCATCTAGTCGTGGAATAGGATGGCGATAGCGAACGGTAATATTATTTATAGCTCTACAATCAACACACATCCTCCAAGATCCATCTTTCTTAGGTACTAAAATCACAGGAACAGCACAAGGGCTTAAGCTTTCACGAACAAAACCTTTATCAAGAAGTTCTTGTACTTGCCTTTGTATTTCCTTAGTTTCTTCGGGATTGGTTCGATATGGTGGACGATTAGGAAGTGCAGCCCCTGGAATAAGATCGATTTGATGCTCAATCCCTCGAATTGGAGGTAGTCCAGCCGGTGTTTCTTGTGGAAATACGTCTTCATAGTCCTGCAAAAAATAAGCCACAACACTAGGAAGAGATGTTATGTCGTTAGGAGAAATCAAAACATCTTTGTTCACAAGTACAAAGAGTACTTGATATGGGTTGTTCCTCACTTCTCTCAGCTCAGATTTTGTGGCTAGCATAACTAGATGTTCTCCCTCTTCCTTCCTTTTATCTCTTGAATTTGGCTTGTAGCACTCGCTCACCGAATTGTGGATGGCACTCAATTTCTTTTGCTCTTCTCCTCCTCTACTTGCTGCACTAATTTCAGTTTTCTTTTGTAAATGTTCAGCCATGATTTGTTGAGGGGTCATAGGCTTGAGTACAAACTTTCTCCCTTTCAGATCTAGCGTGTATTGATTTGTTCTTCCACAATGCTGAGAATATCGATCATATTGCCAAGGTCTTCCTAGCAGCATGTGACACACAGACATGGGTGCAACATCGCACTCCACTGTGTCAACATACTCTCCAATCTTGAACGAAACTTTCACCTTATAACCAATCTTGATATCTCCTGATTCATTCAACCATTGGACATGATATGGATGAGGGTGTCGCTGCAACTTCAAACCAAGCTTTTCAACCATCTCACGACTTGCAAGATTATGGCAACTCCCTCCATCAATGATCACTTTTACTACTTTGTCTTGCACTTTGGCTCGCGTTTGAAAAAGATTATGTCGCTGTCCAATTTCAGCTTCTTTCATTTGAACACTCAAAATTTGTGTAACCACAAGAGTAGTACCATGCTCAAATTCACATCCCGTTTGTTCTTCAGATTTATCAATGTCATCTTCATTTCTTGCTTCAGCTTCCTCTTCACTAGCTGATGTATATTCTCCATCATCAGTCACAAGGATCACACGATTATTTGGACACTCCTTTATGACATGACCACGACCTCCACACTTGAAGCACTGAATACCACTACTCTTGGCTGTTGAACCCACTGATGTTGAAGTGGATGCTGCTGGTTTATAACTCGGGTTTGTAGCAGCACCGTTCTTTCCACTAGAATTGCCTTGAATATTGGATCGCAGGCCTCCAGTTGAACCTTTTGTTGCTGAGGATGCAGCAGTAAACCTTGAGATCGATTTGCTTCCTCCAGTCATGGTTCGTGCACCATATGACAAGGGCTTGCTGCTCTTAGCATCTTGTTGCAGCTGGCGTTCAGCTTTGGTGGCTTGATGTACCAAATCAATAAGACTTTGGTACGGCTGAAACTCAACAATACGCTGAATGTTGCGGTGTAACCCAGCCATGAAACGTGCAATGGTTTGCTCTTCGTCTTCAAACACATTGGCTCTAATCATGGCCTTCTCCATCTCCTTATAATACTCCTCAACAGAGAAACTTCCTTGCCTCAAATTCTGCAATTTATCAAAAAGATCACGCCGATAATGCTTCGGCACAAAACGAATTCTCATTTCTCGCTTCATCTCTTGCCAAGTAATAATAGGGTCCTCTCCATCTTCTTCACGATCACGAAGAAGTTGCTCCCACCAAATCAGAGCATATCCTTCAAACTCAAGAGATGCCATTGCGAGTTTCTTCTCCTCTGAATAATTATGTAGGCGGAAGATTTTCTCCACCTTCAATTCCCATGTGAAATAATCTTCAGGATCAGATCTACCATCAAATTTTGGCATGGGAAACTTAAGTTTCCCAAATCTCTCTTCTTGGTTGACACCTCTATGATGACGACGACCATAGCGATGTTGAGACTGATCATCCCCAAATTCAGATTCTTCATTGTCATTATTTCTTCAATTTCGGCCTCTTCCTCTACCATGTGCAGCACCTTGATTTCTCCTCCCATGTTCACTTGCTCTTCTAGAATAATTTCCTTCACCTTCTTCCCCATCTTCATCATAATTTCTTACACTGTCGGGGAGTCGACGACGACCTCTGATTTCAGCCATAAGTGTCTGAAGATCTTGTGCCAACAGATCTTGCTTGGCTTCTATGCTTTGTTTGAGCTCATTGAATTGTATCAGGGTGACACATTCTTCAATCTCAACGTTGGGATCCATCTTCCTGCGAAGTTAGTGACAACAAGGCAACAAATATAGGTGGAATATGAAGCTATATAGAATCTCACAACCTCACCACTCTTACCAACCAAAGCTCTTATGAGTTCCCTGCGGGTTGCAAGAAAATGTGTGGTGGTAACAAGAAAGTGGTGGTTAAGCGAATACAAGACCAGAGTACCGATTACGATGGCTTATATGTGGAGCTTGGTGGGGATTAATAAACAAGGGATACAATCTGAATTCTAGTTGTTGTTAAGTTAAATAACCATCCGACTAGAAGTTCCCTGCCTAGTGCTGACCACAAGATACGAGGGATGCAAATAGATCAAACACACGCGCAAGAAATTTCAGATTTGATGCAGACAAGGAGTATGATTGGAATGCAAGTGTTGCAATCAGATCCAACCAAAATTTTGCACCAAATGATAACAGCAAGCTGGTTGAACAACTTGATAAAAATTTTCAGCACTTGTGCACATAAACAAAATGATTGTTCTATGTTTCTTTCACAATCTTGTTCAACACTTTTTTTTGGTACTTTTCTTTCTTCTCTTTTTTTTCGATACTCTTTTTTTTATCGAACTAAACACAGAGATCTGATATGATATTGCACACTTTATAATACTTAACAAAGAACTCAACCAGCAGCTATAACTTAAATAGGATCAAAGTTAACGCGAAGGAAATGATGAGAGTTTTTAGATTTTTCTTTTTGTGGATATTTTCAGATATATATAAGAGGCTCAAATGGAACACAAAGGATAGAGTGACCAGCAACTAAACAAAGACTCTAAGGACTGAAACTTAACAAAACTCACTGGAACAACAGATTGAAACAAAGGGCTATGACAAAATATTTTATGGCTTTTTGGTGGATAGGACGAACACAAAATATATGTAGCTAAGGGTAAAGAATCCTACTGTGGCAACTGAGGCTTTGATACCAGATGATGCGTCACGATGCCCGATATTCACGACGTAGGATCAATCTTCAGATAACTAGCTTCAAAGAAGCCAAGATAACTTGCTGCAAGCAGCGATAACTAGTGCAACCTGACAAATAAAACTCGAAGCCAACCACCGTCTTTAACCGGCAGCCTGAATCGAGGATTCGCCCAACCACACTCTCAAAGAACCAACCAACACAGCCTACAATCAATCGAGGAGACCTCGAAGGGAGTAGGAGCACCAATTGGGAGCGGATGAAGCCGCCGCTTCTGCAATCCCGCGAAGGAATTCACAAGAGTAAAGGGGTAGAGATCACTCTCAATATTTGTTAGCACACAGCTGAACAAAGGGGTTCTGTTTTAGATTATCATAAGCTGCCTTACATCATAGACATAGGGGGGTATTTATACTAGTAACAACCAGCCTTAGCGAGGTATAAACACAAAACAAAAGTATTTTCACGTGCTAATGTGAAGGAGCCTCTTCGGGAGATCTGCAGAGCTGATTTCCGTGTGGCTGTTTGACTTCTGCGCAGCCTTCAGTATTTTGACAATAACTTCTTCTAGGAATCTTCAAATGACGTGGGACTGGTTGCATTGGAAAGCTAACTTGATAAGCTTTCTCACCATATATAGCATGCTTAATGAAACTTCGTAGAATGATGCAGTTTAATACGAAAACTTGGTCATCAAGCAGACTGTTGACCTTCTGACCAGTCAGCACTAAAGTAGGTCGGCTGCCTTTCTGGTAGACGTGGTTAAGTCGGCTGTAGAAGCATTGGAAACTAGACTTCAAGAGCTTTTCAAAAAGTACTTATGGGCCTTCATAGCTTTTGGGAATCAAAAGTTATGACTGTTTCTTTTGGTCGGTTCTATAGCGCTGGACTGACTCGAACGTAGCTCTTCTTGCTGATTCGCCTTTGATATGTTTTGTCCTTCCTCTTGGTGAACCTCTTGCTGTAGCTTCTTAGCTCGGCTACGTGTAATTGGTCCATCAAAGACTAGCGCGTGCACCTCTTGCTGTAGCTTCTTAGCTCGGCTACGTGTAATTGGTCCATCAAAGACTCGGGTTGGTGACGATGTTGGTTGTACTTGAGTTGATGTAGTATAACTTGGGGGTTGTAATGTGTTGCTTAATGGCGTGGTCATATCAAAAGCTATCTAAAGCTGAGAAGGAAGAGTTGAGGGATTATGCAATATCATGCGGCTATCAACCAGGAGCATTGCTCTTCGGTGGCATTGACGAAGAGAGCTTAGGTTGTCTCTGGGACCGGACTGGAGCGAAGGTTGTCAATACTCTATCGAAGAGTACTGGCTTTCCGTAGCTTGAGGCCGACCTCAGTAGATACCGGCGGCAACATATCGAGAGTATTGGCTTTCCGAAGCTTCTGATGAAGGTTATTTTTTCAGAGTCTACTACTAAGTAAAGCCTTGAGAATGCAACAAGACCTCGAGGACAAGAGAATTGAGATTATAATTGAGGGCTTAGAGGCCAAAATTAAAGATCACGAAGCTGCTCTGGAGAAGAAAGATTTCATGATTCAAACAATGGAGGGTTCGCTGGTAGAAGCCCAAGCCGAGATTGCTAAATTAAATAGTGAACTCTCCATGAAATCAAACAGCTTTGAACAAGAGAAGAAGGATTTTGATGCAAAGCTTGAAGCTAAAGTTGCAAAGAGTTCAAACTTGCAAAAGTCATTGAAGGAACTTCAAGATAAATGTCTGAACTTCGGCAACCATTGCGTGCAACGACTGAAGCAGGTCTTCAACTCAGTTGGAGCCAGTTCTAAAAAGTATAAACCTTCAGCTGAAGATCTGCCAGGCATCTTTGATCATATTGAAGGCGAAGTTGATGCTCTTGATGAAGTTATAGTTGGGCTTGGCGACTTCTGTGCTCTGCTAGCTTCTTGTGGCATAGCTGTTGCTTTTATGAAGGCTGGTTGCACACACGGGAATATTGTAAACAGGCCAAACTTTAGCTTATCACCAGTGGACTTGAATGACATCCCCGGCCTGGCCCGAAGCATTGGGAACAAATTCGTAACCCAAATTTGGGCAAACGGTGGACGAAGATTGGCTGGTGACGAAGCTCGACGCCACCTCAAACCAGTAATAAACTCATACCTTGTGCTTACCTTTTCCTTGAAACTTGAATTTACCTTATGACGCTTTGTTATGTGCAGGATGACGAAGTCGAAGAGCAATCATCCGAAGCTTGGTGGATGAAGCTGAAGCCGAAAACATTGCTATGAAAAACTTTAGAGGAACTTTTAAATTATTCTTGTAAAGAATATTGTAATCAGATAATACTCTGTAAATTTGTCCATACCTTGTAATATATTTTTACCTTTCCGTCCATGTATGAATTTCTTTGATGTGGACGAAACTTGTCTTTTTGAGCCGAAGGCGAAAAACACCTTCCCTTCTTTTCATACACAATGAAGCATAAATTTGCTTCTTTTCCTTTCACCAAAGCCTTATCATTAAAGCCGAAGCTACTTTCTGTATTTGTATGATATGATGATGATAATCCTATGTATGTCTGAATGAATGTATATGAATGCAATGAATGATGTGATGTATTGTGCAAATGAATGTCCAAGCACATGCTTACGAAGCCACATCAAAACTCTTCATTCCCATAAGAATAGCTGAAATCTTTTTGCCGTTTATTTTTCGGCTGCACCGCTTATTTTTCGGTGTAAGTTCTGCATCCCCTTAGGAACGTCTTTTGAACTTCTTCGCCTTCTATTTCGGCGGTATCACCGTTGACTTTTTAGTGTAAGTTCTGCATTCCCTTAGGAACGTCTTTTGAACTTCTTCGCCTTCTATTTTGGTGGTATTTGGCTCTGCATTCCCTTAGGAACGACTTTTGAGCAGAAAACTTACGCTGAGCTCCCTTAGGAACGACTTTTTGTAGCTTCGTCATGCTCTGCATCCCCTTAGGGTCGGCTTTCGAGCTTCTCCCTGTTTTTTTTCTGCCCTCGATAGTGCATACTCAGATTTTACATTTTACATATTTTGGGGGATTTTGCTCTCGTAGAGCTGGATAAGAATGGAAAAAATTACATATTATGGCCCCATTAAAAACCTTTCTCCCCTTTGGAAAGGAAAAGGGTACCATAGAAAAAATGAAAAAAGATTACATCAAGTTACACATAATATCGTCGAAGCTCATCCGCATTCCAAGATCTAGGAATGTCGTTGCCATCCATATCCTTCAATCTGTAAGAACCGGGTCTTGAAGAATATACCACCAGAAAGGGTCCTTCCCACTTCAGCAGTAGCTTGCCCACTGTGTCTGGATTGGCCACTCTCCGAAGTACCAAATGCCCTGGCTTAATGTTTTTTCGCCAAACTTTTCTGTCACGCCATTTTATTGTTTCGGCTTGATACTTATTGATATTCTCCACAGCCTGAAGTCTGGTCCCTTCTATAGCATCTTTTGCCACAGAATAATCAGCTTCGTCCTCGGTCGAAGCTACTGTTCTAATTAACCCTGCCTTGGCTTCTTCTGGGGTTATAGCTTCGTCACCAAACAATAACTTGAATGGTGTAAAACTTATTGACCTTGATATAGTTGTATTGTGGCTCCACACCACTTCAATCAACTCATCTGGCCACTTTCCTCTGGGTTGATTGAAGATTAACTTCATTATTCCCGTCATTATAATACCATTTGCTCTTTCGACCAGCCCATTTGACTCCAGGTGCCTAACTAATGCAAAATGAATCTTCGTGCTAATTTGATCACAGAATTCCTTGAAAGCTTCGGCATCAAACTATGTTCTGTTGTCCACAGTTATAGCCTTCGACACGCTGAAGCGACAAACAATGTTTTGCCAGAAGAATTTTTGGACTGTGACCAACGTTATTGTGGCCAAAGGCTTGGCTTCAATCCACTTGGAAAAATATTCTACAGCCACCACAACATATCTTAAATTGCCTTGTGCTGGTGGAAGTGGACCTAACAAATCCAGGCCCCATCTTTGTAATGGCCAGGTTGGCTATATTAATTGAGTTAATGATGAAGGTTGTTTTTGGTCCCTTACACATTTTTGACAATTCTCACACATTTGGACCAGATCCGTTGCATCCAAAGCTGCCTTCAGCCAGTAAAATCCCTGTCTAAAAACCTTTCCTAGCAAAGGCCTAGACCCAATATGAGATCCACACAATCCTGCATGTATCTCTTTCATTAGTTCTATGCCTTCGGTTCTGGATAAACACTTGAGAAGGGGCAACAAACTCCATGTTTGTATAATTCCCCTTCTATTATGATATATGGTCTTGTTCTTGCTTCCATTCTCTTATTATAAACTTCATCGTCCGAGAGGCAGTTACCCTGGAGGAAAGATATGATTTCAGTCCTCCAATCTTCACTATGTAGTGGAGAAATAGCGAGCACTGCTCTCTCCATGAGTTGAACCGAAGGTGCCTTTATTGTTTCAAAGAATACTTCCGAAGGTAGAGGGAGCCCCTAGGCCACTGATTTGGCTAATAAATTTGCATGCTCATTTTCACCTCTTGGGATACTCTTAACAGAAAAACCTTCGAAAGAAGCCTCCAACCTTCAAATTGTATCCAGATATCTTTCAAGTTTCGGATCTCTTGCCTTACTACTTTTGTCCACATGGCCAGAAATAACTTGAGAATCAGTTTTCAGAATGGCCCTTCTTATTCCCATTGCCCTTAACTTCCGAAGCCCCAACAGAAGTGCTTCATACTCAACAATATTATTTGTGCAACTGAAATCAAGCTTGACTGCATAACATGTTTTGACTTTCGAAGGTGCTACTAGAATGGCAGCTGCTCCTGCACCAAAGGTTCCCCAAGAACCATCACAGAACACTGTCCAAGCTTCGACTTCTTTATTTATTTCTTCTTCGTGAGCCCCTGGCGTCCAGTCAGTGATGAAGTCTGCTAACGCCTGAGACTGAATTGAAGATCTATGCACATAATCAATGATGAATTCGTTAAGCTCTGCAGCCCATTTTCCAATCCTCCCAGTAGCTTCTCTGTTCCTCATGATGTCCTTTAGAGGTTGTGACGAAGGAACAATTATGTGGTATGCTTGAAAATAATGCTGAAGCTTTCTGGAGGCCATTAATACAGCATATAATACCTTCTCCAATTCTGTGTAATTTTTCTTTGATGGACTTAAAACTTCAGAGACAAAGTATACTAGAACTTGCTTTTTAGGTTGGCCATCTAGCTTCTCCTGCACCAGCGCTGCGCTTACTGCAGAATGCGAGGCTGCCACTTATAAAAGCAATGGAGCCCCTGGCGCAGGTGGCGTTAACGTTGTTAAATCAATCAGATATTGTTTCAGTTCTTCAAAAGCTTTTTGTTGCGACGGGCCCCACTGAAAGACTTCGGTTGACTTTAGTATTTCAAAAAATGGCAGATTCATTTCTGCTGATCTTGATATGAATCTGTTCAATGAAGCCAATCTCCCTGCTAGCCGTTGAGCTCCTTTCTTTGTACTTGGCGGCTCCATCCAAAGGATAGCTTCGATCTTGCTTGGGTTAGCTTCAATTCCTTTCGTTGATACCAGACAGCCAAGGAACTTGCCCTTCTTCACCCCAAAAATGCATTTTTCTGGGTTTAACTTTAGACCAGCTAGTATGAAATTGGCAAATGTTTCTTGCAAATCAGCAATATTATTTTCTTGCTTCGTGCTTTTCACTATAATATCATCAACATAGGTCAGCACATTTCTACCTATCTGAGAATGAAGGACCTTGTCTCTCATTCTGCTGAAGCTTCCTCTAGCATTCTTGAGCCCCTCAGGCATCCGAAGATAGCAATATGTGCCACTGGGGGTTATGAAGCTAGTTTTTGGCTCATCTTCCTTTTTCATCCAGATTTGGTGGTAGCCAGAGTAACAATCCAGTAGACTCATGAGCTCTGAAGAAGCTGCCGCGTCTACTAAAGAATCTATTCTTGGCAATGGGAATTCATCCTTCAGACAAGCCTTATTAAGATATGTAAAATCAATGCACATTCTCCATTTGCCATTGGCCTTCTTCACCATAACAGTGTTGGCAAACCATTCTGGATATTTTACCTCTCTGATGACACCAGCACTGAAAACTCTTTTCACTTTATTTCGAGCACCTTCGGCTTTGTCATCAGACATTTTCTGAAGCCTTTGCTTTCTTGGCCTAAAGGACGGGTCCACATTGAGTGAATGTTCAATGACATCTCTGTTGACACCACAGAGATCATTGGCTGACCAAGCAAAGACATCTTTGTTGTTGAATAAAAATCTTATCAAAGTTTTCTCTTACTCTTCAGATAGCTGAGACCCCAGCAATACCTTTTGCTCTGCTATGTCTTCACATAGAAGCATAGGCTTCGGCTGATCCGCTGAAGCAGCCTTCTCTCTTTTGTATTGGTACTATTCACAGGCTTCGGCTTCATCTATATTATAGATTGCATTTGAATCTGTCCAATTTCCTTCAGCTTTTCTAGCAGCCTCTTGACTTCCATGGATAGCAATGGGCCCTTGCTCTGAAGGTATCTTCATACATAAGTATGCTGGATGAAGTATAGCTTCGAAAGCATTGAGTATCCCTCGGCCAATGATTGCATTGTATGGGTACTTCATATCAACAATATCAAAAACAATTTGTTCAGTCCTTGTGTTATGAATGAAGCCAAAGGTTACTGGCATTGTGATTTTGCTGAGTGCTACAATTTGCCTTCCTCCGAAGCCACAAAGAGGGTGTGTAGCATCATGAATCTTATCCTTTGACTCTTGCATTTGTCTGAAAGCCTTAGCAAATATGATATCTGCTGCACTGCCTGTATCAACCAGAACATTATGGACCAGAAAACCCTTGATGACACAATATATGACCATAGCATCATTGTGGGGGTAATGTGTAACACCTCAAAATTGTATGGGTGAAATTCGTTAAAATTCTACAAAAAATTTTGAATTTGGAATACCTTCTAATAAGGTTTTTTCCTTTGCGAAAGCTACATTTCCTAGAATAAACATCAACTAAAATGATTTGTATTCAAATATTTGTTGAATTATATATTTAAGATAAAAAACTCTAAAAAATACTACACCTTAGAAGACATTTTCTTAAACCACTATTTTGTGTGCATAATGGATTATGTGGAAACATTTCTTAAAATAGAATTAATAGATGAATAAATATATTAATAAAAATATTATGGCATCTCATGCTGGAGTTTTAATTGCCTGAGCATTTCAAATTTTGAGTGTGAATTTCAAACTAAATTCGAAGATGATCTGAAATAAGAAAGGAAATAGTAGAAAATCCCTACTACTTATTAAGGCGGTAAGGGGTAGGCTGCCATTCCGTGTTCTGCCATTTCCATTCCCCCTCCCCACAAACCCCATTCCCATTCCCGACTGCCATTCCGTGTTCTACCATTTCCATTCACATTCCCCCCTCCCCATACTGTCTTTCTCATTCCTTCCTCCCCGCAAATCTCATTCCCATTCCCACGTGCATCCCACGCCTAGCTAAAATTAAATTAAAAAAAACACAAATGTGGCACCAATAGGATTCGAACCTACGACCTCTCAAATAAATATGCTCATAGCTACCACTACATCACATGTGTGTTTATGTCAATATCTGTTATAGTAAAAATATCTACTACATCTATCCCAAAGCCTACCTGCTACCTTTGCACAATGTATAGTAGTAGATAATTATCAACGAGATTCCTAAATTATATTTTTGGATGGAGGGAGTAGTATTTAAAGAAGAGCCTTGCATGCAATTTCTTTTGTATGAATAATATTTTTAACTTAAATTCTTTTTTATATGTGTGACATTAATTCTCCGTAATATTTTTTCCATGGATCTAACTTGTGAGTTAAACCAACGCTAAAGATGAATCCATATTTCTTACTTGGAAACCCCGAACAAACACCACTAGCAGGAGGCGCTCGCGTTGGCGTCGCTCATCGATGACGAGAAGAAGCTTGGCGACTGCCAGTTCGACCTCTGAAAGCAGTACTACGTGGCCGCATGCGTCACTGTGTTCGGCAAGCTCCGCCGCTTGGACGCAGTCCAGAGCGGCTGCACCGCACTGTCCATCTCAAACAGGAGGACCTCGTGGTCGTCACCAACGCCGGCGACTCTTGGGTTGTTCTGGGCACCGCATCCGACAACGGCGCCGTCACACCGTCCAGCTCATCATCACCTGAAGCTCAACCTGCCACGTAAGTCACTACTGACTGGCCATGGATTCTTGTGCGCTGGGATGACGGTCGTTGCTGACGTTGTGTGAGTGTCCTCGAATAAGATGTATATAGAGGAGTAGCACATCCGGTGGTGCAACGACTAGATGTACTACCTGGCTGATGAGATCGAGGTGCACTTCATTTGGCAGCCCAACCAAGAGTCATCGGTACTCGCCATGTCGTGCGCGTTCGACGAATACTATATCAAGGACTATGGCATCATCTTGGTGCCAGAGGTGACACAGAGGAGGACCGACAGCAATGACCACTCGCCATCGTCGGGGTAGCTTTTGTGCCGGCCTGCCTTTAATTCTCTTCGCAAACACATACACTTGCTTTTTTGTTTAAGCAAGCGTGTATGGTGGTGCGTACTTGATGACTAACAATGTACGAGGGAACTTCTACCGGCAGGTGTTAGGGGTGAAACGGGTCGGGTATACCCGTCGGGTACCAGATACAGGTAGTGCTAATACCCGTTTTTCGGATATGGATTCAGGTAGTTTTATATTCGGGATGGATACGGGTAATGCCCGAATACTGTAGCTTCGGATTCGGGTCGGATACAGAGCAAGAACTACCCGAAAAATACCCAGATATTCATGTCGGATACGATTTTTTCTTTTTCTGCATAATATAGTTATAAAATCATAACTTTTACATATGAAATCGGATGAAGATAAAGTTTATATGAAAATTGTAGAGCTTGAAGAGATCTATAAGTTTGTAATACATCAATTTTTTGTTTAAACATATCTTTAAACCAAAATCATTGAAATAATGTCCAAATTTATATCAAATTAATAGACTTTACCATTTTTTATGTGTGGGCTTAAAGTTATCTCCACGTGGGAACTTAAGGTTATCTTTTTATTGACTATTTATTAGTATTGATAACTTATTTGTATTTTTCGGTTGATACTACAATGTTTTAAGGATTTAATTGTATTTTGATGATTTTCTATGACAAGAAATTAATAATACATAAATAGCCTCAAAAAATCGTGGAATTTTACGGAGACGCAACATATGTCCATATATAACAATAAAAAATGTTTGGATCATAAGATCTATAAGATGTCCGCGTTTATTCTATTTCACTTTCACTTATTTGTATGAGTTACATGTGAAATCAGTATAAATATCCAAGTTTCAACATAAACAGTACTTTACTTTATCATTTTCATGAGGACTTGAGTTATCTTTGTATAAAATGTTTATTAGTTTTTGTAACTTATTTGCAAATTTTGAGTGAAACTAGAATATTTTATGAATTTTAAATATTGCGGTGTTGGTTCTGTAATGTCCTTGTGATAAGTAACTTTGAACTGCATGATGTCAATTTTATCGGTTTCCTTTCTTACATTTGATCCATCATATACATGATTATGTATTACTTAACTTATGTGTTTGTTGGATGGTTGGATAATTAATATCATCGGACGAACTACCCGACAATTATCTGGTACCTACCCGAGTAGTATCCGTTATCCATTTCTTACCCGTCCAGATTATTACCCGGTCCCGTCCTGTATCCGTCCCAAATCTTAACTACCCGTATCTGGTCCCGTATTCGAGAGAAATACATTAGGGTAGGATACTGGATGACCCTGTATCCAGCTGTATTCGTCCCGTTTTCATCCCTAGGTAGGTGTGGCACGTGCTCTTCAATGATGAGACCATGCAAATCGTGGCATATATCGATGTCTGCATGATACTGATGGTTGCAATGTAGTAGTGAAACAGCTAAACTAAAATAACAAAAATTATGTATGGCTAGGATTACAAATGGATTATGAAACAATTTCTTATAACAATATAAGACACATTTTGTATATAAGTTATTATATTGTTATATGTTCCCGTTGCAATGCACGGGTACTCACCTAGTAGGAATTATAAAGGAAGGGGGGAAAAGTCATCTGCGCCTGGGCCAAAATCACCCTACCTCGGCCCATATCCCATCTCCCCTCTCCTCAGCCCACTACCCCTTTTCTCGCGCACGGCCCAGGAAGGAAAAACCAGCGTTGACCATCGTCTGTACCGATTCCCCCTGCCGCGTGGGGCCCCTCTGTCATTATTAGCTGCTTCCCTATGACTGAGTCGCGCACAACTGAATCGCGCTCGCGATGCCATGGAAATTGCCAGGGATCTCGAGCGTTCCTGGCCATGGCGTGCCCCAGATTTTGGATCCAGCTATAAAGCCGTGCTCCTGGACTCCCTTCCCTCTCCATCCAGCTAACGCCGACCCTGAGCCGTCCATTGCCAGCTCCAATTCCGCCGCATTAGCAAAAACTCAGATCGCTGCTCCGCCATGACCGGTCGTGGCACGTGATGCGCGTCCTCTACTGGAGACCTCCCTTCCTATTGATGCGCTCCGCCTGCGCGTGCCACAGCGTCTCCTCTTCCACGGGCCCCGCGATGTCAGCAAGTCCACGCTACTCCACCATTGATGTTGCATAAGGGGAGCGCCGCGGGTAGTGGTGTTGCGCCGTTACATCGGTGGGGTGCATACCATAGAAGCATCGCTAGCTCGGGCCGAACGTAGCAGTGGTGGTGGCGGACTCTGGCGATGGAGGTTGAAGCGCGAATTGCTCGCCGGAGATCGGCTTGCGCTCCTGTCCGCTCCACGCCTGGTTCTGTGAGCACATCATCTTGATTTCTGGTACAAATCCCTTCTATAGTCTCGCTTTGAGCCCCGCTTTGTTTAGACATGATCCGCGTAGAGAATCATACACCGTATTAGCCTCGGGCCAGCTCCGGCGAAGTCCGCCGCCGTGGGTGCGCGTTGCGCCACCGTCCTGGCCGTCGGCCGAAGAGAGTTACCAGGAACCGTAGATCTAAATATTGACGGTCGAGATAGATTCCAGAGGTAACGATTCGGTCAAGTATAGCGTGTGCCGTCGATTCTGTAATCCACGGTTCTGGATAGATAGCTCAGGCATTAAATCCTGTCCTTGGATCACAGATCCAACGGTGCATAGCGCATACCGGTTGGGTAATATGGCCTTATAATCCGAGCCCTCAAATGCCGATCCAACGGTTGAAATCTCTGCCTACCCCTTCGGCGTTGCAACCTTGCTAAAGAGTCCCTGAAATTTATATAAACCAACCCACAGTCTATATCTCAGTGTTCTGTGTCTCGGTAGTTTTAGCGCCGATGACCCTGCGCTCTTTAATAATTGTTCGCCCAGTCCAAAGAGTTGGAAAAATCAGAGAAAATAGATTAGAAATGGATTTTTAGTGCAAAAATAAATACTAGAACTTGTATTAATCATAGAAAATTCATATGATGTCCAAATTAGTTCATTGCAATTCCTATAATTTTGTAATATTATTGTTTATCATTTAGTACCACTGTTTTGACATGAATTTCACCATAAAATTTATATCCTATTTAATCTTGTACAAAACACATAAAACCTTCAGAAATTCATAACTTAAAATCCATAACTCTGATTTGATCCGTTCAAGTTGCGTTAGTCTCGTATGAATATTTACTATGCAATAACAACATTTATTGTGCCATGTCTCATTATTTTTTAATTAGATCTTTATTTACTTATGTTGGTTAGTCTTGTTAATCTACTTACTATTATAATCTACTAAAATATGATCTCTGGTTAATTCATAACTTAGATTAAAGTGGAGGTAATTAACTATAGAATAATCTCTCATATAATTTATATTAACCAATTTATAATATAGTTTAATATTTTAATCACATAGATCCTCTATAAAATCATAACTCCTTAATCGTAACTTCGATCTTAGTAGTTCTCGATCCCGCGATCTCGTAGCAACGCGTAGATTATTATTATTCGTTTTGTTCTTATATTTGGTGTGATGTTAATTTTGTCTATACCATGTTTGTTTGTATTGCTACGACTAGCGCGAGGTTTTGAGGATCCGAAGAATCATCCTGGTACATGGAATCTCAAGTGCCACGCAAGTTGTGCCCTTGACCACATTTATACCCAATAATGTTCTTAAATATCATTTATTCATGCATAGGTTAATTTTGATGGGACCCAATAGGTCACCCTAGATTGTTTATCTCATTACCTTGTTTACCCCTGAATCACTTGGGTAGTTTGCTATTGCTTTACATGGTTTTGGGATAATCATTTATTATTTCTATGTTCCAATTCTTTTGTTATTTTATTTATGTTCATGTCAAGGTCATTAATGTTAATTGGAATATAGGGCTTAACTTGAGTAACATGTGCCACCACAAGGGTTTAATGGGACGCCCTTGGCTGACTAATTAGGAAAGCTAGTGGAAGACTACCTTACCCGAAAGGGGCAAGGGCAGTAGGGGAGTTGCATGCAAGGAGGTTCTCAAATTGATTTAGCTGCGATGGCGGTCAGACAGGGGATTCTTGCAAGTGCTCTTCCCATAACTGTAGCGGGTTTTCGAAAGCTAGTGGAACTTTGTAAATGCCTCGTAGTGTTGCCCTGCCTCGCCTCCTAGGTAGAGGTGTATGGGAGTCGCGACCCCTTGGTAGATGGGTAACATGACTTGTGGGTAAAGGGTACAACCTCTACAGAGTGTAAAACTGGTATACTAGCTGAGCTCACGGTCATGAGCACCTCAGGACTCTCTGATGATTAAATTATGGAACTTAAATTCAATTTTGTCATTTGCATTGCTTGGGTTTATTATTAATTTTGTTCTATTACTTTTATTTAAGGTTTTGTATTTACTTACATTTAGTAACTGCTAATAAAATTTTGACCAACTACTTAAAAGCAATGCTCAGCTCTAACCCCTATCATTGATTAGCCTTACACATCACATGAACTCCCACCTTTGTCAGTTCGTGTCCACTGGTTCCCCACAACTTGTTGAGCTATCATCATGTGTGAGCTCACCCTTGCTGTCTCACACCCCCCCACAGGAGAAGAACAGGTGGTTCAGGAGGAGCCACAAGGCGAGGAGTTTGATCTGATCTAGATGGCGTTTCTCAGTTGACATTGGCGCCAACATCAATCCTTAGTTCGTTTTATATTTATTCTTTTATTTTGTGATAAGACTTCTGCTATGTAATAAATACTCTGATGTTATTGTGACATTTATCTCTATACACTCTGTTATTATATATGTTGTCTTCTTGGCGCATGTATGAGATGCACCTGGCTTTATTCCTTAAAGTCGGGTGTGACATAATCCTTGAGCTGAAGATCCTCCTAGGAGAAGGTGATTGGGATGTGGGACCATTTGGACTTGATGAAGGGTCCCTGCACGCCAACATGTTGCACCCTTCTCTGCACTTCTTTCTTCTGCTTCTTGTTGGCTGGCTCTGAGCATGAACCGCCTGTTATCGGGAGCACCAGCTTCGTAGTCGAAGGTGCCACAACTTGGTTGCTGAACGAAGCCATCAGCTCAAAAGTGGAAGTGAGTTCACCGGAGGTGGGCGCCAATGTTGGGTGCTTGTTCTCAAGTGCTATGAATCAAGAACAAGGCAACATAAAATGTTAAAAGATAATGCCCTTCGTCCTCCGAAGCATTATTTTCCATGAGATATAATGATCTTCAGACGAAGGGGATGAAGGACATACCTTCATTAACATAGTGTAAATTAATGTAAGAAGAAGCATATGAAATATGAAAGACAACATGAATAATCATGAATAATCATATGATGTTATTAATATATTTTAATTGTCATGGATAAACAAGACCGATATAGAATTACATTTGTACCTTCGGCTTAACAGAAAGCAATGATCCGAGCGTGATACATGAGCGAGCATAAATTAGCGTGAACAGTATGGGGGTACTTTTCATCTATTTATAGACACAGGGCACAGCCTGTGTAAAATTACAATTACACCCTATACAATTGACTACATTTATGACAGAAATTATCATGGGTCAATCTGTCCTTTCATCTTTAAGTCGATGCTACACCTTCGTCTCAAAGCGTGTTACTATGCCGAAGCTCCTTAGATGACATTTTCGACGCTACTTCAGTGTTGATCTTCCGAAGGTGTTTCTTCTTGCAGGACCTTCAGCGACGAAGCTGGCCCCCAACAATATCTACGTCCATCGTGGCGGTTTCTGACGACTCTGCGTCACCCACCGGCACCGGTGGTGACAAGGACGCTGTGCGGAGGCCGCACTCCACCACCAGCAGCGGTACGACCGCTGTCCATCCATGGATCACTCAGAAATGCACATTTTGCACTTACAAGCGGCGTTCAGGGATGGCATGCACTGGTGGGATTGCTGTGTCTTGCCCAACAGCAAATGCCTCCAACAGTGCGTCATCAACAACATGGAGAACTTCATGCATACGACGGATGTGAAGGGAAATGGTTTGCTCCATACCTTTCCTGTCGATTTAGAGACCATTGTCTCTATTTTTGTCAAGAACAGCAAGTGTTCTTCCCCCTTTCTTCCTCTGATTTCTTGAGCAGTGCTGATAACGTGTTGTAAACTCAGTGGCAACAATGTTTGAGAGAAGTGAGAAAGTGACAGACAGAATCACAAATGACAGAACTCTTGTTTATTGCAGTGACAAGACTATTTATATACATGTGTATATAGTGGTTCCCATGGGGTATGGCCCTTGGGAATAACTGTCAGGAGAGGGGTTGATCACATGTGCACTAAATTTTGTAACAAGTAGAACTGTTGGGAGAGTTACAGGCTACCATTAGCCGTGGGATGTACCTCCTGCCTTAGACTCGATGGTTACGCACTTCAGATTGAGTGGAGGGCGATCAACATACTTTATGATGATAATAAAAAAGGCTCCACATATATTTAAATAGAAATTTGAAAATTAGTAAAAAACATTACAATAACAATGAAAAATATATTGTTGGGGGTCTTCTCCGCCGAAGGTCCTCAAGACAAAGACATCATCGACAAAGTGATTTTGAGGACTCTCTCTCTCTCTGCCGAAGGTCCTCGAGACGAAGATCTTGTTTGGAAGCAATGATGGCGAGTACCAAAGCTGTCACCGGCTTTGGCTTAGATTAAACCGAGGATGAAAAGACTAGCTAGTCTCTAGTAATTTATGTTACGATTAAGATCAAATGTTAAGGTCATAAATGTACTTTTACCCGAGCTACGTCCCGTGCCTATAAATAGGTGAACGGTACCACCATACTGTTCACGGTGGATTGTAATCGCTTTCATGTCTGCACCTTCGAACAAGCCGAAGGTATCAATGTAATATAAATTTTGTTGATGTTCATGTGTACATTATGAAATACATATGTGAATGAGCCAATGGATTACATTCATCATCTCTATGTATTCTTATTCATTCATTAAATGATGAAGGCATGTCCTTTCATGACCTTCGTCTGAAGATCATTATATCTAAGAGGAGATAATGCTTCGGTGGATGAAGGTCCTTAATCCTTAACAATTGTGTTGCCTTGTTCTTGATTCATAGCATTTGAGAACAAGTGACCAACATTGGCGTCCACCTTTGGTGAACTCACTTCCACGACCGCAACAATGGCTTCGCAAGGCAACTAAGATGTGGCACCTTTGGCTACAAAGCTGGTGCTCCCAATTACAGGCAGCTCAAGTTCTAAACCAACCAATAAGAAGCAGAAGAAGGAAGCACAGAGAAGGGTACAACATGTTGGATTGAAGGGACCCTTCATCAAATCTAAGTGGTATCATATACCAATCACCTTCTTCTAGGAAGACCTTCAGCTCAAGGATTATCCTCACAATGATGCAATGGTTATATCTTGTGTCATCAAGGGGTTTCTAGTTCACAATCTCCTTGTAGACACAGGTAATGCAGCAGATATCATCTTTATAAAAGCTTTCAGGCAGATGCAGGAGCAGGATGACAAGATACATGATGCAACACACCCCATGTGTGGCTTCGGAGGAAGGCAGATAATGGCACTCGAGAAGATAACAATGCTAATCACCTTCGGTTATGTTCACAACACAAGGACAGAACAAGTTGTTTTTGACATTGTTGATATGGATTATCTATGCATGAAGATACCATCTGACCAGGGTCCCATCGCTGTGCATGGAAGTCAAGAGGCTGCTAGAAGGGCTAAAGGGAATTGAGCAGATTTAAAGGCCATCCATAACATAGATGAAGCCAAATCTCATCAACAGTATAAACATAAAAGAGATAAGGCTGCCTCATCAGATCAACCAAAGCCAATGCTTCTGTGCGAAGACATAGCCGAACAGAAGGTGTTGCTAGGGTCACAATTGTCTGGTGAACAACAGAAAACTTTGTTGAAGTTCCTATTCAACAACAAGGATGTCTTTGCTTGGTCAGCCAATGATCTTTGTGGTGTCAATGGAGATGTCATCGAACACTCACTCAATGTAGATCCAGCTATCAGGCCAAGGAAGCAGAAGCTTCGGAAGATGTCCGATGACAAAGCTGAAGGTGCAAGAAACAAAGTCAAGAGACTCCTGAGTGCCGAAGTAATCTGATAGGTGACATATCTAGAGTGGCTAGCCAATACTGTGATGGTAAAAAAGGCTAATGGGAAGTGGAGAATGTGCATCGATTTTATGGATCCCAACAAAGCGTGTCCGAAAGATGAGTTCCCCTTGGCAAGAATAGACTCCCTTGTGGAAGCAACAGCCACTTTGGAGCTTATGAGTCTATTGGATTGCTATTCAGGATATCATCAAATCTGGATGAAGATGGAATATGAGCCTAAGACAAGCTTCATAACCCCTAGTGGGACCTACTGCTACCTTCAGATGCCCGAGGGGCTCAAGAATGCAAGGGGAAGCTTCAGCAGAATGACTGCCAAAGTCCTTAGCTCTCAGATTGGCAGGAATGTTCTGACATATGTCGATGACATCATAGTAAAAAGCACGAAGCTAGAAAACCACATTGCGGACTTACAAGAAACATTTTCCAATTTTAGGAAGGCCGGTATCAAACTTAACCTAGAGAAATGTGTCTTCGGTGTGAAGATGGGGAAATTTCTTGGGTGTCTTGTGTCAACAAAAGGAGTTGAAGCAAATCCAAACAAGATAGAAGCTATACTTCAGATGGAGCCACCAAGCACAAGAAAAGGTGCTCAGAGATTAACAGGAAGACTGGCATCCCTCAACAGATTCATCTCAAGATTAGAAGAGAGGAACTTGCCATTCTTCGAAGTGCTAAAATCAGCCAATGTCTTTCAATGGGGACCAACTCAACAAAAGGCTTTCAAAGAGCTAAAGCAATATCTAATAGAATTGACAACGTTGACTCCACCTTCGTCAGGAGCCCCATTGCTATTGTATGTGGTTGCTTCTCACGCTACAGTCAGTGCAGCGTTGGTGCAGGAAAAACAAGATGGCCAAGCAAAGAAGCAATTGCTAGTATACTTTGTCTCTGAAGTACTTAGTCCATCAAAAAGAAATTATACAGAGCTGGAGAAGGTGCTATATGCTATATTGATGGCTTCCAGAAAGCTTCGACATTATTTCCAATCATACCATATTATAGCACCTTCGTCTTAGCCTCTCAAGGACATTATAAGGAATAAAGATGGCATGGGAAGAGTTGAAAAGTGGGCTGCAGAACTGAATGAATTCACTATTGATTATGTTCACAGGTCTTTGATCCAATCCCAAGCGTTTGCAGACTTCATTGCTGATTGGACGCCAGGGGCTCAGGACAAAGAAAGCACAAAAGATAAAGATGCTTGGACAGTGTTCTGTGAAGGGTCATGGGGGACCTTCGGCATAGGTGCAGCTGCTATCCTAATTTTACCATCTAAGATCAAAACCTGCTACACAGCCAGATTGGAGTTCAACTGCACAAATAACATTGCAAAGTACGAAGCCCTTCTATTGTGGCTTCAAAAGCTTAATGCAATGGGAATAAGAAGGGTAGTCCTCAAATCTAATTCACAGGTTATCACAGGCCATATCGACAAAAGAAGCAGAGCAAGAGATCCAAAGCTTGAGAAGTATATGGATATAGTCTGAATAATGGAAGCCTCTTTCGAAGGCTTCGTAGTGAAGAATATCCCAAGAGGAGAAAATGAGCATGCAGATTTACTAGCTAAATCAGCGGCACAGGGGCTCCCACTCCCTTCGGAAGTATTCTTTGAAACTATAAAAGCACCTTCAGTCAAGCTCATGGAGCGAGCAGTGTTAACAATCTCACTAGTACATAGCGAAGATTGGAGGATTGAGATTGTATCTTTCTTGCAAGGCAACTATCCTTCGGATGACAAAGTTTACATAAAAAGAATGCAAGCCAGGACAAGGCCTTACATGATCATAGAAGGAGAATTGTACAAACAAGGATTTTGTTCTCCATTGCTGAAGTGTTTGTCTAGAGCTGAAGGCTAAGAACTAATGAAAGAGATACATGCAGGGGTATGTGGAGCTCATCTTGGGTCTAGGCCTTTGCTTGGAAAAGTTTTCTGACAAGGATTTTATTGGCCGAAGGCAGCTTCGGATGCAGCAGATCTAGTTCAAAAATGTGAAAGCTGCCAGAAGTGTGCCAGAGACCAAAAACAACATTCGTCTTTAACTCAGCTAATTCAGCCCACTTGGCCACTGCAAAGGTGAGGCCTAGACTTATTAGGCCCCTTCCACCATCACAAGGTAACTTGAAATATGTTGTCGTAGCGGTGGAGTATTTTTCAAAGTGGATCGAAGATAAACCCCTAGCCACAATCACTTCGGCCACGGTCCAGAAGTTCTTCTAGGAGAATATTGTTTGTTGGTTCGGTGTGCTGAAGGCCATTACGGTTAATAACGGAACTCAGTTTGATGCTGAAACATTCAAAGCTTTTTGTGACCAAATTGGTACAAAAATACATTTTGCATCTGTGAGGCATCTAGAATCAAATGGACTAGTAGAATGAGCTAACATAATTATTATAACAGGAATAATGAAGTCAATCTTCAATCTGCCAAAAGAAAAGTGGCCAGATGAATTGGTAAAAGTGGTATGTGAAAGTTGCCTAGAGGGGGGTGAATAGGCGGAATATGAAAATTATAAACTTAAGCACAAGTACAAGCCGGGGTTAGCGTTAGAAATATAATCGAGTCCAAAAGAGAGGGCGAAAACAAATCACAAGCAAATGAAGAGTGAGACGCGGTGATTTGTTTTACCGAGGTTCGGTTCTTGCAAACCTACTCCCCGTTGAGGTGGTCACAAAGACCGGGTCTCTTTCAACCCTTTCCCTCTCTCAAAGGTTCACCTAGACTGAGTGAGCTTCTCTTCTCAATCAATCGGGACACTAAGTCCCTACAAGGACCACCACACAATTGGTGTCTCTTGCCTTGATTACAATTGAGTTGGGAACAAGAAAGAAAGAAGAAGAAAAGCGATCCAAGCGCAAGAACTCAAAATGAACACAATTGTCTCTCTCACTAGTCACTATTTGATTGGAATGATCTTTGGAGTTGGGAGAGGATTTGATCTCTTTGTTTGTGTCTTGGAGTGAAGTCTAGAGCTCTTGTATTGAATGCAAATGGCTGAAACTTGGTTGCCTTGAAGTGTTGGTGGTTGGGGGTATTTATAGCCCCAACCACCAAAGTGGCCGTTGGGAGGGGCTGCTGTCGTATGGCGCACCGAACAGTCCGGTGCGCCACCGGACACTGTCCGGTGCGCCAGCCACGTCACCCAACCATTAGGGTTCGACCATTGGAGCTCTGACAAGTGGGGCCACCGGATAGTCTGATGGTGCACCGGACAGGTCCTGTTCACTGTCCAGTGTGCCTTCTGGCGCCTGCTCTGACTTCTACGCGCGCAGGCGCGCACTGTTCACTTTTACTGTTCCTTTGCAGACGACAGTTGGCGCGAAGTAGCCGTTGCTCCGCTGGCACATCGGACAGTCCGGTGTTACACCGGACAGTGCGGTGAATTATAGCGGAGCGGCTCCCCAAAAACCCGAAGCTGGCAAGTTTGAGTTGATCCTCCCTGGTGCACCAGACACTGTCCGGTGGCACACGGGATAGTCCGGTGCGCCAGACCAGGGCTGCCTTCAGTTTAACTTTGCTCCTTCTATTTGAACCCTTTCTTTGACTTTGTATTGGTTTGTGTTGAACCTTTGGCACCTGTAGAACTCATAATCTAGAGCAAACTAGTTAGTCCAATTGTTTGTGTTGGTCAATTCAACCACCAAAAATCATATAGGAAAAGGTTTGACCCTATTTCCCTTTCAATCTCCCCCTTTTTGGTGATTGATGCCAACATAAACCAAAGCAAATAGAAAAGTGCAGAATTGAACTAGTTTGCATAAGGTAAGTGCAAAGGTTGCTTGGAATAAAACCAATAATTATTTCTACTAGATATGCATGGATGGTTTTCTTCTTATTTAAAATTTTGGACCACGGTTGCACCACTTGTTTTGTTTTGGCAAATCTTTTGGAAATTATTTCAAAAATTCTTTTTGCAAATAGTCAAAGGTATAAGAATAAGATTGAAAGAAGCATTTTCAAGATTTGAAATTTTCTCCCCGTGTTTCAAATGCTTTTCCTTAGACTAAAACAAAACTCCCCCTCAATGAAATTCTCCTCTTAGTGTTCAAGAGGGTTTTACAAGTTTTGAAGATACTACTTTCTCCCCCTTTTGAACACAATAAGATATCAATTTGAAAACTTTAAAATTTAGTGGTGGTGCGGTCCTTTTGCTTTGGGCTCATACTTTCTCCCCCTTTGGCATGAATCGCCAAAAACGGATACTTGTGAGTGAAATACAAGCCCTTTTTACTTTCTCCCCAATGGCAAAAAATAGAGATGAGTGAAGAATATACCAAAGTGGAGAATGATGCGGAATACCGGCAAATACCAATGGGGTTGAGTGCAACCATCGTCTTTGCCGAATACTCCATTTCCCTTTCAATTCTATTACTAAGCATAAGATTACACTTGAAAACACATTAGTCATAGACATAAAAGAGATATAATCAAAGGTATATAAATGAGCTATGTGTGCAAAGTATCAATCAAAATTCTGAGAATCAAGAATGTTTAGCTCATTCCTAAGTTTGGTAAAGGTTTTCTCATCTAAAGGCTTGGTAAAGATATCGGCCAATTGATCTTTGGTGTTTATATAGGCTATCTCGATATCCCCCCTTTGTAGGTGATCTCTCAAAAAGTGATACCAAATGGCTATGTGCTTAGTGCGGCTGTGTTCAACAGGATTATCCGCCATGCGGATTGCACTCTCATTGTCATATAGGAGAGGAACTTTGCTAAACTTGTAGCCATAGTCCTTAAGGGTTTGCTTCATCCAAAGTAATTGCGTGCAACAATGGCCTACGACAATTTACTCGGCTTCGACGGTAGAAAGAGCTACTGAGTTTTGTTTCTTTGAAGCCCAAGACACCAGGGATCTCCCTAGAAACTGACAAGTCCCTGATGTGCTCTTCCTATCAATTTTACACCCTGCCCAATCAGCATCAGAATATCCTAATAAACCGAAAGAGGATCCCTTGGGGTACCAAAGGCCAAACTTAGGTGTATGAACTAAATATCTCAAGATTCTCTTCACGGCCCTAAGGAGAACTTCCTTAGGATCGGCTTGGAACCTTGCACACATGCATACGGAAAGCATAATGTCCGGTCGAGATGCACATAAATAGAGTGAAGATCCTATCATCGACTGGTATACCTTTTGATCTACGGATTTACCTCCCGTGTCGAGGTCGAGATGCCCATTGGTTCCCATGGGTGTCTTGATGGGCTTGGCATCCTTCATTCCAAACTTGGTGAGTATATCTTGAATGTACTTCGTTTAGCTGATGAAGGTGCCCTCTTAGAGTTGCTTCACTTGGAATCCTAGAAAATACTTCAACTCCCCCATCATAGACATCTCGAATTTTTGAATCATGATCCTACTAAACTCTTCACAAATAGATTTGTTAGTAGACCCAAATATGATATCATCAACATAAATTTGGCATACAAACAAATCATTTTCAATTGTTTTAGTAAAGAGAGTAGGATCGGCCTTACCGACTTTAAAGCCATTAGTGATAAGAAAATCTCTTAGGCATTCATACCATGCTCTTGGGGCTTGCTTGAGCCCATAAAGCGCCTTGAGAGTTTGTAAACATGGTTAGGATACTCACTATCTTCAAAGCCGGGAGGTTACTCAACATAGACCTCTTCCTTGATAGGTCCATTGAGGAAGGCACTCTTCACGTCCATTTGGTAAAGCTTAAAGCCATGGTAAGTAGCATAGGCAAGTAATATACGAATTGACTCAAGCCTAGCTACGGGTACATAGGTTTCACCAAAATCCAAACATTCGACTTGTGAATATCCTTTGGCCACAAGTCGTGCTTTGTTCCTTGTCACCACACCATGCTCATCTTGCTTGTTGCGGAAGACCCACTTGGTTCCTACAACATTTTGATTAGGACGTGGAACCAAATGCCATACCTCATTTCTCATGAAGTTGTTGAGCTCCTCTTGCATCGCCAGCACCCAATCCGAATCTTGAAGTGCTTCTTCTACCCTGTGTGGCTCAATAGAAGAAACAAAAGAGTAATGTTCACAAAAATGAGCAACATGAGATCGAGTGGTTACCCCTTATGAATATCACCGAGGATGGTGTTCACGGGGTGATCTTGTTGGATTGCTTGGTGGACTCTTGGGTGTGGCGGTCTTGGATCTTAATCATCTTCCTTGTCTTGATCATTAGCATCTCCCCCTTGATCATTGTCCTCCTCTTGAGGTGGCTCATCTTCTTGATCTTCATTTTCATCCTCTTGAGCTAGATCCTCATCTTGAGTTGGTGGAGATGCTTGCATGGTGGAAGATGGTTGATCTTGTGCTTGGGGAGGGTCTTTGGATTCCTTAGGACACACATCCCCAATGGACATGTTCCTTAGCGTGATGCACGGAGCCTCTTCATCATCTAGCTCATCAAGATCAACTTGCTCTACTTGAGAGCGGTTAGTCTCATCAAACACAATGTCACATGAGACTTCAACTAGTCCAGTGGACTTGTTAAAGACTCTATATGCCCTTGTGTTTGAATCATAACCAAGTAAAAAGCCTTCTACAGCCTTAGGAGCAAATTTAGATTTTCTACCTCTTTTAACAAGAATAAAGCATTTGCTACCAAAGACTCTAAAATATGAAACATTGGGCTTTTTACCGGTGAGGAGTTCATATGATGTCTTCTTGAGGATTCGGTGAAGATATAACCGGTTGATGGCGTAGCAAGCGGTGTTGACTGCCTCGGCCCAAAACCAATCCGAAGTCTTGTACTCATCAAGCATGGTCCTTGCCATGTCTAATAGAGTTCTATTCTTCCTCTCCACTACACCATTTTGTTGTGGCGTGTACGGAGAAGAGAACTTGTAACACCCCAGGTGTCAGTTTCGTGTTATGTCGGGAGATTTATCCCAATCTCTGATGCTCAGTGAAAATTTCTATTTCTCACTTGCGTATGTCTTTGATTATCCAGACTATTCATTCATATTTCACTGAATTTGGAGTTATTCAATCGCGAGAAACAACCAATTTTGGAGCGTGTTAAAAACTTTTATTTCTCGGCACGGATGCAAACTCGATAATCGATCTCGACTTCTAAATCTCATCTGAAGCTCATTTAATCAAACTCTCGATGGGTGTTATTTGATCTGAGCCCGAGTCTAATTCCTCGAACCTCGATCGATGTCCGACTATTTTAATCTGAGTCAGTACTCTCAAACAAAATGCTCTGTTGTGTCGGTATCTAATTAATTATTATCCGACCTGGCCTAATATCTCTATATCCGAACCAAACTCAAAATCCACATCGACAATGATTTTTTAAAATGTCATGATTCGCCTTCTCCACCTAAAAATCCAAAGCCGACCAAAATCTTGAGACAGGAATTTATTTCTAATATAGTGCGCGAGAGAATTTCAAGGTGACGCCAAACTCAAAATTCTCGATCCAAATTAAGTACTCAATTGTCTGTCATCTCGATGTTGGCTTTCCTCGTTTGTCGCATCAGTTTCAGTCTCGCGTAGATGAATCGCCGACAAAATCCAGTAGTAATTTTTTTTTGGTTTCCTTCTACCCCAAGCAAACCAGCCCAACCCTAGCCATTCCTTGTCTATAAATATGAGGCCTCCCATTGCAAGTTGGAGAAAATTACCACTCCCTAGCCCTAGCCACCACAACCCTTCTCCCTCTCTTCTACTTCAGCCGACGCACACATTTTCGTTGTCCCCTTCTCCCACACAACAGCAAGCAGGGAGGTCGGCTCCTCCTCCTCGCCATGGTGCTCGGCACCCCTCCCCACAACAGCAGATCGCCGACGCCCTCTCTCCCATGGCGGCCTCCCTTGTGACATCTCCCCCTATAGGGTGTGGGGAGCCTCCCTACTCGGCCACACCGTCGGCTAGCCATGGCGCCTCCTGCAATCCTCCCCACGCTATCTTCCTTCTTCCCCGTTGCTGTCTTCACCAACACTCGCCCTCCCATGGAAACCAGCAGCCATGGCGTCCCCCTTCCCGAGCTTCCTTGCCGAGCAGCGCCGCCCTTCCGTGGATGAAGCCCGGTGCCCCTTCTAGCTTCTCCACTGCAGTAGGCATGCCGACGCCTCCCTCTGCTCCTACTCGTCCATGGCTCCCTAGGACTTCTCGTCCAGAGCCTTGCCCCTCTCCTACCTCAAGCAGCAGGCTAGGCGTCCCCATGCCTTTGCCCTTCCCTACTCTTGCCATGGCCGAGCTCACCACTGCTAGGAGCACGCCATGGCCGGATCTATCCCCCTCCATGGACGCCCCTCCTCTCTGGTTTTCCTTGAGTAGGGTGCTACCACTCCATGGCATTTTTTTCCTCCCTCCTCGCTGTCCAAATTTTAGAACCACATCGGGATGCCGTGGGGCCTCTCTAGCTCCTCCTTAAGCGCCCAACAGCCCCCTCCATGCAATCCATGGTCGACCCTTGCAGCAGTGTTTCCCTACAGTCCTGCGCTGCGCATGCTCTGCAGGTGCTCGACAAAATGCCTGTGAGAGGCTTGGTGTCGTAGACAGCCCCGCCCATGACGCCGTCGACCCTCGGTGAGAAACCAGATGTCCTCGCTGTTCTTTCGGTGTTTATGATGTTCGATGAACAGTCGTCAACAAATTTTTGTGTTATCGCAGCTAGTGGTCGACGCCGCGCTTCGCACCATGCCCGTTCGACGAAATGCCGAGCCATGTGGACAGCCCATGCGTCTAGTCCCGACTCGTTCAGGTTGATTGATTTATAGTTTGCAATACATATGCTTTGTTTGATGTCGGGCAGTGCATGTATATATGTGGATGTATGTAAAGTGTTTCGGCTATACACGTTGGTAGGATCGCATTTGCGGTTAGAGAGCAAGATGTTGTTGATGTGTGCGATTTGTAGTTGGTCTAATTAGGTTTTGGTCGATGATGTGCATGTGTGATTATATGTGTAAAAAATGTATTAGTATGGATTGAAGTTTGTGGCGAAAGAAAACGAGTTAGAAAGAGGGCTTGGATGTTTTTAAGTTTCGGTAATAATGTATTTGATGTGTGGTTTGCTGTGAGGATAAATTTTTAAAATGCGGATTATGTGTTGGGGAATGCATCGATAGGTGTCTACGTGGAAAGTGTATTGTTTTATGCATGTGATCGATGATTGGGATAGTCGAGGCGAATGAGGAGTATGATTAATCCTGTTAGAGTCACTAAGATGTTGATGCCTTGTGTGTAACGTAGGGACGCTTATGTGCGTGTGTGCTGTGGTGTATTATAGTGGTGGTGGCGTAAGATATTTGATTGAGGTGTGCGGGTATATGCCGTAATGTGGTTATACTCGTGACGAGGAAAGATGCATGTATTGTTTAACACGACGCTTAGATCGCTATTATATAGTCGTGTGAAGGATGCTCGTGATGGTTGTGTGATTGAGGAGTGTAGTGGCAAGCGAGAAGTAAGTTTAGTTTTTCAACGGTTAGTGGATAGTATCTGTCGGTGTTGCCATGATGTTTGTTGTACGACGGATCGATGCTTAGCTTTATAAATTATTGCATTCCGTTCCCTTTGGATAAATAAATGTCTTGTTGATCGATTAGAGGTCTTATATGAGCGTTCTCGCAGCCCAATAATTATTGGAGGCGAGTAGCGTTCATGAGTCAGTGGTTGCTAAAATTTAAGAACAATCCGATAACATATGCACATGAGTGCTTTAGGTCCTTCATTAGCAAATGTAGTCTTATGAAGTTGTATGCCTTGTGTTAATGCCTCTATGTTAGACCTCCTAAAATATGGTGTTTTAAGTGACCTGTGTGTTGTCAAGATTAAGTTGAGAAATAGTTAAGAAAAGCTGACTAATCTGATCCAACCCATGTTTTTTAGTTGCAATGTCTAAAATGGTTTGCTAAGTCTTATACTGTGTTGGCCAACTCCAGTTAAGTAAGAGTAGTTGTGTTAAGTGATTGTAGATATATGTTGTCTCGAATTGTGATAGTAATAGGCAAGCCAACGTGTAGGATGTATAGCGGCCTGTGTTGTTGCGCTAGTTAGCCAAATTGTTATAAGTTTTGGGTTAAGTTCGTGGTCACGATGAATTGCTTGTTGTAGTCTAAATGTGTATGGTTATGATCACGGGTAAAAATTAGTAATGCTCATGTGGTGTCTAAACCAAAATGCGAACTAGTGGGTGAAAAACGCTTCGATATACATATATGCCGGATTTGATGATTGTGGTGAATGCGTTGATTAAATGTGTATGTTAGTTCTAGCGCGCGAAATAACTTGTATAAAAATTAGGAAGTCTACTTGTTAGTTCTCACTTGGTTATTTTAACTCTAACAATTGTCAAAGTGTTAGAATAATTCAAGTACCTAGACCGTGGCAATTCTTGAATTATATAGAAGCTGAAATTTATTGATGACTGTTTTGGACTACACACAGTGATTTCCCCGTGTTGTATGTTTGATGAACTAAATTGTGTTTTCTGTAGATATGTGCTATAGAAAAGTGGTAGATAACTTTATTATCTTACTTGTGTTAAAATTTGACAGCCATAAGTCTGATCGTTTAGGAGTTATGCTGTTCACAAAATTCAGTAACTGAATCTGTCCAAATTCTGTATAGATTTCAGAAACTGCATTGTTTGCTTAAGTTAATTTTACAATCTGTTCATGGTCATTATAAGAAAGTTGTAGATACTTTGCTTATCTTGCTTGTGTTAAAATTTTATAATCATAGGCCTGATAGTGTAAGAGTTATGAATTTTACAACCTGGTTGCTGTGTTCTGTCCACTAACAGACTAGATTTCGAAAACTGAATTGTTTGATTCAGTTCAACATGGAATCACCCCTTGGTGATTATAAAAGTTGTGTAGTACTTTTGCTAAGCTTTCCAAAAAGTCTTGGATCACTCTTTTTAGTGGTCCGAAGATTAAGTTATGGAGGTTTAAAATGCGAAGACTGAATCTATCCAGTTCTGGAGAGCAACGTCTTCTAGTGTCTGTTATTCTTAGTTAAATATTGAATCACCTTGAGATGTTTATAAATAATATGTAGACAATGTAATTACCTTTCCAGAAAGTCTAGGATCAATTTGTTTGGATACATAAATCTCTAGTTGTGAATTTTTGAAGTTGCAAGTATGAATCTGTCCAACTTGGACAGACCTGTTATTTTTGCATAATTCAACCTTGCTAAGAGTCTAGTCATAGTGAGATGATAATACCAAAGTTGTAGAGCGTTTCCCAAGCTTTCCGAAAAGTATCTGTTCACTATTTTTAGATAAATATTTGAAGAGTTATGACTGAAACAAGCACCTGCTGTGCTGCTGTCCTGATTTTGTTATGTTTGGTGGATGCTCTACTCTGTTGTGTTTGACTCGAGTCGATTGTTTCCTCGTTTGATGATTGGTTAAACCCGCAGTAATGATAATATAACTAATACAATTGGGCCTAATTATATAAGTAACAAGTATACGTCTCGCTAAGTTAGTGAACCAAATTAGTGAGGGTCTAATAAGTGTTTGCCTAGTGAATAATTTTAAAGCCCAATTAAGTGTTTAGTTCCTTTTCAACTGTCTATCTATATATAAGTCGTAGCGAACTTGTGTACTTAACTAATTTAATGTTAGGTAACTAATGAATGATTAAAGTGAACGTGGTAAACACTTGTGCTCATGCTTGTGTGGTCATGTTTGTATTGGTTAAGTAAAGTAAGCGTCGTCATCCTTCCAGTGGTAGTAACTACGTATGCCCGATGACGTGTAGATAACTAAAGCTAACATGTGGTTGTATGCGGTGTCTTCCAATTTAATGTTTAGTTCGTCACTGTGTCTTTGTATATCTTGTGCTACTTTGTGCTACTTTCATTATATTCATCCATATGCATCTTGCATCTCATTTAGGACCGAGAGATGCTGATCGTGCACGTGACGTGGTGCCAACCACAAGATGCAATCGGTCGATGACCCAAAGAAGGATGGACATAACCAGTGGATGCTTGCCAAGCGAGTACCCCCAGCAAACACTATCTAAGTGTTAAATTAAAGGCAAGCCCCGGTTTTATGCATAACCGTTTATATATGCTATTTTACTACATTTAGTGTTTGTAGGTTTGTACTGTGCACTTAAGTGTAGGAGTTGACTGAAACCTTAGTTGCATGAACTCAGGAATCCTTTTGAGATGAATACTAGTATGCTAGGTCGAGTAGCGGCTTTACTAATTAGGGATCTCGATAGAAGTTGAGTGATTTTTCTAGCACTCGCGCGAGGTCGGGAATTGGTTGTATCCATTTTTATATCAGAATGATGATGGTCTGTGGATAACGTTCCATGGGGATGCGTTGTCTACGAGACGGAAAATTGGAATAAGGATTAAGGTGTGGTACCGTGTGTCAAGTGTTTGAATGTACTAAGCACATGCCGAGAAATATGGTAAATCGGTAAGCCTAGTACCTGAGTGAACCTGGCAGCAGACTTTACCCCTCACGCGATCTGAGACGTGGTCTCCCATTCCGGTTATGGTGGGTACAAGTGCGGTCACTGCACAACGGCAGTCGGGGTCAGTGAGGCATTGTATGCCAAGGCGGTGAGCCCTGATCTGCTGACGGGGAATCGATGGGGGCGGTTGATGTGTGTGGGACGGAGTGTCTCGCCACGTCGTGTGTTTAGGTTTACCTTGCAAGGTTTAAAAACTCGATTCGGATCGTCTGCTTCTCGCAGCTAATGAGACTGCTTGATCCATGCTGCTACATTGAGTAATAAGTGGAAATGAGGTGACTGGCAAAAAGATGTTGATTGATATAATGTTTGGACCATGTATGAATAGCTAGGTACTCATCTAGTTTAAAAAGGATCATACTAAAACTTGAAAAGCTAAAACTTGATTTTAGACTCAACTAGTGCTTTTGGCAAACCAAACCCCTCAGCCAAACAGCTGCATGTCTAGAGGTAGAGGAGTAGACTCCTCACACCGGGTAAGTCTAGCTGAGTATTAGTATACTCAGCCTTGCTTGTGGCATAATTTTTGCATGTACCTACTTGATTTGGTTGATGGTGTGACTTGGCCTTCATCCCTGCCACCGGGATAGATGGTCGAGTGGGTTACTGCTTCCGCAGGAGAGGACTAGGAGGAGTAGTGTGGCCAGGCTTCACCATGTTACTCAGTTCTTCTCCGTTAGTTATTTCCACTGCATTAAAATTTATGGTTATTATTTCTAAAACTCCGATAATGTAATCACTATTGATACTTATTAAATTTGTGGTATTATGCTTTATTGTATTTCTCTGTGCCTCACCTTCGAGTGAGCTAGTGGTATTCGATCCTGGTTAAGTGGCTTTATCGAACTAGATCCGAGGGACTGACAGTTTATTCCTATTTAAGTGTGGTCTAGTCTTTAAGGCGGGACTTACGCACTTAAGTTGGAATAATTCGGACGGTTCCACCATAGAACTCATGCTTGATTCCCTCCTCCTCAAGGAAGCCTTCAATTTGAGAGTTCTTGAACTCCGTCCCGTTGTCGCTTCTTATTTTCTTAATCCTTAAGCTGAACTCATTTTGAGCCCGTCTCAAGAATCCTTTCAAAGTCTCTTGGGTTTGAGATTTTTCCTGTAAAAAGAATACCCAAGTGAAGCGAGAATAATCATCCACAATAACTAGACAGTACTTACTCCCGCCGATGCTTATGTAAGCTATCGGGCCGAATAGGTCCATGTGGAGTAGCTCAAGTGTCCTGTCAGTCGTCATGATGTTCTTGTGTGGATGATGAACACCAACTTGCTTTCCTACTTGGCATGCGCTAAAAATCCTGTCTTTCTCAAAGTGAACATTTGTTAGTCCCAAAATGTGTTCTCCCTTTAGAAGCTTATGAAGATTCTTCATCCCAACGTGGGCTAGTCGGCGATGCCAGAGCCAACCCATGTTAGTCTTAGTAATTAAGCAAGTGTCGAGTTCAGCTCTATTGAAATCAACTAAGTATAGCTGACCCTCTAACACTCCCTTAAAGGCTATTGAATCATCACTTCTTCTAAAGACAGTAACACCTACATCTGTAAAAAGACAGTTGTTGGGGGCCTTCGTCCTCCGAAGGTCCTCAAAAACATGATTTGACAATGTTTTCCAAGTGAAATATATGAACAGGTATCTTCGGACTCGGATCACGAGCATAGAGTATGGTCAGGACGAAGCCTAAGCAAGACGAAGGGTGATTGAGACGAAGGACGGGCTGATCACCAAGCTGTACGCAGGGAAGCTTCGGCGCGATAGCAGAAAAGGGAACCGAATTAAAGATGAAAAGGCTACTTAGACCTCAATAGATTGCTATAAGCTATTAGAAAATGTAATGGGCATGAATGTAATTCTACATGGGTTGCGTCCCGTGCCTATAAATAGATGAACAGTAGTCTCGTACTATTCACGCTGACTTGGCATTTGCTTTTGTGTCACGCTTGTACTTTTGCCTTCCCTCAAGCTGAAGGTACACTTCTAATTTGATATCATTTCTATTTTTCCATGATAATAAAATAGAAATGATTTTATGATAATGTTTAAATGTTTATATTACATCTCATGCTTTATATAAATTCTTCATCATTGCTTGTCGTGCTTACGAAGGTATGTCCTTCACAACCTTCGTCCAAAACTCATTATATCCCAAAGGGAAATAATGTTTCGAAGGACGAAGGACTTTAACACTTAACACTTTTTATGTTGCCTTGTTCTTAACTCTTAGCATTTGAGAACAAGTCCCCAACATTGGCGCCCACCGTGGGTTAACTCACTTCCACTTTTTCTGTTTCGAACACCTTCGGCAAGCATAGACCTTCGTCATGGGCGCCGAAGAAAGTTTCAGCAACAGGGGCTGCGGCTCTGCAACCGCTGGACCCCAATCAGGAAACCCTCTCTCTTCGGGAGGCCCGAAGCCAGAAGAGGAAGGTCACCAGTCCGACGCCTCAGGAGGACGAACTAGATCAAGAAATCAGAGATATGGAGATGCTTCATCAACAGGTGCAAAGGAAGAAGGAAAAGATGGCTAGGCTAGATGAACTACAAAGACAGATAGACGAAGCCTCCGAAGAAGTTCGCCATCTTACTCAAGATGAGCAGAACCGAAGGCCCCAGCACAGAGAGCTTCATCAGGAGGGTTTCTTCAACAAAGATGACTGGTATGACAATTTCCATCATGGAAATTTTGCTTTTGATGATGCTTCTCCTCTGTCAGCTGAGCTGCAGGCTACACCCTGGCCTCCGTCCTACAAGCCACCCTAGCTCCCCATGTATGACGGCCATTCAGATCCGAAGCAGTTTCTGATGAGCTACGAAGCAACAATATCTTCGTATGGTGGCAATACTGCGGTCATGGCAAAGTCTTTCGTCATGGCTGTCAGAAGTGTTGCCCAAACCTGGTACTCCTCTCTTCGGCCAGGAACAATCACCTCATGGCAAAAGCTAAAGGATATGTTGTTAACCAGCTTCCAAGGGTTTCAAATGAAGTCGGTCACTGCTCAAGCTCTATTCCAGTGCACCCAGGATCATGAAGAATACCTTCAGGCGTATGTCCGAAGATTCCTGCGTCTAAGGGCACAGGCACCATCGGTGCCCAATGAAATCGTCATTGAGGCCATGATTAAGGGACTTCGGCCGAGACCTTCAGCTCAATACTTCGCCAGGAAGCCTCCTCAAACTTTGGAGAAGCTGCTCCAAAAGATGGACGAGTATATTCGAGCTGACACTGACTTCCGTCAAAGAAGGGAAGAAGCATACAGGTTCTCTGAGATGACCAGGGGCTTCGGAGGAAGATTTCATCCGAGGCACGTCAGGTCAATTCACAACTCTACTCAGACTGATGATAGAGGGAGTCAACAGCAAAGGCCACAGTACTCTTCGCAGGCTTCGGGACAACAGCAGCAGGCTTCGGGACAACAGCAAAGCTCTTTCTGGCCGCCAGCTCCAAGGGGCAGAGGCGCCACGGGCTTCGGAGGAAGATTCGGGGACCAGCCAAGAAAAATTTATTGTCTATTCTGTGGTGAGGACAAGGGCCATACCACCAGGATGTGCCATGTTACCATCCAGAAGCAAAAGGAGATAGCAGAAGCTGCAGCACAACAGAGTCAGCCGAAGCAAGTCATGCACACTGCTTCGTATCATTTGCCCTACATTCCAGAATATGTAGGCAATCACCCTGCAGTTTCTGTTGCTTCGGCAAGTCAACCCCAAGCATCTTGGCAACAGCTTCCGCCTCCACCACCAATGCAACGTGGCTAGCAGCCAGAAGGGAGTCAGCATACTCAACACCAAAGGGACTTCAGAGAAGAATCCGAAGCTCGCATAGTCAATAGTACTGTGCCAGAGTCGAAGCACATTTACTAACAAATATCCTACCTTGACAGCAGTTTTTTCTATTCAGTATTATTTTCTTTTTAATAAAGAACACTTATGGGAGACTTGAGTGCTTTTTGTCGTTTTCAATCTCTTGTAATAGTTTCCCTTTTTACCACAAGGAAAATATATCTTCTCCACAGGCTTAAGTCGCCGAAGCATAAAAATTTGCGGTAGCAAGGAGGACCTTCGAATTATCAAAAATTTATTTTAAAGGCACGCAGTGTGAATTCTTCAAAGCAACAAAAAGTCGTTCTAAGGAACGCAGTGTAAGTTTGCCGAAACTACAAAAGTCGTTCCTAAGGGAGCGCAGCGTAAGTTTTCTGCTCAAAAGTCGTTCCCAAGGGAATGCAGAGCATACAGCAAAAAATAAACGCTGATACCGCCTAAGTAAAAGGCGAAGTGCAAAAAGTCAACGCGAATACCGCCGAAAGTAAAAGGCGAAGAAGCTCCTAAGGGAGGCTTACAGCGAAAAATAAACGCTGATTTCGCTGAAGTTAAAGGCGAAGAAGCTCCTAAGGGAGGCTTACAGCGAAAAATAAATGCTGATACAAAAAGAGTGTATAATATATCGCAGGGATGTGTGTGTATCTTCGGCACAAATATCATCTTGCATACCATAACATCATTGCATCATTTTGCACAACATAAGCATCATACATCATATTGCATATGGCACAAGAAGGGGATACAATATTGATCTTCGGAGAATGCTCTGAAAAAGTGAAAAAGTGTAGCTCCATCGGAAAGACAACATAAAACTTTTTTATAGCTTCGGAGAATGATTTTACGAAGCTCGGATATTCTTCATCAAAGCAATGTGGAAATTGTTGAGACATATAAACGTTTTTCTTCACGAAGCATGAAAAGAAGGGAAGGTGTTTTTTTCGCCGAAGGCTCAAAAACGGTACGTATGTAAAATTTCATGCATCGTAAAGAATTGAACCATAAAAAGCTCGTATATTACATTCAAAGTTACAAAATATTACACAGATTACATTTCAAATGTTTTCACAATAACATCTAGTCTTCCCTAAGTACTACTTCTGCAGCTTCGTTCAGTAGTTGATCGACAACTTTATCCATGATGGCTTCGGCCATTTTCTTGATTTCGTCATCCCCCTTCGCGCGGGGGCCTGCGGATGGTTCAGCAGGTTCTGAGGGAGGAGAAGATACGTCTATGTTACTATTACAAACCATAAATAAGTTCAAAATCAAAAAATTACAACAGAGCCAAAAACCACTAGTTAATACCTATTTGGCTTTCGGGCTCTGCACTTTTCTCAGTGGCCTCTGCTACTTCTCTAGCGTCATGGATGCCTTTTTCGCTTTTTCGAATGATTTCCTGGGCCATTTCCCGGCCACCGTTGTCCTAGATATTGGTGAAAAATTTTCCACCGACCAGGCTAGCTTCGGCCGAGGGGTCTTTTATATCTTCGGAGGATAAGGCGGCTTCGGATTGTGCCAGAAGCTTCACATGGTCACAGCCTTTCCTCTCCAACATACTAGCAATCCCCCTGGCGCCCGAAAAGGCACAAATATCTCCACGACTATTTAGAATTTCGTCAAAAGCTTCAGCTTCGTGGCTGATCCACTCGATGGGGCCTTCCGGGTTACCTCTCACGAAGTTCTCTTCACTTGAAAATGCGCCAATGCTGGCGAAGCTGGTTTTTATTTTCTTAACACATTCTAAGGATTTTTCGTAGCACCTCTTCTTGGATGCGCGAAGCTCTTCAACGCTTTCTTCCAAATGATTTGCCCATTGTTCGCTAATTTCTCGCTTTGTTTCTTCAAGTGTGCGTTCTTCTTTAGCCCTGGCTAGTTGCTTCCGAAGATCTTCAATTTCACGCTTCTGAACCTCAGCTTGAGCTTTAGAAGTACCTTTTTCTTCTTTTATTTGATTTACCAGCGAGTGTAATATTTTATCTTTTTCGAGACCTTCATTCCTTAGTTCAATCACTTCGGAACGAAGGTTGCTCAGAGCAATGACACACCCTTCATCTTCAGCATCTTTTTGGGCCCTCAGGGCATTGCTAAGTATAAGGGCCTGCAAAACAGGAAAAAATATGTGTGCGTCAATAAAATTAAGTAAACGAAAAATTTTGGTTTCAAGAAATAATACAAAGATCTCATTTTTTCACCTTTAAGCTATTGTATGCCAAGCTGTCAGCCAGTTCGTCCTTCGATAATACCGAGAGCCCGTCTTCTAGTGTTGGGAAGCCGAAGCTCTTGCTCATCTCCCGACAGACAGAAATTTCTTTGTTGTCAGGGAGACAATACAAGAAGTCTTCTTCTCCGCTGCCGTTGAAAATTAACGCCCCCTTTGGGTATTTCAGTTTTCGGGCGTAAAATTGGGCCTCTCGCTTTTCTTTTTCATTCAACTTTTTCCCCGAAGCATGTCGTAAAATATAATACAAAGCTTCGGAAAATGCTTCGGGGGTGGCGGTGCCAGTTTCTTCAGCCAAAATTTGTTCTGTTGTTTCTGTTTCTTCGGCTTCCAAGGATTTCACCTTGGTGGGCTCTGAAGGCCCAGCTTCAGTCTCAGATTGGTGCTTCGAAGCTTCGGCACCAAAGGCTTCAATTTGTACTCCGAAAGTTTCAACAGTTTTCTTCGGAGTAGTGCTAGAAGACTTTATCGTCTCCAAAACATCAAGTACATTAACCATCCTTTTTCTCTTTGGGGTCACTGCTGGCCCCTTTTGGCTTGTTGTTGCCTCAATTTTTGTTGGAGGACTTAAAATTTCAGATGTCTTTGGTTCCTCAGTCCGTGTTTCTTCTATTTTTTCTGTCGCCTGCACTTCGGCCGGCTCTGCAATAGTCGGTAGGGGAGATGGTTCTTTAGCTTCGGTGGCCGATGGGGTCTCACCGACAAAATCAGGCACTGTGGCCACTTCAATGTAACGTGGCCGGTGTGT
Source organism: Zea luxurians (assembly GCA_029449295.1). Taxonomy (NCBI): domain Eukaryota; kingdom Viridiplantae; phylum Streptophyta; class Magnoliopsida; order Poales; family Poaceae; genus Zea; species Zea luxurians. Next base: position 8,798,980 of record JAOPSE010000034.1, read on the forward strand.
GAGAATTTTTACCCTTTTCCTCTTCGGCTCTGGCTTGCTAGGAGCGGTTGGAGCAACTTCTTTTGCAGAAGATGTATTCTTTCTTTTTTGGCCCCGCGTGGAATAGCGGTAGTCGGGGTAGACAAACCCAACTGCATCAAATACTCGGTTGAGTCTCTTCTTCTTTCGGCCTCCAAAGGCCGCTGATAATGCAGTATCTTTGGCCTTCAAATATAGTCCGAGCAATTCGTCACTTACGGCTTCAATACTCTAAAGCCAGTCATCATCTGGCTCGATGAACTTATCTCCGTATTTGAATGTGTATTTCAGTCTAACTAGTCCACCTTCGTCAGGTTCCCTGACGGTTTCCTTTGGCATCTCCCACTCTTCTACAAGTGGCCATACTCTGAAGGCAATATGTTCCTGGACCAAGTCCCTTGTTCCAATAAAAGAGCAAACCACATTGAAGGCCCTCTGGCATTCTTCGGCTGCTTCATTCATTTCTACCTTCGGCCTCTGGAGGCCGAAGCGCTGCCAGATAGGGCGCATAATGATACCTTTAATATCTTCCCGTGTTTTTAAGTCATTCTTCACATAAAACCATTCTGTCATCCAGTCACCAGGCTTTCGGTGTTTTGGGTCCGACCGCACACCCGGGGTTGCCCCTCAAGGTGTTTTTAGGAGTAGGACGGTGTCGCCGACTGTAGCAAAATGGTTCGTGCTAGATGCACGAGGAACAGTGGACAATATTTATAGGTTCGGGCCGCTTAGAAATGCGTAACACCCTATGTCCTGGTGAGTATGCTTGGTGAATGAGGTTACAAGGTAGCTCTCTGAATTGAGAACGCAGAGAGTTAAGGTGGGTGGCTGAGTAATAGGGTCGATCGTTCTGAAGGGGTTCCCCCTAGGCCTTATATACTCGACCGTGGGGCAATACACGTGGATATGATAACAATGTGTAGCTAAAAGATAGTGAACTGTTTGAGTTTATCTCCCTGTAGTTCTGCCGACCTATCCTCGCATGGCTCCGTTGCATGGGGGCTCCAGCGCGGGAAAGTCGGATCTCTGTTGTGGTCGCTCGCTCGATGTTGTGGGCCGTCCGGGCTTGCATCAATCCGGCCTCACGTCGATCTGCTTCGCTGATTGTCCCTCCCCAGGCCCACGAAAGAATGACCTTACGATTTATTGGGCCCTTGGGCCTTTTGTGAGGTCTTTTACTCTTTTAGTGGGCCCGGGGGATATCTGTCCCCCACAAGCCCCCAATCTTTGGGTTGATTTTGAGGTAATCAGCCCAAAGATCCCAGGTCCAGCTTGTAGGTAATTTGGGGAAAACGATTTCTTATTGTCTCCTCCTGCTTTGATCACTCGTAAACTGAAGCTTTGTTTCGTGCTTGTGCCTTAGAGGTCGACATTTCATCTTGTAGTACCCTGAACTTCATTGGGCGCACCGAAGGTGCACCCAATGGGTGTAGCCCCCGAGCTTTGAGTAGATTTTGGAAAATAATCTACTCGAAGGTCTCCATCAGAAATTACTTTCATCTTACTCTTGTGCTTTGGTTGAGGGTCAGCCTTGTCTTTAATCTTGTCCCATGCCTTAGAAGCCGGCACTATCTTGGCCTGAAATAGTGATCCATGGGGTGCACCAAAGGTGCACCCAATGGGTGTAGCCCCTGACCTTCAAGTGGATTTTTGAGGATAATCCATTCGAAGGTCTTCCTTTGGTGTCTTTTTGTTGAAGATTATCCTTTCTGCCTGTGAAAATCGGCATGATGCCATCCGCATTATGCTTTGTAGGTCAGCATTATGTCATCAATATTATGCTTCAGAGGTCAACATGTATTTTGTCTTTTGCAGTCGAGTCCACAATCCATCTATATCTTGATGGGTGGTGTAATTTATTTGCTCTGTGACTGATTGGGCATTTGATGGACGCTCTTTGTCTAGTCTTCACGTTGCTTCTTGTTGGCCATATTTTGTACTTCACCGGCTATATTTGGCTTTCCTCTGATCCTTACTAATATCTCATTTTTGTCTTGAGGTATTCATTGCATGCCCTGCACGGATGTGACAGTTTTGAAAAATATACTGATAAATCCTGGGCGTCCCCCCCAATGGGTATGGGCAAGGGACGGCTTGGTACGCTAAGTGTTTTAGCCGGCTGCTTCTGAGTAGTAATGTGATGTGACGGCGGGTGTAATCATATCATCCGCGCTGTTGACTGGAGTCCCAATGGATGTTGTGCTGCGTGAAACGGCATCAGCCGCCTGGCGTGTCTTCAGACGGGTTGAAGTGCTTATTGAATGCTTTGCGACTGTTTAGTGACCGTGGTTAGAGGTGAGCGGTTGCCTTCTCCCTCTATAAATAATGTCGTTGTCTCTCCGGATTTTTCACATATCTTGTTGTCCTCTGTTGCTTGCTTTTCTTCTCTCCCTTTCGCTTCCACCATGGGCAAGAACAACAAGCGCAAGCGTGAGCCAACTCCTCCATCGGAGGATTTTGGTGACTCGGAGTACTCAGAGGAGGAGTTCTCCTCTGAGTCTGAGGGGTCTCCGGCTCCCATCCCCCTGCATGAGTCGTCTGACGACTCAGACGACTCCCAGGGGCTCGCGGCGGAGGTCTGGACGTACATCCGGGCCGTCGAGCACTCCGGGCTCGAGGGCTCGGATGAGTCGGAGTACTCCTCGGATGAGGAGGACTCGTCCGAGGAGGGCGGCGGCGGCGATGGCGAGGACAACGACGACGATGACAATGACGAAGGCGGTGGCGGCGGTGACGGTGACGGCGGCGGCAGCAAGGATGGTGACGGCGGCGGCAGCAGGAGCGGCGGCGGCAGGGGCAGCAACAGGGCCAGTGGCTAGATGCCACTGGTCCTTAGATGTTAGTATAGTATAGTTAGAATAATGTAGTAGTATTTAGTAGTGTAGAGTAGTATAGTGTAGTGTGGTATAATGTAATGTAATGTAGTAGTAGTAGTAGGGAAGTATCAACTCATAATGAGTTGATTTGTAAGTATGATATCTTCCCTTTAATGAAGAAATGATGTTGGCTTCTCTGTGATGATTGCTCGTTGATATTCATAACTCAAAGTTCTTGAATCATTACTCTTCCCGCCTTTCTCGTGAAGTTGATTCCCTTGGAATAGTAAGTGAATAACTCGGGCATCATATCGATGCTTTTAGAGGTAGCTGCCGAGTGACTTGAGGGCGACGTCAGTGTTTTAGAGGTAACGCCGAGCGACTTGAAGACGTCGCCAGCGTTTTAGAGGTAACGCTGAGTGACCTGAGGGCGACGTCAGCGTTTTAGAGGTAACACCGAGCGACCTGAGGGCGATGTCAGCGTTTTAGAGGTAACGCCGAGCGACTTGAAGACGACGTCAGCGTTTTAGAGGTAACGCCGAGCGACCTGAAGACGACGTCAGCGTTTTAGAGGTAACGCCGAGCGACCTGAGTGCGATGTCAGCGTTTTAGAGGTAACGCCGAGTGACTTGAAGACGACGTCAGCGCTTTAGAGGTAACGCCGAGTGACTGGAGGACGACGTCAGCGTTTCAGAGGTAACGCCGAGCGATAGCGGGCTGTGTGGGCCACTTTGAGGATAATAGCTGAGTGATAATGTGGCGCACTGGTGTTCTGGAAATAATTGCCGGGTGATGACATGGTATGCTGGTGTTTTGGAAATAACCGTCGGGTGCTGACTGGGCGCTTTTTGAAACGGTATCTGGCTCGGGAATATCCCATAAGTGCTGTGCTTTTAGCCGCCTCTGCTTTCCGTGCCATAGTTCTTGCTTTCTCACTTCCGAATCCTCTCTGCAATTCGCCTCCCACTCTGCTCGCCGGTAGAATCGAGATGGCGCCCAAGAGGAAAGCCTCGAGTTCGTCTGCCGCGATGATTCCTCCAATCGACCCCAACAGCCAGTTGCCTTTCGCAGGTAACCACATGTCTGTCATCTCTGAGCCCAAACTTCTCCACCTCGTGTCCATTGGGGTTCTTCCCCCGAAGGAGCTCTGTTCTTGGCGGATTTGCCATGGGGTCACTGTCCCGACTGAGGATACCCATGAGTTCGTGATTTACGCTCCTTTCTTTCTCCGCGGCCTCGGTCTTCCCATTTCTCCCTTTTTCCGTGGCCTCCTTGATTTCTACCATCTTAACTTGACCCATCTAAATCCCAATTCTATCTTGCAAATTTCCATTTTCATCCATTTATGTGAAGCTTTTCTTGGTGTGCTGCCACATTTCGGGTTGTGGAAGTACTTGTATCACTGTCGCCCTGGGATGGCCGGGGGACAACATCAGTTGGTTGGGGGTGCTAGCTTGGAGATGCGCCGCGGGAGGAAGACTGAGTATCTCGAAATCCCTCTCAAGGTCAGTATCAAGGGATGGCGCTTGGAGTGGTTCATTGTTGAGAATTTTGGAAACTCTCTCCCCCTTCGGTCGGGAAGACAGCCGGATGTTCGCACCCCAAGCTGGACCGAGTCCCCCACAGATCAGGAGGTCGCTGAGGCAGGTGCTTTGCTGGCTGAAGTTGGATTGCTGAAGGAGAGGGGTCTGACTGCTGAAGCTGTGGTTGCTGATTTTGTCTTCAAGAATATTCAGCCGTTGAAAGACAGGGCATACCCGGCTTATCTGTATCGAGGCCTAGCCGACTCAACTCGGGTTACCAACAGAAAAATTCCCTCTATGGACTTGGTGAACCGACTTGAGATGATCCTTAGAGGCAAAGTGTCAAAAGTTGGTGCCCCAATGGCATACTTAGCCTGGAACTTGCCTCCACTCAAAGCCTTGACTCTTTTTGTGTCGAATCCACCTGTCATTGATGGCAGTTTGGGCCTTAGAGTGCGGCCCTCTGCTGAAGAAGTTAGTGCCTTGGTTGCTTCGCTCGGGGAGATTCCTGATGATGAACGGCAGGTCTATTTTGAGGTGCACCTGAACCCTAGTGATGCAGAGATAAGCGCTATGCTTGATTTTCTGGATGAGGACTCTTCTGATGCTGCTCCTGCTGGGGCATTGGTGGTGGCGCCCCTCATAGAGGCTGATACGACCTTGGATACTCAGAAGCCTGGCAGTACTCGCCCGAGGCGCCCTTGCCGAGCCAGTCAACCTGATCCTTCTGCTGATGAGCAGAAAAGAAAAAGAGACGCCTCCGGCGAGTATCCAGTTTGGATCGGGACGTTGGTGCTTCGGTTCCTGCTGCTGAAGAAATGCCTGTGGCTAAATTTATTGACGCTGACCCCAATGGGTGTGCCCGATCTGCTGTTAATCCCAATGTGGGTGCTCCATCTGTTGCTGATCCCAATGGGTGTGCTGCCTGTGTTGCTAATGAAGACGACGGGGAGGAAGAGGATGAAGTCCCTTTGACTCGGAAAAACAGTCGGCAGTTCATCGCTAGTGGTGAAAGTAGTGGAGTTCCTTCTCCTACTTTGTCTGCTCTCATTGGTCTGCAAGAACTGTCCTTGGCCAATTTTGATCAGACTCTTGAGGATATGGTTCCAGAGGATTTGTTATCGGAGCCAGCAGATGATGGTGTGATGGAGGTTTGTGCTGATGTGCTTGATGCTGGGTTGAGGTCATCCCGTGCCTCGCCGACCTTAGAGCGCGATCTCGAGGTCGGGAGACTAACTTGGATCATCCTGGTCCCATGGAAGTAACTGAGGGCCCATCAGCCTTAGAGGTGGCTACCGCAGAGAACTTGGACCCCAAGGATGGCGTTGACACGTGCCCAGCCCCCGAGGATGTTGTCGGGGATGACTTGGTTCGGGTGGGAAGTGCAAGCCACTGCCCAGCCCCCAAGGGTGCTGCCGGGGATGATCCGGCTCAAGTGGGCAGTGCAAACTATGACCCAGCTCCCGGGGGTGTCCGAGCGGGGTCTCCCTCCTGTACTTCCATGGACGTTCATGCGGGATCGCCTCCGCACTCCGGCTGCATGGTGGTAGCCCAAGCTTTGGACCAGGGGGTCGCCTTAGAGGGCAGCGTCCCCGCTGACCAAGTTATGGGCTCTGTTGATGGCACTGAGTTGGTTCCGGCTGGTTCGTTGCAAGCTGCTTCGGGTGGCGGCCTTACGCTCGGTCATCAATTGATCTCTCATGATTTGGGGGTCCCTTCGTTCTTTTCTAACCTCCAGGTACTGTGGTATACTTCAGCTTGATTTTTACACGCCACGAACTGCTGTCATTACACTCATCTGCTCTCCTTATCAGGCTTTGGTGGATGGGATGGCTAGCCAGCTGAGGTTACAGGGTGCTCCTGTTCCAGAAGTAGCTTCGTCTCTTGCACGTTGGAATCCAGTGTTACTTCAACATCGTGTCTCTGACTTGGAGGCGACCAACGCTGGTTAGTGCTTTTTTGCTTCTCTTTGTCTTCACTATTAAACTGCTTTACATTCTGACCCCCTTTGTTTGGTTGTATCCTGCTAGTTATGACTCGGCAGATTTCCACTCTTGAAGAAAAACATTCTCGAGATCAGGCTGAATTGGTCCAACGGTGCTCTGACTTTAAAAGAAAGTATTCTCAAAGTCAGACTGAACTAGCTCAGGTCTCTGCTGCCTTAGATGACGCCAATGCACTGAGCTCTTCCCTTCACACTCAGCTTAATTCTGAAAAGGTGACTTATGAAACTGTGCCTTGCCATGTTGTGCTCCTATTGCTTGCTTGATGTTTGAGGGAGTTGACTTTTGTTTGCAGGAAGAAAAACATATCCTTGCTGCTTCTCGCGACAGTCTCGACAGATTGTATCACGATTCTAGCAACTCGCTGACCATCCTAGAGAGGAGCCATCACTTCACCATGGAAGAGTTAGACAACCAACGCTGTAGGCTGCAGGAATCTACGGATGAGGTGACCCGGCTCAAGCAATTGATATCAGCAAAGGACGCTACTATCAAAGAACTCCGAGCTTCCAAGAAATCCATCGCCCAGGAGTTAGAAACTGCTCGGCTGGCTGCCAAGGTTGCCGAAGAAACTTCCGTTACTCTCAGAGCCCAGCACGACAGAGCCATGGATAAGGCTATTTGGGCGGGGCGAATCTTGATGAGGAGACCCGGCGTGGTTGTTCCCGAAGATATAAGGGCTGATGTGAATGCTGCCCTTGATTCCTCGAGTCGCCCTTCCTCATCGATTGCTCCTAAGAAAAATATCACAAAATAGAGAAACCTTTTGCGTGCTTTGGGCACGCGGTTAGCATGGTCAGACATTTGTTAGAGGACGTCATTTCAGTATTTGAACGATGTTGTTATTCTCCTATTGTTTCAGAATTCATCAGTTCGTAAATTTGCAGTAGTAAAATGATGTGCGATGGTTTTGAAACTTGTTTGCGGGATATAGAAGTCATCCCTTATATGAGTAATTGCAAGCACATGAGATCGCCTTAAGTCGCTGCTGACTTAAGTCGATTGCTTCTGTTAATAGGGTGTAGTAGTCACCCTGAATTACACAGGCGCGAGCATGTTGCACCGGCTTAAGTCGCTGCTGTCTTTAGTCGATTGCTCCGTTAGCGGGGTATAGTGGTCACCCCGAGTTAAGTAAGCTCGAGCATGTTGCACCGGCTTGAGTCGTTGCCGACTTAAGCCGATTGCTCCGTTGGTAGGGCATAGTGGTCACCCCGAGTTAACTAAGCGCGAGCATGACGCACCGCCTTAAGTCACTGCCGACTTAAACCGATTGCTCCGTTAGCAGGGCATAGTGGTCACCCCAAGTTGAGTAAGCGCGAGCATGTTGCACCGCCTTAAGTCGTTGCCGACTTAAGCCGAATGCTCCGTTAGCAGGGCATAGTGGTCACCCCGAGTTGAGTAAGCGCGAGCATGTTGCACCGCCTTAAGTCATTGCCAACTTAAGCCGATTGCTCCGTTAGCAGGGCATAGTGGTCACCCCGAGTTAAGTAATCGTGAGCATGTCGCACCGCCTTAAGTCGCTGCCGACTTAAGCTGATTGCTCCGTTAGTAAGGCATAGTGGTCACCCCGAGTTGAGTAAGCGCGAGCATGTTGCACCGCCTTAAGTCGTTGCTGACTTAAGCCGATTGCTCCGTTAGCAGGGCATAGTGGTCACCCCGAGTTGAGTAAGCGCGAGCATGTTGCACCGCGTTAAGTCGTTGCCGACTTAAGCCGATTGCTCCGTTAGCAGGGCATAGTGGTCACCCCGAGTTGAGTAAGAATGTATGTCAATCATGAACAAACTGAGTATCTTTGAAGCCCTTTTTTATTGATGACATATTTCCATTTTACAGAGTACATCGTCGTCCCGATAGCTTTTGAAATATAGCTAGGGATAAAATTTCCTGAGGTGTTCTATATTCCATGAGTTCCCGACTTCCGTGCCGTCCATTTGAGTGAGACGATATGATCCTAGTCGAGTGACTTCTGCTACTACGAAGGGTCCTTCCCATAAGGGTGATAACTTGTGCCGTCCCTCCCCCGTTAGAATTCGACGGAGGACGAGATCTCATACTGAGAAGGATCGCTATCGCACGGCCTTGTTGTGATAGCGCCTTAGAGTCTGCTGGTACCGTGCTGATTGGATTACTGCATTCAACCGTTCTTCCTCGAGTACATCGATGTCCTCCATCCTAGTAGCTTCGGCTTCTGCTATGCTTTCGAAGATCAACCTTGGCGCCCCGAACTTGAGATCGGCGGGTAACACTGCCTCCGACCCATAGACCATGAAGAAAGGAGTGTTTCCATGCAGAGCTTGGCTAGGTTGGGTTCTTAGGCTCCAAACGACATAGGGCAATTCCCTTATCCACTTTCCTGCGAACTTTTCATTCTTATCGAAGACCTTTTTCTTGAGTGCCTCCAGTATCATCCCGTTGGCTCGCTCAACCTGCCCGTTGGCTCTTGGATGTGCTACAGAAGCATACTTGATATGAATGCTTTTTTGCTCGCAGAAGTCGAAGAACTCTGAACTTGTGAAGTTGGATCCTAGGTCAGTTATGATGCTGTTTGGTATCCCGAATCTGAATATTATGTCTTGTATGAATTCCACGGCCTTAGCTGAGGTTAAAGAAGCAATGGGTTTGAACTCTATCCATTTAGTGAATTTGTCGGTTGCTACCAGTACATGAGTGTATCCTCCTTGAGCTTTCTTGAAAGGTCCAATCATATCCAGTCCCCAGCATGCGAAGGGCCAAGTCACTGGTATGGTCTACAGTTGATGTGCTGGTAGATGTTGTTGTTTTGACAAGTATTGGCAAGCTTCGCACCTCTGAACTAACTCGGCTGCATCGCTCTTCGCTGTTGGCCAATAGAATCCTGACCTGAAGACCTTCCCGACTAGTGTTCTGGATGCTGCATGTATTCCACATTGCCCAGCATGGACCTCCTCCAGAAGTCGCTTCCCAGTAGATGAGAGAATGCACTTCATCAGGACGCCTGATGCACCCCTTCTGTACAATGTCTCCCCAATGAGTGTGTAGTGAGCCGACTGTCTGGCAATGCGCTCGGCTGCATTTTTGTCATCTGGTTCCTCTTCATTTTTTATATACCTGATGATTGGCCTTCTCCAGTCATCAGAGTCTGATTCTAGTTGATTTATAATATTACACTCTTCTACTTGATCCATTGAGATGCTCGGCTGTAGTATTTCTTGTACAAAGATTCCAGGTGGGACCTGAGTTCGACTGGATCCTAGCTTGGACAATACATCGGCTGTCGTGTTCCGATCTCTTTCTACATGATGAAATCCAGACCCTCAAATTTATCTTCCAGCTTTCGGACGGCAGTGCAGTACTTTCCCATTGAATCGCTTGAACAATCCCACTCTTTGTTTATCTGGCTAATGACCACCAGAGAGTCTCCGTACACCATCAGTCTCTTGATGCCCAATGATATGGTGATGTTCAATCCATGGATCAGAGCTTCATACTCCGCTGCATTGTTGGAGGCCGGAAACAGCAACTGGAGGGCATATTTGAGGTGTTCGCCTCCAGGTGCGGTGAAGAGAATTCCTGCTCCTGCTCCCTGCAGCTTCAGCGAGCCATCAAAATACATTCGCCATACTTCTGCAGTCTCTGGGTTATCTGGTACTTGCTGTTCAGTCCACTCTGATACAAAATCAACCAATGCCTGAGTTTTAATGGCAGTGCGAGGTCGAAATTCGATGTCATGAGATCCCAGCTCGCAAGCCCACTTGGCTATTCGGCCAATGGCTTCCTTGTTGTGAAGAATATCCCCTATTGGAAAACCAGTAACCACTATGACTTTGTGGTCGTCAAAGTAGTGACGTAGCTTGCGGGCAGTTAGAAGTACTGCATATAATAGTTTCTGAACATGAGGATACTTTTTCTTCGAGGGACCCAAAACTTCACTGATGAAGTAAACAGGATGTTGCACTGGGTAGGCATGTCCTTCTTCTGCTCGCTCGACTACCAACGCGGTGCTTACCACGTGAGTCGTGCAAGAGATATACAATAGCAGATCTTCAGCTGGTTGAGTTGACGTGGCTCGTCGTGGCGGCTTCAGTATTGGTGGTGTTGTCAAGAATTTCTTCAGTGCATATAGAGCTTCCTGTGCCTCTGAAGTCCACTGAAACTTATCCACTTTCTTGAGCAGCTTGTAAAATGGCAAACCTTTTTCTCCCAGCCTGGATATAAATCTGCTCAGAGCTGCCATACATCCAGTCAGTCGTTGAACCTTCTTTTGTGATCGAGGTGCTTCCATCTTCATGATAGCTTCAATCTTATCCGGATTAGCCTCAATTCCCCGGTGGCTGACAATAAACCCGAGCAACTTTCCTGCTGGTACCCCGAAAACACATTTTTCGGGATTAAGCTTCCATCTATACCGCCTCAGGCTGTTGAAAACCAGCTGTAAGTCTTCGATGAAGTTTTCCGAGTTCTCTGTTTTGATTACCACATCATCTACGTAGGCCTCCACACGCTTGCCCCAGTGATCGGCTAAGCATGTTTGAATGGCTCTCTGATAAGTCGCTCCAGCGTTTTTGAGGCCAAACGGCATAGAGGTATAACAGAAAGCACCAAACGGGGTGATGAACGCTGTTTTTTTCCTTGTCTTCCTTTGCCAAACTAATCTGATGGTATCCGGAATAGCAATCCAGGAAAGACAGCACAGAACATCCAGCGGTGGAGTCCACCACCTGGTCTATCCTCGGGAGCCCAAAGGGATCCTTCGGACAGTGTTTGTTGAGATCAGTATAGTCGACGCACATGCGCCAATCCACTTTATTCTTTTTGAGTACAAGAACAGGGTTGGCTAACCACTCGGGGTGTAACACCTCTTTAATGAATCCAGCCGCGACCAAGCGATCTAGCTCGGCGCGAATGGCCTCTCTCTTATCGGGTGTGAAACGACGTAGTTTTTGCCGAATCGGCCTTGCCTGGGGATAGACCTTCAGTTTGTGCTCGGCCAGTTCTCTTGGGACTCCCGGCATATCCGCAGGTTGCCATGCGAATACATCTCGGTTATCTTGCAGAAACTGGACGAGCGCGCTTTCCTATTTGTCGTCCAGGCTGGAGCTGATAATGGCAGTCTTACGTTCATCAGCGAACCCCAGGTTGATCCTTTTAGTTTCTTCAGTCGGCCGCATAGAGGTCACGGCCTGAGCTTCGTTTGTCGGTACTGCGAGGTCCTCCTCAGGCTTAGAGTTCGCCTGTGTTGAAGAAATCGTCGACGGCTTGGTGGTGAGGGCTGCTTGGATGGCCACTCGGAAACACTCTGCGGCGCCTTGGAAGTCGGCGCGCACAGTTATGATTCCTTGTGGTCCTGGCATCTTCAGTATCATGTACGTGTAATGCGGAATGGCCATGAATTTGGCCAATCCCGGCCTCCCGATGATGGCGTTGTACCCGCAGTCGAAGTTCGCCACTTCGAACCTCAGGAACTCGGTTTGTAGTTATCCGAAGTTCCGAAGGTGACGGGCATGTAGATGTGGCCCAGCGGGCATTCTCCTTCAGTCGGTACGATGCCGAAGAAAGGAGTGTCCGACTCGTGGAGCTCTTTGAGGTGAACTCCCAAGCCTTGGAGTGTCCGGGGGAAGGTGAAGTTGATGCTGCTCCCCCCGTCCACTAGCACCCTCTTCACCCGGCTCTCTCGGATCACCGGATCGACAAGGAGCGGGTATTTGCCTGGATGATCGAAGTTGAGCCATTGATCCACCCGAGTGAAAGTGATCGGATGCTCCGACCACCGGTATGGGGCGGGAGGACCGGTGGTCGCCACCAGTATCTGGCGATCGTTGAGCTTTTGTTGTCTTTTGTTCTCCTGCGACCCGTGTCCGCCGAAGATGACGTTGACCTCCCTGTCGACGCGCGGGAAAGCTCCTCCTCCCTCCTCCTGCTGATGGGGTTGTCGCGGTTCTTCTGGTCCTCCCCTCGGCGGAGGAGGAGGTAGAGGTTGGAAGGGTCGGCCATGCCCGACGGAGTGCTTGAAGTCCCGGCAGTTCCGAAGAGTGTGGTCCATGTCCTTGTGGTACGGGCACGGGGCGTCAAGGATGTCATCCAGCGTGCGCTCGCCTCTGCGAGGTCCTCCCCGGGCGCGAGAAGCTGGTGGCCCGGCGGCGTGTACTTCTTCGCGGGGCCTCTTCTCCCAGCGTTTGTCGGGTTGCTGGTTCGCATCACGTCGTGGTGCCGCTGGCGCGGGCTTCGCTCCTCTGATGAGGTCCTGGGCCCGCTCGTCGGCGGTGATGTAGAGGTCAGCTTCCCGGAACAGCTCCTCGGAGGTAGTCGGCGCCTTCTGTAATATGGCTTGGACGAAAGCCGAGTCGTTGGATCCTCTGTAGAAGTCCTCGATCACGGCCGCCTCCGTGACCTCGGGGATACGATTTCTCATGGTCTGGAACCTTTTGAGGTATGACCGAAGAGTTTCGTCCCCCCGGCGCTTGATGGATTTGAGGTCCCATGGTTGCGCCGGTTTGTCGGAGAGGGACTGGAAATTAGTGGTGAAGCGTCGACTGAAGTCGCTCCAGTTGTCGATGCAGTGTCGGGGTAGATGTCGCAGCCATTGCAGCGCGTCTTGCCCGAGGACGATGGGTAAGTACGCGGTCATCACGTCTTTGGACGCTCCGGCAGCTCGAGCAGCGGTGGTGTAGATGGCTAGCCAGCCCCCTGGATCCTGCTTAGGTTCATATTTATCGACATTGGATACCTTGAAGTTAGGAGGCCATTGGATGGCCCTGAGGCGCGGAGTAAGAGCAGACACTCCACACGTGTCCTCCTGTTGTCGGGGATGATGTCTGTCCCGGGGAGGGGAGTAGTTGTTGTGGTTCCTCGACCGTCCCTGGGTAGTACCGCCAGTTGAGGCCGTTGTCGACTCAATTCTGGTGGCCTGGCTCCGAGCTGGGATGCCATGATCCCTGTCGTATTCCTCCCGGCGGTGGATCTCGTTCTCATGCCGTCGTTCATGCGAAGCATTGATGGAGCTTCGCGCGTCTCGGTGACTGTTGATGGCGTGTCGTAGATCGTTCGGTGGGTGAGCAAGCGGTAGAAGATGGTTGGCTGCCTGGGTGAACAGTCGTCGGTAGCCCTCGGCATCGGGAGTCTGAGGGAGTCCATCAGCTATCCGAGCTAGTACTCCACCAACTTCGCTCGGCGTGTTCATGGCTCGAGCGAAGTCGGGATTCAGGTTGCGCCGAAGAATGGATTCTCCCGGCGTTGCCTTGCGTCTTGCTCGGCTTGTTCCTGAGCCCGGCGGCGATCGCGTCGTCGGGAGTTCCTTCGTTCTCTGAAGACGCGTTCCTCCGGAGTTTCTCCTATCTCCGAGACCTAATCCCGCGAGACAGGTTGCTCCGGATCCCATTCTCCGGGCGCGTGATGTTGCCGAACGTTCCGGCGCCGGTTTCTCCGTCGGCGGGATTCTCGTTGAGGTGGTTCTTCTCCGGGTGCAGTCGGCTCGTCGTCGGAGACGGGAGGCGACTCCACTCTCCCAATGAAGAGGACATCGGGATAGAACGGTGCTGCTGTCGTGGCGGCCTTCTTTCCGTTCTCCTTTGAGGGCGGAGGAACGGAAAGAACAACTTGCTTCCCCTTGGTCTCCTTCTTCCTCGCGATCTGTGTCCATTCTTTTGTCGGGGAAGTAGACAGTGGAGTTCTCCGGGTCAGCGGGCTCTCGGCCCCTGACTTTCTAAAGGCGATCTTTTTCCGAAAAGCTGGAGGTTGCGCTTCTCCGACATTTTCGGAGTTTGTTGGAGGAGACTTCTTTGCCGGCGGATCCGCAATGCGGTGTAGAGTTCCCTCTTCATCTGCTACGGATGAGATTGTTCCAAAGCGGAATACGGATCAGGACGGAAGGTGATCTTGCTGTGGAAGGTGACGGCCATTGAGCTAGCTTGGATCGTTGACACACCCCCTACCTGGCGCGCCAGCTGTCAGTGTTTTGGGTCCGACCGCACACCCGGGGTTGCCCCTCAAGGTGTTTTTAGGAGTAGGACGGTGTCGCCGACTGTAGCAAAATGGTTCGTGCCAGATGCACGAGGAACAGTGGACAATATTTATAGGTTCGGGCCGCTTAGAAATGCGTAACACCCTACGTCCTGGTGAGTTGAGAACGCAGAGAGTTAAGGTGGGTGGCTGAGTAATAGGGTCGATCATTCTGAAGGGGTGCCCCCTAGGCCTTATATACTCGACCGTGGGGCAATACACGTGGATATGATAACAATGTGTAGCTAAAAGATAGTGAACTGTTTGAGTTTATCTCCCTGTAGTTCTGCTGACCTATCCTCGCATGGCTCCGTTGCATGGGGGCTCCAGTGCGGGAAAGTCAGATCTCTGTTGTGGTCGCTCTCTCGACGTTGTGGGCCGTCCGGGCTTGCATCAATCTGGCCTCACGTCGATCTGCTTCGTTGATTGTCCCTCCCAGGCCCACGAAAGAATGACCTTACAATTTATTGGGCCCTTGGGCCTTTCGTGAGGTCTTTTACTCTTTTAGTGGACCCGGGGGATATCTGTCCCCCACACAGGCCACCTCTTCCAAAAGGTTGGCACGGGACAGCTTGATCCAGAGCGGGCACCGAAGCTATAACAACCAAAGTTGTTATGATATTGTTCTTTCCCCCAGGGTTTCGTCTCATATACTAGCTCATGAATATTACAAAAACTTTTTGCATTTGGTTCCAAGCCCTGGCTACTCACAGCCCAGACAAAGATTCCCATTCTTATAATAGCTTTGGGAGTAATTTGGTGGATATAGATTTGGAATATCTTCAGAACTTCAACCACGAAGTTGCTCAGGGGGAACCGAAGCCTAGCCTTGAAGAAGCTTCGGAAGATCACGACCTCATTTTCCTCGGGAGTAGGAGAAGTTTTCTCTCCGTCATCAGCCCTCACAATAGACACATCTCGAAAATATCTTCCCCTCATATTGTCAAGATGACTCTGCTTAATAGTTGATTTTCCGAAAACCGTGTGGCTTGGTCGCCATGGTCGGTCTTCGGACTCTTCCCCGCCACTTTCTACATCATAACTGTCACTATCACCAGTATCTTCAGATAAACCTTCTAAAATCTCTTTGGTAATCTTCTCCGTATTGGTCTTTGCCATTGATTCAAGAAAGCCAAGATTCATCTCCTCAGAAAGGCTCAGCTTCGTCTCAGCGACAACTTTTTTATCTTCGGACATCTTCTTAAATGCTGAGAAAGTGCTCTCGAAGCCGAAGATTAAAAATTTTAAAAGCCAAGAAAGTGTTGTTGCGCAAGATCTAAAAATTTAGTAAGCGAGAGCAGATGGCAAGAAAGCGTGCCAAATGAACTTATAGTGAGTTCTTATTTATACGCATTGAGCCAAAAAGCTGGACGGTCCCGCTTGTCAATGACTGTTGCTATTCTAGCAAAGGGAAGGTGTTTTTTTGGACCTTCGGCTTAAGGCCTTCGTCCATATCGCAATCTAAATTTATCACTAACAAATTAATATTGCGAGGGGCTACTGTTGGGGGCCTTCATCCTCCGAAGATCCTCAAAAACATGATTTGACAATGTTTTCCAAGTGAAATATATGAACAGGTATCTTCGGACTCGGATCACGAGCATAGAGTATGGTCAGGACGAAGCCTAAGCAAGACGAAGGGTGATTGAGACGAAGGACGGGCTGATCACCAAGCTGTACGCAGGGAAGCTTCGGCGCGATAGCAGAAAAGGGAACCGACTTAAAGATGAAAAGGCTACTTAGACCTCAATAGATTGCTATAAGTTATTAGCAAATGTAATGGGCATGAATGTAATTCTACATGGGCTGCGTCCCGTGCCTATAAATAGATGAACAGTAGTCCCGTACTGTTCACGCTGACTTGGCATTTGCTTTTGCGTCACGCTTGTACTTTTGCCTTCCCTCAAACCGAAGGTACACTTGTAATTTGATATCATTTCTATTTTTCCATGATAATAAAATAGAAATGATTTTATGATAATGTTTAAATGTTTATATTACATCTCATGCTTTATATAAATTCTTCATCATTGCTTGTCGTGCTTACGAAGGTATGTCCTTCACAACCTTCGTCCAAAACTCATTATATCCCAAAGGGAAATAATGTTTCAAAGGACGAAGGACTTTAACACTTAACACTTTTTATGTTGCCTTGTTCTTAACTCTTAGCATTTGAGAACAAGTCCCCAACAACAGTTGTAACCCATTTTGCATAATTGTGAAACTGAAAGCAAGTTGTAATCTATTGAATCTACAAGAAAAACATTGGAAATAGAATGGTCAGGTGATATAGCAATTTTACCCAATCCTTTGACCAAACCTTGATTTCCATCCCCGAATGTGATAGCTCTTTGGGGATCTTGGTTTTTCTCATAGGAGGAGAACATCCTTTTCTCCCCTGTCATGTGGTTTGTGCACCCTCTGTCGATGATCCAACTTGAGCCCCCGGATGCATAAACCTACAAAACAAATTTAGGCATTGTTCTTAGGTACCCAAATGGTCTTAGGTCCTTTTACATTAGAAACAAGCACTTTGTGTACCCAAACACAAGTCTTGGAGCCCTTGTGTTTGCCCCCAACATATTTGGCAACTACTTTGCCTGATTTGTTAGTTAGCACATATGAAGCATCAAAGGTCTTAAAAGAAATGTTAGGTTCATTTGATACAATAGGAGATTTCTTCTTAGGCATTTTAACATGGGTAGAACGCCTAGAGCTAGAAGCCTCATTCTTATAAATAAAAGCATGGTGAGAAACAGAATGATTCTTCTTTGCATGAATTCTCCTAATCTTATCCTCGGGATAACCAGCAGGATATAAAATATAGCCCTCGTTATCCTGAGGCATGGGAGCCTTGCCCTTAACAAAATTAGATAATCTTTTAGGAGGAGCATTAAGCTTGACATTGTCTCCCTGTTGGAAGCCAATGCCATCCTTAATGCCAGGGCGTCTCCCACTATAAAGCATACTACGAGCAAATTTAAAATTTTCATTCTCTAGTTCATGCTCGGCAATTTTAGCATCTAGTTTAGCTATATGATCATTTTGTTGTTTAATTATAGCAAGGTGATCATGAATAGCATCAACATTAATATCTCTACATCTAATACAAATAGAAACATGCTCAACGTTAGATGTAGAGGGTTTGCAATCATTTAATTCAACAATCTTAGCATGTAAAATAGCACTTTCATCTCTAAGATTGGAAATAGAAATATTGCAAACATCTAATTCCTTAGCCTTAGCAATCAATTTTTCATTCTCATTCTTAAGGCTAGCAAGAAAGGCATTCCATTTTTCGATCTTAGCAATTAGACTAGCATTATCATTTCTAAGATTGATAATTGAATCATCACAAATATTTGACTTCTCAACCTTAGCAACTAAATTAGCATTCTCAATCCTAAGGATGGAGATAGTGTCATGGCAAATACTAAGCTCACTAGTTAATTTTTCATTTTTCTCTACCTCTTGAGCATAAGCATTTTTAGTCTTAACATGCTTTTTATTTTCTTTAATTAAGAAGTCCTCTTGGCTATCCAAGAGTTCATCCTTCTCATGAATAACACTAATTAATTCATTCAATTTCTCTTTTTGTTGCATGTTAAGATTGGCAAAAAGAGTAAGCAAGTTATCCTCATCATCACTAGAATTATCCTCATCACTAGAGGTTGCATACTTAGTAGAGGATCTTGATTTTACCTTCTTCTTCTTGCCGTCCTTTGCCATGAGGCACTTGTGGCCGACGTTGGGGAAGAGGAGGCCTTTGTTGATGGCGATGTTGGCGGCGTCCTCGTCGGAGGAGGAGTCGATGGAGCTCTCGTTAGAGTCCCACTCCCGGCAAACATGGGCATCGCCACCCTTCTTCTTGTAATACCTCTTCTTCTCCTTCTTCTTCCCCCTCTTGTCGTTATCCCTGTCACTATCACTAGACAACGAACATTTAGCGATAAAATGACTGGGCTTACCACATTTGTAGCAAACCTTCTTGGAGCGGGGCTTGTAATCCTTCCCCCTCCTTTGCTTGAGGATTTGGCGGAAGCTCTTGATGATGAGCACCATTTCCTCGTTGTCGAGCTTGGAGGCGTCGATGGGGACCCTACTTGGTGTAGAGTCTTCTTTCTTCTCCTCCGTTGCCTTGAATGCAACGGGTTGTGCCTCGGGTGCGCAGGAGGCGCCTTGCTCGATGATCTTCTTGGAGCCTTTGATCATTAGTTCAAAGCTCACAAATTTTCCTATTACTTCCTCGGGAGACATTAGTTTATATCTTGGATCACCACGAATTAATTGAACTTGAGTGGGGTTAAGAAATACGAGTGATCTAAGAATAACCTTGACCATTTCATGATCATCCCACTTGGTGCTCCCGAGGTTGCGCACTTGAATTACCAAGGTTTTTAGTCAGTTGTACATGGCTTGTGGGTCTTCTCCTTGGTTGAGCATGAAGCGACCGAGCTCCCCCTCGATCGTCTCCCTCTTGGTGATCTTGGTCACCTCATCTCCTTCGTGCGCGGTCTTGAGCACATCCCAAATCTCCTTGGCGCTCTTCAACCCTTGCACCTTGTTATACTCCTCTCGACTTAGAGAGGTGAGGAGTATAGTAGTTGCTTGGGAATTGAGGTGTTGGATTTGGGCGACTTCGTCCACATCATAATCTTCATCCCCCATGGATGGTACCTGTGCTCCAAATTCAACAATGTCCCATATGCTTGTGTGGAGTGAGGTTAGGTGATATTTCATCATTTCACTCCACCTAGAATAATCTTCACCGTTGAAAGCCGGTGGTTTGCCTAATGGAACAGAAAGTAATGGAGTTTGTTTGGAAATGCGAGGATAACGTAAGGGGATCTTACTAAACTTCTTGCACTCATGGCGCTTAGAAGTGACGGACGACGCGTCGGAGCCGGAGGTGGATGGTGACGAAGAATAGGTCTCGTAGTAGACCACCTTCTTCATCTTCTTTTTCTTGTCGCCACTCCAATGCGACTTGTGAGGAGGTGATTCCTCCTTCTTCTTGTTGTGGGACTCTCCTGATGGAGCTTTCCCGTGGCTTGTAGCGGGCTTCTCGTCGGTCACCATCTCCTTCTTGGCATGATCTCCCGACATCACTTCGAGTGGTTAGGCTCTAATGAAGCACCAGGCTTTGATACCAATTGAAAGTCAGCTAGAGGGGGGGTGAATAGGCGGAATCTAAAAATTATAAAATTAAGCACAACTACAAGCCAGGGTTAGCATTAGAAATATAATCGAGTCCGAAAGAGAGGGCAAAAACAAATCACAAGCAAATGAAGAGTGAGACATGGTGATTTGTTTTACCGAGGTTCGGTTCTTGCAAACCTACTCCCTGTTGAGGTGGTCACAAAGACCAGGTCTCTTTCAACCCTTTCCCTCTCTCAAACGGTCACCTAGATCGAGTGAGCTTCTCTTCTCAATCAATCGGGACACTAAGTCCCTACAAGGACCACCACACAATTGGTGTCTCTTGCCTTGATTACAATTGAGTTGGGAACAAGAAAGAAAAGAAGATGAAAAGCGATCCAAGCACAAGAACTCAAATGAACATAATTGTCTCTCTCACTAGTCACTATTTGATTGGAATGATCTTTGGACTTGGGAGAGGATTTGATCTCTTTGTTTGTGTCTTGGAGTGAAGTCTAGAACTCTTGTATTGAATGCAAATGGCTAAAACTTGGATGCCTTGAAGTGTTGGTGGTTGAGGGTATTTATAGCCCCAACCACCAAAGTGGCCGTTGGGAGGGGCTGCTGTCGTATGGCGCACAAGACAGTCCGGTGTGCCAGCCATGTCACCCAACCGTTAGGGTTCGACCGTTGGAGCTCTGCCAAGTGGGGCCATCGGACAGGTCCTTTTCACTGTCCGGTGCGCCTTCTGGTGCCTGCGCTGACTTCTGTGCGTGCTGGCGCGCACTGTTCACTTTTAATGTTCCTTTGCAGACGACCGTTGGCGTGAAGTAGTCGTTGCTCCGTTGGCACACCGGATAGTCCGGTGTTACACCGAACAGTCTGGTGAATTATAGCGGAGCGGCTGCCCAAAAACCCGAAGGTGGCAAGTTTGAGTTGATCCTCCCTGGTGCACCGGACACTGTCCGATGGCACACCAGACAGTCAGGTGCGCCAGACCAGGGCTACCTTCGGTTTAACTTTGCTCCTTTTATTTGAACCCTTTCTTTGACTTCGTATTGGTTTGTGTTGAACCTTTGGCACCTTTAGAACTCATAATCTAGAGCAAACTAATTAGTCCAATTGTTTGTGTTGGTCAATTCAACCACCAAAATTCATATAGGAAAAGGTTTGACCCTATTTCCCTTTCAGTATGGAACCATAACACTATTGTTTCAAGATCAACAGGGTTTACCCCATTCAAGCTTTTATATGGTGATGAAGCAATAACACCACAAGAAGCAAAAACAGGTTCAATAAGGACCATAGCTTCGGAAGAAGACGAAGAGGTTCGCAAACTAACAAAAGACACCATAGAAGGGACCAGGCTTCAGGCAATAGACCACATCAACAAATATCAAGCTGAAACAGTTAAATGGCGGGATAGGAAGGTAAGATTAAAGAATATCAAGCCAGGACACTTGGTGCTTCGAAGAGTGGCCAACCCGGATAAAGTGGGGAAGCTTTAGCTTAAGTGGGAAGGTCCTTTTTGGTGGTGTCTTTGTCAAGACCTGGATCATACAGGTTGAAAGACATGGACGACAATGACATTCCAAGATCTTGGAATGCAGATGAGCTTCAAAGATATTATGTGTAAACTTTGTAATTTTCTTACTTTTCCCTATGGCACCCTTTTCCTTTCAAGAGGGGAGAAAGGTTTTTAATGGGGCCATAGGTTGTAATTTTCGTTCTTTCTTGTGTAGACCTATGCAATACAAGGGCCAGCTTCCCCCACATGTAAAATATAAAGATCTAGGATTACACCATCGAGTGTAAAAATATGAAAAGCTCCAAAGTCTTTCCTAAGGGAATGCAAAGCTAAAATACCACCTAAGTAAAAGGTGAAGAAGCTCCAAAGTTGTTCCTAAGGGGATGCAGAGCTTAAATGCCATCTAAGTCAAAGGTGAAGAAGCTCCAAAGTTGTTCCTAAGGGGATGCAGAGCTTATCTCCAAAGTCGTTCCTAAGGGAATGTAGAGCTAAAGTACCACCTAAGTAAAAGGTGAAGAGACTCCAAAGTCTGGGTGTGTATTCGCATGAGTTTTTTACCTTCAAAATACATTTGCATACTTCATCACATCATCTTTTGCATTCATACAAACATACATTAGGCATCTGTAGATTCATCATCATGACATAAAGCATAAAGCATTAACAGGAAAGGCGAGGGTTTCTGCCTCCAATGAGAAAACACTTCGCATATACGAAGATGCTTCGTCTCAAATAAAGTTTCGTTGTATGAGAGAGCGGATCTTTGATTCTTCTCAAAAAGTGCTTTGATGTGAATGACAAGAAGGGAAGGTGTTTTTCGCTTTCGACTCAAAAAGCTACGAGCATTGGTTTCGTCCACAGCAAACCAGACGACACACGAATGAAAGGTAAAATGGCATTACAAAGCATTTACAAATATTACAACCATCTGTTCACATTCAATTACAATTCTTTGTCAAATAATACACTTCTTTTCACAAAGAACGTCCAAAAGTGTTTCTACAGATATTAACAAAGGGAACTTCCGAAGTCTTCTTCAATGCTTCAGATCTAGCTTCGTCTTGCTAGCTTTTGGCATCGTCACCCTGAAGAACGACAAAGGCAAGGCTAATGAGAAATATGGTAAGAAAAAATATAAAATAAAAGTGTAAAGTTAATCTCTTTTCACCTTGTTGAGCAGGTTTCGACCGCCCTTCGCCCAGATTTGGGTGATAAATCTATTACCTATGCTTCGGGCTTTGGTCAGAATATCAATTAGGTCAGATGGTGACAGGCTGAAGTTTGGCCTGTTAAAGGCTCTTACATGATTGCATCTGGCCTTCATGAAAGCAGCAGACGTACCACGCGAGGCCACTAGCGCATAGAAATCACCATGGCTAGTTATGACTTCGTCGAGGACGTCAACTTCTTTTTCAATATATTCAAGAGCTCCGGGAATATCTTCGACAGAAGGGGTAACTTCTTCAGATACGGCTCTGACAGAATTGAAGTCGAAGCAATTATTCCAAAGGTTTGTGACTGTTTCGCTTAGTTTAACATTCTTTTCAATATCTGCTTCAATTCTCACATTCAGCGCCTTGGATTCGCCGTTGAAGCGATCCAAGTTCTTTTCCAAAACTGTCCGAACTTCTTCCAGCTCTTTGCTCAATTTTTCATTTTGAGAATGCGCTTCGGCGAGTGAGCCTTCGGCTGAGCACAACAGGCTGTCTTTTTCCTTCAATGAATTTTCATGTTTTTTAATCTTATCTTCAAAGCCTTCGATAACGATTTCATTTTTTCTATCTTCGTCATCTTGCTGCATCTTCAAGGCCTTGCTCAGCAACAGACTCTGAAAAATGAATTAAAGTTAGAATACTTAAATCGACACGAATATACCAATAATGAGTTGTAAAGGAATCTTACTTTGAAGTTTGAGTAAAACAAGCTGCCAATAATGTCCTATCGTCTATAACAACTGATATCTTTTTCTAGCTTCATGAATCCAATGCTCTTTGATAAAGTGCTTATGATTTTAGCCCAGCGCGATCACGAATGCATCCTAAAATCTCTTCATGGACCCCGCCGAAGAGCATGGGATCCGGGTTGGTAGCCGCAGGATATGGTAAACTCCTTCAATTATGATATGTCCTCTTCGAAAAGTTGTTGTCCACCCAGGTGCCGAAGGTTGAAATTCTTATCTTTCGAGAGGTCTCTACAATTCTCTTTCCCTTGTCAAAAGGCGTTGTGGCTACATCTTTCTCAGCAACCACATCAGATATAAGTCTGTTGATTTTCGACATTGTGGTTGCAAGATTATCAGCTTCGGTTACGGCGGTATCTTCAGCATCGATAGGCATAATGGTTTTATCCGCTGAAGATGGGGGCGGGGTCTGTCCAATAGCTTGCATCACATTCATCATCCGCTGTTTCTTCTGCCTCCTGATTTTCCCCTCGACAGTCATAGCAGTTTTTTTACTGCAAGAGGATAGTTAGATCTAACCTTAGAGGACTTCGCATTGTGAACGGGATGGGTTCAGTCATTACCTTCAAAATTTCTGAAACATCAGCAGCAGAAGGCGAAGAAGGACCTATAGTCTTGTTTGGCACATCTTGTACCTTCGTCTCCACAGGAGATATCCTGACAAGTTTTCGTTTCTTCAGCTTCGATAGATATTTTTGCTTCTTTAAAGCTTTTTGGTCTTCCTTCACTAACTGGATGGCATGTCTATTCAGAATGCTGACAACTCTTTTCCTTTTAGCTCCTTCGACCCCTTCATCAAGTCTCTCGTAATCATGATACTCAAAATTCAGAGCGTCCATCACATGGTTCATCCTTCGTTTTGGACGGGTGCCGAAGGCAACAGTTATCAATTGATCCTCTTTCTTCATATAATTTCCAATAATTTCATTGCACATAGTTTCTATTATTTCCAGCCATTCATTGCATGGTTTGCTAAATCTTTTCTAGAACTTAAACCGGTAGGGAAGCCGAACAAGTTCATACTTATTCCCTTCTTCTTTCTTCTTCGGCATTCCCCAATCGCCAGAGGTCGGAAATGTCATGTTCACCAAGTATTCTTGAACCAAGTCTCTAGTGCTGATGTGCTCATCCACGAGGGTCGAGTCATGCCAAAGTTCAATCTCAATGGACTCATCACCATGCTCATGAGCTTCTCCCTTTTCTTCTTGTTGGCTTTCACGTAAAACCACTCGTTTGTCCACCCGGTCGGTCATTTGGTTTGGTAGCCTATCACGGGGGCCGTTGTGTCCTTCTGGTATGCAAAGTTGTAGCATCCGAAGTTCTTGTGCAGGCCATCGGCTCTTACCTTCGTTTAATAATGAAGTTCATGCACCCGACAAAACCCTTCAGCGTTGGAACTTTTTCCTTGGCTTCGAAGAGCCCAGATATATACGTTGAGCCTAACAATGGCGTTGGGAGTCAGCTGGTGTAGGTAGATTTCAAACTTTTTCAAAACCTCACCAATCATCTCATAAAGGGGGAACCAAAGTCCTGTCCTGAAGAAGCTCTTGAAGACTACAACTTCCTCCTCTTTTGGCTCTGGAATCGTCTCCTCTCCAGCAAAACAAACCAGTTCATCATCATTTTCTCCAAAATATCCCAGTTTCTTGATTAGAACTAAATCCTCAGCTTTAAATGTGGATCTCCTGAATTCAATATGGCTGGGCTTAGTCGGACATAGGATACTATCATCATCCTCTCTTTCATTTTCACTTTCAGCTTCAATCACGGTCTATTTAGCTTCGGCATCAGTAATATCTTTGGCAATAGTTTCTTGCTGCACAACCAACCCAGAACGCCTCATCATTTCTGAGATGGGAGCTGTCTCAGTCATTTTAGTTGCATCCCCCACGCGGGTCTCCCTAGTAGTTGATCTTACTATAGCCATTTCGTTGTTCAGACTCTAGCAGACGAAGTTGCGCTTGAGCGGTGAAATGCTTGTTTGAAGCGTAATGTAGAAAGCTTTGGCTTCGATGAAAATTTTCAACAATACAACGGTGCAATAGCAATGAATGTTGTGCTAACTTCTCACCAACTTGTCTGTTTATATAGCCCTGCAGGAGAAGAAGGCGAATCGCCAAGATGCTCAAAATGACTGATCGGTGGACCAATAACTGTTGTAAATATTTTATTCATTTTTTGATAACAAGCACAGGTAAGGTGTTTTTCAGACCTTCAGCATTCCGAAGCCTTCGTAGTTTTCGTGGATCGAGCTCATTATGAAAAACGATCTAGCTCACGAAGGGGCTACTGTTGGGGGTCTTCTTCTCCGCTGAAGGTCCTCAAGACAAATACATCATCGGCAAAGTGATTTTGAGGACTCTCTCTCTCTCCGTCGAAGGTCCTCGAGAGGAAGATCTTGTTTGGAAGCAACGATGGCGAGTACCCAAGCTGTCACCAGCTTCGGCTTAGACCAAATCGAGGAGGAAAAGACTAGCTAGTCCGTAGTAATTTATGTTACGATTAAGAACAAATGTTAAGATCATAAATGTACTTTTACCCGGGTGATGTCCCGTGTCTATAAATAGGTGAACAGTACCCCGTACTTAGGGATGGTAGTTGGACTCGTGGGTATGGTACCCGATGGATATGGATACGGGTTGAAAAAATCACCCGTGGATCCTGTCGGGTCAGGTACCCAAAATACGTCAGGTAGGGTTCAGGTAAAATATTTTACCCATGGGTATCCGGTGGATATTCGAGATATTATTTCAATTCAACTCTTTATATGGGCCTTGTTCACTGAAAAATGAGGTCCATAAAGATTTGAAGCCCAAAAATTGTGGTGAATCAACAACATCCTCTCCCCTGCCCACCCTATCCCTAATTCTCAATGTACTTTCCCCTGACGTTGTCCTTGGCCGCCGCCCACACTGCTCAAGCCTCACGCACGTGCTCACCATGCTCCACTCTTCCTCGACGCGCTCTACTGGCCTCTCACTGGTCTCGTTGTAAGCTACAAGCCCCCTTTCTTCTTCAGTCCAAGCTTGATTTCATCATTATGTTATTCTCTATACTCAATTTAAATCACTTGGATGCGAATAATTTTGAGTTGAGATGCACCAATTAAATTTTATTTAGTTTACAATAGCATATCCATCGGGTACCCGATACCCGATAGGTACCCGACGGGCGTGGATACGGGTATAGATTCTCGCCCGATTGGTTTGGTGGGTGTGGATATTTGTAGAAGGTTTCGGTATAATGTCAGCTCGGGTATTGCTATACCCGAATACAACCTGACCCGCTGCCATCCCTACCCGTACTGTTCACGGTGGATTGTAATCGCTTTCACGTCTGCACCTTCGAACAAGCCAAAGTTATCAATGTAATATAAATTTTGTTGATGTTCATGTGTACATTATGAAATACATATGTGAATGAGCCATTGGATTACATTCATCATCTCTATGTATTCTTATTCATTTATTAAATGATGAAGGCATGTCCTTCATGACCTTCGTCTGAAGATCATTATATCCAAGAGGAGATAATGCTTCGAAGGACGAATGTCCTTAATCCTTAACAATTGTGTTGCCTTGTTCTTGATTCACAACATTTGAGAACAAGTGACCAACATATACCATAATTGTTTTTTGTCCAAGTGATCCAGTAGAAGTGAATACATATAATGCTGAAAAATGACATATAAGGCAACCATCAACAAAAAAATACTAATTGGTTTTCAAGCCAAGTAATGCATAAAAAGTGCACCAATCGACGTAGACATTATCAATGTAGGCATAAAAATGATGATAACTCGAATCCTAAACATTGCACACATAAGCGTAAATTATGGTTCGATGTGCATACTTTTTGTCTTAAAATACCTATAGAGTTTCAGCATTAAAAAGCATGCTTCATGTGATATTTACTGGAGGTTGTAATAAAAAATATCTTATTTAGTTTTGTACCGTAACCAGAATAATCAACTCTATCGCAATATATGCTACCATCGCCAGGCGACGCGAAAAAAAATGAAAAAAGGTATTAACTAGTTTTCCAGTGGGGTGATTGCATAAAAAGTGCAACAACTGTATAGATATTATTGTGATGTATGCATAAAAAATAATGACAACTATAAGCATAAATAATACACATGTAAGTATAAATTGTGCTTCGATGTGTATAACTTTTGTCTTGATAAGCCTAAATAAAGCAACAATGGTGACAAACCATGAATCCATTGACATTTACTAAAAATATTGAAATCATAAGAGTTAAAATTCATTAGTATTTCTCATGATGACCTAGAATATTGAACTAAGATTGAGTGTGGTGACTTACGATGTAAATGGATTAGGATTGTGTGGTGAGTTGGTCACAATATTGAGTCAATGTGGTGATGGAGTGTGACTGTCTCGAACGAGGGTTGTTGGGTGCATGACGACAGATGCCCGAACACAAAGAATGTTGGAGCTCACACAGAGACAAAGGTGTAGTGAGTCGGTGAATTCGCATTGGAGGTGTAGAATGTCGAATGCGAGTCGGCGAAAGCACATCGAGCAAGCGGTTTGGGGGAGCACGTCGCCGCGCACGGGCAGGTGGTGGTTGAAAAGAGCAACTATAGATTGGGAAAGATGGCAGAGACGTTGGCATTGGTAATAGTGGTACGACGATTGAGGCAGTTTTGGTGATGTGGTGTGGGCCCACCAGTGTATAACCAGGTTGTAGTTCCAAAACATGGTTGGGTTGGACCGCAACACATTTTTGGATGAGGGATTCATTTTGCATATTGAGATATATACTCTATTTGTCACATGAGGTGATGAACCAATTAATACATCATCTAAAACCTATGGTCTAACCAGACTAGCCAGACCATGTAATGGGTTCGCAACCTACTTATTTGGTTTGGGCACGCTGATTTGGTTGACGACGATTTCTTTTACATCCCTTATTAGGTAGGTCCTTTATTTTACTTAATATGGTTTCAATCATTATGATGGTTTTGTTTGTTTTTATTATTTGTCATATAATGTTCATTCACTCTTAGACTGTTTTAAGTCTTTTTTATTATATGTCAAAGAATGTGTTGTTTCTTCAGGTCTTTTAAAGAGATGTCAGCTATTTGTAGTGTCATATTTAGTTGGAAGCCAGGATGTCCTACCCGAACATACACAACCTCTATTTATAAGGTTTTAAGGGCCATCTGGCCATTAGAAGCAAGTCACTGCAGTCTGAGTCGTCAGATCGTCCGACGCCTGAGCGTTGGACTATAACATTTGGGTCCGACGCATCTAGATGCTACCACATGTACTAGCCGATGTTATTGTTGTCACCCCCAATGACTTTGATCATATAGTATGATGTCTGTTGGGGGCCTTCATCCTTCGAAGGTCCTTAAAAGACTAACCATTGCTTTCTGATACATCTCTAAAATATTATAGATGTTTCAGCAAAAACCACCTTCGGAATGAATCAAGCAAAGACGAAGGTATAAGCTTCGGGATAACAACGTAAAAAGACAAAGAGAGAAGCTAGAAGAAGCCGGAAGAAAGTGTTCATAGATTCTAGGGATAAGATGATAGAGAGAAAGAGGACACTGTTACCCTTACCATGTTTAATAGTCTAAATGTTTAAGCTTCAGGGCACAATTGTAATTCTACCGAAAATGTATTTCACACCTATAAATAGGTGAATAGTGCTCCGCACAAACACAATGAGACCTTTTTTGGGATGTGAGATCTCAACTTTGTGTTATTCGTTCTATGAAGTGTGTTTTCGTGCTGCTTTATATTAAAGGGTCGAAGGTACGTTTGTAAATTTATTTAAACAAGAAAAGGAAAGATTGAATAAAAATACCGAGAAACATGAGATGAGTTTTAATTTTATGTTTAATGGTTCATTTATGTTTCTGTTTAAAATGGTTTCGTTTTTATCATCTCTTGGAAACTTCGTTTTCAAGATAACATTTGGAGTGTTAATTTAGAGGCAAAGGTTCAAACTCTGTAATATATGTTGCCTTATTTTTATATCATACAACAATAAAAAACAAGTGAATACCACCTATCGCCACTCTATTTGATTGTGTTCTTGGGTTGTTCTTGTAGATCTTGTACTCGGGTGTTACACCACTGCGCTGGACCCAAAACCAACAGTGGAGTAATAGACAGCCTGTCACACTAATAATTCATTGTCCTATGCGGGGCCCAATTTTGGGCGGATTTAGACAGGGTAGTAATTACTTGTTGTATGCTGGTATACGCACTTTTCTTTCGAATTATTGAAGCTGTTGCTGCCAGCAACCACATATTGCGATTTCTCTCTATATAGCATGTGGTGGTTGTGCTTATAGATCCTGTGTGCGCAAGAAGAAGGAAGAAGAAGAAGAAAAAGAAAGAAGACCAATGGCTTTGGAGGTGCAGGTGATAGAGTCGTCCTTTGTGGCGCCCAGCGCAGCTATACCGAGACGGGGACTTTGGGTCTCTTCCCTGGACCTCGACCGTGCCAACAGAGGCTACACGCCGACGGTATACTTCTACCACCGCTCCACCGTCGCCGCAGCCGCTGGCAACGTTTCTGATGCGACGAGCAGGCTCAAGGACTCCATGGCCAAGGCTTTGGTGCTCTTCTACCCCCTTGCCGGCCGCCTCGGCGTCGACAAAGATGGCCGGATCGAGATCGACTGCAACAGCGAGGGCGCGCTCTTCGTCGTCGCCCGCTCGGCACTGACCATGGATGACTTGAAGGACTTGGAGCCGTCTCCCGAGCTCACAAGGCTGTTTGTTCCCAGAATCCCCAGCACTGATGAACAGCCTTCGTCCATCATATTAGCCGTACAGGTTAGTTAGTTTCTGAATTCTCATACGCATGTCAACAATCTGTTTCCATAGTATTTGTTTCTGAATTCTCATACGCATGTCATGCATCCAATTCCAATCCAGGTGACTCTGTTGAAATGCGGAGGGTTGTCGCTAGGGACGGCGCTCCACCACGTCGCTGTGGACGGGACAAGCGCGTTCCACTTCTTCCAGACATGGTCCACCATCTCCAGGGACGGCGACGGCGCCGCCGTGGAGCCGCCCTGCCACGACCGCACCCTCCTCCGCGCACGGCGCCCGCCCTCCGTCCACCCCGACGCGCTCTCGGTGTTCTGCCCCAAGATGAGCTTCGCCGAGCCATCCGGACCCACCGCAAGCAAGGTCTTCGTAGTCTCCGCGGACCAGCTCGCCTCCCTCAAGCGCGCCTGCGGCAGCGAGACCACGTTCTGCGCGCTGACCGCCCTCGTGTGGCAGTGCACGTGCGTGGCGCGGCAGCTCCCGCCGGCCGCCGAGGCGCGCGTCTCCTTCTCGGCGAACATCCGCCGCAGCACGCGGCCGCCCCTCCCCACCCGCTACTTCGGGAACGCGCTCGTGCCCGTGTTCGCCGCCGGCGCGGCGGGGGACGTCGCGTCCGACGCGCTGGAGTCCGTCGCCGGCCGGATCAGGCGCGCCATCAGCCGGGTGGACGACGAGCTGGTGCGGTCCGCGGTCGACTACCACGAGCTGTTCGGGATCGACTACCGGCTGCAGAGGGGCATCCTGCCGGCGATGGAGCTGCGGATGGTCAGCTGGCTTGGGATGCCGCTGTACGACGCGGATTTCGGGTGGGGCAGGCCGTGGAGGATGTCGCGCGCGGAATCGGTGCGCGGAGGGCACGTGCACCTCATGAACAACGGCCCGGCGTTGGATAGTGGCGTCCGCGTCCTCGCGTGCTTGGAGGCTGCACATATGGAGGAGTTCGAGCGACTGCTCTATGCAAAGCTCGTCGTCTAAGTCTGACTCGAGCAACATCCTCTATATCCATCATCTATATCTGTCTTTTACAGTCTTATTTAAAAGATTTCATCCTCTACATATTCTTTCTCTCCAACAACATATTCTAAATCACGTCCTGTATACGTAAATACCTATATTAAAGATATTTTTTATTTTTATTTTTTACATACGTATTTATCATACTCTCAAATATATTGTATATATTTTAGTTTTGCTAAACCGGTTATTTAAAGTATTCAAATTAATAGAGAACCGTTTAGAGAAACTCTATATATAGAAAATCCAGCAGCGTCCTTAAATTTAGAGGACCGTTTAGAGTATGTTGCTGGATAGTATAGAGGATCGTTTGGTTCTCTATATATAGGGTAGAGGAGACTTTAGAGACTATTGCTGGAGGCAGCCTAAGCCTTTTCTTTCTCTGTGTTTCGTGCCACCAAAGCAAATCCAAATTTGGAGTTGGCATATTCAATTGTGTTCATGTATTGTTCTTACTTTGTTTCCATCTCTTGCTAGGATGTAGGCCAAATTATTTGGGTACGTACGTAAAATACTGAATAAATGTTGGTTAATTCTTTTTATTTTTTTATAAAAATAGAAAGTATATTAATGTTAACTCTTTTTATTTTTCACAGATTTTTAGTACTATATTATAATTAATAAAAAAATGTACATTGATCCCTTCCTATTTTCTTGCGACACTACTTAAGCTACACCTTGATTTTCTCGCGTCCTCCAACACTGAACACATTGTCAACATC